>CM060428.1:34377842-35577842 GCA_030545235.1 Helianthus tuberosus | reverse complement strand
GGGTTGCGTTACATTGCTGATAATCCCTATGGTCATCAAACCACGGGTCATAGTCTGGGTCAGAGGGATGGGGTGCTGGTATCCTAGGTATCTCAGCTGGGTCAATGTCAAGCATTGGGATTTGGTTTTCTGGGTTGGCTTCAATTTCCATTGGCTGTGTGGGAAACACTGGAAAGGGTTGGGGTGCTATGAGTTGCTCTAGATTAGGGTTTGCAGCTGTAGTTGCTAAGATATGAAAATTTGCTAGACTCCTATTGAGCATATCCTGAGTGTGAGCATTTGTTTCTCTCTTAACGGCTGCTAAAGTACGCTGCTGTTGTAACTTTTTCATCCTTTTTCTACGTTCATGCGCTCCTCTACTGAACCATCCTCTCTTCTTGGGAGGGAATGGCTCTTCAGATTATGCTTTGAACACGAATATCCCATCTTCGTTGTCAGCCGAATACCCTGAGAGGGTAGGTTGTGAAGAGGTGCCTTCGTCCCTAGGTGAGCTGGACAACTGACGGTAAGCGTCGGAAGGTCCTTGGTCGCTCATACTGTAAACTAACAAATAGTCAAATAACACACAACAATAATATACAGAGATGCACGTAGTTTTGTAATAATTTCCTAACATATTGAATAATATTTTGGTGTCAGCGGAACACTTCTGTGGCTGAATCAGTGGCTTAGCTCTGATACCACCTTCTGTCGCAACCCCCGTCCCCTAATACCCTAGGAATGGGCGGCCACGGCCAGTTTTAGTGGTATCGGTGTTTATCAGTTTTGGCAGCATAATTTACATCAGGATCGTAGTTAGGAAATATTTTATCAGAGCAAAATACCATATTTTTATATTAATAAACACATGGGTAAAACCCAAGTTTCTATTACAACATGTTTATAGGGATAAACCCTATTTTATTGAATTTAAAACATCGTCTTTTAGGTAACTTTTATAGCCACATTTTTTTCCAAGCCTTCAGTGCTCTCCAGCTGGCTTCTAATTGGCTTTCACAATTTGCTACCTGAAACGCGTTTTAAAACATTTGTCAGTGGGAAATACTGGTGAGTGAATCCCAGTTTAATCAAAACATGTTTTTATCATTATACAGTATTGAGAGCGATTACAATGTTTATATCTACACAATTATTCATTCAGTACTGTCAATCCTAACTGGTGGGTCATATTACACATTGGCTAACTCTTTGTCCAATGGTAACATGTTCCACATTTTGTATACAAAACCCCAACATACCGGCAGTAATTGAAGAATTACAAAGACTCAATCACTGCTAATCACATTGTAAAATATTTAAGGTTTTGTAACAACAGTTTACAAAAAGGAGATTAGTCACAAAAAGGTTTACACAAAAAGAGGATTACTCACATTGCTATCTTAGGGTTTTCCTTTGTGATTTCCTGGTGATTTATCTATTAATTACACAAATGCACACGCGTTAGTATAATAACCCAATATTTACATTAGTAATACCCTCCCCAAGACGGTATTCCAACGACTACGTCGGGCAGAACCACGATAGCCGTTACGGAACCCTGGATCAATCGGGCAGCGTATCTAATATGTAACCGGGGTTAAAATACTTACAACGGGGCAAAGTTTCGCTATTTTAGTGGGTATAATACTCGAATATAGCTTATACTATGCAGAATTTCGAGAGAGAAAGTTGGTGTGAGCGATCGAAATGAACGGCCGATGCTCCTAATTTATAGGAGCAGATTTGGGGTTTCTCGCGGCCCACGTAAGCCAAAGGAAAATCCTTCGTGGCCCGCGACGTAGGGTTAGTAGGGCCTAGCTTGGTCGACTCAGACCACTAGCCTTCACACGCGTTGTGTCACGTGGCACCTCAGGGTGCGGCCTGGTGGATGATCTGTCGCGGCCCGCGTAAGACAAGGAGGAGGACTTCGCGGCCCGCTAGAAAACAATAAAAATTGTTTCTACTTTATTTTTATGAAATTAAAGGTATTTAGGGCCAATTATCATATACGGGGTGTAATTTAAGACGTGTAGGGACATTCTTGTAACACCTCGAAAATTTACGTCCAATAATGTATTGACATGTGTCATAAGCTTTGAACGTGTGAAAGAATACTTTAGAGAGACTAAAGTTTACAAACAAAGAAACTATGTGAAAATAAGGGTTCAAAACGTCAACAATAGATAAATATACTTTACAATAACCCTACATGATGTTTATACCCTTAAGCGAATAAATTATGGATCATACGAAGCTAATTGTGAAAGAAAGTGAGAGATTACAAACTACGGGGGTTAAATATGTCAACATGTTTAAAGTATACCTCTGAGTGACCTTTTAGCAAACCCAAAGCTTTGTAATTATTAATTATGCTCATTAGAATAAGTGATTAAAATTTCACAAAGTTTCGATAAAGAATGAGGAAGTTATGACAAAATTCGTATGCGAGGGGTTAAAGGCGTCAACGATGAAGTTTAGGACTTTTCGGGTGACAATAAAGTTAACCGAGGACTAAACAAAATGGGTATATGTCTTGAAGCCCTTAAATGTCAATTTGGAGGGCTCAAAGTGCAAAATATAAGTTAGTTGACCTTTCGGAAAGGCCAAGAGACAAATATGCAACAAATGGAAAATGTAAAATCTGAACACAAGGCCCAAGCGGGCCGCGTAGACCCTAACAACATCTTACGCGGGCCGCCTGGCCCGCCCAGATACAGAAAAGTTTGACAGCAGCCGTTTTTCACGCCATAACCGACTTTAATCAGTTGTTTCACTTCATGGGCGACCCCTAAGCAACCCCTAGACCCTTAGGGACATGTGTTGATGATCAGGGACCATTGGTAGTGTTGTTTGTCAATGATCTAAGTGCTTTTGAGCACTATAAAAGGCCACAAGGTTGCAACATTGTCCTCACACCTTCCTTCAGCATTTCTGATCATTCTTGGAGCTCCAAAGCTGACTCAAGTGATCACAAATCGTGCATAGGACTTCAGTAAGTTTGCTTAACCTTCCTTAGTTAAGTTTTTGCTTAAAAGTCAAACCGTCGTAATTAACGGTTGACTTAACAATTAATCACTAATGGTCCAGTGATTAGTCGAATTGAAATTAGTTATAAGTTGGTAATTATGTGGGCATTAAACCCTTAAAAGGGCACCCTCTGATTCCCACTCTAACTAGGTCAAATGTCGGGTCAAACTTGTTATTAAAAAGTCAACAGAATGCTTAATTTCTAATTTATGCATAATTAGCAATGTAGAACACATACAACCTGTTTGATCATTAATATAACTTGGTAATTAGTGTAAGAACATGTCTAAACATGTTCAACCCGACAATTTTATGTTTAGACCCGGTTCGGAACCGAAAGTCGCATAATTTGACTTTTGCTTTGACTTTCAGTTCTGACCCGTTTAAGCATGTTTTAGAAATGCCTAAGAGCTTCCTTAGGACCAGGTTACATGCTAGTATAACCCTCTGTGATTATACACCATGGTTCATTAGTTAACCAATTAATACGCATGATTCCGTTAATTGCCTATATGTTGACCATTATGCCCTTTTCACCATAAAACGTGATTTTTTTGAAAATGTAAAAGAGTAGAAACCTTAGTTACTGATATATAAACTTGCACCTAAAATTTGACATCAGTTTGAGGTGTAGTTTGAGAGTTATGCTCATTAGCGTAATTAGAAAGCTTTTTAGCGATTAAAAGGCATAATTAGCGTATAGCCTATTTAAACCTACTTTTTGATATCGAACTTCTTACCCACTATTGTAATATATTATTTTGGGATTTTTGGAGATTTTTAATTAATTTTAGGATGAGCATAACTTAGGGTCGCAAGCATGATTCGGTAAAGGTCGGTTTTGCCCTTTAGGGCTATAAAAAAGAGTTTTACATATCTTTTCGACCCCAAACCTTTTGCTACTGATTTCATATGATAAATAAATTATTTTAGACCTTCTGGAATAATAAAAATATCAGCTTTCTATATAGAACCCGGAAACGGCTTCTAATCGCCTTTTAAGCGTTTTTAACGCATAGTATGTACTAAAACTATTTTAAACATACACGGGATGATACCTACTGATATTTTAGGTAAATTATAATATTTTAATAGTAATCAAAAGTTGTTTAACTCAGACTTCAGTTTTGAGCTTTTCGGCTTATGTGAAATTACCAAAATGCCCCTACGGTGCATAGTTTGGTTATAATTGATAAATTTCACATATATACTTTACCCTACTGTTATAACTTATTAAATTGAGTATTTTTGCTGATTACATCAGACCTGTAACTCAGGATAATACTTAAACTCTTTTATAACCTTATAATTGACCAAAGTACCCCTACGGGGCGTAGTTTGAGTTTAAATTCGTTTCGGGCATAATAAAAGATATCTTACTGGTATCACAACATATTTGAGGCATATTAACTTAGGAAACCTGGTTAGGACCCTTATGATTACCCGTTACGCCTCTTACGCGTTCGGTTCGGCTTATGTAACTAGTTTACATAAATTAGCCGAAACGGGTCAAACCTTATCGGTTTTATCTCAAAATTCAGAATGTACTTAGATTACCCATATAAGGCAAGTCTTCAATCTTGTCAGGTCTAAATCACATTCTATTCCGGTCTTCGCTTTATCATGCGTCTGACCGTATCTTCCTTTTGAAAACTAACCTGTCTAAGTAAGACTTAATTAAAGACCCGTTAGGATTCTAATAGGTTATTAAAAACCTTCGTTCCAGATTAGGAGCCCAGTAAAAGCTATCTGTACTTGCTGAATTGAAATACGGCTGGGATTGAATTTATATTTAGCTCAGGCAAATACTTTTAACTTATTTTCCCTATACGGGCTTGGGTTACGGTATATAAAATACCGCTTGGTCGGGAATTAAATCTTCCATCGTATGGTGGTTAATTGAATAATTTAATCGGCCCGTTTAAATATGTTTTGTTTGCTTAAAGCCTTTGGGGGGTTAATGACCATGTCCCGGATATCCTTGGCATCATTTTACGAAATGGCCACGACCTAAGCGCGGAGTGTAGGCGTACACTCGTCAGTGCATAAATAGTTGATGTGGTGTGTCTATTGATCTTTAACCCGGCACGCTCCGGGCTACTGAACGCATAAGGAACATGTAATTCTTTTACAAGATTATATATTTAAATGATTATCCCAAGTTATAAAAATATTTGTGCCACGTGCATTCAAATCAATTTTATTAAAACCTTTTCAAATGAGTCAGTTGATAGTATTTACCAGTGTAAACTGATGTATTTTCCAAAAAGGCTAATGCAGGTACTATACGTAATAGGCTGGCTACTCCAGGCATCAATAATCAAGTCTCGCAAGCTTTAGATGTTAAAGTCTGTTGAACGATATTATCTTTCTATTAAAGATCCGCCTGTGGATCCATCTTACATTCCGTTGTAATATTTGATATTACTCTAAATCGGATTGTAATATATTTATCTTTTGCTTCCGCTGTGCATTTATATATTGTGTTGTTTGACTATGATGTTACCAACTACGTCACGATACTCCCCACCGGGCCCACCGGTGACACGTGGAATTCAGGGTGTGACAATTCTAAATATATTAGGGGTGTCGAAAATAATTTGGAGTGTTGTTATATCCTCCCCACCTTGTTTTAGAACTCATCCTCGAGGTCTACCAGAATAAGTGTGAATATTTCCTTTGCATTTCTGATTCAAGCTCCCATGTATACTCTGGTCCTCTCTTGGAATCCCATTTTACTTTGACTAGAATCAGTCTCTTATGTTTGAGATTCTTGACTTTCCTGTCTTCAATTTGTAGTGGTTTCTCTACAAACTTTAGCTTTTCATTTACCTCTATATCCTTAAGATGTACTATTAGTGATTCATCGGCTAGGCGTTTCTTGAGATTACTTATATGAAATACATCATGTATTTCGGCCATTTCCTCTGGCAGTTATAGCTGATAGGCTACAGGTCCTATTTTTCTAATAATATCAAATGGTCCTACATACATGGGGCTTAGCTTTCCTCTTTTGATGAATCTTACCACTCCTTTCCAAGTAGAAACTTTTAATAATACTTTGTCTCCTACTTGAAATTCCAACGGTTTTCGCTTGTTATCAGCATAACTCTTTTGTCGATCACGTGCTGCTTTCAATCGTTCCTTGACTTGAATGATCTTGTCGGTTGTTTCTTGCACTATTTCTGGTCCCAATAGTTGTTTTTCTCCAATTTTTGCCCAGCAGACTGGAGTTTGGCACTTTCGTCCATAAAGTGCTTCAAATGGTTCAACATTGATACTGGTATGATAGCTATTGTTGTAGAAAAATTCAATTAATGGTAAGTGATTGTCCCAATTTCCTCTGAAATCAATTACACAAGCTCTAAGCATATCTTCCATTGTCTAAATTGTCCTTTCGCTTTGTCTGTCCGTTTGAGGATGATAAGCGGTGCTTAGATTTAGCTTGGTTGCCATTGCTTTTTGGAAACTTGTCCAAAAATGAGAGGTAAAACGGCTATCCCTATCAGAAACAATTGATAAAGGAATTCCATGTAATGAAACTATTTCATTTACATACAATTTAGATCTGTTTCTTTTTCGCTTTCCCTTTCTTTGAACTTGTTTCCCCTGCTTTGCCTCTTTCTTCTTTCAAAAAAGCAAACTATTTAGTGCAGCTAGTCTTTTCAGAAAGAAATCATAAAAAAAGTTGTCGATTCTTGCACTTGTTTCCATTCCTCTTCCTTCAGGTATGCTTTAAAATCCATCCTCTTTTCAAATTCAATCTTTTTTTTGAAGCTCAACCTCCTCGATACGCTGCTGTTTAATCCGCTCAAGCTGAGGTAAACTTGGAACGATAACGGTCTTCTTACCATTGACCACGGTTAGGACAGGGACCCCTGTCCTCTATAATATACAAATAATAAAATGATTCAGCCTTTTTAATAAAAAATACAATAATGAAATGAAGAAGGTATATTCATACCTCCTGCATCTTCCTGTAGCATTCTTCCTCCACACTCGCCAAGATATAGGGCTCAGCACGTTCTATATGGATCACATCTAGAAGGCAGCTCTCTGGTTCCAAAGCCATCTTAAGATGTGTGCAGACAAAGCATCTGACCATTTGCGCACACTCAACTACATGCGCGTTTCCATCAGCAGATCCACATTTTTTTAAATGTTTCATAACGCATCTACATAAAACATATAAAATTTTAGTTAAAACATCCGAATGATAAAACTATACAGATTGTTTTTCTTACTGGGTTGTGTCGAGCGTAACGTGATTTGCACCAAATATCTTGGTGACGTCGCCGTGCACATTTTTTTTTCTCGAGAAGTGTGTACAACAAATCTTATGCGTCCTCAACAATAGAAGCAAGATACCGAAAGTATGAGGGGTCACAAAGAAGCCTGACCTTCGTTTCAATCCCGAGAGCAGTCTTGGTTTCAAGGAGTACCTTATCCTGTCAAAACATTTAACATGTTGTGAAATCAGTATCATACAAATTCAACATCTATATTCTTCAACCGGTTTCCGATTTCGGTTTCACAATTGCGATATAGAATCACTCATTAGAAAATTGATCGCGATTTGAAGTGATTCAAAATCTAAATCGTGAAACCGCGATCAATTTCCGACTTAAAGTGATTCAAATGGCAACTCTGAAATCGGAATCGGATACCGGTTGAAGAACAAACTAAAAAATATCGCACATAGTTCGAAGACAATTCAATCATGGAGATTATAATAAGTGTTAAACCTAGATACAATACGTACGTATTAAACCTAGATATGTAAACAAAATTATCAAATTCAAATGTTCGAATTCAAGCAACATCAGTTGACTTTCATGGAGATTAAGATACGTGCTAAACCTAGATGCATTACGTATTAATTAAACAAAATTATCAAGTGAAATGTTTGAATTCAATCAACATCAGTTGAGTTTCAAGTTCGAATTAAACCTAGATCAATGTAAACAAAATTATCCAGTGAAATGTTCAAATTCAATCAACATCAGTTGAATTTCATGGAGATTAAGATACGTGCTAAACCTAGATGCAATACGTATTAATTAAACAAAATTATCAAGTGAAATGTTCGAATTTAATCAACATCAGTTGAATTTCATGGAGATTAAGATACGTGCTAAACGTAGATAATATTAGACCAAGTGTTATCGGCTCCTTCAAATGGCCAGTGAAGGGCATCACACACCTCCCCGTGGGAGTTATCGACGGTGAAAGGCGTTAAGAGCATTATTGCTCGTGAGAAGGTGATGGCCCCCCACCTCAACCGTTCCGCTTTTTTATTTAAAAAAAATCTTTGAATAAAATACACCTCAACCGTTCTGCTTTTTTTATGGTATGTGGAGGTTTTCATCAGCTAAACACTTTTTAAGATTGGATACGTGGAGGTTTTCATCAGCTAAACAACAAGGAAAGTGTCCCTATACAACATGAAATGGTCCAAGTTTGTGGACCTGATTAAAGAGACTTACTACCCTCCGCATGAGGTTGAGAAGGTGGAGTATGATTTTTTGACTCTCACCATGAAGAACATGGACTGTCGGAAGTATGTGTCCGACTACAATTCTTTGTCCAGATTGGTACCTTATCTAATTACTCTGGAATCCAAGCGCATTGCGCGATTTATTGGTGGATTAGAACCAGAGATCAAAGGCATGGTTAAAGCCTCCAAACCCACAACGTTCAAATCCGATGTGGATTTATCTCTCTCCTTGACTCAAGATGAGGTGAGATTGAGATCAGTCAAGACTGAGACTGATCGAAAGAGGAAACGTGAGGATAACCATTTCCAGGATTTGAAGAAAGGAAAGTTTAGCTTCAATAAGAACCAACAGAGGTCTGGTGATGATATACCTATGTATAAAACTTGTGGAAGACGACACTGGGGACAGTGTCGGACAGACCAGTAGCCAAAGTAGTGTGGTATCTGCAAGAGGACTGGTCACAAGTCCTATGAATGTAGGGATTTGAAGAATGTTGTTTGCTATGGATGTGGTGAAAAAGGCCACATAAATACTAATTGTCCCAAGCGTACTGCTAAGGGAAATGCTAAGCCTGGGGAGGAGAAGAAGCCGAATGCTAGAGCCTTTCAATTAACTGCAAAAGAAGCAGTTAAGGACGCGAATGTCATTATGGGTACGTTTCTCGTAAATGATATATTTGCTAGAGTCTTGTTTGATTCTGGAGCTGATAAGAGTTTCGTAGACCATAAATTTAGTAAGCTTCTAAACCTACCCTTAAGAGCCTTAGATATTACATATGAGGTTGAAATGGCCGATGGTAGCATAGAACTAGCTTCCACAATTCTTGATGGATGTGTTATATCCATTAAGAACCAATCTATCCCTGTTAATCTTTTGCCAATGAACCTTGCAGGATTTGATATAGTTTTAAGCATGGATTGGTTAGCTCATAACCAAGACCGCATTGCCTGCGATAAGAAAATTATCGAAATTAAATCCCCATCTGGTGATATACTCACTATTAGTGGAGAGCAACACTATGGATTTCTCGAGAAAGCGTCTCTGCTTAAGGCATCCAAGTGCTTGAAAAGAGGGTGAGTCATTTACATGGCACAGTTGACTATTGATGCTCTGAAGTCGAAGATCGAAGACATACCAGTCATCTCAGAATATCCTGATGTTTTTCCTGAAGAATTACCCGGTCTGCCCCCGAAGAGGCAAGTCGAGTTTAGAATCGACATCTTGCCTAGATCGGCTCCTGTAGCTAGAGCTCCATACCGATTAGCACCCACTGAGATGAAGGAGCAGAAGGTACAACTTGATGAGCTATTAGAGAAGGGTTTTATTCAGCCAAGTTCCTCGCCAAGCTCCCATTTTGTTTGTCAAAAAAAAGATGGTTCAATGCGAATGTGCATTAACTACCGTGAATTGAATAAGATAACGATAAAAAACCGATACCCTTTGCCATGGATCGATGATTTATTTGACCAGTTACAAAGAGCTAGTTACTTTTCAAAGATAGATCTTCGATCTGGTTATCACCAACTGAAAGTAAGGAGCGAAGGCGTTCCAAAGATTGCTTTCAGAACTAGATATAGCCACTATGAGTTTCTTGTGATGCCTTTTGGGCACACAAATGCACATGCAACATTCATGGATCTCATGAATAGAGTCTGCAAGTCGTACCTAGATAAGTTTGTCATTGTCTTTATAGACGACATACTTATCTACTCTAGTAATAAGAGTGATCATGAGAAACATCTTAGATGTATTCTTGATTTTCTAAGGCAAGAGAAGCTTTATGCAAAATTCTCTAAACACGAGTTTTGGCTTAGAGAGGTCCAATTCTTAGGACATGTGATTAGTGAGCGTGGTATCCAAGTGGATCCCGCTAAGATTGAAGCTATCGCCCAAGACTCCATCTGAAATCCGCAGCTTCTTAGGATTGGCTGGTTATTATAGAAGGTTCATTGAGAACTTCTCAAGAATAGCCACTCCTTTAACTGCGTTGACTCGCAAGAATGCGAAAATTGACTCGGGGCCAAAATAGAAAGAATCTTTTGAGATTCTTAAAAAAAATTAAGTAATGCCCCTGTACTATCTTTGCCCGATGGAATTGAAGACTTTGTAGCCTACTATGATGCTTCGTACACAAGATTGGGGTGTGTATTGATGCAAAGGGGCAAGGTGATTGCCTATGCATCTCGACAACTTAAGGTGCACGAAAAGAATTACACCACCCATGATCTGGATTTGGCTGCCATTGTATTCTCACTAAAGTTATGGAGATATTATCTATATGGCACAAAGTGTATTATATACACGGACCATAAAAGTCTCCAACATCTGTTTAATAAAAAAGATCTTAATATGCGACAACGCCGTTGGATGGAAACATTGAAAGATTACGAATGTGAGATTTGTTACCATCCCAGTAAGGCAAATGTCGTTGCTGATGCCTTAAGTCGTAAAGAATGGGTTAAACCAATTAAGGTTAACACCAAAAGCATTGAGCTAAGGACTAGCTTGAATGAAAAGCTATTATATGCTCAGAAGCTAGCCTTATTAGAAGCAAATGCTTCTAATGAAGGATTACGTGGAACTGTTGAACAGTTAACACCTGGAAATGACGGAATCCTGAGATTAAATAATCACATATGGGTTCCCATCTTCGAAGGACTCAGATATCTGATTCTCCAAGAATCACATAATTCGAATATTCCGTACATCCTGGAGGAGATAAAATGTACCAGGATCTGAAGAGAAATTATTGGTGGGTGGGCATGAAGAAATCCATAGCCACCTATGTAGTGAATTATCTGACATGTTCGCAAGTTAAAACAGAACATTAGAAACCGTCAGGACTACTACAACAACTTGAAATTCCCACTTGGAAATGGGAGATAGAAACCATGGATTTGATTACCAAGTTACCAATTGTCACACCCCCAAAATATCACATGCGGTGACCCCGCTAGGCGTGTGACGTACCAGGATCTAGCCACTAATCACAACCAGGATCTAGCCACTAATCACACTGAACCAATATCAAGTTATAAAACAAGTTTCCATTTATCGTAATAAAACGTTCATAACATAATTCCAAGTTTAACGTATTCAGCGGAAGCAAATAGTGAAACATTGTTTAAATGTTTTGAAACCAAATGTAAATGAAATCAGTAATCAAGTCAAGCATATCCAAGCAGTGCGACGCATGACCACTCCAGCCATCCAGATAGCAATTTCCTTATCCATAGTACCTAACGACCAGCGAGCATTTAACAAGTGTATCAGACAACGCTGGTGAGTTCATAGTTTTACAAAACGTTGGTTACCAAGTGTTTAGTTTAGTTCATTGATTACAATGTTGATAATAACTCGATTAGAAGACGACTCCAGATTTATTTTGCCCTTTCCCCAATGCTCCTATCAAAGCATTGGGCATGACTGGGTCATTAGTTCACACCCGTCCTCTCAGGTACGGGGTGAGGGTGCTAAACCTAAATAGCGCTATCAACTAATACCCCGTTACCTCTCAGGTAACAAACAAGATGGGACTTAATGGTGATAGGATGAATGTATTATCCAACATTCCAGATATTACCCACAAGACGTATTCCTCTCAGGAATACCCATTTGATTTACCCAAAAACCTATCCCTCTCAGGGATACCCAATGACTGTCCCACCCACCGGGACGCATGCTCAAGAGGAATGAACTCACCTTAGATTTGCTCGGTATGTTAAGTTACCCGTCCAAGTTGGTCAACCCAAACCCTACCGTGGTTACCAAATAATATCAGTTTCACAATCATTCAATTCACGTATTGTACACAGTTTGTATCTAACATAAGGTTTACTGTTATCACATATCAAGTATTCAATCCTCATACATGTTCACATCTCATGAGCAAGTCTTACAATAACTTTTCACAATCACAAGTTTACAATATCACAATCATCCTAACTGTTCACTGTTCTGACCATTAGCCTCCACGCCGAAGTACCCCTGTTGTGACAACTGTCAAAAATTCAGGTATCTGTACAATTAATTAACCTTGATTAGTGCTTAATGACTGTGCTGAATTACAATTAACTGCTTTCTGATTACTACATTATACTTACATGTGCATCACATATTGCATAATGTCATATCATTACTGCATGCAAACTATATTGACTGAAATGATGCACGAAGCACAGTTAGCATAGTTAACGGATAAATCAGCAATATGCTGACAGAACTCAGCACATAGACAGACAGTATTTTGAGACCCAGTATGAGACAGAAACCAAGTACTACACTAGTGTAGTGTGTAGGAAAGTAAGGATCACAAAACTGCCTTTCTAGTGATAGTTTAAGTGTCGGAAAGTGCCTAAAACTCACCCAAAGTGCTGAATTCAGCAAAATTCAGCAAAAATCAGCATTTTAACAATTTGATATAATGCAGAAATATGGTAAAATGATCCTGAATGCTTTCCTAAGTGTCAGGAATCAAAAGTGTTACAAAAGGTGACATAAAGCACACTAAATTGCAAGTTTAGCACTTTAACAAACCGGTAACCAACCGAACACTACCCGAAACATCAAATTTACACTAGAAGCACTGTTTTAACATTACCAAGCTAGTTATGGTCCCCGAACATCATAACACCTCATAAAATATCTAGTAACTAACATAACTAACTAATACTTGATTTTTAACCTTAATGTAATAAACTTAGTTTAAACCTATGCTACTACCCCCCCACCTATTTACGGCCCCAACATGGCCCCCACAAGATGATTTGTTTCATTTCTTTAATAGATGTTGTTTATGCTTTAATTGACACAATATCCATAAGTTAAAATGATAATATGGATTATAAAAAGGCACATTGTGAACATGAGCTCATTTCTCACACACTTGAAACACACACAAACTTTCCTTCTTCTCCCCTTACTTACTCTCGGCCAAACTCAACCCCACATACATCCACCATCATCCAATCTTTCTCATACATTCTACACATATACAAAGGTGTTAGAGATCATACAAAGAAGCTAGGAGCTTTCGGAAGTCCAAGAACCTCTCTTGTTTGCTTTTATCCACTTGTTTTCTACACTTGATCATCCCTAGCCTTGTGCTAGTGGTAAGAATCTTGATCTTGCTAGTTTACTTCTATTTTAAGTGGTTAAAAGAAGAATCATACTCATAACTTTGAAGAACACTAAGAATCACAATATGTAAACTTGAACATAAGCATGTTTAATGAAAAAACTAAGTTGTTTATGTGTTGATTTACTTGATGATTGTTGTTTGTTCATATATATGATGTAGATCATCATATGATCTTGCTAGATCATGATTAAAAACACAATCTAGCAAGATGAGAAAGTAGAAATGTTGTAGGATGATAGATCATCCACACAAAGATCATGAACTTGAAAGAACATAATGTTTTCTTGAAAAATAATGATCAAAGTGAGTGGTAACACTTGTAGATCTAAAGATTTATGGATGATTTCTAAAGAAACCAAGTTAAAAATATAATTTTTACTAAATCTTGGTTTTTACATAAACAAACTTTATTTTTGGTGGTTAAACAAGTGTAGGAACACTTGTGAAACAAGAAGAAATCATAAAGAAACATTTTTAGAAAACATGATCATAAGTTGTAAAGATCAATCTTATTTAAAAATGAAGTTTTTAAAGAATCAATCACAGTTTAAAGGGTAACAAGGCTTACTAAGAATACTAGTAAGTTACTACAAATTTTTACAAATATTCAAGTTCATGAAGTAGTAGATTATACTTGTTTTTGGCAAAATTGGTAAGTAAAGGTTGTTTATTGTTGATTGTGGATTGATTATGATGATTTTTACAAAAGAAAATGATATGCTTGAAAGCATGGAAACCTCCATTTTTAGGGGAAACTATGGCAAAATTTTCTAAAAATCTAAACACTTAGAAAAATATTTTTTAAACAAATGTTTACAAGTGTATTTTAGACCATAAATTGCTACATAAACTTTGCCTTAATTTTTGCTACAAAAATTATAATTATTGGAGGTTGGTTTTTATAAATAAAAGTGACTAAATATGTATTTAGGAAATATATATTTAGAAGACACCATGTGTGTGATTATTTGTATATATTTTGTGTATTAGTTATATTATTTTAGGACATGAAATAATATAACACATCAAAATACCAAGAATTTCAATCCAAAATATTACAAAAATTCCAAGAATATGAATATACGAGTTGTACACAAAATATTGGTGAAAACCGAACTATGGAATGCAACTTATGAAATATTCCGGAAAATTGATTCACAAGTATATTTTGGTAAATAATATTTTGGACATCAAGACACGAAAATATGATTTTTATGATTATCACAAGAATATATCATATTTTTTATAAAGGAAAATATATTATTTTTGGCAAGTATAAATATATATTTTTCCTAGAATTATTAGAAGATGTATTATTTTGGGAGAAAATATACATTTCTTAAACAAACATAAAATACAATATTTTTGGGTGAAGGATATATTTTCTCAAATAAATATGAAATATATCATTTTTGGAAGAAAAATAAGGTTATATATATATTTTCTATGTTAGACTTGAAAATATATTATTTTTGCAACTTATACGAAAATACAAATATTTTTGCCAAGGGAAAAATTATAAATAATTTTCCTAAGTAGTAATTCTTAAAATATATATTTTGGAAATATATATGAATTTTTATTAGAAATAATATTCCGGAAAAGTTAATACAAAAATTAAGTATAAGGATACTTAATAAACACAATGGAAATACGCATCTGTGTACATATCAATACACTCCGGAATACGACCCTAATACATGACAAAAATGTACAAATACAAGAATACGAATACAAATACGCCCATCCTTGGGAAGGAAATACAAGTATAAATACTTGGGAAGTATTAAGTTAAAATATATTTTACAATTATTCCAAACTTTAACGAATATAATTTAAGTTAAAATATTAATTATTTTAACAAATAATTATATAACTTGGGATAATATTGAAGACACAAAGAAACGTAACTCAAAGGCATTAATACTAAGTCAAGGCACGACCCGCTCGTCTAATAGATAATAGTACGTTGTAGGTAGTCGTGTTTGTCCGAGGAAGCTTGAGTTGCGGTGATTGAAGACACAAGACTGTGAGTTCATGTCCCCCTTTAACTTTAACTGTTTTGTTTTATAACTTCGGGGGTGAAGTACATGTTACAAAATGTTTACAAACAATTACAATTGGTATGGTTAGCTACGGAAAGTACAGTAGATCATGTGAATGGGTAGGCGCACTCCTAAGACCATTAATCCTCGTGATAGGACCGAGGGGCATGAGTGATAGATCTATTTGGGTGTAGCGAGCCCATACCCATGTGGACCGGGGTTTGGCCCATGAGGTGACTATGTCTTACAGCCGGATGCCCGGTACAAAATCTGATAGGTTTGAGCCTTCCTAAGCCGTTGCATGTATGTTAATGGCCTTGCAAACCATTAATTGATATGTTTCCTTGTTTTGCTTTCATACCGGGATTTACAAACATACATACATATTTTCAAAGATTCTAGGGTTTATTCATACACACGAACAAACACATGAACTCGCTCAACTTTTGTTGATGTTTTCAAACTACATGTATTTCAGGGAATTAGATGTGGATCTGGCGGGCGTTCAGAAGTTCCAAGTGTGGTTTAAGAATAAAAGATGTCATCCATGGTCTTAGGGTTTGGTCAGTGTGTCTTATTCCTGGACGAGACACGTCTTCCAAATCCTGGTTTTATTTAATATCTTTTGTCGAGTCTTTGTGAACTCTTAAACAAGTTGCATGGTTTGTACTCGAAATTGAATTCCTATATCTTAAAACAATGTTGTTATTATGTTTCTAAACTTATTTAATGGATGAACATCTATGGTTTTCTTATATAGTGGTTGTTATGATCGAATGCAATGCTATTAAGAAAGTCACACGTAATCACGCTTCCGCAATATTCAAGGTGTGACAGCTTGGTATCAGAGCTTTGATTGTAGCGAACTAGGATTCTTTCTCGAGTCTAGACTACAATCATTAGGGCTCTCACAAAAATATTTTTACAACATGTTTTCATTGCATACACGAAACGCCCAGATCCAGGAAACAAACATTTTTACAAACAAAAGACACGAAACACATTTCAAGGTTTATGTTTATGGTTCAGTCTGAGAGACTGGGTGGTTTAGTCTGGGAGGCTGGTTAGTTTAGTCTGGGAGACTGGTTAGTTTAGTCTGGGAGACTGGTTAGTTTAGTCTGAGAGACTAGTTGGTTTAGTCTGGGAGACTAGGTGGTCTAGTCTGGGAGACTAGGAAGGATAGAAAGGTTTGTAAGGATACATGATTACACTGATTTTGAATGCATACTAAATGATAGTTGTTAATATATGTGCATATGTTGTGATTATTATGTTACATACACCATGTCATCATCTGAGAGTGGATTATCCGATGACCATGATCCCATGGCTATTGTTTCTGATGATGAGATCGTCCCTGAGCCAGAGATCTTTACCTCCGATATAGAGAGTGATCCGGAGATGATGTCCGATGACGACGACGATTTCCAGCCATTTGCGCTGCTTGACTTTGGTGATGATTTACCGCATGCTGATGATCCGACGAGGATCCCTTTCTTATTCCTATTCCTGTCCAGGGCCATCTCATCCTCGGACGCCTCGATGGTGAGCATGTCGTGGCACCGATCCTCGCCCCTATGCCTCTTGCGGCCATTCCTTTCGAGGATTTGCCTTTTGATGACTTGTTTGATGATGATGTTGACCTTTTTGTTTATGGTCCCCCTGATGATGCCCAGGATGATGGAGACTTAGCTAGAGATGCTATTGCTGTCCTACTCATTGAGATTCCTGTTATCGAGATTTCCTCCGATTCCAGTTTGCACTCTGTCCCGGATTCCTTTGAGTCTGTGTCATCTTCCTCCTTACAGGCAGTTGGTTTGTGATGTTATGCCACTGATACTGATGACGATACAGCCATGTCAGCTGCACCGTCTCCTCCGCATGACTTTGTGCCTGGACTTGAGCTTGACTTTATTCCTGTTGATCAGCCTGTTGATGCACCCGCTGATCCTGAGCTGATACCGGCTCCTCAGCCTTTACCTGATCTTGATCCTATCCCATTTGGCATACCTGACATTGCACCACTCATTCCAGATCTGGTTCCTGCACCCGATGACCCTCCTGTTATTGAGCCAGTCACTCCTCCATTAGCACCTGCACCTGTTGATGTTGCACCTTTTCATCTAATTGAGTCTGATGTTCACCGTGTCGACCTGCCTATTGTTTTCTTGCAGGATATACCCGCACCCCATCCTGGGGAAGGCACTTCTAGCCAGCAGCCTAGCCACGATCCTCATGTTACAGCAGCATTTCCCCACATACCTCAGTCTGCACCTTCTGCTCATTTTGCTTCATCATCACATGACGAGCCACTCAGATGGTTCCCGCCGTACACCATGCCGATTTCTGATCCCTACCATCCCTCGCACTTTACTGGTTATACGCGGGATGAGTTACTTCTATCATTGTAGCTTCAGTATGAGATCATGAGTCGTAGAGTTTTGGAGCTTGAGATGACTCCACGTCCCCCACCTTGTTCATGTTCATCACCTTTTGCGACTCCACCTGCTCCACTTTTGCCTTATCCAGATTTTGATGCTCGATTTCTCACCGTTGAGCAGCAGATCAGCTATCCGTTGCGTCATGTTTATGAGCTTAAGGAGGAGCTTGCGCATGTGCGCAGCTTGCTATTTGTTCCTCCACCTCCACCTCCTCCTCCACCATCAGCATAGCCGGTTTTTGGTTTTATGTAGGTAGCTTGCTTTTGATGAGAGCACCGCTATTGAGCCTAGCTTGTTAAGCCTTTTGGAGACCACCTTTTGATTGCGTGACTGTTGTAGATTGATAGACATTTTGGACAAGGGTAGTGTAATCCTGTGTTCCCTTTTGATACGATACTTTTGTAAAACATGTAACAGGAATTTGTGGTCGATGATTAATGAAAGCTCAATCGCAATGTTCTCATTAAACATATTGTTGGATTACTTGTTGTGCTATGATTGAGATGTTATATGCTTACTTGCTTTGATAAATGCTATTACGTATACATACTATATACTTATTATACTTATTAAGGCCTGACCAATACAATATTCTTTATAGAAGATGCCTCCTCGAAGAAACACTCAGTTGCCCACAACAGAGGCAGAACTACATGAACGGCTTTCACAAGCAATCACACAACATGAAGCCTTACGCTCTGAACACAGCGGAGGTACCTCAGGAAATAACCCACCTCACGGTAATGTTTAAGCCACTTAAGACACATTACGATACGTTTGGACATTCCATGTGTGTTTGCTAATGCTTTCTGTGAATGATGTTGCTTGTACAGGCTGTACTTACAAGCAGTTCCTAGACTGCAAGCCTCTGAACTTTGACGACACTGGAGGTGCTGTAGCTTTCGTTAGATGGGCTGAGAAAACAGACTTTGTGCTTCGAATGAGCAAGTGTGCACCTGAGCACCAGGGCACCTACATTTCTGGACTATTCCTAGACGGAGCTCTATCGTGGTGGAACCTCCAGGTTCAGACTCTAGGTGAGGCTGCAGCATATGGTATGACTTGGGATGAGATAAAAGAATTGATGCGCAAGAAGTACTGTTCAAGAGCTGAGATTCAGAAGTTAGAAACCGAGTTCTGGAATCTGAAAATGGATGGACCAAAGATTGCTGAGTACGTACAGAGATTCCATGACCTGTCTCGTGTTGTCCCCTACATGGTAGAACCGGAGTTCAAGCGAATTGAACGTTTCATTTGGGGATTGGCACCCCAAATTATGAGCATGGTGACTACTTCGAAGCCTCCAACAATCACTGAAGCCATTGATTTGAGCGTAGCATTGACTGAAGAAGCGATTAGGCTGAACAAGTTTTCAAACTCTGAAGGAAAGAAGAAGGAGACTCATGTCGAGTCATCATGAGAGAACAAAAGGAAGTTCTCAAACTTCAAGAAGGGTACTCGTGCAAGCAACAATGCCAGCAAGCGTAAAGACGCTAACCCACCAGTTGAAGCACAAGCTGCTGCTACTGGTGCTGCTACTGGTGCTGAGATTAGAGGAAAAGGATATATGGGCACCCTGCCCAAATGTGATGTGTGTCAGTTTCATCACACTGGATGATGCAGAGCTGGAAAGTGTGAAGCGTGCGGAAAAGTTGGCCATGCCAAGGAGACATGCTGGTATGGAGCCGGTCATGGGAATAATGGTAAAAAAGGAAACGGAAATGGTAATGGCAATGGAAACTGTGGTTGTAACGGTTATGGGAATAGAAACCAAGGAGGAAACAACAATCAGGGAGGTAATGGAAACCGTGGTGGTTCTGGAAACCAAGCTGGTAATGGAAACCGCAACCAAAACAACCCTCAGGATGGTACTGGAAACAGACAAGGATGCTTTATGTAACAACTCTCATCAAAAGTCATAATTATTAAATTAATTAGTCCAAAAGGAAACCCTAATTGAGACACCCAAGTGATTCTGAACAAACCCTAAAATTTTCATAATTTTCAGAATCAGGATTAGGGCCCCTAAAACTCAAGGGGGGATAAACCCTAGTGGACGATTATCCAAATTATGAGCTGTAGAGAGCAAATTTTCGAAATCCACCAACTCAGCAAGCCTACCCATGCACGTAGCTACCCTATGAATATAGGTTGGCAGTCGCGCTACGCGACGGGGTAAAATTTTCAGTATAAATAGGTTGGTTTGGGACTTGAATTCTGGTACTGAAACGACGTTCAAACTCCAATTCTACACTGAGTTACGTTCGAATTACTACACAAACAATCACAGTTCACAAATCGACGCCACAAAACAGGGTATTAGCACAATCGCTACTACGATTCATTTTCCGATCGATTAATATATCCAATGGATATTTAAGTGCCGCCCACATTAGGGTTATACTTTATCATTCGTCATTAATTTGACGGATCATCGTTAATTCGATGGATAAAGTATTGTACTTTATCGTTCGTCATTAATTTGACGGATCATCGTTAATTCGATGGATGAAGTATTGCACTTTGTCGTTCGTTGTGAGAATTTGATCTCATAAATTATCGTAATTGCTGGATTGATTACTAACCCAGTTTTGTGTGCATTGTTATTTAAATTAGGTTAACAAGGCTAAATCGTAGACTAGACTCTGTTCGTATTAAATCAGCAATGTGAGTCATTCTCTCTTTTTATCAAATCTATTTACAAAACCCTGTTTATTTTCAAAGTTATAATTACGGGGATTAAGTCTTTGTAATCACCAAATTACAGCCGGTATGTGGGGTTTTGTATACATTACTTGATAATCGTCACCATTGGGGCAGCCAATTGGGGGATATGACCATAGTCACAGATTCGGTCGAGTGACAAATACCGTGGGTAGTTGGATTGATATCAGAAACATTGTAATCGCTCTTAATACTGTAAATTATAACAAATGTGTCATTTTAGTAAATAGAATGATTCACTCAGTATTTCCCGCTGACAAAACCTTTTTCAAACATGTTTCAGGTGATCTGTTGTAATTCAGGAAAAGTGTTGTGGAGCATTTCAAGCTTAAGATAGTGGCTCATTATAAAAATAAAGAAATAAGTTTTGTAACATAATGATTTTATAGTAAAATCATACTATTGTAAATTATCAGGGTTTTATCCCGAATTGTGAAATAAATAATCAGGGAAAATTATAGCTTTAAACGATCCTGTTAAATAAACTTCCGCTGTTAAACTCAATTAAATAAATACCGCAGAATTTCTGTCCCGCGGCTCTTGAAACGGGTCAAACCGGGTCAGGGGCCGTGACAGAAATAAGGTGGTATCAGAGCCACTGGGTTAAGCTAATTAAGTATTTAGAAATACTTAAATTTTTCCTGATTACTATTATGTGATTATTTGTATTATTAACTGATTATTTGTTAGTTACAGTATGGGTAAGAAAAAGCTGTCAAGCATCTATCTTAAATTAGATAGATCATCCAACGAGAAGGGAAGTTCATCCCGAACCAAATCCTCGAATCAGGCTGAAATTCCTGAAGAAGGAATATTTGTGCGAAAGGCACATTACGAGGAAACACTTTCTCCTAGAAGGAGGGAGATGATTCTTAAGAAAAGTAAAGAGAAAATCCGGGAAAAGAGGATTAAACGAGAAACCCAGGAATTAATTGATAAATCACCTTGGGAAGATAAGCTAGATGAGAAATGGGCAAACTTATATATGCTAGCCACAGTAGCAGAAAATATAAATCTTTAAATACTTTAAAGTTTTAGCACCTTACCCTTATAATCTAGAAACCCTGTAAAATAAATAAAAATTTTAAGTGTGTTTTTCAATTATCTTTGTAATAAATTGGTACACAGTATGTAATAAATTAAAAGGTTATTTGTAAATTTTAACTTAATATTTTATGCATTTTGCATATATGCTACATCAGCATGAATGGGATATCTGAAGCTTTTCAGAACCTTAATCTTTACCCAGTGAATATCGAAGCTTCCAAAGAATATACTAGCTACTTTCCCGATATAGAACAACCGGTAGAGTTCAAGGTTCCACCTGTGAACAAGCCAAAACGAAAGAAAAGAAGTTATGTAGAATGGAGGAAAATGCGTAGGAAAAAGCCAGCTACAAAACTGCCCAAAATAAACAATCCTTTGAAAAAGGGAAAAGAAATTATAACCGGAGAGAGTTCTAAACAACAGGAAATTGTAACAAGGAAAAGTCCTAGACTACAGGAGATGAAAACTAAAGACAAGGAAAAGGTTAAGGAGATAGGAATACAGATAGAGACTGAAGCCAAAGAAGATTCTAAGCAGATGGAAAGGCAGTTTGAGGAATACTCTAAGGACATAGAAATGGAAGTTGGGCAAGGCTCTAGACCAACTCAGATAGAAATCGGAGAGAGCTCCAATCCAAACCAGGGAAGAACCTTTCAAGAAGAGATAGATTTCCTATTGGCAAGCTGTGAAACCATTCAGCCTGTCAACAATAATAATAATAATAATAATAATAATAATAATAATAATAATAATATTTTTAATTATCCTCTTGAAAACCAAATCCCTATGAATTGGGAACCAGCAATTCCAGACCCAATAGTCCACTCCCAACCCATAGGAATGGACGAATGGTGGACAAACGATTGGCAATTCCAAAATATTGTCAACGATCCTTACTCTTTTCTTCCACAATTCGATCCAGAACCCCTACCTAATCCACCCATGAGTAATGAAAACATGGCTGAACTTCGCCACTTTGGTGAAGAGTTGTTTGATGCGGGAACTAGAATCAGGGAAATAGGGGGACAAATTGCCTGGAAGTACGATGAGAGGGAATTGCGGTTTTAGGACGGCAAGTGACGAGAGATAGTAGGTGGTAAAATGATGTGTGTATAATAGTAAATAGTAAAGTTAGTCTGTAAATAACGAATAAAACTCTGTATGATATTTGTGTGTAACGATGCATACTATACTAGATATAAAATGAAATCGAGAAATCGATTATTTTGACTATACCTGTATTGTAAAATTTTCTGATTGTTTGTATATAATTCTTATTTATCAGATACTAATAAAATTTATATATATACATTATCAGATGGCAAACAATGAAAATGAACCAGTAAATGAGGTTAATCAGTCTGAGCAACATCCAGGAGATCAATATATGACTCGGCAAGATATCGAAAACATTGTTGCTCAAGGGATAGCCAATGCTATTCCAGCATTCGTAGCTGCTATAAAGAATCCAATCGAACCGCAACAAATTGTTCCTAGTAAACAGATTACTGAAGATAACTTCAGTAATAGTGTAAATGGAGGCAATAATCATGTTAATCATAATAAGGAACCACATCAAGCTCCATTACCTAAGAAAATGAAAACTGCAACGCCTGGTTGCACTTTCAAAGAATTCCTTGCTTGTAAACCCACTGAATTTGCAGGCAATGAAGGAGCAACTGCATCACTGCGTTGGTTAGAGAAAACCGAAGCAGTCATTGCAATAAGTAAATGTGGTAAAGATGACCAGGCCATGTATTCATCCAATCTGTTCAAAGAAGGAGCACTCGAGTGGTGGAACACTGTGTTACAATCAAAAGGAAGAGTAATAGCTTATGCTATGACTTGGGAAGAATTTAAGGGTTTGGTGGAAAGAAAATTCTGTCCTGAGTATGAGAAGGAACAGATGGCGAATAAGTTTCTAAATCATCGGATGATGAATGTAGATTGTCGTGGTTATACCTCGACATTCTTTGAATATGCAAGAGTAGTACCAACACTGGCTTCGCCAGAACTGGTACTTATTTCTCGCTATATTTGGGGGCTAATTAGCGAAATCCGCAATATTGTTAAAGCTGCGAGACCTCGCACTATTGATGATGCGGTAGAATTAGCCAATACTCTAACCGATGAACTGGTGTGCACAAGAGATGAAGATAGGAAAAAGGAACTAGCTCAGAAAATTACCCAAGGATTTCGTGTGGGTAATAGTAATAACAGCTTCAAGAGAAAAGGAACAGGGCAATCTCCAGCTCCGTCATTCTGCAGGAAATGCAAAAAGAAGCATTATGGAAGATGTGATATCACTTGCAATTTTTGCAAAACTATAGGACATCGTGAAGAAAACTGCAAAAAGAAAACCGTAATCTGTTTTAACTGTGGAGAAGCGGGGCATTATAAAACAGAATGTCCTAAATTGGTCAAACCAGTAGATAACAAACCCAAGGCAACCGAAGGAACCACAAAGAAGAATGCCAGAGCATTTCAGCTGACCACTCAAGAAGCAGAACTCATTCCGGATGTGATAGCGGGTACGTTCTTAGTTCATAACGTGTACGCAAAAGTATTATTTGACTCTGGTGCAAACCAAAGTTTTATAAATACTTCATTCTGTCAAGCACTTAGTTTACCTTTAACCAGTATTAGGCAGATTTTTACAGTTGAAACAGCAGATGGAAATTCAGTTAAAATAGATAAAGTTTTGCAAGAAGGAAACATAGAACTTTTAGGACATAAATTCTCTGCAAACCTATTGCCAATGAAATTAGCTGAATTTGATGTTGTTTTAGGAATGGATTGGTTAGTAGCCAACCATGCTAGAATCCTTTGTGATCAAAATACCATAGAAATTCAATCACCCACCGGAGAAGTGATTAGGATTACAGGAGATAAACCACGTAAGCCTATGAAGTTCGTATCAGTAATGAAAGTTGCTAATTATGAACGAAAACAAGGAATAGTGTATATGATTTCGGTAATCATTAGCACTAAGGGTAAAAATCTTAAGGAAATACCAGTAGTCTCAGCATATCCTGATGTATTTCCAGAAGATTTACCGGGATTACCTCCAGACAGGGAAGTAGAATTTAGGATTCATCTAATTCCAGGAACTACACCGATAGCCAAGGCACCTTATCGGTTAGCACCCACAGAAATGTTAGAACTAAAAAAGCAATTAGATGAATTACTAAGTAAAGGATTCATACAACCCAGCTCATCCCCTTAGGGAGCGCCAGTGTTGTTTGTAAAGAAAAAGGACGGTTCAATGAGAATGTGTATCGATTATAGAGAATTGAATAAGGTTACAATTAAGAATCGATATCCATTACCTAGGATTGATGATCTTTTTGATCAACTTCAGGGGGCTAGATATTTTTCTAAAATAGATTTACGCTCTGGATATCATCAATTGAAGGTACAAGAAGAAGACATACCTAAAACTGCTTTCAGAACTAGGTATGGTCATTACGAGTTTACAGTCATGCCCTTCGGGTTAACGAATGCACCTGCAGCATTCATGGACATGATGAATAGGATCTATAAACCGTATTTGGATAAATTTGTGATTGTTTTCAAAGACGATATACTTATTTATTCCAAAAGTCAGACAGAGCATTGTGAACATCTTCATACACTCTTAACTTTGTTAAGAAAAGAAAAGTTGTACGCCAAATTCTCGAAATGTGAATTTTGGCTAAAGGAAGTGCAATTTTTAGGACACATGGTAAACCATGAAGGTATTCATGTAGATCCTGCTAAGATAGAGGCAATTACCAAATGGAAGGTTCCACAAACAGCAATGGAAATAAGAAGTTTTATAGGATTAGCTGGGTATTATAGACGGTTTATTAAGAATTTTTCCAAGATAGCTGTACCATTAACTAAACTAACCTGTAAAGCTACTAAGTTTGAATGGGGACCCAAACAAGAAGAAGCTTTTAGAATTTTGAAAAAGAAATTAACCCATGCACCAATCTTAGCTTTACCAGAAGGAACTGAAGATTTTGAAGTATATTGTGATGCTTCAAAATTAGGATTTGGATGTGTGCTTATGCAACGCAAGAAGGTAATTGCGTATGCCTCAAGACAATTGAAAAAGCACGAAGAAAACTATACGACTCATGATTTAGAATTAGGAGCCGTAATTTTTGCCCTTAAGATTTGGAGACATTATCTTTACGGAAGTAAATTTACTGTCTACACCGACCACAAAAGTTTAAGATACATATTTGGGCAAAAAGAGTTAAACATGAGGCAAAGGAGATGGATGGAAATTCTGAGTGACTACGACTGTGACATTCAATATCATGAGGGAAAGGCGAATGTAGTTGCGGATGCCTTAAGTCGTAAGTATTATGAGAAACAACGACGGGTTCGTGCTCTCAGATTAAATCTACAAATAGATTTAATGGAACAACTGAAGAATGTTCAAACTACAGCAATCAAGGATGATGCTGAAGGAATGAAAGGACGAATCAAGGAATTAGAACAAGGAGTTGATGGAATTTGGAGGTTCCACAAAAGTAGAATTTGGGTACCTAAGCAGGGAGACTTAAGACCTAAGATTTTAGAAGAAGCTCATAAATCTAGGTATACCATGCACCCAGGAAACAATAAAATGTACCAAGATTTAAGAAAGAACTTTTGGTGGATAGGAATGAAAAAGGACATAGCCAGCTATGTTTCTAAATGTCTTACTTGTTCACAAGTTAAGGCAGAACATCAGAAACCTTCAGGACTACTACAACAGTTAGAGATGCCAGTGTGGAAATGGGAACTTATAACAATGGATTTTGTTACTAAGTTACCCAAAACCAGAAAAGGTAACGATGCGATTTGGGTAATTGTGGATCGATTAACCAAATCTGCTCACTTTTTACCAATGAAAGAAACCTTTAGCATGGAAAGATTGGCTAAATTGTATGTAGATGAAGTTGTATCTTTACATGGAGTTCCACTCTCCATTGTTTCGGATAGGGATAGTCGTTTTACTTCCCATTTCTGGAAAAGTTTCCAGCAAGCTATGGGAACTCGACTAAATTTGAGCACTGCATATCATCCCCAAACAGATGGGCAAAGTGAAAGAACGATCCAAACTCTAGAAGACATGCTCCGAGCATGTGTAATAGACTTTGGTGGAAGTTGGGATGATCATTTACCATTAATTGAATTCTCCTATAATAATAGTTATCATTCAAGCATTGATACGGCTCCATTTGAGGCACTGTATGGAAGAAAGTGCAGAACTCCCGTTTGTTGGGCAGAAATAGGAGAAAGTCAATTATCAGGTCCTGAAATTGTGCAAGAAACAACTGATAAGATTACTCAAATCAAGGAAAGGTTGAAGACGGCTCGAGATCGCCAGAAGAGTTATGCAGACAATAGAAGCAAGCCGCTAGAATTCCAAGTTGGAGACAAGGTATTATTGAAAGTTTCTCCTTGGAAAGGAGTTGTTAGATTCGGAAAGAAAGGAAAGCTAAGTCCAAGATACGTAGGACCATTTCCAGTGATCCAACGTATAGGATCAGTAGCTTATCGTTTACAGCTACCAGAAGAATTAGCTGGAGTACATGATGTATTTCATGTATCCAATCTCAAGAAAGGTGTAGTAGATGAATCTCTGGTAGTACCTTTTCAAGATATAGAGGTAAACGAAAAGTTAAAATTTGTGGAGAAACCTCTTCAGATAGAAGACAGAAAAGTGAAGTTTCTCAAGCACAAACGACTAGTGCTAGTTAAAGTAAAGTGGGACTCAAAGAGGGGAGCTGAATACACTTGGGAATTAGAATCAGAAATGAAGAGAAAGTATCCTCAATTATTCCAGTAAATCTCGAGGACGAGATTTTTCATAAGGTGGGGAGAATGTAACAACTCTCATCAAAAGTCATAATTATTAAATTAATTAGTCCAAAAGGAAACCCTAATTGAGACACCCAAGTGATTCTGAACAAACCCTAAAATTTTCATAATTTTCAGAATCAGGATTAGGGCCCCTAAAACTCAAGGGGGGATAAACCCTAGTGGACGATTATCCAAATTATGAGCTGTAGAGAGCAAATTTTCGAAATCCACCAACTCAGCAAGCCTACCCATGCACGTAGCTACCCTATGAATATAGGTTGGCAGTCGCGTAGCGCGACGACTAAGGGGTAGGCAGTCGCGCTACGCGACGGGGTAAAATTTTCAGTATAAATAGGTTGGTTTGGGACTTGAATTCTGGTACTGAAACGACGTTCAAACTCCAATTCTACACTGAGTTACGTTCGAATTACTACACAAACAATCACAGTTCACAAATCGACGCCACAAAACAGGGTATTAGCACAATCGCTACTACGATTCATTTTCCGATCGATTAATATATCCAATGGATATTTAAGTGCCGCCCACATTAGGGTTATACTTTATCATTCGTCATTAATTTGACGGATCATCGTTAATTCGATGGATAAAGTATTGTACTTTATCGTTCGTCATTAATTTGACGGATCATCGTTAATTCGATGGATGAAGTATTGCACTTTGTCGTTCGTTGTGAGAATTTGATCTCATAAATTATCGTAATTGCTGGATTGATTACTAACCCAGTTTTGTGTGCATTGTTATTTAAATTAGGTTAACAAGGCTAAATCGTAGACTAGACTCTGTTCGTATTAAATCAGCAATGTGAGTCATTCTCTCTTTTTATCAAATCTATTTACAAAACCCTGTTTATTTTCAAAGTTATAATTACGGGGATTAAGTCTTTGTAATCACCAAATTACAGCCGGTATGTGGGGTTTTGTATACATTACTTGATAATCGTCACCATTGGGGCAGCCAATTGGGGGATATGACCATAGTCACAGATTCGGTCGAGTGACAAATACCGTGGGTAGTTGGATTGATATCAGAAACATTGTAATCGCTCTTAATACTGTAAATTATAACAAATGTGTCATTTTAGTAAATAGAATGATTCACTCAGTATTTCCCGCTGACAAAACCTTTTTCAAACATGTTTCAGGTGATCTGTTGTAATTCAGGAAAAGTGTTGTGGAGCATTTCAAGCTTAAGATAGTGGCTCATTATAAAAATAAAGAAATAAGTTTTGTAACATAATGATTTTATAGTAAAATCATACTATTGTAAATTATCAGGGTTTTATCCCGAATTGTGAAATAAATAATCAGGGAAAATTATAGCTTTAAACGATCCTGTTAAATAAACTTCCGCTGTTAAACTCAATTAAATAAATACCGCAGAATTTCTGTCCCGCGGCTCTTGAAACGGGTCAAACCGGGTCGGGGGCCGTGACACTTTAGTTGCAGAGATGTTGGGCATTTCAAGAGAGATTGCCCAAAGAACAATCAAGCCCAGGGAAGAGTCTTCAATATTGGAGCTAGGGATGCTCGCCAGGATCCGAACGTAGTTACTTGTACGTTCCCTATCAACCAACACTTTGCATCTGTGCTATTTGATACTGGTGCCGATTATAGCTTCGTATCCCTATAATTTAAGGATATACTTGGTTAGTTGCCAGTAAGTTAGATATCCCGTATTCAATAGAACTAGCTAATGGAAAGCTAGTAGAAGCAAATGAAGTGATTAGAGGTTGTGTGATAGAACTCGGAGAGCGTGAGTTTACGCTTGATCTTCTGCCAGTTGAGTTGGGAAGCTTTGACGTGGTAGTTGGAATGGATTGGTTATCGAGTAACCGAGCTGAGATCGTATGTCATGAGAAGATAATCCGCATCCCGTTGGTGAATGGCGAGACGATTGTAGTTCATGGAGAGAAGCATGATACACCTCTACGAGTTGTTAGCTGCTTGAAAGCACGAAGGATGTTGCGGAAAGGATGTGTTGCCTTTTTGGCTCACGTTGTTGTTAAAGAATCCAAAGAGCCGAAGCAAGAAGTTATCCCTGTAGTAAGGGAATATCCTGAAGTCTTCCCCGAAGACTTGCCAGGATTGCCGCCCCAACGACAAGTCGAATTCCATATTGATTTGGTTCCAGGCGCCGCGCCTGTAGCCAAGGCACCTTATCAACTTACACCTTCCAAAATGCAAGAGTTGTCGACGCAGCTCCAGGAGTTATTGGATAAGGGATTCATTAGACCAAGCTTCTCGCCTTGGGGAGCTCCAGTTTTGTTCGTCAAGAAAAAGGACGGTAGTTTTCACATGTGCATCGGCTACCGAGAGCTAAACAAGTTAACCATCAAGAATCGGTATCCTTTACCGAGGATTGATGATCTCTTCGATCAACTCCAAAGTCCAAGGTTCGAGTTACTACTCCAAGATCGATCTTCGATCAGGTTATCACCAGCTGCGAATCCAAGAAGAGAGTATACCAAAGACTGCCTTTAGAACTCGTTATAGACATTATGAGTTTCTAGTGATGCCATTTGGTTTGACAAATGTGCCAGCAGTGTTTATGGATTTGATGAACCGAGTTTGCAAGCCATATCTCGATAAATACGTGATTGTGTTTATCGACGACATATTGATCTATTCACGAACGAAGGAAGACCATGAACAACACCTTAGATCCATTTTAGAACTGCTCAAGAAGGAGAAACTGTATGCTAAGTTCTCGAAGTGTGAGTTCTGGTTACGTGAGGTAAAATTCCTCGGTCATCTAGTGAACGAAGATGGAATACATGTGGATCCCACCAAGATCGAGGCGATCAAAAATTGGGAAACTCCTAAGACGCCAACCGAGATCCGACAGTTTTTGGGTTTAGCTGGATATTATCGCAGATTCATTGAGGATTTTTCTAAAATCGCTCAACCGCTGACCTCCCTTACTCAGAAGGACAAGAAGTACGAATGGGGAGATAGACAAGAGGAAGTTTTTCAACTACTAAAGAACAAGCTTTGCGATGCACCTATTTTATCCCTACCCGAAGGCACCGACGACTTCGTGGTATACTGTGACGCTTCGTGTCAGGGATTAGGTTGTGTACTGATGCAGCGATAGAAGGTTATCGCTTATGCTTCGCGCCAGTTGAAGGTTCATGAGAAAAACTACACCACACATGATTTGGAATTAGGCGCAGTGGTGTTTGCTTTAAAGATTTGGCAACATTATTTGTATGGCACCCGATGTACGATCTTTACAGATCACAAGAGCCTACAAAATATATTCGATCAGAAAGAGCTTAATATGAGACAGCGACGATGGGTTGAGTTGCTAAATGATTACGATTGTGAAATCAAATATCACCTAGGAAAGGCGAATGTGGTGGCAGACGCCTTGAGTTGCAAGGAAAGGATTAAGCCCATAAGGGTTAGGGCTTTGGAGATGATTATACAGACAGACCTCTCATTGCGTATTCATGCTGCACAGAGAGAAGCTCTTAAGAAGGTGAATCTTAAGGATGAATATCTCTGTGGGATGGAGAAAAAGCTGGTACCCAATGAGGAAGGAACTTTATGTTTCATGGGACGAATTTGGGTTCCCCTTTTTGGTGGTCTTAGAGATGTTATCTTTGACGAAGCTCATAAATCGAGGTACTCGATCCATCCCGGATCGGACAAAATGTACCAAGATTTAAAAGATTTCTACTGGTGGCCGAGACTAAAAGGTGATGTTGCAACTTACGTTGGGAAGTGCTTGACTTGTGCCAAGGTAAAGGCCGAGTATCAAAAGCCTTCCGGTCTTTCGCCGCAACCTGAGATACCCATGTGGAAGTGGGAGCAGATCTCAATGGACTTCATAACCAAGTTGCCCAAGACACCTAGAGGTCACGATACGATTTGGATAATCGTAGACCGTCTGACAAAATCTGCACACTTTTTGCCAATCAGAGAGAAGGATAACACAGGTAAGCTAGCTGAGCTGTACCTGAGAGAGATAGTAGCACGTCATGGAGTACCTATCTCGATTATATCTGATAGAGACGAAAGGTTTGTGTCAAGGATTTGGCAATCCTTTCAAGAAGCATTTGGTTCTCAGTTGAATCTGAGCACAGCTTTTCATCCGCAGACGGATGGTCACCTACCTTTGGTTGAGTTCTCATATAATAATAGCTACCATACAAGCATTCAAGCTACACCGTTTGAAGCTCTCTACGGACGAAAGTGTCGATCGCCGTTGTGCTGGGCAGATGCAGGCGATAGACAGCTGGTTGGTCCTGAATTGGTTCAAGAAACGACAGATAAGATCATACAGATCCGAGAGCGCATTAAGGCGGCTCTTGACCGACAAAAGAGCTATGCGGACCAAAGAAGGAAACCTTTGGAATTTGAAGTGGGAGATATGGTTTTGTTAAAAGTCTCACCTTGGAAAGGTGTTGCACGCTTTAGGAAGCGTGGTAAGTTAAACCCACGATTTATTGGACCGTTCAGAATCCTGGAAAGGATTGGTACTGTAACGTACAAGTTGGAACTACCGACAGAACTTAATGGTGTTCATGTTACATTTCATGTATCTAATTTGAAGAAAAGTCCAATACAAGAAACAGTGGTTATTCCTTGTGACGAAGTTCACATTGACGACACACTCCACTTTACAGAAGAACCCGTTGAGGTTACTGATTGTAAAGTTAACAAGACTCGTAGGAGTAGTGTTAAACTCGTCAAGGTTCGATGGAACGCGCGCCACGGCCCACAGTTTACTTGGGAGCGTGAAGACCGCATGAAAGCTAAATATCCACATTTATTCCCCAACACCCCTGCAGCTAGTAGTACAGCTTAAAATTTCGGGATGAAATTTTCTTAACAGGGGGAGAAAGTGACAACTGTCAAAAATTCAGGTATCCGTACAATTAATTAACCATGATTAGTGCTTAATGACTGTGCTGAATTACAATTAACTGCTTTCTGATTACTGCATTATACTTACATGTGCATCACATATTGCATAATGTCATATCATTACTGCATGCAAACTATATTGACTTAAATGATGCACGAAGCACGGTTAGCACAGTTAACGGATAAATCAGCAATATGCTGACAGAACTCAGCACATAGATAGACAGTGTTTTGAGACCTAGTATGAGACAGAAACCAAGTACTACACTAGTATAGTGTGTAGGAAAATAAGGATCACAAAACTGCCTTTCTAGTGATAGTTTAAGTACCGGAAAGTGCCTAAAACTCACCCAAAGTGCTGAATTCAGCAAAATTCAGCAAAAATCAGCATTTTAACAATCTGATATAATGTAGAAATATGGTAAAATGATCCTGAATGCTTTCCTAAGTGTCAGGAATCAAAGTGCCACAAAAGGTGACATAAAGCACACTAAATTGCAAGTTTAGCACTTTAACAAACCGGTAACCAACCGAACAACCGGACACTACCCGAAACATCAAATTTACACTAGAAGCACTGTTTTAACATTACCAAGCTAGTTATGGTCCCTGAACATCATAACACCTCATAAAATATCTAGTAACTAACATAACTAACTAATACTTGATTTTTAACCTTAATGTAACTTAGTTTAAACCTATGCTACTACCCCCCCCCCACCTATTTACGGCCCCAACATGGCCCCCACAAGATGATTTGTTTCATTTCTTTAATAGATCTTGTTTATGATTTAATTGACACAATATCCATAAGTTAAAATGATAATATGGATTATAAGAAGGCACATTGTGAACATGAGCTCATTTCTCACACACTTGAAACACACACAAACTTTCCTTCTTCTCCCCTTGCTTACTCTCGGCCGAACTCAACCCCACATACATCCACCATCATCCAATCTTTCTCATACATTCTACACATATACAAAGGTGTTAGAGATCATACAAAGAAGCTAGGAGCTTTCGGAAGTCCAAGAACCTCTCTTGTTTGCTTTTATCCACTTGTTTTCTACACTTGATCATCCCTAGCCTTGTGCTAGTGGTAAGAATCTTGATCTTGCTAGTTTACTTCTATTTTAAGTGGTTAAAAGAAGAATCATACTCATAACTTTGAAGAACACTAAGAATCACAATATGTAAACTTGAACATAAGCATGTTTAATGAAGAAACTAAGTTGTTTATGTGTTGATTTACTTGATGATTGTTGTTTGTTCATATATATGATGTAGATCATCATATGATCTTGCTAGATCATGATTAAAAACATAATCTAGCAAGATGAGAAAGTAGAAATGTTGTACGATGATAGATCATCCACACAAAGATCATGAACTTGAAAGAACATAATGTTTTCTTGAAAAATATTGATCAAAGTGAGTGGTAACACTTGTAGATCTAAAGATTTATGGATGATTTCTAAAGAAACCAAGTTAAAAATATAAGTTTTACTAAATCTTGGATTTTACATAAACAAACTTTATTTTTGGTGGTTAAACAAGTGTAGTAACACTTGTGGAACAAGAAGAAATCATAAAGAAACATTTTTAGAAAACATGATCATAAGTTGTAAAGAACAATCTTCTTTAAAAATGAAGTTTTTAAAGAATCAATCACACTTTAAAGGGTAACAAGGCTTACTAAGAATACTAGTAAGTTACTACAAATTTTTACAAATATTCAAGTTCATGAAGTAGTAGATTATACTTGTTTTTGGCAAAATTGGTAAGTAAAGGTTGTTTATTGTTGATCGTGGATTGATTATGATGATTTTTACAAAAGAAAATGATATGCTTGAAAGCATGAAAACCTCCATTTTTAGGGGAAACTATGGCAAAATTTTCTAAAAATCTGAACACTTAGAAAAATATTTTTTAAACAAATGTTTACAAGTGTATTTTAGACCATAAATTGCTACATAAACTTTGCCATAATTTTTGCTACAAAAATTATAATTATTGGAGGTTGGTTTTTATAAATAAAAGTGACTAAATATGTATTTAGGAAATATATATTTAGAAGACACCATGTGTGTGATTATTTGTATATTTTGTGTATGAGTTATATTATTTTAGGACATGAAATAATATAACACATCAAAATACCAAGAATTTCAATCCAAAATATTACAAAAATTCCAAGAATATGAATATACGAGTTGTACACAAAATATTGGTGAAAACCAAACTATGGAATGTAACTTATGAAATATTCCGGAAAATTGATTCACAAGTATATTTTGGTAAATAATATTTTGGACACCAAGAGACGAAAATATGATTTTTATGATTATCACAAGAATATATCATATTTTTGACAAAGTAAAATATATAATTTTTTTTGGCAAGTATAAATATATATTTTTCCTAGAATTATTAGAAGATGTATTATTTTGGGAGAAAATATACATTTCTTAAACAAACATGAAATACAATATTTTTGGGTGAAGGATATATTTTCTCAAATGAATAGGAAATATATCATATTTGGAAGAAAAATAAGGTTATATATATTTTCTAAGTTAGACTAGAAAATATATTATTTTTGGAACTTATACGAAAATACAAGTATTTTTGCCTAGGGAAAAATTATAAATAATTTTCCTAAGTAGTAATTCTTAAAATATATATTTTGGAAATATATATGAATTTTTATTAGAAATAATATTCCGGAAAAGTTAATACAAAAATTAAGTATAAGGATACTTGAGTTACGGTGATTGAAGACGCAAGACTGTGAGTTCATGTCCCCCTTTAACTTTAACTGTTTTGTTTTATAACTTCGCGGGTGAAGTACATGTTACAAAATGTTTACAAACAATTACAATTGGTATGGTTAGCTATGGAAAGTACAGAAGATCATGTGAATGGGTAGGCGCACTCCTAAGACCATTAATCCTCGTGATAGGACCGAGGGGCATGAGGGATAGATCTATTTGGGTGTAGCGAGCCCACACCCATGTGGACCGGGGTTTGGCCCACGAGGTGACTATCTCTTACAGCCGGAGGCCCGGTACAAAATCTGATAGGTTTGAGCCTTCCTACGCTGTTGAACGTATGTTAATGGTCTTGCAAACCTCTAATTGATCTGTTTCCTTGTTTTGCTTTCATACCGGGATTTACAAACATACATACATATTTTCAAAGATACAAGGGTTTATTCATACACACGAACAAACACAAGAACTCGCTCAACTTTTGTTGATGTTTTCAAACTACATGTATTTCAGGGAATTAGATTTGGATCTGGCGGGCGTTCAGAAGTTCCAAGTGTGGTTTAAGAATAAAAGATGTCATCCATGGTCTTAGGGTTTGGTCAGTGTGTCTTATTCCTGGACGAGACACGTCTTCCAAATCCTGGTTTTATTTAATATCTTTTGTCGAGTCTTTGTGAACTCTTAAACAAGTTGCATGGTTTGTACTCGAAATTGAATTCCTATGTCTTAAAACAATGTTGTTATTATGTTTCTAAACTTATTTAATGGATGAACATCTATGGTTTTCTCATATAGTGGTTGTTATGATTAAATGCAATGATATTAAGAAAGACACACGTAATCACGCTTCCGCAATATTCAGGGTGTGACACCTGCGACGAAGAACCATCCTTCGTTGAATTAAAGTTCGACGAAGAACCATCCTGTTGATGAGGGGCGATGAAGTATCTATCCTTCGTCATGGTGAACTTTGGCGAAGTATCACCAAAGTTTGTCAAGATCAGTTACGAAGCCTTAATCACCTAACAACAGTTACACATCTACAGCAGGATCAATAGATCAAACAACAGTTATTGTACACATTTAATCAAACCCTATATACCGTTTATCATCAATGCTAACATCGCTACACCAAAATATATATGTTTAATCTCATAATAATCATTCTTTCCATCATTGGTTCTAACCATCAAATGACTACGTACAATCAGATTATCAATTCATCAAGCTATAAGTTCATCAAATTGGGTTATCAAACTGCATCGTGAGTATAAACACGTACAAATTGTCATAACCTAATCATACAACTATAGATTTACAGTTTTATCAATGAAACCCTACTTCATCATGTGAAACCATAGAAATCACCACATTCAAAGTACGACCAACTAACACGGATAAAACACTAACCAAGATTCCGAAGTGATTAAATAAATCGAGATGGAGGAACGCTTCGAGATTCCCACTGTCGTCGCACAGAGAATGAGAAGAGAGAACCTTAGGGTTTTTGTTTTACGTCTACTGATCATGAGGTTATAACATAAAAAGGTTGGGCCGCGAACCACTCTGGGCCGAGGCCCCTCTTCGGCGAAAGACCTGCTCGACGAAGATATGTTCTTCATCGGGACAAAAAGTGGCGAAGAACTCATTCTTCGTCGAGGAAAACTTATGCGAAACACCTTCTTATTAAACACTAATTAAACTATATTTAACACTACACATTTAGCAACAAAGCATTACACATACACATTTAAAAAACACATAAACACTTATCATTCAGATAAACTGCACACGACACCACGTAAATCAAATTGTAATAACAGGATTGCAAGACAAGTGACGTGCATAAGAAAGACCTTGAAATCTCGGGTTGTCACATCATCCCCAACTTGAAAGAAATTTCGTCCTGAAATTTGACAAGTAATCCAAAGCAGCAAAAATGTTAAATCAGGATGATTGTGGATTTTCCATAGGTGCCACATTATCCCCAACTTGAAAGGGAATTTCGCCCCGAAATTCACCAGTTGCAACAGATTTAGATTGGTCGGTTGGGAATAAGTGAGGGTACTTGAGCTTCAACTTGTCTTCGCGTTCCCATGTGAATTCTGGTCCACGTCTAGAGTTCCAACAGACTCTCATGATTGGAATCCGACTGTGCTTACGAACCTTAACTTCCCGATCCATGATTTCGATGGGTTCTTCGATAAACCTGTTAGGATCTGAGTTTGATTGATTGTGGTTTTGTTAAACAAAATGGTAATGAATTGTAAAGGATTTGCTGCGGAATAAGATGGAATAACTTTTCACACAATCAAACAAGAGAACAATTCTAAGCAAACATGTATGAAAATGAATCGAATGATTAAATTTATTTCAATCACTGATTACACTTGCATGTAAGCAAAAGTCTCCCCCTCAGCTCGAGCTCAATGGATTTTCTTGTGCAGGAATGACGAAGATGGAGAGAGCCAATGGAACAGTACAGAGTACTGTTCTATTTATAGTGCACAAGCAAACCACTGAAGCATCTTTGCTGACGTCACCATGAAAGTGACATTTAACAACTAACAAACTCTAAACAACTGATCTATACAAACTACTGCTAGCTAACCACTGACATTATTATAATAAACCAAGTAAACAACTGATTCTTCATCCACTGCTTCATCCCAAGCAGGGCTTTGGTCTTCAGCAGTACTTGAACTAAGGCAGTAGATTGATGAGCAGCACTTTGTATTTAGCAGTTCTTTAGTCCCTATCAGTTGTTGTACCCAGCAGTGGATATGTAAATCAGTACTTTAAAGATCAGCAGTTGTTTGAGCCACATTCAAGGGGAAAGGCTGATGCAAACAACTGCTTATGCTGGTTCCACTGCTCTGATCCGGTTTTGGCTTTAATCAATTGTTCCTCTGGTAGGGTTCAATCCCAACTATCTCCCCCTGGAACAGATGATGCCAAAACCCTTCATTATTGTGAAACTTTATTGCCTCATCAACAGTTCCCTTATTTGCCCTTTAAGTTGTAACTCAAAGTTCAGGGCATCTGTATCATCCTCATCCCTGCACAGTGGAAGATCAAGGAGATCTTGCAGATCTTCAACACTTAGGCCCAGTGCTTGTTCCCTTGATATTTTCTTCACTTCACCATTGGAATTGATCAGAGTCAATACGTGGGTCTGTTTGTCAGTTTTCCACTTTAGTATTTTTGAATCCAGTGGGTTTCTTGGGAGATTCTTATTTGATGAGGAATTTAGAGATAGTGGCCTAGTGATATCTGGCTGAGCAGTGCTTTGAGCTTTAGCAAGTTCAGGATTTTCAGCTATCATTTGTTTGAGAACCAGTTTTATGACTTCATCACCTGCTGCTATATCTTCAGGTGTTTCTGTATCCATCTGTTTTTGCTTCCTCCTTTGATAAAGGTAAGCACCAGGTGGAGCAGTGGACCTTTTGACAGGTAATTTTGGTGGTCTTTCAGGAACCACTGTTTCTGGGTAATCAGGCTTTTGAGGAACACTAGGGTCTTTCTTCCTTAATGCTTCAAGCCTTTTATAGGTATCCAACACCTTTTCTTCTTTCCACATTGATACCTGATTTCTTGACCCATAGTCTGCCTTTATCAACTCCTCTTTTATTCTTTTTAGCTTCAAGGCTCTGTCAGGCACATTCTTTTTGTAATTTGCCCAAACAGGTGGTGTTTGCTTCACCTTGTCTTTGATCATCTTATGTATTCTTTCCAATTCTTCTTCAAGTTCTTTGCTTGACCACTCTTTGTACATATACTTTTCTCCTTTGTATTTCTTAAATTTCATGATGTGATCAAGAAATTCTTTCCTCAGACTTTCATCTCCTCTTTCAGACAAATTTTGGCACAAGTCTTTTGAGAATTGTTCCAGAGTTCTGACTTGTGTAAGCAAATACTAAAAATTTCTTTGAATTTCTTTGTCTGTTTTTCCTTCAGTATTTCTTTTGGAGATATCTTCTGCATGTTGAGTTTTTAGTTTCAGATATTCTTCAATGTTATTTGGTCTGGGATTCCCTTGAAGAGATGGTAAATGTCTTTTGGCAGGATCATCCTCAGCATAAAATGATTTTATTTCTTCTATAACAGCTAGGAGATCCAAAGGGTATTGAGCACTGACAGAGACAAGTGCAGAACTTGAAGTAGTCATTTGGACAGATGATATTGGGACAGGATTTGGTATTATGGCAAGGGTTGAAGATTGTGAGGTTGTTGGTGGTGTTGAAGGTTCATCATCTTCCAGTATTATCCTTCTCCTTTTTGGTTTAGCAGAGGCTGGAGATGGACTTGTGGTATCAGTGGTTGTTATTGAAGTGGAAGGTGGTTGGCTAACAGCTGTTGAAACAACTAGTGTTTCAACCACTGTTGCCATTACAACTACTGATGTGTCAGTAGAAGTCTTCTGCTTTGTAGCAGGTGGTGATTTGATGGGTGGTGATTGATTTGATGGGAGCAGGTATTTGAGTGGTGTGTATTGAAGTGGCAGTTGTTTGATCAACATTTGCTGAAACCACTGAGGTATCAACAGCAGTTGATACAACAGGTGTCTCAACATCTGTTGGCTTTAAAGTATTGTGAGGAGTGCTTTTAGGTGGTGATTTTGGAGTGTGTTTGGTGGCTTTGGAAGGTGTGGATTTGGGTTGCCTTACTTGTCTAGCAGGCCTTCTTTGTGGCTTAGGAATATCTGGTTTATCCTTGAGCTTTGAAGTACCCTGAACTTCCTTTTCCATCAAAACTTCCTTCTCCTTTTTAAACCTTGATGCATCTTTTGCTTCCATATCCCTTTTCATCCTTGCTTTTTCTTCAGCTAAGGCATTTAAGGATTTATCAACTTTCTTAGAACCATCTGGCCTAGGGATTTCTGCAAGCATACTTGAATTATCTGGTTTAATGTACAGACCATCATCATACCCTTTCTTTTTCAACTGCTTCATTTTCTCCCCCTTTTTGGCATCAGCTGGAAGAGGAGTATCAATAAAGAGTACAGTTGGAGGAGCTGAGCCAGTGGTATGTAACAAATGGGCCTTAATTGCCTTGATGTCTGCTTGAGTGTCTTTGTATCTTGCATCAATGACATTTCTGATTTGTTGGATGTGGAGTTCATGTTGTAAATCAGCATACTCTCTTTGTTTGTGGAGCAATGGTTGAAACAGCTCCCAAAGAGTATCAGAAGATGGAGCAGTGGATGCAGATGAAACATGTGGTGGTGCAGCAGTGGATGTAGGCTTTTGAGAATTTAACAACTATTGCAGCAGTGTTTTGATGTTTGTAACAGTTGAGTCAATTCTGTCTACCCTCTCCGTCAATTCATTATATTTTAAACCATCACCTAAGTTAATAGGATCATCTGATTTCCCACCAGCAGTGGTTGTATCAATAGATGACTTAGGAAAAGTATTCCAAAAATCGTCCATTGATGCCCCTTTTTCTTGGTACTAGGGTCTTCTTCCTTCAGCACTTGATAATCTTTTGATGGTACCAGTGGATAAAACAAACTCACTGGTTGATAACAGAGGTGCTATAGAAGGAATTGCCTTTAAGGGAGTCTGAGTGATGAAACAACTGGCTAGGTTTAGATCAGTGGATCCAACACCTGTAGTTGCTGCTCCACTTAAACTACTGACTGGAATTTCAGGCAATTCCAGCAGTGTAACCTCCTCAGATGTTGGTGGGTTAACAGAGATAGAAGCACCTGACTCAGTCACTTGTTGATGTATATTCTCATGGACAGGTGATTGAGAAGAACTGATTTGTGTCTAGGCAATATCAACTGCATCCAACAAAGGTTTTATTGATGGTGGAATTGGTGTAGTGAGGATAGGGGTGGAAAGAGAATTTGCCCCGGGAAGTGGGCTATGGATGATGGAATCAAGTGATTCCAGAGCATCATAATTTGGTGTCCTTGTGCTTACAACCTGATCTTTTTGTGAAGATGCAGGAGGAGTTTGAGGCAAGGATGGAGATCTTTCTTCCATCTGTTGTGAGGAAGTAGTAGCAGTGGTTATTGGGGACTTTTGTGTTGTCACTGGCAGTTGCTCTGGGATCTCATCTTCCAGAGTTGCCTTTTTAATGGGTTTGGGGGGCTTTTTGGATGATTTCTTTTTGGGCTTTTTGGTAATGGCAAGTGTGGGTTTCAAAGTAGTGGTTGTGCTGCTATGATCACCAGGAGCAGTGGGCTCAGCAGCAGATACCTGAGGAGCAGTGGTAGCTGCTAAATTCTGCTCAGGCACCTCTGCTTGTGTTTTGGAAGGTTTTAACATTCTTGTGAATGTTTCAGCAGTTAAACTGTTTATTTGAGTAGGAGGACCCTGTATAAGCACATGGGCATTTTCTTTTGAAAACTTTTTATTAAAATAATAACTCAAAACTCTTGGAAATAGTAGAAAAGCCTTTTTATCAACATTTTTGACCAAATCATTGAAGATTTCCTGGGAATAGTTAAAATTTTCTCCTTGTAATATAGCATAACCCAGATATTTAATCTTCAATGGGATTTCATTGAATGCAGTGGTTTTGTTTGAAACACACATAAGGAAGGTATGAAATAAAAACCTTGTAGCAGATGGAAAACTGCCCTTTTGTAAAGTATCCTTTTTCATTTCTTCTCCATACCCTCTTTCAATGAAATCTCTTTGGTACTCTGTTTTAGGGAAAGAACTTTTACCTTCAAGATCGTTGAGTTCAAAGACTTCAGAGATAGTTTGAGGTGTGATAGAGACTTTTACACCTTTTATTGTAGAATTTATGGCAATAACCTTTTTGTCCACCTTTTCGAGAGTTGCATTCTTCCAAAACTCCCGTTGAGTAGTTAAGTAGACAGTTGCATTACAGGTCAGCAAAGTTTTGTGCTTTGTGGCTGAAAGAGTGTCGATGATGGAATTAAAGGTTTTGTTGTCACTGGGTTTTTCAAAGATACCCAAGTAATTGTGAGAAGATTTGAACGAAATCTCATCCGTTGGTGCATCCTTTTTGGTAGTTTTACCGGATTTTTTCACCATGATTGTATCGGAGAAGATGAAATGAAGACGATGAGGGTTGTGATAAAAGTTGGGGAAAACTGTTTTGGAAATGAATTTTGAATTCGATTTGACAGTGGAAACCCTGTTTTGGGGTTTTGGTCAGGGTTTTATAGATGAAAAAGTGAATGCTGACGTGGCAGCAGTTACAAAGATCTGACGGATAAATACTGTCCACGTGCCAACCTCTGATGGAAAGATGAATAATGGAAGACAGTTGTTTGGGAAACCACTGATGGATCAATACCAGTGGTTTACAAAGGTAAAATGAAAACAGTGGGTGACTTTAACTATCAGTGGATAGCTGGTATCAGTGGTTTTAAAGCACTGAAGTTTAACAACAGTGTTTACCAATGAAAATGAAGAAACAGAGGCTGACTTTCAGCAGTGGATAGCAAATAATAAACAGACGTTTGCACCAATCAGTGGTTATGGCAGACTTTTAAGGATTTATGAAAATTTTCATTTTTAGCTATTTTTAAGGATGAATTTCTGATTTTTTGAAAACATTTTAATGCTTTTATTCATAGAAAAACAGGATTTTGCCTGTTATTCCATGTTTAGCATGCCAATCCTCGAGATCAAACTTTCAAAAGTGGATGTATCTAAAGCTTTTGTTAGCACATCTACCAGTTGATCTTGAGTTGGAACATGATGCAAAGAAATCAGACCTTTTTCATAGCAATCCCTCACAAAGTGATGTCTGATGTCGATATGCTTGGTGGTTGAGTGTGAAACTGGATTTTTGATGATATTTTCTGCTGCTTGACTGTCCAGCATGAGTGGTATTTTCAAAGCAGTGATACCAAAATCCAGCAATTGATTTTGAAGCCACAGGAGTTGGGCTGTACAGCTTGCAGCAGCAATGTATTCAGCTTCAGCAGTGGATGTTGAAACAGCTGCTTGCTTTTTGCTTTGCCATGAAACCAAGCAATTGCCTAGAAACTGGCACCCTCCTGAAGTGGACTTCCTTGTTGTATTGCATCCAGCAAAGTCACTGTCTGAAAATCCTGAAAGCTGGATATTCCCATTAGCTGGATACCAGATACCAAGTGTGGGAGCACCTTTTATGTATCTAAATATCCTTTTTACAGCAATAAGGTTGGATTTTCTAGGGGCTGATTGACTTCTTGCACAAACACATGTTGCAAACATGATGTCTGGCCTAGATGCAGTCAGGTACAATAAAGACCCAACCATGCTTCTATATAAAGCTTGGTCAATCAGCTCATCCTTTTCATCAGACATGACTAGCTTATTTGTTGCCATGGGTGTGCTGCATGGTTTACAATCATTCATATCAAATTTATTTAAAAGTTCTTTAGCATATTTGCTTTGATGAATAAAAGTTCCATTTTGCATTTGCTGAACTTGGAGACCAAGAAAGCATTACAGCTCACCCATTGCACTCATCTCAAACTCAGCTGTCATGAGTTGCCTAAACTCTTCACACATTTTGTTACATGTGCTTCCAAAAATAATGTCATCCACATAAATCTGGACAATCATTAAATCCTTTCCTTTCCATTTTAGAAACAGTGTTTTATCAATGGTACCTCTTTTGAAACCATTTGAGAGTAGAAAGGTGGAAAGAGTTTCATACCAGGCTCTTGGTGCTTGTTTCAGGCCATACAAAGCTTTGTTAAGCCTGTAGACATGATCTGGATAAAATGGATCCTCAAAACCTGGAGGTTGACAAACATACACCTCTTCTTGAATTGTACCATAGAGGAAAGCACTTTTGATATCCATTTGAAACACCTTCATGTTGTGGTTGATAGCAAAGGCCAGGAACAGTCTTATAGCTTCCAATCTTGCTACAGGGGAAAAAGTTTCATCATAATCAATCCCCTCTTCCTGTCTGTAACCTTGAACCACTAGCCTGGCTTTATTCTTGACAACAATGCCCCTTTCATCAGTTTTATTTTTGAAGACCCACTTTGTGCCTATGGGACTTACATCTTCTGGCAGTGGTACAAGCTCCCATACTTGTTGTCTTTTAAACTATTGGAGCTCCTCTTGTATGGCTTCTACCCAACTGTTGTCTTTTAGTGCCTCTTGGTACTTGACAGGTTGATGGAGTGATAGAAAACCATCAAAAAGATAAATGTTTTGGGATTGGCTTCTTGTGAGTACCCCTTCATTGATGTTGCCAATGATTTGGTCAGGTGGATGAGATCTCAAGAAGATTAAATCTCCTTGGTATGGAATGATGGCATTTGTTGGTGAAGGCTGCAGATGTGAATCATCTGAACTAACAACTGTTGAGGACTTTGAGGACTCAACATCTGTTTGAAATGGAGGTGGAAGAATTGGTGGAAGTGGTGTGACACTTGTTGGACTTTTATCCACTGATGGAAAATTTTGACCAACAGTGGTTGTGGATGTGGAAGCAGATGATGAAGGGCTACTTTGGTCAACAACTGTTGAGGTAGCAGTGGTTGGACTTTGACAACTGTTTTAAACACCTGATGTCCTAATGGAGGATTTGAATTTCTGTTGTGGGACCACAACTTCATATCCATATTCTTGTGGAGGAGTTTGAGATGGACCTGCATTGTTAGTCTTGAAAGCAGTGTTTTCAAAGGTAAATTTATCAAGATCAAATAGTTCTGTAGGATTTGTAGGGATTTTCATTGATGAAAGTTCATTGAACTTCACATTCAAAGTCTCTTCCACTTTTTTGGTCCTTGTGTTAAACACTTTGTAGGCCTTAGCAGTGGTAGAGTATCCCAAGTGGTAACCACTGTCTACTTTAGCTGCAAACTTTGAAATGGGATCTTTTAGATTTAGAATGAAACATGGGCAGCCAAATACTTTGAAGTATGAGATCAGTGGTTTGATTTTATACAGAATTTCATAAGTAGTTTTTCCATGCCTGGGGTTTATTAAAACTCTGTTCTGGACATAGCAAGCAGTGTTTACTGCCTTTGCCTAGAAAGTTAAAGGCAAACCTGAATCAGCAAGCATGGTCCTGGCTGCTTCAATCAGTGTCCTATTCTTTCTTTCAACTACCCCATTCTGCTCTGGTGTCCTTGGGATGCTGTACTGCCTTACAATCCCTTTCTTCACACAGAAGGCATCCAACTCCTTATTTTTGAATTCTGTGCCATTTGTCACTCCTGAAGACTTTTACTGGAAGGTCAAATTGCTTTTCAACCTGTGTAACAAAGTCTTGCAAAATGCCTGCAGTCTCATCTTTGGAGTGTAAGAAATAAGTCCATGTAAACCTAGAGAAGTCATCAACAATAACCAAACAATATCTCTTCTTTTTTATACTCATGAATTGAACTGGGCCAAACAAATCCATGTGCAGCATTTGCAAACACTGGGTTGTTTTGGACTCTTTAATGGACTTAAAAGAGCTTTTATGTTGTTTTCCTTTTAAGCAGGAAACACAATGCTCAGAACATGAAAACAGTTTTTGTGGAAGACCTCTTACAAGGCCATTTTTTGAAATTTCAGTGATTGTCTTGAGATTTGTGTACCCCAATCTTCTGTACCATAGTTCTGTCTCTTTGTTAGAGGCAGCTGAGAACAGACAAGCATCAGTTCTGGGGCTCTCTTTTGACATATCAACCACATAAACATTGCCACTTCTTTGAGCAACAAGTTTTGTTTTTCCATTTTTTATTATTTCTTCAATCTTTTTGACCATTTATGGCCTAACAATCCTACAACACTCTTTTGTGAAGAATGACCCAAACCCTTTATCACTCATTTGAGATACACTAAGAAGGTTGAATTTTAGATTGTCTATTAGATTGAGATTTTCAAACTTAACATTTCCAGACTCTACAGTACCAGAACCCAACACCTTCCCTTTACTATTATTACCAAAAGATATATAACCCCCTCCATGAGTTTTGAATTCTTTGAGAAGGGTTCTACAACCTGTCATGTGCCTGGAGCCTCCACTATCTACATACCACAAACTATCTAAGCATGCAGAAGCTCCCTTGGTTGCAGCCATCATGGCACAATCACAAACATGCTCCTTCTCATCAGCCACCTTCTCTTCCTTATCACCATGTTTCTTCTCTTCTTCCTCAGACCAGGGGTCAGACAGTGGTTCAATCAGGGGTTCTGAATTTACTCCCAACAGTATTTCATCAGCAACTGCAGTAACCACTGCTTCAACAATTTTGTCCACTGTTTCATCATTGGACTGTCCTTCATCAGCTATTGGCTCATTTTGCACAGACTCCAATGCTACAAAACAAAGATTATCACTCAAAACATCATTATTAGCAAGGAGAGAAAAATTTTCATCGCCAAGCTCATCAGGTAAGCAACTCTAGTTAACAAAGCCTTGGGTGAAAAAGCTTTGCTGCTCTGGTTGAACCACTGCTGATGCAACTTGTTGTGGTGCAGATGGTTATACTTCAACCTGAGGAGCTGGGGCCTGGACATACTGTATCTGAGGGACAGTGGTTTGGACATAATGCACAGGAACAGTGGTTCCAGGGTTTGCATAATGAGCAGTGCTTACATGGGCAGCAGGGGTATATTGAGCATAATGCATATTTGATTGGTTATGTTGTGGTCTAGGGTTTGAGGTAGGGTGTGTGATAATTGGTCCAGATGTTTAACTCCTACACTCCCTAGCAAAATGACCTAACCTATTGCACTTGTAACATTTTATCTTTGACTTATCCAACCCAACTTTTAGATTCCCATGTAACCCTGGAAATTTTCTCCCTGTCCTTTTGTAAAACTTGCTGGTTCTCACACTTAACAAAGCAAGTTGATGCAAAATATCCATTTCTTCCAAATCAGTTGGATCAAAATGTTGTAAATCATTGAGTTCAAAGCACAAATTATCAGAGTTCTGGCTTTCTCCATTTGCTGTGAAAGCATAACTGGATGAATGAGGATCAGAGTTGAAATTACCACTAGCAGTTATGTCAATAAAATGATCATAACTCTGATCCTTACTATTGCCAGACTCTTCCTGACCCAGAAGAGTTGTGTTGCCAAATGAATAGTCATCTGCAACTTTTCCAGACTCTTGCAACTTCTTTTTCTGGTTTAACTCCCTTTCATAGGTTAGGAGTCTACCATGAAGTTGGGTCAGTGTCAACTCTTTGAACTCAACAGAATTTCTGGTCACAAAGGCAATTGTATCCCATTTTTCAGGTAGTGATCTAAGAAACCTGCTATTTTGTGTTGATTTAGCAAACTCAACATTAACAAGTTTTAGCTCACTAATGAGACAACTGAAACGTTCAAATTGTTGAGTTAATATTTCTCCCTTAACGTGACAAAATGTTTCATACTGTTGATTCAGAATTTCCCTATTGTTTTCAATTACTTCTTCCGTTCCCCCAAACTGTTCCTTCAGTGCATCCCACAGTTCCTTGGCACTGTTACAGTGTAACAGCCCAGCATAGATTTCATTGGGTAGTGCGGATGCAACGATGCCAAATGCCTTGGCATCCAGTTTAAATTTCTGAAAATCTAAATCAGTATAGTTTTCAGCTTTCTTAGGTTCAAATTTCTTTGGATCCTCAGCACTCGGCACCATTGGAACATGTGGTCTGAAGATAATCGATCTCCAACATCCAGTATTCTGTTGTGCAAGGATGTGTCCCATCCTTCTCTACCAGATGTTGTACTCATTACGTTTCAACATGGGTGGTTTGAAGAGTGAACCGATGCTATTGTTAACATCTTGTGATTGTGACGTCATCCTGGTTGTTTTACAGGTACTGATTAATCAACTTTTAACGCGATTAAACATTACTCTGTTTTTCAACGAAACAAGCAAACAATTCAAAGTATCAACGATTTCGAGCTGAACTTTTATGTCAAATTGATTGTTAGATCGAATTTGATTGTCCTATGCTCTGATACCAATTGTTAGGATCTGAGTTTTATTGATTGTGGTTTTGTTAAACAAAATAGTAATGAATTGTAAAGGATTTGCAGCGGAATAAGATGGAATAACTTTTCACACAATCAAACAAGAGAACAATTCTAAGCAAACATGTATGACAATGAATCGAATGATTAAATTTATTTCAATCACTGATTACACTTGCATGTAAGCAAAAGTCTCCCCCTCAGCTCGAGCTCAATGGATTTGCTTGTGCAGGAATAACGAAGATGGAGAGAGCCAATGGAACAGTACAGAGTATTGTTCTATTTATAGTGCACAAGCAAACCACTGAAGCATCTTTGCTGACGTCACCATGAAAGTGACATTTATAGTGCACAAGCAAACCACTGTCAGCGTAACTTTTCTGTCGGTCACGTGCTGCCTTCATACGATTCCTGATCTGGACAATCTTTTCCGAAGTTTCAAGAACAAGTTCCGGACCTGTGATCTGGCTGTCACCACCTCAGCCCAACAAAGAGGAGAACGACATTTCCGGTCGTACAACGCTTCGAACGGAGCTACCTGGATGCTAGTGTGGACTGTTGTTGTAGGAGAACTCGATCAACAGCAAGTGTTTCTCCCACCCTTTACCAAAATCAATCACACATGCTCGCAGCATGTCTTCAAGTTTCTGGATGGTTCGTTCGCTTTGACCATCCGTCTATGGGTGATAGGCAGTGCTCATGTCGAGACATGAGCCGAACGATTTATGCATTGATTGCCACAAATCAGATACGAAATGTGGGTCACGATCAGAGATGATAGAGGTTGGCACCCCGTGCCTAGAAACCACCTCCTTCAGATAGACAGCAGCAAGTTGCGAGAACTTATCCATTTCCTTGATTGCTAGAAAGTACGCTGACTTCGTGAGACGATCTACGATCACCCAAATGGTATCGTTTCCATTTTGAGTTCTTGGCAATCCAGTGATGAAATCCATAGCAATTTCCTCCCATTTCCACATGGGTATTTCTGGTTGCTGAAGTAGGCCTGAGGGTTTTTGATACTCTACCTTAACTTTCGCACAAGTCAAACATTTACTCACATACGTCGCGATGTTAGCTTTCATCTTCGGCCACCAATACAAAACTTTGAGGTCCTGATACATCTTATCCGAACCCGGGTGAACAGAGTATCGGGACTTGTGCGCTTCATCCATCACGAGCTCTCTAATACCACCATACAAAGGAACCCATACCCGCTCCATAAAATAAAGAATACCATCAGATCTCTTCGTGAGTCGCTTCTCCATGCCCCGCAAATACTCAGCTTTAAGATTTTCTTCCTTCAACGCTTCTATCTGAGCCGAACGGATCTGATCAGGAAGATTTGAGTGAATAGTGAGCTGTAAGGCTCGCACACGCTTAGGTTTCGTCTCCTTTCGACTAAGGGCATCAGCTACAACGTTAGCTTTGCCTGGGTGATACTTGATGGCACAATCGTAGTCGTTTAAGAGTTCTACCCAGCGACGCTATCGCATATTCAATTCCTTCTGGTAAAAAATATGTTGGAGGCTCCTGTGATCGGTGTAGATAGTGCATTTGGTACCGTACAGATAATGCCTCCAGATTTTCAATGCGAAAACCACGGCCCTCAACTCCAAGCCGTGAGTCGTGTAATTCCTCTCATGAACCTTCAACTGCCGAGAAGCATACGCTATCACCTTCTCGCGTTGCATTAGCATACAACCGAGACCCTGAATAGAAGCATCACAATACACCACAAAATCCTTGGTACCCTCAGGTAATGACAAGATTGGTGCACTGCAGAGTTTTTGTTTTAAGAGCTGGAACGCATCCTCCTGCTTTGTTCCCCAAGAATACACCACACCCTTCTGTGTTAATGTGGTAAGAGGTTGAGCGATCTTTGAGAAGTCTTTAATAAATCTTCGATAGTACCCAGCGAGACCAAGAAATTGTCGCACCTCCGAAGGATTCTTCGGTGCCGCCCAATTTCTGATAGCATTGATTTTTGCAGGATCCACGTGAATCCCTGATTCATTCACAATGTGGCCAAGGAAGTGTACCTCTCGAATCCAGAAGTCACACTTGGAAAACTTCACGTAGAGTTGCTCCTTCCTCAGGAGCTCCAAAATAAGACGCAAGTGTCGCTCGTGGTCTTCCTTGCTCTTAGAGTAGATTAAGATGTCATCGATTAACACAATGACGAAATCGTCGAGATACGGTTTACACACGCGGTTCATAAGGTCCATGAAAACCGCTGGTGCATTTGTCAACCCGAATGGCATAACCAGAAACTCATAATGGCCATACCTCTTTTGAAAAGCTGTCTTCGGAACATCCTCCTCTCAGACTCTCACCTGATGATAGCTAGATCTTAGGTCGATCTTTGAGTAGAAACTTGACCCCTGCAACGGGTCAAACAAGTCGTCGATACGCGGTAAAGGATAACGATTCTTGACTGTCACCTTGTTGAGTTCCCGATAATCAATACACATACGGAGGGATCCGTCCTTCTTCTTCATAAACAAAACTGGGGCTCCCCAAGGCGACGAACTAGGTCAGATAAAACCTCTATCCAACAGTTCTTGGAGTTGATTTGATAGCTCCCTGTAACTCACCTGGTGTAAGACGATAAGGAGCACGAGCAATCGGAGCTGCTCCTGGCGTAAGGTCAATCTGAAATCCCACCTGACGATGTGGAGGTAAACCAGGGAGCTCTTCAGGAAACACATCAGAAAACTGGCGAACAACTGGAAGGTCTTCAATCTTCCTCTCTTCAGGTTGAGTATCAGCAACAAGAGCTAAAATAGCAATGTAGCCCTTTCGTAAACACTTCTGGGCTTTCATGGATGAGATGATGCCAATCATTGCACCACTACGATGACCTTGAACCGACAAAGACTCTCCACTGGGGAGGGGGATACGCACGATTTTCTCTTTACAGAGAATTTCTGCTTGATGCTTAGACAGCCAATCCATGCCAACAACCACATCAAAACTTCCAAGAGTAATGGGGAGTAGGTCAATGTCGAACACTTGACCCATAAGATCAAGTTTGCAACCAAAAAGAACATGTGAAGCTTCAATCGATTTACCATCGGCTAATTCTACTACGTGCTTATTTACAAGAGGTGTGGGAGTCAACCCTAACTGACGACTGAACCCCAAAGACACATAACTCTAATCGGCACCAGAGTCCAATAAAACAGAAGCAAAAAGATCATTCACAGAAAACGTACCGGTCACAATGTTGCCATCATTGCGAGCTTCCCCAGCACCAATGGTAAACACTCTCCCACGCGCACCGTTCCCACCATTGTTCCCGTTGTTGTTGTTCCCAGTGTTGTTGTAACACCTGTGCCTCCACGGCCATCAAACAAATACCAAACCAATGAAATATTGTATTTCATACTTGGGATTTGTAAAAATATGTGTATCGTTTGCACATATCGACTCATGTTCGATTTCAAGCTTTAAATCGCTTTCTGGAGGGTTATACGCGCTTTGATGTGTAGATATAACCAGTTTAATCCAACGAACACTCTGGAAAAGTGAAATAGGCTTAACATACCTTAAATAACCTTTACATAACTTAGTTATAAGTTTTGGAAGGTTTGGTGTGGTGAAATCAAAGTTTAATCGCTTACAGGGACTAAAGTTGACAAACTGCGAAAGTATGCCAATTTGAACTGTAACAGACCTTCCGGGACATGAACATAAGTTAAACATACCATAAATATCCTTTACATAGCTTAGAAATAGGCTTTGAGGTGTTCGGTATGCTAAAATAAACTTTTGTGTCATTCAGGGACTAAAAGCGTCAAAAAGTGCACAAGTTTGCATTTTTACGCGTAACTTACGTTCTGAATACATCCGGACATCCAAAAATTTATGTAAGCACTAAAATATTTTATTTTAGTGTTCGCCATAAGAAAAATCCATTCGTCGCGTCATTTGGTTCGTTTTTCGTGCTTATGCGCATTCCGTCGTAATTAAGCGAACATCGCGTTCGTACGACCAAACGAACCGACATCCGAGATATTTTTAAACACATTTTAAGTTCCCTATACTTTAACTTCATTTTAGAGCTTTGAAATGGGGTTAACGGGCCTTAAACGTGTCGAAAATGGGCTGAATGCATGACAGGGACCAAAAGTGTAAATCTGCCAAACTTAAGCCTAGCGGTGCGCTACACTTTTAGTGTAGCGGTGCGCTAGGGGTCTGCAGACCAGATGCAGAGTACTTAATAGCCTGTTTTCAGCAGATTAACCCACAACCACAAGTTCCTAATTATCTAGTCAGCTGATAAGGATGGAATTTTAGTCACCATAAGGTCCCGACACATGTACGGGCAAGATCATGGCACGTTTTCCTTGAAATGATCTTAACGGTGGACCGAATACTATAAATACCCCACCCCCCATTGCTTCTAAACCCACAAGAATTCTGATTTGAGAGCTCTAAGTTGAAACCATTGTTTCATACCTGAGTTCTTAGATCGGGATTAGCATTCGGGGACCCTGGGTAAGTATTCTTTCGTTCTTTTCCTTATTTTATTGCTTTTCGAGTCCGAAAGTCAAACTTTGTTTGACTTTCAGCGTTGACCAGTAATGGTCAATGCGAAGTTCGTTTGAACTTCGCAACGTGAGTGTAATCACGTTGGTCATAGTCCCTTGGGACTATGCCCACTGATTACCACGTTGTCTAGGGTCGTAGGGTAGGCGATCTAATAAATCGCCTATACCTTCGAACCCGACCCAGTTTGGTCGATCATTAGGATCCGACCAAATACATTAGGTGACCATAGTAGGTAGGGAATAACCTTCCGAGGTTATACCCTATGGTCACATCGTTTAAGTAGTTGTATGATAGGTAGTTTATATGCCTTAGGTAAATTACCATAATACCCTTTTCATGTATAATTGGTAATTAAGCATATGTAACCTAAACTTTTGTCACATAACTGATTATGTAACATGTTTAGGCATATAACACTTGTCATAGGACTAGTTAGACGGTCCGAACGCGTTTCACGCGCACGACACGTTAAAGTAGCATATGTTACCTTAATGGGTCGCGATGGGTCGAAAGCACTTAGGTTTGGTTTCATTGTAGTATGTAGGCCTTGTTAAACCATATCATATGAGTTCCAACACTCATTTGGTTTACCAAGCCTCATCCTATCCGATCTCCCGATTTAAGTCCGGTTTATTTATATAGTTTTAGATTGCCGACTGATTCCGTGCTCTCTCTAGCTTTGTTTGGTTGTTGTTCAAGACCTCCAAGCATTCTCAGGCGAGTACATTATTCCCCTCTTTTACTGTTTTCAACTGTTTTGGGGTGACTCATATGTGCTAAAAGTTTTCGATGTTATAACGATGGTTTCAAAAACGATTAAGACGATTTATACAAAACTAATAACGATTTCATAAAGTGAACAAACTTGTTGGTTGTAGTTACATAACAAATGACATTCATTAGCTATGATCAAGCCGACCAGTATTAGGTTATGGTACCATAGGATCTGACAAATCCCGTTATTTACTACACCCGTGGTTATGTGTGGGTATGGTAGGTAGCGACTGAATCTGAAATTGTTAACTTACCCTATGGAGGTTTGTTAATACGAAAACGAGAAGCGACGAAAACGAGAAGCGACGAGTGATGAGTCACGAAGGTTTGAATGTTATTAGCGAGACGATCATTTAAGTAGTTTCACGACCTAAAACGAATTAAACGATTTACGATTGGTTTTCACACGATGTTTTAACGATTGGGTAACGATTGGGTTTCACACGATGTTTTAACGATTGGGTAAACATTTGTACATGATTTACATTTGATCATGCATTTACACGAAACATAGTATTGGTTTAAACCAAGTTTTTCTTCAATACTTTGTTTTGTGCGTTTCACCTATGGTTTAGTTGATGCATTTCACTAGCCATACATATTATTTTGGTTATACATATTACATGATTTACATTTGGGCATGAACATCACTTTGGTGGTTTGGTTTGGATTAAGTGATTAAGTAACAATGCGTGTGGAATATGATACAAGCATGGTGGATACGCCGCTGGTACTTCCTATATATAAGTGTTTGTATGGTATTACATATTGTAGCGTTATTTGAATCATTTCAGTTTGAGACATAGAACATTTTATACAAGTAACATACTTTTCACAAGACATTTATTTACAAACAACTTATCTTATACAAACTCATTTTACATGGTTATTCATTTAATCATGCATTATTCTCTTATTTATACATATCACCTGAACTTATTATTTTTCAAACGATTTACAAAGACAAAGCAAATTACAAGGTTCATGACTAAACATTTTCTTAAAACATAAGTCATGAATCTTATTTTCACAAAACCTATGTACTCGCCAGCATTTCTTTGCTGACCTCGTTTTCACATATGTTTCAGGTATTGTTGGATTATATCGATTGATAAGATGCATGCTCACATAGGACTGGACAAGGCCTTAGTGACTCAATAATAATGATAGACTATGTCTAATTTGTGTATTTAGATTTCCAGACGATGTAATTATTCTATATTTAATAAAACGAAACACTTTTGGTATCCATGGTTATGAAACATTAATTCTGTTGCAACACGCCCCGATGTTTCCGCCGCGATTTGTTGTTTTACGCGGTCGGGGTGTGACAGAAAAGATGGTATCAGAGCCAATGGTTATAGGGAATTAGGTTATTAGTAATTAGTAATGCTTTGACCTAGTCTATAACCTTCTTAGGACCCTAACGCGAGTTTACTTGCGTTTAGTCATAAAACAATACCGTCACCTATCCTTAGGCGACGACCACAACAAGAACATAAATTTCAAAACCGCTTTGAAAACTAATCATCTGTTCTAGGATGATTGATTACTAGGTTTTGAACTCTCTATTGTAAGGTTTTGAACTCTCTATTATATGGTTTTGAACCTCTTTGAGTTTTCAAAACTTCGTCAAGGTTTTGGGTTTTAAATAATGTGAACACGTGCAAACTGGAAGGGTGAATGCCTGTATTCTGGGTTTTCTGTCTAGGCAAGCACTTCGTATACATCTCATCAGACGCGAGACCAGTTGTGCTTACCTGGGAATTCTTGGGATGAGTGTTCACTTATTAGGCGAGCATGTCTTCGCGATACATTATTTTTGACCCATTTACTTTGATCAATCACCGTCTCATTTGTTTGCCTTAGGTAACAAACAAATGATCGCAATCTTCATGCGTTATCATTCTGTTTTGATTGTCCAATAATCTTTCACCTGTTTCTCCCTATGCCTTTCTTTTTCTTCAAGAATGTCTCTTCATCACGATGACGCCCAGATATCTGAGCAAGCAGCCAAAATTCGCTCAGCGAATAGGCGAAGTAGCCCTGAAGACTGTTGAATTAGCTACTGCCATGTATCATCTCCAGGATGAAGCCACTCAAGAGTCACCAAGACAGGCAGGACCTAGTCAGGTGACAGCACCATCAACCAAGAAACCAATCGAGGAATCAAAGACCATGGATGAACGATCCCCTAAGAAGTCAAAGAAGCGAAAGGCTTCTCAGAACTTCGCCATGGTCGCTCACAATGGTAAAGCAGTCCCCAACCAACCAGCTCAACCCCCTGCTAGGTGTGTATGGCTTTTCCTATGATACCTACATCAAGGAACTATGTACCTTACAAACTACTCTTGTGATTTCTCTCTCTCAAATGATTGCTCATGATTCCCTCGAAAATTTTAAGTACTCGTTTCACTCTAAGAAACAAGGTACAGAAAATTAAGTGACATTATGAGTAATCGTGCTTTTCGCACATCTGTGCCTTTAAATCCTTGGTTAGATAACTAAGGGTATTTTCAAATCTCATACCCATTACGTTTTGATTTTTTTCAACATACACAGTACCAGTATTTCAAAACAATCTTCATGATCTCAAAACATTTCATATAGTTTGAAAACAATTTTTCTAGATGCATTGTCTGTGTTATTTCAAAAACATTGGCCATGTTATCAAAACCAACCTTTCTAATTTCAAAATATTTCATATAGTCTGAAGACAATATTAACACAATACATTTTCTGATCAAGTGCATGATTTCGAAAAGCATCATTCATGTCTTTCAAAAACCTTATACATAATTTCAAAATTCATTTCGCATGATTTTAAAACATTTTTGTAAATATATCTACCTATTACACCTACTTTATGATTTCAAAAAAATATTATATATAAGGTTTCAAAAACGTTAAACACATTTTTCTTAAAAGAACCCCATGCATAGTTTTCAAAAATATTTTCCTCATACATTGACTTAACCTTCAAAATTCTGCTTCATATATCGCCTTGACATATCAAGCATCTCAACTTCATAAGCATTTTACATCATGTTTTGACCTAAGCACATCCAGTGCAAGGTTTCAAAACATCTTCAACTTCTAAAATTCATATGGGATCTTTTTATCTTTACAATTAGATCCTTGTGGATGATTATCATTCAAATCAGAGTCCTTAATTGGATTCCTTATGTACCTTAATTCGAACACTTCGGTTCCTAATAATCGAAATCGAATTTTCTTTTTGAATCTTTCTATCTTTATAGTTTGATTCTTGGTAATGTTTAAAGTACCAAATGAAATCCATGGAATGGATTCCTAGTATGCTTTAAATACCCATGTCCAAAGATAACAAATTAAACGATTATACAATTATGCGATTATGTGTTTATGTGTTATGTGTTCTCCTCTATTTTTTTTTTTTTGTGATCCAATTTTCAAATCCTCATAGAATCTTTCGTATCTTTATATGAGGGATTCATAGTAGGATATTCAAAAGGTACTACTTTAAATCCTTAATGGGCTTCTACGTTGTAGTTAAAGACCCTTGGGATTATATGGTACCACTCCATGATTCTTAAGAAACCTTAAGTGGTCTAGTCAAAAAGATTGATTCACAATCTGGTTAAAGAATGACATCTAGTGATGTAGCTGAACAGACTCCTTGATAGTCTATTTAGATCATTTATTGATTTAATTAAAAGGACTCTATGGCGGTCTAGTTACACTCATCACAGGTTTGTTCATTTGGTTTTCCCCTACACACTATAAAATAGACTGTGTGTACTGTGCAAGGAATTGTCTGATTATGGACGCGTACATAATTATGAAATTTAGTGCATAGGAACCCAGTAAGATTTATTATGTGTAAGAACCGATAGTGACAAAAATAACGAAATGAGAACGATGTAATGGAGGTACGGTGGACGCACCAATGACACTTCATATACTTGTATATAAGTATCCCTCTTACATTGCAATCATGATGTTATTAAAGATTACTAGAAGTTCAGAACCCTAACCAATATTGTTCGATCTTTTCAACCTCATGTTTTCAAGCTCTCACAAGTTTCCTCTAAATAAATTTCGGGACGAAATTTCCTAAAGTAGGGGAGACTGTAACACCTATGCCTCCACGGCCATCAAACAAATACCAAACCAATGAAATATTGTATTTCATACTTGGGATTTGTAAAAATATGTGTATCGTTTGCACATATCGACTCATGTTCGATTTCAAGCTTTAAATCGCTTTCTGGAGGGTTATACGCGCTTTGATGTGTAGATATAACCAGTTTAATCCAACGAACACTCTGGAAAAGTGAAATAGGCTTAACATACCTTAAATAACCTTTACATAACTTAGTTATAAGTTTTGGAAGGTTTGGTGTGGTGAAATCAAAGTTTAATCGCTTACAGGGACTAAAGTTGACAAACTGCGAAAGTATGCCAATTTGAACTGTAACAGACCTTCCGGGACATGAACATAAGTTAAACATACCATAAATATCCTTTACATAGCTTAGAAATAGGCTTTGAGGTGTTCGGTATGCTAAAATAAACTTTTGTGTCATTCAGGGACTAAAAGCGTCAAAAAGTGCACAAGTTTGCATTTTTACGCGTAACTTACGTTCTGAATACATCCGGACATCCAAAAATTTATGTAAGCACTAAAATATTTTATTTTAGTGTTCGCCATAAGAAAAATCCATTCGTCGCGTCATTTGGTTCGTTTTTCGTGCTTATGCGCATTCCGTCGTAATTAAGCGAACATCGCGTTCGTACGACCAAACGAACCGACATCCGAGATATTTTTAAACACATTTTAAGTTCCCTATACTTTAACTTCATTTTAGAGCTTTGAAATGGGGTTAACGGGCCTTAAACGTGTCGAAAATGGGCTGAATGCATGACAGGGACCAAAAGTGTAAATCTGCCAAACTTAAGCCTAGCGGTGCGCTACACTTTTAGTGTAGCGGTGCGCTAGGGGTCTGCAGACCAGATGCAGAGTACTTAACAGCCTGTTTTCAGCAGATTAACCCACAACCACAAGTTCCTAATTATCTAGTCAGCTGATAAGGATGGAATTTTAGTCACCATAAGGTCCCGACACATGTACGGGCAAGATCATGGCACGTTTTCCTTGAAATGATCTTAACGGTGGACCGAATACTATAAATACCCCACCCCCCATTGCTTCTAAACCCACAAGAATTCTGATTTGAGAGCTCTAAGTTGAAACCATTGTTTCATACCTGAGTTCTTAGATCGGGATTAGCATTCGGGGACCCTGGGTAAGTATTCTTTCGTTCTTTTCCTTATTTTATTGCTTTTCGAGTCCGAAAGTCAAACTTTGTTTGACTTTCAGCGTTGACCAGTAATGGTCAATGCGAAGTTCGTTTGAACTTCGCAACGTGAGTGTAATCACGTTGGTCATAGTCCCTTGGGACTATGCCCACTGATTACCACGTTGTCTAGGGTCGTAGGGTAGGCGATCTAATAAATCGCCTATACCGTCGAACCCGACCCAGTTTGGTCGATCATTAGGATCCGACCAAATACATTAGGTGACCATAGTAGGTAGGGAATAACCTTCCGAGGTTATACCCTATGGTCACATCGTTTAAGTAGTTGTATGATAGGTAGTTTATATGCCTTAGGTAAATTACCATAATACCCTTTTCATGTATAATTGGTAATTAAGCATATGTAACCTAAACTTTTGTCACATAACTGATTATGTAACATGTTTAGGCATATAACACTTGTCATAGGACTAGTTAGACGGTCCGAACGCGTTTCACGCGCACGACACGTTAAAGTAGCATATGTTACCTTAATGGGTCGCGATGGGTCGAAAGCACTTAGGTTTGGTTTCATTGTAGTATGTAGGCCTTGTTAAACCATATCATATGAGTTCCAACACTCATTTGGTTTACCAAGCCTCATCCTATCCGATCTCCCGATTTAAGTCTGGTTTATTTATATAGTTTTAGATTGCCGACTGATTCCGTGCTCTCTCTAGCTTTGTTTGGTTGTTGTTCAAGACCTCCAAGCATTCTCAGGCGAGTACATTATTCCCCTCTTTTACTGTTTTCAACTGTTTTGGGGTGACTCATATGTGCTAAAAGTTTTCGATGTTATAACGATGGTTTCAAAAACGATTAAGACGATTTATACAAAACTAATAACGATTTCATAAAGTGAGCAAACTTGTTGGTTGTAGTTACATAACAAATGACATTCATTAGCTATGATCAAGCCGACCAGTATTAGGTTATGGTACCATAGGATCTGACAAATCCCGTTATTTACTACACCCGTGGTTATGTGTGGGTATGGTAGGTAGCGACTGAATCTGAAATTGTTAACTTACCCTATGGAGGTTTGTTAATACGAAAACGAGAAGCGACGAAAACGAGAAGCGACGAGTGATGAGTCACGAAGGTTTGAATGTTATTAGCGAGACGATCATTTAAGTAGTTTCACGACCTAAAACGAATTAAACGATTTACGATTGGTTTTCACACGATGTTTTAACGATTGGGTAACGATTGGGTTTCACACGATGTTTTAACGATTGGGTAAACATTTGTACATGATTTACATTTGATCATGCATTTACACGAAACATAGTATTGGTTTAAACCAAGTTTTTCTTCAATACTTTGTTTTGTGCGTTTCACCTATGGTTTAGTTGATGCATTTCACTAGCCATACATATTATTTTGGTTATACATATTACATGATTTACATTTGGGCATGAACATCACTTTGGTGGTTTGGTTTGGATTAAGTGATTAAGTAACAATGCGTGTGGAATATGATACAAGCATGGTGGATACGCCGCTGGTACTTCCTATATATAAGTGTTTGTATGGTATTACATATTGTAGCGTTATTTGAATCATTTCAGTTTGAGACATAGAACATTTTATACAAGTAACATACTTTTCACAAGACATTTATTTACAAACAACTTATCTTATACAAACTCATTTTACATGGTTATTCATTTAATCATGCATTATTCTCTTATTTATACATATCACCTGAACTTATTATTTTTCAAACGATTTACAAAGACAAAGCAAATTACAAGGTTCATGACTAAACATTTTCTTAAAACAGAAGTCATGAATCTTATTTTCACAAAACCTATGTACTCGCCAGCATTTCTTTGCTGACCTCGTTTTCACATATGTTTCAGGTATTGTTGGATTATATCGATTGATAAGATGCATGCTCACATAGGACTGGACAAGGCCTTAGTGACTCAATAATAATGATAGACTATGTCTAATTTGTGTATTTAGATTTCCAGACGATGTAATTAATCTATATTTAATAAAACGAAACACTTTTGGTATCCATGGTTATGAAACATTAATTCTGTTGCAACACGCCCCGATGTTTCCGCCGCGATTTGTTGTTTTACGCGGTCGGGGTGTGACAGTTGTTATTACCAGCATTCTGATTCAGTTGAGGGTAATCCCGCCTGAAATGACCCTCGTCCCCACATTGAAAACACCCCTTACGATTTCCCTGATTCTGTTGAGGCTGCTGCCTCTCCTGTTACTGTGACTGTTGTTGCTGTGGGGGTTGCTGCTACTGCTGTCTTGGGAGTGACACCCTGCAGTCTCTAGCCATGTGGCCCACCTTGTTGCATCTGTGACAGACTCGGGTGCACGGCCCACGATGGTGAAAATTGCACTTGTTACACCTTGGTAGCTTTCCCGCGTAGGAACCCTGATTCGAATTGTTGCTCTGGTTCTGATTAACAGAAGATGACTGACTAAAACTGCGATTGCTACCGGTGTCTGGCTTCTTCTGTGACTGAATCGAGTTGGACACTTTATCCACATTATTCCATTTACGTTTGCTGTCAGTAGCAGGAGTAGTGGCTGTAGTAGTGGTGGCAGTAGTAGAAACACGTTGTGGTAGCGAGCCATGCTCCACCTCCTGATCTGTGATCATGTGAGCTAAGCGGATGATCTTGGGTAAGTTGTTGAGATTTGTAGCAGTGCCCAAACTCTTTACTGCTGGTGCTAGACCCTTGATGTACAACTCAATTCTTCAGGGTGGGGGTCGAGACAAGTTAAGACACATATTCGCAAGTTCGTGAGATCGCTTTGTGTACGCCTCGATCTCAGATCCCTCCATCTTCAGGTTGTAGTACTTGTTTTCTAGTTTTTGTATTTCATCACGAGGACAGTACTCCTCTCTCATCAACTCCTTGAAATCCTCCCAAGTAGTGGCATTCGCCATTTCAATGCCCAGCATCTGAACTTGGCCATTCCACCAAGTCAAGGCACATCCTCGAGTGTGCCTGAAGCATACTTCACTCTGTCCCCAGCAGGACAGTTACACATTGTAAACACCGACTCTACCTTCTCAAACCAACGCAGTAGCCCCACAGCTCCTTCAGTCCCACTGAACGTCTGTGGCCTACAATCTATGAATGTCTTAAACGTACAAGCAGGCGGATTGTTTTGATTCTGATTCACTTGCTGACCTATGGACGAAAGGACATACAACACACAGGTAAGATTCGAGTACACGACACAAGGATAAGGAGTATTTTGCACATTTCGTACCAGCTTGATAGGCTGCTAAAGCCTCAGCCACACGCGTGTTAATCAAATTTGTCAACTCGGCTTGAGTCATTGCAATGTGACCACGCCCATGGCCTCGTCCGCTCATGATTCTATATAAGAAAAGGGAAAAGGTTAAGAGTCAAGAATAGGTAGGAGTCAATCCTTACAATGACTTCTACAGACTACTGAGTTTACACCAGACAACAGAGCGAAACCCCTTTCGCACTCGTTAAGCCTCACTGGGACTCACATGAACCCTACATTATTATTATGTGTGCACCCATAATAATCATGTGATTTGCATGTATACCTCAGCTCCTCCCAACTTATGCTAAAAGGTTCCTCAAATTTGAGTAGCAGCCAGAAGACACCACGAAACACAAACTACGAAAGTCTAACGGAATATCGCCCTGTCTCTATCAAACACATAACTTACGCAAGTACACATGAATTCAGTCTGTAGTGCTAAGTGTGCAATTACATGCAACATCATACATAAGTGTATACTAGATATACTATGCAATAAGTAAACGAGAGACGAACCTTGCAATCTGGAGCTGAGTGTCATGGTCGATTTCGAAGCTGTTCAGTTATAGTCTGGTTTTATAAAAACGTTTTTAAAACCTAGTTCACTATAACCAGTGGCTCTGATACCAAACTGTCACACCCCCAAAATACCACATGCGGTGACCCCGCTAGGCGTGTGACGTACCAGGATCTAGCCACTAATCACACTGAACCAATATCAAGTTATAAAATAAGTTTCCGTTTATCGTAATAAAACATTCATAACATAATTTAAAGTTTAACGTATTCAGTGGAAGCAAATAGTGAAACATTGTTTAAACGTTTCAAAACCAAATGTAAATGAAATCAGTAATCAAGTCAAGCATATCCAAGCAGTGCGACCCATGACCACTCCAGCCATCCAGATAGCAAGTTCCTTATCCATAGTACCTAACGACCTGCGAGCATGCAACAAGTGTATCAGAAAACGCTGGTGAGTTCATAGTTTTACAAAACGTTGGTTACCAAGTGTTTAGTTAGTTCATTGATTACAATGTTGATAATAACTCGATTACAAGACGGCTCTAGATTTATTTTGCCCTTTCCCCAATGCTCCTATCAAAGCATTGGGCATGACTGGGTCATTAGTTCACACCCGTCCTCTCAGGTACAGGGTGAGGGTGCCAAACCTAAATAGCGCTATCAACTAATACCCCGTTACCTCTCAGGTAACAAACAAGATGTGACTTAATGGTGATATGATGAGTGTATTATCCAACATTCCAAATATTACCCACAAGACGTATTCCTCTCAGGAATACCCATTTGATTTACCCAAAAACCTATCCCTCTCAGGGATACCCAATGACTGTCCCACCCACCGGGACGCATGCTCAAGAGGAATGAACTCACCTTAGATTTGCTCGGTATGTTAATTTACCCGTCCAAGTTGGTCAACTCAAACCCTACCGTGGTTACCAAATAATATCAGTTTCACAATCATTCAAGTCACGTATTGTACACAGTTTGTATCTAACACAAGGTTTACTGTTATCACATATCAAGTATTCAATCCTCATACATGTTCACATCTCATGAGCAAGTCTTATAATAACTTTTCACAATCACAAGTTTACAATATCACAATCATCCAACTGTTCACTGTTCAGACCATTAGCCTCCACGGTGAAGTACCCCTGCGACGAAGAACCATCCTTCGTCGAATTAAAGTGCGACGAAGAACCCATTCTTCGTCGTTGATGAGGGGCGACGAAGTATCTATCCTTCGTCATGGTGAACTTTGGTGAAGTATCACCAAAGTTTGTCAAGATCAGTTACGAAGCCTTAATCACATAACAACAGTTACACATCTACAGCAGGATCAATGGATCAAACAATAGTTATTGTACACATTTAATCAAACCCTATATACCGTTTATCATCAATGCTAACATCACTACACCAAAATATATACGTTTAATCTCATAGTAATCATTCTTTCCATCATTGGTTCTAACCATCAAATGACTACGTACAATCAGATTATCAATTCATCAAGCTATAAGTTCATCAAATCGGGTTATCAAACTGCATCGTAGGTATAAACACGTACAAATTGTCATAACCTAATCATACAACTATAGATTCACAGTTTTATCAATGAAACCGTACTTCATCATGTGAAACCATAGAAATCACCACATTCAAAGTACGAACAACTAACATGGATAAAACACTAACTAAGATTCCGAAGTGCTTAAATAAATCGAGATGGAGGAACGCTTCGAGATTCCCACCGCCGTCGCACAGAGAATGAGAAGAGAGAACCTTAGGGTTTTTGTTTTACGTCTACTGATCATGAGGTTATAACATAAAAAGGTTGGGCCGCGAACCACTCTGGGCCGAGGCCCCGCTTCGGCGAAAGACCTGCTCGACGAAGATCCGTTCTTCGTTGGGACTAAAAGTGGCGAAGAACTCATTCTTCGTTGAGGAAAACTTATGGCGAAACACCTTCTTATAAAACATTAATTAAACTATATTTAACACTACACATTTAGCAACCAAGCATTACACATACACATTTAACAAGCATTACACATAAACACTTATCATTCAGATAAACTGCACACGACACCACGTAAATCAAATTGTAAAAACAGGATTGCAAGACAAGTGACGTGCATAGGAAAGACCTTGAAATCTCGGGTTGTCACATCATCCCCAACTTGAAAGAAATTTCATCCTGAAATTTGACAAGTAATTCAAAGTGGCAAAAATGTTAAATCAGGATGACTATGGATTTTCCGTAGGTGCCACACCAAAGACCAAACGTGGCAATGACACGATTTGGGTGATTGTTGACATGCTTACTAAGTCGGCCCATTTTCTACCAATCAAGGAAACTTTTAGTTCCGACAAGTTGGCTAAATTATATGTGGACAATATTGTGTCCTTACATGAAGTGCCAGTATCAGGACCTGAGATAGTCCTGGAGACCACGGACAAGATTATTCAAATCTGTGACAGGCTCAAAGCTGCCTGTGATAGGCAGAAGAGCTATGCTGATAAGAGGCGAAAACCTCTTAAGTTCCAAATTGGGGACAAGGTATTATTGAAAGTATCACCTTGGAAAGGTGTCATGAGATTTGGAAAGAAGGGCAAGTTGAGCCCGAGATACATTGGACCATTCGAAATAACTGAATGTGTCGGTTACATAGCTTATAGACTTAAGTTACCTGAGGAACTCAGTGGAATCCATGATGTATTCCACATATCTAATTTAAAGAAATGTCTAGCCAAAGAGTCGCTAGCTATGTCGCACCATGACGTGCAAATTGATGAAAACCTGAGTTTATTGAGAAACTGATTTCGATCAAGGACCGATAGGGTAACTAGCTCCGTAAGAAATTTATCCCCATCGTGAAAGTCAAATGGGATTCCCGTCGTGGCCCATAATATACATGGGAGGTTGAAACAAATATGAAACAAAAATACCCCTACCTTTTTTAATAAAATCCCGAGGACGAGATTTCTTTTAAGGGGTGAGGATGTAACACCTCAGAAATTTATATCGAATCATATGGCAACACATGTCCAATCAACTCTCAAATATTCCAAATTGTTTGGACGAAGGGGACCATATATGTAAAATTGTGGAAGATTGGATGTGGTAGGATCAATTGTGATAAATTGCCAAAGTTTGGCCTCTGAGTGATCCTTACGAACCTCAAGGCATTAATTGATATTATTTCTGATAGTCCCTAATGGACCACAAGACTTAAGTCTTACGGATTGTGAGGAAATTTGAATACCATAGGCACGTTAGGTCCTTACGGACCATAAGCCGTCACCCTTACGGTCCGTAAGGGGTTGTGCTGGCAGTCTGCACATTGTGACACCTATGTCATGATTTGCCACCATCTCCCTGCTTCAAACACCTCAATGGACATTTGTTAGCATTTGGAAATCATTGCCAACACTTGGCATGATCTTGTGAGCTAAGAACAAGTATAAATAGAGGTGTTCTTGAGCCATTTTAACTTGCACCTCTCAGATTCTTCTCTCTAATCTTCTATTGGAGTTTGCTACAGCTTATAGAGGCCTTCTCCTGAAGTTTAATCTTCCCCTTGAACACTTGTAAGTGTTCTTCCTAGATCTTTTTCTTTTTAGGCTAAGTTATTAGCCAAAAGTCAAGCAAATTGACTTTTGCTTTAACTTTCGGTTATGGCCATTTCAGTCAAGCCAATGTTTGAATAGAACATGGGTACATGATCGTCATAAGATAGGTGATAATCCCCTAAGAGGGAACCTCCTGAAGATCACGTTAAGTTGGTCAAATGACGGGTTAAAGTTTTATTAAAATAAAGTAGAAAACGTAGATTTTCGGAAATTAAGTTAAATAAACTTCTAAACATCTAAACACTAAATTTTGACATTTTATCAGTTGGTATAACATATTAGGACATGTTAGATCATGTTCAACCCGTCATTTCCTGCTTATAGCTCGGTTCGCAACCGAAAGTCAAACAGTTTGACTTCTGCATTGACTTTCGATTCTGACCTGTTTAAGCTAAGTTAGCTACCGATTTGAAGTTATATTATGATCATATTAATGTATGGAATAACCCTCTGAGGTTATTGTAGGATCGAATTCCGATCTAAATGAGTCGAGTAGGAGAGTTTTTCACCAAAACAAGAGGCGGAAACAAGTGTTTCGGTGTGATTCAGCACGTATACACTATAAACTGTCGAAATATATTGAAAGAATGACGTTTACAACCTGTCGACACTTCGGCAGCACTTCGTGGCTCACCGGAAGACAACACCTAGAACTATGTGTGAGGATCGCTCTTATCACCTATATATAGACTTTCTGGTCCGCTCGTATGACATGCCAAATGAGCGGTCCAGAACACTTTGACATATAAGCGATCCACCTATGACAAATGAGCGAACCTGACATGACTTATGAGCGGACCTAATTTCTATGAAACATTTTGACCGAACATATCATCTAATAATACTTTCAACACTTTTGTCTTATATGTAATGATGTCATTGTGACATCACTTTGATGATGTCATGATGACATCATGCTTGAACGTCTTCGCAACGAACTGAGACATGACTGAAGACGTAGACGACAGACGGATGCACCAACAAACTCCCCCTCGGATGTTGACGGAGTCTTCAGTGTCGAGTCTTTGCATCTTCAGTCTTTATCAGTCCTCTTGAACTCTTTGAAGTGTCTGACACTGTGAGTATCCTCAATCTCTATCTTCTCTTTCATTCTTCTATTTCTCAAATATAGTTTCAGAATCAGCACTGGCTCTAACTGCTTCTTCAGCTTTGACTTCAGACTCCCCCTCTCAATCTGCTGGGATCTTAGCCTGGCTTGATAGACTCACAGAAACCTCAGGTATCGGAACCTGACTCTCTGTCATTCAAATAACCTGCACATTCTCTACCCAAAAATAAATTTTCTGATGATAACTTGAACACAATTAGACATCACTTGAAAATATCACAAAAATGATCTAACATTTTTAGTTTCTGATGAACCATTTGAAGAAATATCATTTTCATGTTCAAAAACAACACACTCTCCCAAACCATTTGTTCATCATGTTTAGCACTTGGAATTTTGAAAAACAGCTCTCCAACACCAGTTGTCGAAAATCTTTTTACATTTTACAAAATTTATGCTAAAACATACTGAAAATCTTTTTGAGATTTTGAATATAAAGAAATGCAGTAAAGAAATATTTACAAACAATATTTTTATGAGTTTGTGCAAGAGGATCATATCAGTTTTTGAGACAAATCACCAAACACCGTTAAGCTTCATTTCATGTTAAGTTCTAAACGATTCACCTAGATTGTCAGTATACTGGTCCACTTAAATTTTCACACAAAGTTCAACTGCTTCGAGATACGGATTAATGTTTTAAACACTTAAACTCAATCGCGTGTCCCACCTCAGAATATACTCCCGTATCCAGATCCCAATAATCAGTCTTACAGGTAATTATGACATCAATGATATCTGTATATAAATTAGGTAATGCGAGGGCCGAGGGATCTCAGGTCGATACTTCCGTATACGCAGAGAGATATCAGCTTCGACTTTTCGGTGTGTCCCCTTTAGAGGATCTTTTTGCTTACAACAGCAGCATTTATCAATTTTATTGTTTCAGCATGCTGAGGGTTTAATGCTGTGTTTCAAGCAATGCAGCAAGTATTAGCCAGGGACTAGGTCAGAACCACCGTTCAGCAGAAGTCCCGGAATAATACCCCAGACATCATTGAGTATAAAGACCTAGTATATCAGATTATGAGACCTTTCAAACGAAATTTCGGGGGTTACCCATATATCCGAGAGATGTTTCCCCACAGTATAAGCAAGTTTGAAATTTAGGTTTATATCTCGTCACAATCTACTAAATGTGCAAAAACCTACTGGCACATCATCAGTGAGACCGTTTATCACATTTACTTTCCAATTCTTTAGCATGCTGTGATCGTCCACGGATGTACTATCATTTCCTCTTTTTATGCAACAAAAACTCATTTTTGATTTTATCATGTTTTTGTCTTTTTCAAATTTTCAAATGTTTTTGGATTTTCTAAAATTTCTACTCCCCCTAAAATGCAAACACATTTTAGGAAATTTGAAAACAAACTATACAGTAAAATGACAACTGATATCGAATTGCTTCAATTCGCCATCCACTTGGCATAAACAATCAGAACTCCCCCTCAAACTATTTTCCCATTGATTTCAAAACACTTAAGTTTGTTTTAATCAAATGGTTTTTCCGGAAAATAAGTTTGATTTTACCACTTGTAAAGTTGGGGATGTGGTTCATCATTTTGTCTTCAACCACTTGTAGAAAATCAGATACAACTTAATGTCCCTGATTTACCACTTGTATTAAAAACACAATCAAATACACAGAATGATGCCGATTCCTGATCCACGATTACCAACTTGGGATCTCCGGCAAGTCCACAGACTTACTGTTCATAGTATGACCCATCCCAGTCACGAACTAGGGATGGTTCAGTTTTCTCCTTCTGCGTCTTCTTCTCATAAAACTCCTTCGTTCCTTTGACCTTCCTGTCAATCATTTTTCCAAATATATGATGAACTTTGGAGTTAAAAACTTTCTCAACATCGAAATCCTTTTTGTCATCATAAAATTGATTTGATATCTCAATTTTACCAATTTTCTTTTTATAATTTTCATCCCGAAGTGATGGAAAATTCACATCATCTAAAATCGGTACTGAGTTTTCTCCTTTTACCTCAACCTGTGGCTCCTCTGATTTTATGGAATCAGATTCATCACCAGAAGATAGCTCCTTTGATTTCAACCTATAAGAATCATCGCTAGAGCTTTCAGCAACTTTCTTAACAATCCATTTCTGGTTGTCAGATTTAGCTCTCTTCTTGTAAAACTTGTTTGAGCATTCACCAATTTCAAAAATTGAATCTTTAAACAATTTTGATCTATCAATTGGTGATTCAAAATCAATCACTTTTTCTTTTAGTTTACGAAAAACTCCCTGTTTTGATTGTATTGCCTTAGAACAATCTCTGGCAATATGTCCAACAGTGTTGCATTGAAAACAGGTTCTCGTTTCTTTCATCTCTTCTTGCTTCTTTGCAAGGAATTCAGTGTTTGACTGTCTCCAGAATTCTTTCTTTTCTTCTTCCTCTACTAATGTACCTGAAACAAATTTCATCTTTGCTTTAAAATCACGAACATATTTTTCATTTTTCTGTTTTTCTGTTGGAATAAATCCAAGACCTTTCTTTTTGAAATTACGGTTAGGGTTTGATTTCTTGTAAAAACCAGAACCAGAACTGTAACCTTTTTTCTTGTTTAATCTTTGTTGTACTCTTGAGGTGTACGGTTTAGGCTTACCATTAAGATTTAAATCTTTTATTTCAGAAATATTAATTTCTGTTAGTTTGAAAACCTTTTTGATCAATTCAGTTTTGACACCTCTTATTGGAAATTCCTCATCAGAATATAATTTGTCGGAATCATTCAAAGTATATGCAACTTTAAACGTTTCGTCATTCAAATTGGATTTTGATAACAGGAATTCTTTATTGTAAACCCTTTTAACTGAAGACTTTTGACTGTTGACTGTCGAACTCGAACTTTCAGAACCAGACTTTGACTCTGACTCTGACTTTGACTCTGAGTTTGACTCCAACTTTGACTCCTCAGTTTCATCTTTATCCAACACCTGATCGACGACTTTCTTTATTAACTCGGACTCATGATCAGTGTCAGATGATGTAAACACGACATCAATATTTTTTGGCAAATTGACTGACGACTCCGACTCCCACTGTAAATTTGTTGCTTTTTCGACTCTTTCCTGATTTGGATTCCTAGGCAAATATCCATTTTCTAACGGGGGTGGACACTTGTTGTAACTGACATCTTGTTTCTTACCAGAATCCTTATTGTCAGTCTTTTTCTTTGAGTCACTCTTCTTCTTGTTCTTCTTTTCTGGAGTCTTTTCTTCAATCACCTTTCCATCATTCTTTTCTTCAGTTACTTCATCCTCTTCAAATGCCTTCATGCCTTCAACAGTTGGATAAATCCTGTCAATGACATAAGAAGTACATGAGTAACTTTTCAACAAACGATTTACTCTTTCAGTTTCAATTCTTTGTAACTCAAGCTTCTGTTCAAGAGCTGCACACTTCTCAATGTAGTTGTTCACCACTTTTTGTTTCGTCATAAAAGCTCCTTGAAGTGTTTTCATCGCTGTTGCTTGTTCTTCACTTGTTTGATTGTATTGGTTCATTGCTTTGTTCAGTACATCGTAAGATTCTTTCAAACTATTCAAGTTATAGATCAGTGTACTGTTCTGCTTCTTCACAGCTTCACAGTTTTCACACTTCACTGGAATCTTCTTTGCATCAACTTCTTCGTCAATTTTGAACTTTGCAACTTCAACCTTTACTTTCCTTTTGATCACTGGAATTTCTTCGTCATCACTACTCACAGGAGTCTTGACCTTTTTCTTCTTCTTTTTAATCTTTTCATCTTCACTATCACTTTCAGCAATCAATTTCATATCAGCATCAAATTTTCTCTTCCAATATTCAGTATCATCATCACTATCCTCTTCAACTCGAGCTACAAAAGTTGTGTGAGTTTTAGCTTGATCAGGAATATAGTTATCCCAAGTAAAATTCTCCCAGCTAAAACCCTCAGGTAATTTTTCGTCATCTTGATCTATTATCAAGGCACTACCATTAACTCTCTTTAAAGAATCTTGATTCACTGCACAAGCTCTCTTTCCAGAGTCTTCAATAATATGCATTCCATGTGCAGTTTGTGCTTGATGTTGATGTTGTTGAGACGGTTGTTGAGCAACTTGATGGTAGATGGCTTTTCGGTAATAATCATTGTTGTTATTGAAAGGATTCTGAGCTCCACTTGCTTTACGATTGGTGCACTCCCTCTTGAAATGACCTTTCTCCCTGCAATGAAAACAAGTGACTTTAGATTTATCAAAACCTAAAGTAGAAGTACCAGCCTCACGAAGATCATCTCTTCCAGTGATTTGCTTGAATTTCTCAGCTCTCCTCAACACGCTGGCCAAGCACCATTTTATGTCCATCAGCTCCATCTCTTCAGCATCAATCTGGTCGTAATCTTCCTTTGTCAGCATTGGATTCCCGATTCGACCTGCAACAAAACTACCATAAGATTCAAGAACAGTTCCCAATAAAGACATATGACTTTTAGCAATTTCTACTGAATAGTCTTCATCATTTTCCAAATTCAGTACAATGTTGCACTGAATCTTTTTGCCATTCTTTGTTGCTGAAATGTTTGGATCGAAAGACGGAAATGATGTGAAACTTGTTTTGTTGTTTGATCCCGATGATGAACTTCCAGAAGAATTCTTGGCATTGTAAGCAGTTTCTATTTTTGGAGATAAATTTGTAGACTTCTCATTCACCCCTGCTTTGTAATACAACCCAATATCCTGTTCACCATCAAAGTCTTTCATTCGAATAATCTTTCGTTGCTCCATTTCTTGAGCTTCCAGCTTCTCAATGAACTTGCTGAGTGTCAAACTGCTAAAACCTTTCTTGTTTCTAAGCATCATGAGATATGTTCCCCAAGTCTCGTGTGGCAATGAATCAGCAAGCTTTTCGATCAACTCTTCATTGTCTTTCTCGATGCTCAATCTCTTCATGTTTGCTAGCAGATTGCAATATCTTTCAATAATCTGCTTTGTGCTTTCATTCTTCAAACCACGAAACAAATCGAACTCTTTCTTCAGAAGTGACTTCTTATTCTTTATCATTTCTTGACTACCAACAAACTTTGATCTTAACGCTTTCTAAATCGAGTAGGAAGTTCCATTATGTTGTAATAACACCAAGATGTCTTCTTTCACAGCTTGTTGTAGAAGACTCAGCATCATTTTCTCATCTTTGTATTTCTTTCTAGCATCGGCGCTTAGATCTTTAATCGGAACCACTTCTTCATCATCATTCATTGGTCGAATGTATTTTGTTTCAACACATTCCCACGCATCCAAGTAGTTAGCTTGTACCCAATTCTCGAAACGGCCTTCCCAACCCTTATATTCTTCGATGTTCATTAGTTTGGGTGGTTTTTGCATTGTTCCCGTTTCGTTTTCCAACATCGTATTTTGTGCAAGAGAAATTGGAGTAACAGGAGTAGCGAATGCGTTGTAAAATTCCTCGTCCATGATTCGGTTTTTCAAATGAACTGTATCACCTTGTAAGAATACCTGTCGATTAACAAACAACACACAATCAGTTTAAACGTTTATCAATTAACCAAAAGAAACTGTTACTCGAACTGGTGATTTTCTGTGCGGACTGACACTGTGTTCCAGAGATCTACTTAACAGGGGGAGGGGAGGGGAGGGGAGGGAAAATGGTGTTCCAGAGATCCACTTAACAGGGGGAGGGGAGGGAAAATGGGGTTTTTTTGCCTGAAAATAGTCTTTCCAATTTGGAAAGACATGGAGGGGAGGGGAGGGAAGGGGAGGGATTTTTAACTCGGGAACACACCGTGAACGTTGACCAACAGTGTGGACTTCTAGGACCCGAATCGAATTCAAGTGACTTGACTCTTTGAAACCTTTGAACTCCAAAATGTACGAAACTTTTAAGCGAGTCGATGAATTTAATACGCGACTTGACTGACAAAACTACTGATCGAACCGTGTGAACCGACTGAACAATTATCACCCAACTTTATCACACGAAACAACCTGACTGACCAATGTACTGTTCTCACCAAACAACTTGATTGTTCAAACAAAACTGATCAATCCATGCAAACAAGGATTTTCTTTTGTGAGAACTGACCGGAACCAAAACTTAAACCATGCAACCTATAAAGTCACAATTTTACAAGCACATCTGATTATAGAAATCACCAAATGTATAGTTACCCGTTTTGGTCAAACAAATATAACAAAGTGATTTATCTAATTATGTCACCAAATCCACTAAGCCAAACTTCAATTTATCTGATTATGCCGATGATTACAAATGTTTGAACACAATCAATTTTGACCTTTAAAATTCAATAACACTTCAACTATGATGGGCCGTGAACTTATAACTTGGGCTGAGAGTTTGATTTGGACTTATGACCACAAATATGACAACTGCTATGGGCTCAAATGATCAAAGTGACAAACATATGACAAATTTAAAAATATGCATATACTAAACAAAATTCAATATTATTGAAATTCAAGTCACATATGTCACTGATACAATCAGACAAAAATCACATGAATGCTTTAACTCTGATTGGACCTCTAAAATCCATTAACCAACTAGCACATTAGTAAACCATGTTCACATGCATATCAAACAAACTAGTTGTCATTCTAATACACAAATCGATAAACCAACTCAAAGACTGAATCAGACATTCACGTGACTCTATGACATACTTGTTTTTTATTTGACCGTATTATCACCTTTTTAACAGTTCATATGCCAATTAACTAATATCACATGCAACCGACATTCTCATTTAACGATGAATAATCACATGACAATCTGAACTTCAATTTATGAGACCCGAAATGATACTATCACATGCACCGACACAAAACACATTAATTCACACAATATACGATGAACAATCACGTGAAATACTGACACTTTGGAGCTGAATTCCTAAGTGTCACTATGAGCGGACCTCAAATGTCACTAAAAGCGGACCTCAAATTGTTCAAATGAGCGGATCCAAAAGTTGTTCAAATGAGCGGACCAGATAGTTGTTCAAATGAGCGGACCAGATGATGATGTCACCTTTTCACGAGTCCGTAAAAGCGATACCTCAAAAATTCGATGTTTTAGGTCGATTCAAGCTTTGAAACTTTCAAGGATTTACTTATACATGATTACGAACACACTGTGTGAATTTAAAGCGATTCCGACCGTAAAAATTTTTGTTTTTCGGAAAAGAAAGATGTAGAAACAGAAATATCGGCTGAATTGACAAGAACTCTTCTTCACTGGCTCTGATACCAATTGTAGGATCGAATTCCGATCTAAATGAGTCGAGTAGAAGAGTTTTTCACCAAAACAAGAGGCGGAAACAAGTGTTTCGGTGTGATTCAGCACGTATACACTATAAACTGTCGAAATATATTGAAAGAATGACGTTTACAACCTGTCGACACTTCGGCAGCACTTCGTGGCTCACCGGAAGACAACACCTAGAACTATGTGTGAGGATCGCTCTTATCACCTATATATAGACTTTCTGGTCCGCTCGTATGACATGCCAAATGAGCGGTCCAGAACACTTTGACATATAAGCGATCCACCTATGACAAATGAGCGAACCTGACATGACTTATGAGCGGACCTAATTTCTATGAAACATTTTGACCGAACATATCATCTAATAATACTTTCAACACTTTTGTCTTATATGTAATGATGTCATTGTGACATCACTTTGATGATGTCATGATGACATCATGCTTGAACATCTTCGCAACGAACTGAGACATGACTGAAGACGTAGACGACAGACGGATGCACCAACAGTTATACCATTTGATCATAATCATTTGTCGGGTTTTATGCAACTCTATGTATTATGCCTAAATATTGACCAAAATGCCCTTTTGAGCATTAAATGGTTTTTGAAACATATTGAACATACAATCTGATATTGAAATTGATGTGGTAACATATTAGACATGTTTTGGCATAATGGACTTGATAATGACTCATCCGATAACCCGATGCCGCATATGCGCGTACGGTTGACTTATATAGCCTTGTTTATATAAGTTAGCCGAATTCGGTCAAATTCCTTCAAAATTATTTCTAATCAGAATGTAATATTGTTTGGCCCATATTATGCGAGTCATAATACTCGTGAGGGTACAAACCACATTCTGTTCGGTCTTCGCTTAATTTAGCGAACCGTACCGATGTTATTATTAATTAACCGGTCCAAGTCGTATGACTTGAATAAGACCCGTTAATATTCTAATGGATCATAGTTCCGTTTATTCCAGACTAAGAGCGTCTAGTAAATTGCAACCTTGTTAGTTGTTTTGACTTAAACAGTTGTGCTTATAAATATCTTTGGATTGTAAAGATTTAAGCTCAGGTAAATAATCTTAACATATTTTCCCTATACGGGCTTGGGATACGGTAAATTATTATCGCTTGGTTGGGTATGGGATCAATGACCAATGTGTCTAATCCAAATAACCCGTTTAATCTGTTATGCTTGATAACTTAAACCTTGGGGGTTAATGCGACCGTGTCCTAGATATCAACGACTCACTTAATTGCATGTGGCCACGACCTAAGCACGAGGTATAGGCATACACCTGACAGATGCTAATGCTATGATAAAATATTTTCTTACCCAGTAAGGGGATAAAGTGGTGTGTCGGTTAATCATGTATCGAAGTTTAGTTCTGGGCCCCATATGTATTGACAAGCATGTAATACTGGTAACAAGAGATATAGTTTGTCCCAAGTTATTTATGAAAATTGATATACCAAATGGTATATAAAATGATTTTGAAATATTTTCAAAATGTGTCGGTTAATTGTATTTACCAGTGAAAACTGACGTATTTTCAAAAGACTAAAAGCAGGTTTGCAAAGTACGGAATAGGCTGTAAGCTGCCCGGTAATTGCTTATTGGAATTTGCAACTCAAAGCAAAAAAGCCTAGTAGTATTTTATGTAATCATTTGTTATTTGATCCACCTATGGATCTTTTATTACACTCTCGACTGTATATTATTTTTGAACTTTCGGACAATTGTACTTTGTAATATTTATGTTATACTCCCAAGACTACCGCTGTGTTAATGTGAATATCTATATCGATCGTCACGCATAAACCCCAAGTCCGAGCCCACCGGGAAATCAGGGTGTAACAGGGATGCCATAAACTAACTGACCACACTAACTGGAAATGCAATATCTGGTCTAGTAATGGTCAGATAGTTTAATTTACCAATGATTCTTTTGGATCTTCATGAAGGTCGCCATCATCTACTTTCAATTTGACATTTGGTATCATTGGCGCATCACAATTCTTAGCTTCAATCATCCCAGAATCTTTTAGAACATCCAAACAATATTTTCGCTGATTCAGACAAATCCCTTTTCTACACCGAGATACTTCAATCCCCAGAAAATACTCCAATGTTCCTATATCTTTTGTCTGAAAACGAGCTCCAAGAAAACCTTTTAATTTCTTGATGCCAACTTCATCGCTCCCTGTAATTACAATATCATCCATGTATACAAGTAGAATAATGCATCTTTGATATCAAGTTGATACAAACCCCAGTTATACGTGGCAGCTAACGAGATAAATATACAAACGGATGCAAACTTAGCAACCAGAGAAAATGTCTCAAAATAATCCATCCCATAAGACTGAGCATAACCTTTTGCAACTAAACGAGCCTTTAACCGAGCAAGAGAGCCGTCTGGATTAACTTTAACAGTGAATACCCATTTACATCTAATTGACTTTCTGCTGATAGGTAAATCTACTAAAGTCCATGTATTATTCTGCTCGAGGGCTTTCATTTCCTCAACCATAGCATTACGCCATCCAGATTGGGCTAAAGCTTCACCTACTGTCTTAGGAAAAGGTATCGAATCGACAGTGGCAACAGATGAACGAAAAGCTATAGATAATTTGTCATATGAAACAAAGGAAGCAATAGGATATGTACATGTACGTTTACCTTCTCGAAGAGCAATGGGTTGGTCATTATCAAAGGAGTCACTAGATAAACCTGTCTCCGAAGTGGGCGGTTCAGGAACAAGATCCGAGAGATGTCACCGTTGATATACTTGAAGAACGGGAGGTTGTTGACGATCAACTAAAGTTTCTTGAGAGGCAATAGGTTGTTCAGATTATGGGGCTTGATCAGGTGCTGGTGAATCGAAAGTAGTAGGTGGTTGTGTCTGTGGGGTTATAGAATGAGGATAAATAAGGAACTCATCATCTTCCCTTAATGGATGAGTATCTGATATAGGGAAGAAAGGAACATCTTCATGGAATGTGACATCACTGAAGAGTATGGGAGAAACATCAATAACCCTTTTGGAGATGGCAATAGCCAACAAATACACATTTAACCGATTTTGGATCTAACTTAGTAGGCTAGGAATGTGTGTCATGGACAAAACATGTACTTCCAAATATTTTAGGAGGAATCGGATATAAAGGTTTCTCAGGACACAAAACCAAAAATGGGATATCTCTATTTAGGCCATACGTAATGGGGCTTTATAAAGGCATGAAAGGTTTTGATAACGCCCCTACACCATCCCTCATGGGCATTATAGAGGCATGTAGAGGGAGGGCATTTCTAGAATAATGCCCAATGAGGAAGACAAATAAGGAAACTAATAAATGAAAGGGCATTAAGAAGCCTTAACCATTATATGGAACATCATGATGAGGATGTGGCAAAAAATGCCCTTTAAAGGGCATTAACCATTACCCATGGTCTTAGAACATTCGATGACATCCGATCTCAGTGATTTAATGAACCAACTACTCTTTCTCTACAAGAGACATTTACTCGTATTCTTCGTCATGAACCCACCATTTCGTCACCACCTCTATTGTCTCTTCCAACAAGTACTTTGTTACGTTTGTTGATAACTATTCCCGTGTAACTTGGCTTTATTTTATGAAAAATTGTCCTGAAGTGTTTTCTTATTTATGCTCCTTAAATGCTGAAGTAAAAACACATTTTAATGTATTTATTCGAACCTTGCTCTGATACCATGTAATAAACTGAGAACAAATACTAAATTCAATTATGATGTAAACACTCAAGGAACAACTCCAAAATCAAAGGAGAATACTTGTATTTCTCAAATTGAAATGTTAAAACTCTTGGTTATGTATAGGAAGATAAAAGGATTAACTATTCTAGCAAGTTGCAAGTGATAAGGATTCTTATCTCCTGAAAACAAACAAGTGGATACAAGTGTATACATTATATATATATATATATATATATATGTATACATATATGTATACATATAGGCCGGTTAACGTACATTATGACATCACGTACGCGACCAAATTACGCACATTCATTTGAAAATCACGCACGTTATAAACTCAAAAAACCAACATGCGTGATTATTTCATATAACATGCGTGATTATATCAAATTTTCAGACCGATTGGGATTAATCAATTTCGTCCACTTCGTTTCAAATTTCTTTTCGTTTCACTTCAAATTGGCTATTGTTCGGTCAATTTCATCGAATTGGGTTCAAATTCATCGTTGGTTTTGAAAAGTTTCATCAAAATATCGACCCCCGAAATCAAACCGTAGAACAGAGGATAAAGAAACATGATCAAGCTTTGATTCGGACCGTACAACAGAGGATGCAGGAACATGACCAAGCTTTGATTCGATTGGAGTTAGAGGGCAGTAACAATGGTTTCAGATCGTAGAACAGGGGATGCGATTTTTGAACTGGGATGTAGGGCATGCGTGATAACGTGCATGAAAGAAACATATTGAAGAAAGGCCAACTGCTGGTACAAAAGCTAAGCTAAATCATCCAACCGATAAAAACGAGTCTATCGGTATGGTACCCGACACGCAATTGTCTGATCCTGCTCGAGTTTCTGATGAAGAAAGAATCCACCAATTATCTTCCGACATTTCATCCATCAGCATTGATACGAATCATGATTTATGTTTCCTACACGCGTGATTAGGTTTTTTGAGTTTATAACGTGCGTGATTTTCAAATGAACTTGCGTAATTTGGTTGCGTACGTGATGTACGTTAAGCCATAATGTATTTTACGCTTTCTCTCTCTCTCTCTCTATATATATATATATATATATATATATATATATATACTATTTAATCCAAAACTAAACCGTGGTACCAACCAAAATAATGGTTGGATATTATGTGTTAAGATGGATAACATCTTAGTTTTTTATTCCTCAATTTGGACTTCTAATGGGTGATTTAGTGCCCATGAAAAATACAACTAAACATAGTGTCCAAATAAGTATCCAGACAAATATATACTTTATACTTTCATACTTATAAACTCTCGAACTCATTCCATCATCAAACTTTACTTTGAGTATTTCTTTTATGTTTAGTCATGTTACATCCAAATTGTTGTACTTTTTATTTATGAAACAATGTATTTATTTTGAGTATGAAATTATTGTCACAACTAGCACTTTATGATGTTTCGAACAATCTCGTTCGTCTTACTCCGATGTTTCCGCGATTGGTTGGGGTGTGACATATTGGTAGTAGAGTCATAACTGTAGTGAATTAGGAAAATTGACATGCTGGCCTATCTATAGTTAAGAAACCCTTTATTTGACCATTCTCTTATTATGCTCAAAATATACTTGGTTCTCCCTATTTTGCATGACTATCTGTGACTTGGACATAAATAAATACATATATATATATATACTATCTAATCCAAAACTAAACCGTGGTACCAACCAAAATAATGGTTGGATATTATGTGTTAAGGTGGATAACATCTTAGTTTTTAATTCCTCAATTTAGACTTCTAATGGGTGATTAGTGCCCATGAAAAACACAACTGAACATAGTGTCCAAATGAGTGTCTAGACAAAGATATACTTTTGTATACTTTCATACTTATAAACTCTCGAACTCATTCCATCATCAAACTTTACTTTGAGTATTTTTTTTTTATGTTTAGTCATGTTAGATCCAAATTGTTGTACTTTCTCTTTATGAAACAATGTATTTATTTTGAATATGAAATGAAATGAAAGTTTGTTTATTAAATTATTATCACGAATAGCACGTTATAATGTTTTGAACAATCTCGTTCGTCTTACTCCGATATTTCCGCCGCCGGTTGGGGTGTGACAGAGCCGTTGTAGGCCACCAATTGGGCCAGTAGCCTTGCGGACCTAGACCATTTTGCCATTGGGCCTGACGGGCCTGTTGGGGTTGCCAGTATTGAGGAGGCTGGCAGCCTGGAGCTGCGGAAGATTGTTGTTTTTTAATAGCAGATCGCCTGCCTGTGTTGGAGCCACTACGCCTATTACTTCTACCCCCTCCATGATTTTTTTTTTTTTTGTAACAGACGGTTTTGAGTGGTTGGGATTAAGCCAATTGTGGCTGCAAGTGGTGGTGTTGTAACATTTTCACAAGTCGATTGTCGTTGGTGTTCTAGTTCTAGCATGTTGCATGCAGTTTTCCAAGAGGGTAAGCTTTGAGTGATGTAGAAACTAACCGAATTATATTCGGCGGGGAGACCACAGACCAATTGAAGCATAAGTCGTCGTTCTATAACGGGGCCATCCACATCCGAGAGTTGGTCGCTTAGTTCCTTCAAACGCTGGCAATAGGCTTCCAGCGAGGGCATAGATTTGAGTTGAAGTTTTGTGAATTTATGCTCGACGGCTGCTGCTTTAGCACCCTTGTTGTTTAGAAAGAATTTCTTGATTCGGTTCCACACTTCAAGGGTCGTGGATTCCGTATAAGAACATGAACCATGAAACCAAAGTGTGCCATAAATCCATTATAACACAGGCTACACCCAAGATAAGTATGACACTTTCGTTCCATCCAGGACGCAGACCTTGTGTTGGATGTTGGTAATGGTATAGATCGGATGTAGGTTAACATGCTTGGTAGCGGTGGCATTAGCATCACTTCCGACCATCAAAACAACGGGTAATGGAAAAAAAGAGATGGGGTGCGGCGGCTAACAAGGCTAGAGAGCTAGGTTTCTAACTTTGATATGATATAATCGACTGAATTGATTGTTGTGTTATTAGAATACAGAAGTTATAAATAATGTTTATAAGGAGATAAACTAGGAAAGTCTAAAGTAATCCTAACAAACCAATATACACTCAAATATAAAATATATTTACGAGATATGTGCATGTGTGTTGACTAAGAAAAACGACGTGGTAGAGAGAAATGATCTAGAAAGATACTTGTGGAGCAAAATGTAAATTGTTAAATAGTATGTAATGATTAGCTATGGTCAGAAAATTAATGTTGATCAAACTTTCACTGTTCGTTTTTATATTTGGGCGAGGCGTCTCTTTGGGAACAACCTTGTTGTACTCTAGGATTAGATGTAAGAATATGCGTTGTGGTTGCAATCTGGGGCGTAATCCACAGCCAACTCAACAGGGGCGTGGCCAGAACACCGTAACGGGTAGGGTGTGATCGGGCGCAGGAGGTGGAGGCGTGCCTCGTGAGCCTGGTCACAGCTAGAAGGGGCACTTTATGATTTTTATTTAGTTTATTTTCTCTTTTTACTAATACACAATACCATTATCTCACACCATCTACTTTTTACCACCTTTCACCCTTACCACAACACATCTTATATGATAATTTAATGTACAATGTGAAACCACCAGGTCTACATGGCGCCTAGTAAGCACCTATGTGGCACACTCTTTTTATCACCTTTCACCCACCTCCAACACATAGCGTAAGATTTTCTCCCATCTCATCCTTCTCACACTCTGCTCAATGATTGAGATTTTGTTAAGCATGTTTATTATTTGTTTATTTCATGTTAATACATATTTCTTGAAAAATGTTCGTTCATTTAGGCCACTTGGTATACTCTAACATCCATAGGTGTTAATCCTAGTTGGCATCCGTTAACACTTGTTATACCGCTTCTGAAGGATTTTAAGAGGCATTAAGAGCTTCATATGTTAAGAAGTTAACTAGGAGAGAGATGGAGGGAATCAAGCATTGCAAAATTTGCACACGCACACAACATGCTATATATATATATATATATGTATGTATTTTAATTAATTTAAGGGGCGTTAATGTGTAACACCCCAAAAACGGATTTGGTAATCAAACCATGTTAATACTAAAAGACTGGTAAAGTACCGTTAGTGGTAAAAGTAAGCCCGTGAATATTAAGATTTAAATATATAAACCTAATATTAAATAAAAGTTGTATAAGGGCTTTTAAGAAATTAAGTTTTTAGAAGGCCCGAGCTAACGGGACTTAAAATAAACTAAGTCATAAATTTCCCCAAGCCCACTAAGTTAACTAGGAATATTTAACCTAGTTAATTAGTGGGAATGATATTGGAATTAAGTGAGTTGTAGCCTACTTAATAAACTAACTAAACATGAGGGGCCACATTTGGATAACTTGAAAGTTGTAATATAAAATAGACTAAACAAAACTAAAACACACATAGAGTGTGTTTTGAGAATGTTCTGTTTGAACCCAGGAGGTTCCCCAGGAGCCAAAACCCTAATCTCATCAAAAATCATCAAATTGAAGGCTTAAAGGAAGCTCAAATTCACAATTGAATGTGAATTAATAATCACCCAAGCTAGGGGATCATAAGGTATGTCAGATTTTGTTGATTTGTGAAGTTGTGAAAATTGAATAATCATCATAATCGTGAATTATGAATGAATTATTGAAGCTATGATTGAATTAGTGATGTATACTTGCTTAGGAACAAAACCCTAAATGAAAATTTTACATATGATGCTATGAATTGAATGATTTGATGAATTACCACACTAGAATAAGTGGGTATTAATCATATGATGAATTTGATGATATAATTATGATTAGAATCATCATATATGATAGTAATAAGGAAGTACTTAAACAAATTGTGTGTTTAAGTTTATGATCATACTTACTATGAAACGGGTATTGTATGATAAAACGAAAATGATGATAGATTAATGTTAGAATGATGTTTGTTATCATCATGTGTTAAAAGGATTAAAGTTGTGTTAATTCGATGAATTATAATTACAAAAACTTGGTTAGTAAATGATTAAAACGGTACCATGAGAATGATGCTTACCGGATAATTGACCAAGTAATTAAACGAGTAGTTGAGCTACTTCGTGTAATTATTTATGTTAAAAGGCAGTTGACTTTAAAAAGTCAAACTGACCAATGATATGATCGAATGATAAATTCGACATAGAATCATAGGATGGAATAGTCGTAAATGATTATGACTAAGCTAACCATCTTACAAATTTCAATGATAGTTTGATGCTTAACAACCTAGGTGGAAGCTTGGGAATGAAGCGGGTCAAACGAAGCAAATATGATGAAAAGCATAATCATGACGCAAGGTAAGTAAAGCTTACATTTTTTTTATTGAATACCTATTGATTTTATAGGTTATGAATAATATAAAGTCTTGTTTGAATAATGATATTCCGACGCGACATGATACGGGTCGGAACAAAAGACAATAAAGATAAACCATGTGTAATGGTTAAAAAGAGCTAATACAATTATTTAGTCATGATTGACTAGTAGATAGCGAGTTTTGAATGATTACCTTATAAGGTAAATTAATACAAATAATAAAGGTAAAACGGTAATTCGATCACTCGTTGACGATTACCGTTAGTTGGTGAAAGACACTTTATAGCATAAGTTATAATGGGTCAAAAGAGTCAATAAATGATTTATAAGGAAAATGACCGTACGGTGTAAACCGGAGTGAGTCATGTAGATAAGATTGTAATAAATATCATCTCGCAAAGATACACGGTCATTTAGACCAAACGGGTCAAGAGATGAAAATATCACCCTTTGACAATATCGACTAATGACTTTGTCAAGTGTATGATTACATGAATAAATATCGAATGGATATTTGCATCGCTATTACTTAGTGATTATTAAGCAAAGCATTAAAACGGGTCAATATATTGATCCGAATCAGGTATGTATAATGATTCAACTCATCATTTAGAACGTGAAGTTCTATAAGAGTTAGACAAGGTCAAAATGAACATTTGGTTATCTTTTAGGTAAACCGAATAATTTAAATTATAATCATAGTGTTTTTAGAAATATAATGGTTTCTAAACAAGATTATAGTGAAAAGTCGGATTTTTGGTCAAATAAGTACTTAAAAGTCCTTCGTTGTAAAAGAATGACTTAAATTTGACCAAAACGCCCTTGTAAGCTAAATCGAGCAAACGACCCTTAAAGGTTGTTTGGAAACGAGTTTTATGATTAAATAAATACTTAGAATAAGTATAAAAAGCGAAAGGCGTAAATCTATGGTCAAATGACTCTATATGAGTCCTTGCCGTATAATGATAATCCGAGGGGTAAAACTCGGAATACATAAAGCACCACATTAAATCCGCCACAAATATAGTTGTGGAGGAAGATTAATTAATAAGAAATGTGGTAATAAAATGCTAGAAACGAATGAAAGCGATTCGTGTCAAAAATATGCTTAAAATCCCTTAACGGGTCAAAATAAGCATATGAGTGGAAACGGGTTTATAACACGTAAGAAACCCGTGGTTTGGACCATGAATAATATGAACTGATATAAAATGAGGTTCATGATAATTTGTATGTAACAAACTAGTTTTAGTTTGATAAAATCATGAACAGGTCAAAAGGTCGTAACTATATATTTAGCCGAAGACTTAAAAATCTTGAATTTTGTTAATCCGGATATCGGATTTTAACTTCATGTGATAGAGAATCGAATTACGATCACGTAGGAAGAAACGTGACGTAAATCGGATAAAAAATGAGCAAGTTATGCTCGTTTCCGTGGAAATTGGTTCGGCTGTAAATATGAAGGTCTGCATAACAAACCTGCTGTCGAAATGCCACCCTCGCGTCACGCGACGGAGGAGGCTAATCATTGTCGTGGCACGCGACGGAGGAGGCTAATCATTGTCGCGGCACGCGACAGAATTTGGTGCTCATTGTCGCGGCACGCGACAGCATTAATATATGGAAAATTGTTGCTGCTTATTCTTTTGGGTCATAGGAACTCATTTAAACATGTTGTAAACTCATATAACTAACTCATTTCATGTTTTGATGAAATGTAGGTTACTTTACGGTGCCGGATGACGATCAAGCCCGATAAAGAACCGAACACGATCAATATTCAAGCTTCTGCGTTACATTTTGTCGTCACTTTTAAACGACGAATTTATGTATGTTATGTTGAAATGTTTTATCCTTTAAATTGTTTTAACATACGTGTATTTTAAGTGTATGGTTAACCATAAATACACTGTTATAGTCAAGATTTATATAATAAACGTATAAATGGACTAAGGGTCTTACATAATGGAGGGTTAAACCATTTCCTTGTTGTGAGGTGAAGTGAAAGAGGGTCAAGTAGGTGATGTGACGTCTACGTGTAGTTAAGGGGCGTGAAAGTATACCCCATAGCCTTAGAACCAATAAAGCACCCTAGACTATCAGTAATGGTTAATGCCCCTAAAAGGTCATTAACCATATTAGCATTATAATGCCCTTTTAAAAGATGTGCGATAGTTAACGCCCCCTAATGCCCTTTCAATAATTACTTTTCAATTTTTCTCTTCGCATTTTATAACAACCCTCCAAAATTATTTTTGACACCCTTAATATACTTAAAATATCCCTATATGTCTTAAAATACACCCCGTATATGAAAACCGAGCCCTAAATACTTTATATAATTAAAGATTAAATAAAAACAAGAAAATATCAGGCACTCGCAGGCCGCGAAGGCCTTGCCTTCAGGTTACGCGGGGCGCGACAGCTAGCCACCAGAGCTCACCCTATGCTTCCACGTGTCGGGTATTGTGTCGAGTCTATAGTGTTGACTGTACATAGCTAGGCCCTACTTTACCTATGTCGCGGGCTGCGAAGGATTGACCTTCGGGCTACGCGGGCCGCGAGAAACTGCGAGATCAGCACTATATATAGAGGTCGTTGGCCTCAGTTCACAATCGTTCATCACACTTTCTCTCTCTCGAATTTCTGAATCATAAAAGCTATAATCGAGTGTTATACCCCCTAATTAACGAAGTTCTGCCTCATTGTAAGTATCATCACCCCCGGTTACGTATTAGATACACTGCCCGATTGATCCAGGGTTCCGTAACAGCTGTCGTGGTTCTGCCCGACGTAGTCGTTGGAATACCGTCTCGGGGAGGGTATTACTAATGTAAATATTGGGTTATTATACTAACACGTGTGCATTTGTGTAATTAATAGATAATCACCGGGAAATCCTAAAGGAAAACCTTAAGACAGCAATGTGAGTAATCTCCTTTTTGTAAACTGTTTTTACAAAACCTTAAATAATTTACAATGTGATGAGCAGTGATTGAGTCTTTGTAATTCTTCAATTACTGCCGGTATGTTGGGGTTTTGTATACAAAATGTGGAACACGTTACTATTGGACAACGAGATAGCCAATGTGCAATATGATCCACCAGTCAGGATTGACAATACTGAATGAGTAATTGTGTAGATATAAACATTGTGATTGCTCTCAATACTGTGAAATGATAAAACCTATTTTGGTTAAACTGGGATTCACTCACCAGTATTTCCCACTGACAAATGTTTTTAAAACGTGTTTCAGGTAACAAAATGTAAGAGCCAAATAGAAGCCAGCTGGAGAGCACTGAAGGCTTGGGAAAAGTGGCTATAAAACTCACCTAAAAGACGATGTTTTAAATTCAATAAAATAGGGATTATCCCTATGAAAATGTGTGTAATAAAAACTTAGGATTTTCCCATGTGTTTAATGTTATAAAAGCGTGGTATTTTACTCTGATAAAATATTTCCGAACTACGATCCTGATGAAATTTCCGCTGCCAAAATGACTAAATACAGATACCACCAAAACTGGCACGGCCGCTCGTTCCCAGGATATTAGGGGACGGGGGTTGCGACAGAAGGTGGTATCAGAGCTAAGCCACTGATTCAGCCACAGAAGTGTTCTGCTGACACCAAAGTATTATTTAATGTGTTAGAAAATTATTTACGGAACTACGTGCATCTTTGTATATTATTGTTGTGTGTTATTTGACTATTTGTTAGTTTACAGTATGAGCGATCAAGGACCTTCAGATGCTTACCGTCAATTATCCAGCTCACCTAGGGACGAAGGCACCTCTTCACAGCCATCCCTCTCAGGGTATTCGGCTAACAATGAAGATGGGATATTCCTGTTCAAGGCCCAATCTGAAGAGCCATTCCCTCCCAAGAAGAGAGGATGGTTCAGCAGAGGAGCGCATGAACATAGGAAAAGGATGAAAAAGTTACAACAGCAGCGAGCTTTAGCAGCCATTAAGAGAGAAACAGATGCTCACACCCAGGATATGCTCAATAGGAGTCTAGCAAATTTTCATATCTTAGCAACTACAGCCGCAGACCCTAATCTAGAGCAACTCATAGCACCCCAGCACTTACCACTGTTTCCCACACAGCCAATGGAAATTGAAGCTAATCTAGAAAACCAAATTCCAATGCCTGACTTTAACCCAGCTGAAATTCCTAGGGTATCTGCACCCCCTCCTCTAGACTATGACCCATGGTTTGACGACCACAGGGACTACCAGCCACTTTACCCAATAGAGGAGCCCATGCAAGATCTAGTAGGACCCTACCCAGATCTTGACCCTCTAGACCCCTATTACGATAATGATCAATACATCCGGGAGATTCTAGAGAATCCATACCCTCAGGAAGAACAGATGCCCCAGTTCCCAAACCCAGTACCAGCCCCTGCACCACTAATGAGCACTGAAAATGTGCAAGAACTCTGAACCTTTGGTGAGGAGATTTTAGAAGGAAGTAAGAGGATGAGGCAGATAGGAGAACGACTCGTCTGGAAGTATGACGAGCGTAATATGGAGTTCTGGATGAACCCATACCAGTAATAGTAATAATAAATATAATAATAAAATAATAATATATAATATGTGTGTATGTTTGAAAAAAAAAATTCTAGACAATAGCTATGGATGCATAATAGTATTGTCATTTTATATTTCAGTTCCGGTTTGTATTAGACGCATAATATAAAATAGAGTAAGTCGCAATGTTCGACGATTTTGATCAATATGCATGTTACGTGATCGTTTGCATTAAATTTTACTTTGTGATATTAATATGTGGCAAATGTTTAACATTCAGATGGACAACGAAGTGAACCAGGAAAATCAGAATAATGATAACCAGAATAACAATAACAATGGAAACCAAGTGGATAACAGTGCCATCCAACACATAGTGGCACAAGGAATTATAGACACAATGCCATATATTATCCAAACGGTTAGGGAAGCTGATAATAAAAGTAATCATGACAGTAAACGACCAACCAATGAACTCAGTCACAGCGTAAACAATGGACCCATACTTTAAGTGCCCATTCCCAAAAGAAGGAGAACCATGTCTTATGGTTGTTCTTACAAAGAATTATGGTCCTGTAAACCAATAGAATTCTCGGGCAATGAAGGATCCATTGCAGCTTTACGCTAGATCGAAAAGACTGAGGCAGTCTTAAAAATAAGCAAGTGTGCGGAAGAGGATAAGATAATGTTTTCTTCCAATCTGTTTAAGAACTCAGCTTTAGAATTGTGGAACACTATCCTCCAGTCTAGAGGAAGTGATAGGATCAATAATATGGAATGGGAAGTGTAACATCCCGAAAATATAAAACTTTATATTAGAGTTATAAAGTATAAACAAACTAGAATTTATTTAACTAGGAAAAATATAACCTAGTTAACTAGAAGTCTAGAAATAACTCCAATTAGGGTTAGAATAACCAAACTATATGTTAAACAAAAATGGAGGGGCTCATGTTGTCAAAATTGAAACTTGTATTATCAAAATTAATTAAAAACAAAACCAAACACTCCATTGAGGAGGTCTGGTTGATCAGAGCAAGAGAAGGGGCGACCCCCACTCCCAAAACCCTAGAAATCACAAAAACCACAAATTCAAGGCATAAATCAAGTCCAAATCGATTTCTAAGCACGAATTGGTGATCACCTCACTGAAGGGATCACAAGGTATGTGAAATTCTAGTGTTTTGATTCATCTCAAGTTCTAGGTTAATTGTGAAAAATCATAATTCAGCTTGATTGTGTATTGCATGTGTGTAATTAGAAGAGATATGGTGTTTAGGGATGAACCCTAGGTGAAATCTTGTTAAAAGATTTCATGGTGATCATAGAGTTTATAACCACCATTGTAGGTGGCTAATGAACTTGAAGAGAGCTTGATAAGTCCTAAAAATATGATCTTGTTCTAACATAAATCTGAATTTAAGAATAAATTCAGAAATATTGATGTTAAGATTGGTGTAGAATAGACTAAGTAAAGTAATTTGGATGATAATTACAAGTCATGAAATTGGTTTAGATCATGTAGAAATCCGACCCACTAGGTGTTTGATAAAACGCCTAAATGAGGGTTAAAAGGTTAAAGGTTGGGTAAAACACAGATTTGAATATATTATGAAATAATGCGTTAAAGCTTATGAAAGAGTTCTAATTTTGTTATGAATTGAACTCTTTAGGCAAGGAATCTGGAACGTCAAGTGGACACGCCGGAGGTGATACACGCGGAAAAGGTGTGCTTTAAAGGTGCGTGACTTCAGTCTCATTACATTATGTAAATGTTTGGTTTTTCGTGTAATAATGATGTCGTAGTGTAAAGGACGCGTTTGGTGTGTCGTTAAAGTGGCGAAGTTCACTAGACCATCAAACGGGTCAAAATAAAGATTTGGAATTGGGATTGGCTTGTCAACAAAGTGATGGTCTTCACTAGATAGCCAAACGGGACAAAATAAAGATTTGGAATTGGGTTTGGCTTGTCAACAAAGTGATGGTCTTCACTAGACAGCCAAACGGGTCAAAATAAAGAATTGGAATTTGGTTTGGCTTATCAATAAAGTGATGGTTTTTACTAGATAGCCAAACGGGTCAAAATAAAGATTTTAAAGGAATCACGGGAGTAGAGACTTGAAAGTTTCATACCTCGCTAGGTGATGGATGGTACCACACCAATAAATTGGTTATGTTAATTTAAATCTACGAACCCGTGTTAACGGGTCAAACACTAAGGTCAATAAAATGTCTCGTTTGGAACGGAATGTTGAATTCCGAGGAAACGAGCTTTTAGTTCCAAGGCAACATAAAGCTATGAATAACGCAACCACACCAAGTTGTGCAAACCCGGAAACATGGGTAATAGCATCTAAAAGGTTTTAGTATAAGAAATTGGAATATACACTCATAGTTAGAATGGGTCGAATAAATGATAGCATGGTAACTTTTAACAATATGATCGGTGAATCAATTGTTGGTATAATAATCGAAATGAACATGTCCGTAATGAATTTACAGACATACAGGGAAGGAATAGCCTAAAACGGTATGCGGTTAAGGGCGAAATCCATAAAATAGCCAAAGGACGAAGTTACAGCACCCACCGTAAATTACGGTATCCACCGTAATTTACGGTGGAGATTAAAGGATTTACGGTAAACATCTACTATACCGTAATTTACGGTGGAGATTAAAGGATTTACGGTAAACATCTACTGTGTTACGGCAGAACCAGAGTCATTCAGGGTCTACCGTAACTTACGGTAGACACCGTAAGTTACGGTGGAGCCCTAAAAAACTTGAATTTCTAATTACCTTTTTATGTCGGAACTTGTATACATATATGCTATAATAATGTCAAAACTAATGCTTTTTAGTTGTTTGACCATAGGTATGGATGAGATCCTCCCGGATGGTGATCAAGTACGAAGTCAAGAACCGAACACGCATTTTGAAGCTTCCGCACCAAACTTAATCTTGTCTAAACTTTAATCATGTTGTAAATGCTTTTGTTAATCGTGTTTGAATCCTTTAAACTAGTTGTTAGTTGACTAGCAAGGGTAAACTATAAACTTGTTATGCACTATATTACATTGTTTTGGGTATTTCAACAAATATGTATGGTCTTTAAACAATTAAAAGTTTTTGTAAACTCTGATTTGTATATAATTATTAATCAAATTCCGTCCAAATATTAAGGGTGTTACAAGTTGGTAATCAGAGCCCAAGGTTGTTAACAAGTGTTCGGTTCAAGCTTGATCAAACATCCGGTAAGAGTTAATTGTTCTAAAGTAGAGTTATTGAGTATAAAAAGAGAAATAATGAATAGAAATGCATGGGAAGAGCGTGTTAACACACTCAAACCCGGAAAATGCATTAAATAAGAATGGTGAAAACAAGTTATGAACTTGAGTAAACCGAAGTAAATAAACCATATGTCATAGACGAAATGTTTAACGCTTAATGTAAACATTTCAGTTAAAGATGACGGATAAAGGTAATGATGATGCGGTGCCAAGAGTCACCGAGCAAACGAGAGAAGCGATTGCTGAGGAGGTAGGAAAAGTAATCGAAAACAGTTTGTCGGGTTTCATCGACAAAATCCAAAACATGGTATTATCAGTGGTGGAAGAAAGAATCAAGAAATTGGAGGATAATACCAATTTAGAAAAGGAGAAGTCGGGAGGATGAAAATCTTGTTCTTATAAAGAGTTCATGGCGTGCAAACTGCCCATTTACAATGGGGAGGTTGACCCGATAATATGTCAGCTGTGGCTAAGCGATATGGATGGGGTATTCGAAAGGACTCATTGTGATCCGGATGACTACGTAGCCTATGGCACGGGTCAGTTAAGGGGTCAAGCGAAAGAATGGTGGGATAACAAGAAGAAAGAAATTGGAAACGAAGCGGCTAAAGCTATGACATGGGACGAGTTTAAGACGCCGTTTCTTAAACATCACAGTCCCAAGGCAGTCATTAACAAGATCAAGGAAGAATTCATGCAGCTTCGACACAAGGGTGAATCTATCGATAAAATCACGGGAATGTTCATGGATAAGATGAAGTTTTGTGATGAACTGATAACAAATGAGGAGCAGAAAATATATTATTATTATAATATGTTAAGCGCCGAGTATAGGGAGTTTATGACTCCTTGAAAGTGTGAGACTCTCACCCAGATTATAAACGTTGCTCGGGAATGGGAGATAGAGTTGAAGAAACAGATTGAAAGAGGTGAAAGAAGGGCACAAATAGTCAATCCAAGCCCAACGAAAAAGGCGCGCACAACAGAATCCTCTAAGAAACAAGAAGGGAAAAGCGGGTTATCGAACTGCAAGATATGCGGGAAGGGGCACAAAGGTGAGTGCCGGTTCAAGGACAAACCGTGTCCTATATGTGGGAAGACGGGGCACACGGCTGCATTGTGCCCGGGGAAGGTGTCGGTGTGTTACAAATGCTAACAACCGGGTCACAAGAAATCTGAGTGCCCGGAGTTGATTGGAAAGAAAGATGAAAAGAATACAAACACTAAGACACCAAGAGCAAAGGCGAGATCTTTCCAGTTAACAGCAATGGAGGCAAAAACAAAGCCCGATGTGGTCTCAGGTATATTTGCCATAAATTCAATTCCTGCACATGTGTTATTTGATATGGGTGCGAATAAAGCTTTTGTTTCACATGGATTTATTCGACATCCTTCTTTTGTACTAACAAAATTGCCTATGCCATTAGAAGTAGAAATAGGTGATAACAAAAGTTTCCTTGTGTGTGATGTATGTCGAGATTGTAAGATAAACATTGACGATGAAGAATATTCAATAGACTTGATTCCTGTGTCGATGGGGTTATTTCAAGTAGTAGTCGGGATGGATTGGCTTTCCCGATACCATGCGAGAGTCGTATGTTTCCGCAAGGAGATAAAACTAACATCTCCAAGTGGAAAATCTGTTACCATATACGGTGAAAAGAGGGGTAATCCCGTTATGTGTTCAATGCTAAAAGCTCGCCAGCTCATGAAACACGGTTGTAGAGCATTCATGATATACGCAAACGAACCTGATAAAGAGACACCAACGATTGAAGACGTACCAGTGGTACGTGAATACGCTGATGTATTTCCGGACGATTTACCGGGAGTACCGCCAGAACGGGAGGTAGAGTTCGGGATCGAATTGGTTCCGGGCGCGAAACCTGTGGCCAAGGCGCCGTATCGACTCGCGCCATCAGAATTACAAGAATGGATGTCACAAATTCAAGATCTGCTGGACAAAGGGTTTATCCGGCCTAGTGTGTCTCCGTGGGGCGCACCGGTGCTATTCGTGAAAAAGAAGGATGGGAGCATGCGCATGTGCATATATTACCGGGAGTTAAATAAACTTATGGTGAAGAATCGATACCCACTTCCAAGAATTGATGATCTATTTGACCAACTACAAGGTGCAAATTGGTTCTCCAAAATTGACCTTAGATCGGGGTATCATCAGTTGAAAGTCAAAGAGGAGGATATACCGAAGACGGCTTTCCGTACATGGTATGGACATTACGAGTTCCTTGTGATGTCCTTTGGGTTAACTAATGCACCCGCGGCTTTCATGGACCTTATGAACCGGGTTTGCAAACCCATGTTAGACAATTCAGTGATAGTGTTCATTGATGACATCTTGATATATTCAAAGAGTGAAGTAGAACACGCAAGTCATTTGCGTGAAGTGTTGGAGACGCTCAGAAGAGAGAAATTGTATACGAAATTCTCGAAGTGTGCCTTCTGGCTACGGGAGGTGCAATTTCTTGGGCATATCATTAGTGCAAATGGGGTGTTAGTAGACCCATCGAAAATAGAAGCTGTGGCAAGATGGAATCCACAGAAAAATCCTTCAGAAATCCGGAGCTTCTTGGGGCTTGCGGGTTATTATCGGAGGTTCATGCAAAATTTCTCCAAAATCGCTATGCCATTAACCAAATTAACCCATAAGGACGAAAAGTTTATTTGGGGTGAAGATCAGGAAAGGGCGTTTCAAACGCTCAAAGAGAAACTGACCCATGCACCGGTATTGTCATTACCGGATGGAACGGAAGATATGGTTGTTTACTCGGATGCGTCGCATTTGGGACTTGGCTGCGTTTTGATGCAACGAGGCAAGGTTATAGCCTATGCCTCGAGGCAGCTAAAGAATCATGAAAAGAAGTACCCTACACACGACCTCGAGTTGGCAGCAGTGGTGTTTGCCTTAAAAATATGGAGGCATTACTTATATGGAGTAAAATGCACTATCTTTACCGACCATAAGAGCTTGAAGTATTTCTTTGATCAGAAGGAATTAAATATGAGGCAGAGGCGGTGGTTAGAAACTGTCAAAGACTTTGATTGTGAAATACATTACCACCCCGGGAAGGCTAATGTAGTGGCAGACGCGTTGAGCCGAAAGACAGATTATACGCCTATTCGAGTACGATCGATGCAACTAATTGTGACATCGGGTTTGCTTGAACAAATTCGAAAATCTCAAATTGAAGCAATAAAGGAAGAAAATGTGAAGAAGGAGAGAATAGTCGGTCAGTTAAAAGACTTGACAGATGGTAACCAAGGGTTGAAAACTCGATTCGATAGGATATGGGTTCCAAACTCATGTTGGGCCAAGGCACTTCTGCTTGACGAGGCCCATAAATCTCGTTATTCGATACATCCGGGGGCGACCAAGATGTATAACGATTTAAAACAAAATTATTGGTGGCCAGGAATGAAGAGAGACATCGTGAAATATGTAGAGAAGTGTTTGACCTGCTTGCAAGTCAAAGCGGAGCACCAAAAGCCATATGGTAAGTTACAACCATTGGACATCCCAGTTTGGAAATGGGAACAAAGCACCATGGATTTGTTGACCAAATTACCCAAAACTAACCGCGGGTTTGATGCTATATGGGTAGTCGTGGATAGATTGACAAAAAAGTGCTCACTTCATTCCGATTCGTGAGACTTATACATCCGAGAAGATGTCGGAGGTGTACACCAATGAAATCATAGCACGTCATGGGGTACCGATATCCATTGTGTCAGACAGAGATACTAGGTTCACTTCGAATTTTTGGCGCAACTTCCAAGAACAAATGGGGACTAAACTGTTCATTAGCACTGCTTACCATCCACAAATGGATGGGCAGAGTGAAAGAACAATACAAACGTTGGAGGATATGCTGCGGGCTTGCATTATAGACTTCGGGGGTAGTTGGGATGTCTATCTACCCTTGGTCGAATTTTCATATAACAATAGCTATCAATCGAGCATTAAAATGGCCCCGTATGAGATGTTATATGGTAGAAAGTGTCGAACCCCGGTATGTTGGGGAGAAGTGGGTCCACGAGGACTAGCACCTACCGATATAATCCGAACTACGAATGAGAAAATCAACATGGTCCGAACTCACCTAAAGGAAGCTCAGGATCGACAAAAGTCGTACGCGGATAAACGAAATAGGGCGATTGAGTTTCAAGTGGGCGATAAAGTAATGCTGAAAGTATCGCCGTGGAAAGGAATAATACGGTTCAGAAAAAGAGGGAAGTTGAGCCCAAGATTTATTGGGCCGTTCAGAATCACCGAACGGGTTGGTAAAGTAGCATATCGTCTTGAATTACCCGAAGAGTTGAGTGGTGTTGGGATTGAACCCTACCAGAGGAACAGATAATGTAAAGCCAAAACCTGATCACAACAGTGGATTCACAATAAGCAGATGTTTACACTAAGCTCTCCCCTTGACAGTGGTTACCTATCTGCTGATACACTCTAAGTACTGCTCTGAAGAACCACTGATGAACCAAACACTGATGAAACAACTAAAGACTGCTAAAAGGCAAACACTGAGCTCTATCTACTGCTGTCTCTTATGTACTGCTGAAGACCCAAGCACTGCTCATTCAAAGACTGATCACCTTTTGAAGAAAGCACTGATGTTCAAGTAATCAGTGCTTAGGCTACAACAGTGGAACGTGAACAGTGTCAGACTTGTTTTGTATTTTATTATCAATCAGTTGTTAGACATCAGTAGTTTTGTATAGACCAGTGTTTATAGGTTGTTAGGCTGTTAGATGTCACTATCATGGTGACGTCAGCTGAGGTACATCAGTGGTTTGGTTTGCCTATAAATATGACAGTACTCTGTACTATTATATTTGATCGTTTTAAGTGAGTTCTTCTCCTCAATTCAATCCTTTCATCTTGTGCAACCAACCCTGAAGTATCTGGCTGAGGGGGAGCTTAGTATGTAAGCATATCTGTAATCATTTGATTCTTATTGTAAATCTTTTGACTAAATGAATTGCATATGCTTTCTCAAAACTATTTTCTCCTTTGATTGTGTTTACAAAGTTTGTTATCCATTTCCGCTGCACTTAAAACTACTCATATCTATTTGATTTATTCAAACATCACAAACAAACACAATCATGAGAGCCTGCGATCCTAACAATTGGTATCAGAGCCTGGACAGTCAAATTCGATCTAACAATCAATTTGACATAACAGTTCGGCTCAAAATTCATTGATACTAAGGTTGGTTGTATTTTGTTGAAGAACAGAGTATCGAGTAAATCATGTTCAAAGTGGTTACTCAAATATTCTGTAAATCAACCAAGATGTCATATGACACACAAAATTCACACAACAAGTGATTTCATGCACAAGACACTCATGGTTTCTAGATCTGAAAGCATATCTGTTAAATTATGAGATTATTTCATATTTTCAAAATTGATCTCAATTGCTGTTATGAAAATTGTGATGTCGCCTATTAAAATGCTAAAGTATGAACCTCAGATTAACAAAAACCTATGTTCTTAAAACATTAGTGTTTTTTATAACATAAAAAGAGGGAAATTAAAACTTTAGTCATTCAGATCTTATGTATTGAAAACAGGTTGAGTTCCTCAAAAGGACAAAATCAACTATGTTAAAATACATTAAGAAAATCAGGAGTCAAAAATGTCCAGATCATAGGTAATGAGAAGGTTGGCATAAGCATGTGCAGAAATGACCAAATCTCTCAAAACATTACTGCAAAATGATTCTGGAACAAGTATTCCTTCAATAAATATCCCTCAGTAAGTATTTCAATACTTATGATTGGGAAGGGTAAAAAGGGAAGAAGAAAATTCACAAAAACTCAAAAGTGTGTTTATCTCAGAACTTTTCAAGTCAAAAGAAAAGAGTATAAACATAAAACACTTATGAGTCATAGTTTAGGGTAATAATTATCATTAAGCAACGGTGTGCATTCATCTGCTCAGGAAAAGGTTTTGATTCCGGTGAATGAACTTCAAAGAGGACCATGTTTGCAATCAACTGACAATAAAATGGTTCCTAACAGTGGTCAAAATACAGTCAAAATTTCCTACCACTGACCACTTTTATAAACTTGAGTATGTTATGATTACGTTTTCTTTTGAAAATACACCAGATCCTTTTTGATACTGTTCTCAGAAAATCCTTTAACCATTTTTTTTCAAAGGATTTTCTCGAATAACCAGGATATATTGTTCATTTTTTTTGGAATAATATATCTGAAACTTTTGCTTGTTTTTGTTGGCAATAGTTTCAGTTCCTGTCAGGATATAGTACCTTATTTTTGTTGGTATTATTGTCCTCATAAATGGGTCAAAAGGAAATGGTACATATGTCAAGATCATGTCATACTCAGGTTTGTTCCTAATCTTTTATCAAAGGTTGATTGCTAACTGTGCTTAAATTACTGGGACACTCATGTTTTAATTGGATATTAAACGAAAATGAGTTGCCTTAGCAAAAAGTTCTCATCATCTGGGGTACTAAACCACTGTCCTTCAAAATTGACACGTGGCAAAAACCTTGAATGAAAATTCTCAAAACAGAGGCTGAAATACTTGTCCTTCAAATCTGTACCATTTACCCTAATCACTGTTGTGTTCAATCATCTGATCACTAAATACTATCCACTGCTGAAAGTCAACCACTGACTCTTCATTTTGCTTGGCAAGCACTGATGGTCAAAATCAGTGTCATATCCACTGATATGTTATCCACTGATAGTAAAAATCTTCCACTATTGTCACATTATTACCGTTGTAACCACTGATGCTTGATTCATCAGTGGCTCTTAAAACAACTATTCTCCACCCTTCATCTATTTCATTAGTGTTTGACACGTGGTCAGTTTTTAGCCTTCAGATCATAATAACCACTGCCACATCAGCGATCATTTTTTCCCAAAATAAAACCCTGATTAAAACCCCAAACAGGGTTTTACACTGTCGAATTGAATTCCAAAGTTCTCTTCACAAAACAGTTTTCAACTTTTCTTCCCAAAATCACTCTTCGATTCTTCTTCATCAAAATGACGAAGTCAAAATCAAAATCAAAATCTACACCAAAATCACAATCATCTTCAAAAGAGGTCGCTCAAACGGCCGAAGAATCCATCGAGATACCATACAAATCTCCTCATAACTATCTGGGTTTGCTCACAAAACCTACCGATAACCATACTTTCGACTCCATCATTGATACACTTTCTGCATCAAAGTACAAAACTTTGTTGACCGCAAATGCTCCCATTTATCTACAAACCCAGAGAGAGTTCTGGATAAAGGCGACGCTTGAAAAACAAGATGATAAAGTCATTGCCATCAACTCCTCGATACAGGGTAAAGTGATTCAAATCACTCCGCAAACAATTTCAGAAGTCTTCAAACTCGATGATCAGAATGGTAAAACTTCCTTTGACAAAAACGAGTTAAAAGTCAATTTTCTGAAAAGGGGATATGCAGAACAATCAAAGGTAGATACCTTACAAAAAGGTTATTTTCCATCTGCACCCAGATTTTTATTCCACACACTTTTAAGTTGTGTTTCAAATAAAACAACAGCGTTTAACGAAATACCATTGAAGATTCAATGCCTGGGATATGCTATTTTAAACGATAAAGATTACAACTACTCCCAGGAGATCTTCAATGACATGGTTAAAAATGTTGATAGCAAATCATTTCTTCTTTTTCCAAGATTTCTGAGCTATTACTTCAAACAAAAATTTGAAAAAGAGAATGAAAATTTGCCCAAACAAGGTGTCCATTTTCAAATAAAAGGTTTAATAATTGAAACATTTTCAAGAATGATGGCACCAATAAAATTAAAAGCAAAGGTGCCTGAGCAGACTTTAGAAACTGCCACTGATCCTCAGGCAACTTCTGCTGAGCCCACTGCTCCAGGTGATCAGAGCAGCACAACCACTGCTTTGAAACCCACACCTGACATCACCAAAAAGACCAAAAGAAAATCTTCCAAAAAGCCCACCAAACCCAAGAAAAGGGCAACTCTGGAAGATGAGATCCCAGAGCAACTGCCTGTGACAACACACAAGTCACCACAAACCACTGCTGCTACTTCCTCACAGCAGTTGGATGAAAGATCTCAACCTATGCCTAAAACTCCTCCTGCATCCTCACAAAAGGATCAGGTTGTAATCACAGGGACACCAAATTATGAAGCTCTGGATCCACTCGGATCTATCTTCCACAGTCCTGATCCCAAGGACATGTCTCTTTCAACACCCATACCCTCACCAATCATAATGCCACAATCAATAATACCCCTGTTGCATGCAGTTGTTATTGCACAGACACAAACCAGTTCCTCTCTATCACCCATTACTGAGAGTATACCACCACAAGTGACTGGGTCTGATGTTTATACCTCTGTTATCCCAGCAACAGTTGAGGAGGTTACACTGCAGGAGTTACAAGTAACTCTTGTCAGTAGTTCAAGCGGAGCAGCAACTACAACTGATGGATCAACAGATCTTCAGTTGGACAGTTGTTTCATTAGTAAGACTTCCTTGAAGGCAATTTCTTCTATAGCACCATTGATAACCACTAGTGAGCCTATTTTGACCACTAGTAACATCAAAGGATTATCAAGTGCTGAAGAAAGAAGTCCCCAGTACCAAGAACAAGGGGCATCAATGGGTGATTTTTGGGACTCTGTTCCTAAGTCACACATTGATATAACCATGGCTGGTGGGGATTCAGGTGATCCTACTAACGTAGGTGATGATTCAAAATATCAGGAATTGACGGGCAGAGTTGAAAAACTTGAAGATTCAGTTGCTGAAATAAAGAATATGGTGCAAGAGATGTTAAAAGCTCAAAAAGCACAAGCCACTACTATTCCTGCTCAAGCACCTGCACAACATGCATTTGCTGCAAATGAGCTTTGGAATATTTTTCAACCCATGCTTGAAAAACAGCAACATATGGCTGATCAAAAGCATGCTATTCATGTACAAATGCTGACCAACATGGTGGAATCAAGGTTTAAAGACACTCAAGCAGATATCAAGGCTATAAAGGCTAGCATTCAAAGCGCCTCTGGCAAAGTTCCTTCTTCCTTATCATTTCTTGATAACCCCCCTTCAGATAATGCCAAAAAGGGGGAGAATATCAAGATGTTGAGAAAAATGAATAAGATGGGAATAGAACATGGTCTTTATATTGAGCCTGAAAAAGAAAAAGAAAAAGAAAAGCAGGTCTCAAAACCTGTTAGTCAAACAACTGCCATCTCTTCAACACACACAACTACAACCACTGTTCCATCAATAACAACCAAGACACCACCCAAAATACACACCACTAAAACCACTGCCCTCACATCATCACCATTACCTCCTGTCATAAAACAGAAGACAACAGATGTTAAAACATCTGTTGTAATGACAACAGTGGTTGATGCACCAGTTGTTTCAACAACTGTTAGTCAATCACAAACCACTGCCACTCACTCTCAAACCACTGATCTATCCAAGACATCATCAGACTCACCTACAATAAAAAGGAGAAGGGTTTTCATTCCTGATGATGATTCTCCATCAACATCACCAAAAACAAAATCACCACCTTCATCCCCTGCTCAAAAGCAGAAGACATTTGCTGACATATCAGCAGGTGTAATGGCAACAGCGGTTGAAACACCAGTTGTTTCAACCACTGTTAGTCAGACATCCACCACTATGATCACCAGTCTCACATCACAACCAGCTAAGCTCTACACCAGAAAAAGAAAACTTACCCAGCCAGATGAGGACCAATATGATCCCACTGCTGCAAAATATCCGTTGGAACTTGCAGCCATAAAAAATGAGATGAGGCAGTTTTGCACTGATGATGATCCTTCAAACAGAAGATTTCCTTCACTCATTGGCTTCATGATTCCAGAGGATATGGATGAGTACCTTCAGCTCAAAACAAGACAGGCTAAGATAATAGCAAAAGTTGAGTGTAAAGGTCAAAGTGCTGAAGTCATTGCTGAAAGATTGGAATTTCTGCTCACTAAAGTAAATCTAATAAAAGATTTTGCACATGAGCTGGGCAAAGAAAAGGTAGAACAAAGAAAAGAGATGAGAAGAAAACTTCTTGCTTACATAATGCAAGAAAAATTTTATCCTACTGAAGTAAACCAATTTGAAGAATGGCCAATAGTGCTTTTAAAGCATGAAGCTGACAGGATTGATAGACTCAAGAATGATCCTAAAAAGAAGAAAAATGCTCCCAATTGGAGTAAATACAAAAAGTTCATCAATGACCAAACAGCTGAGTACAAAAGAAAGAAACAGGAGCTGGTGGATGCAAAAGTGGACACTGCAAGTGCCATATCAAAGTGGTCAAAGCAGCAAACTGATGAAGCCTATGAAAGGCTGAAGAAAAGGAAGATAACTGTTTCAGGCACTTCAAAGAAGCATGAACAAATGATGAAGCTTGAACAGAAGATAGGAAACCTCAAAACACTGTTCCGATCTACTTTTGTGACAAACCAAGAAGAAGGAGAACAGCTGACCAGTGAAGAGGTAAAGGAAAAGGAAGTTGAGTACTTCAAAGATACCATCATGAAAATGGGTCTAAAAGAAGAGAACTCGGAAAAACTTCAAAACCTTTTTAAGAGAGTGTTAACTAAACCTGCATCACCATCTACTTCAGAAGTTTCAGACATTGAGCCAGATCAACAAAAGAGACAGGAGCAGATAGAAAAAGAAACTGCAGAAGACATAGCTGCAGCTAACAATGTTATTGAAATGGCCTTCAAAAGAATGTCTGAAAGTCTGCAAGTTTTCTCAAGGCCAATATCTCAAAGCTCATCTTCAAATAAATCTCTCCCAAGAAACCCATTGGGTTTAAAAGTACTAAAGTGGATGTCTAATCAAAAGACCCACGTATTGACCCTGGTCAGATCCAATGGCGAAGTGAAGTACATATCAAGGAAAGAAGCACTAGGCCTTAGTGTTGAAGATTTGCAGGATCTCCTTGAACTTACACTGTGCCGGGATGAAGATGACACAAGTTCCAAAGAATTTGAAGAAGATTTCAAAAGAAAAGCAAGGGAACTTTTGATGAGTAATAAAGATCCAGAATAATGACAAGTTTTGGCATTATCTGTTCCAGGGGAGATTGTTGGGATTGAACCCTACCAGAGGAACAGATAATGTAAAGCCAAAACCTGATCACAATAGTGGATTCACAATAAGCAGATGTTTACACTAAGCTCTCCCCTTTACAGTGGTTACCTATCTGCTGATACACTCTAAGTACTGCTCTGAAGAACAACTGATGAACCAAACACTGATGAAACAACTAAAGACTGCTAAAAGGCAAACATTGAGCTCTATCTACTGCTGTCTCTTATGTACTGCTGAAGACCCAAGCACTGCTCATTCAAAGACTGATCACCTTTTGAAGAAAGCACTGATGTTCAAGTAATCAGTGCTTAGGCTACAACAGTGGAACGTGAACAGTGTCAGACTTGTTTTGTATATTATTATCAATCAGTTGTTAGACATCAGTAGTTTTGTATAGACCAGTGTTTATAGGTTGTTAGGCTGTTAGATGTCACTATCATGGTGACGTCAGCAGAGGTACATCAGTGGTTTGGTTTGCCTATAAATATGACAGTACTCTGTACTGTTATATTTGATCATTTTGAGTGAGTTCTTCTCCTCAATTCAATCCTTTCATCTTGTGCAACCAACCCTGAAGTATCTGGCTGAGGGGGAGCTTAGTATGTAAGCATATCTGTAATCATTTGATTCTTATTGTAAATCTTTTGACTAAATGAATTGCATATGCTTTCTCAAAACTATTTTCTCCTTTGATTATGTTTACAAAGTTTGTTATCCATTTCCGCTGCACTTAAAACTACTAATATCTATTTGATTTGTTCAAACATCACAAACAAACACAATCATGAGAGCCTGCGATCCTAACAAGTGGGATTCATAGCACATTCCACGTGTCACATCTCCGAAAATGCTTGGCAGACGAAACTGCTCGTATCCACTACGATGATATCGAGGTGGATAACAGCCTTAACTATGCGGTAAAACCAATTGCGATTTTAGATCGTAAAGAGAAGAGTTTGAGGAACAAAGTGATTAACCAAGTGAAGGTTAAATGGGAACATAGGAAGGGTGCGGATACCACGTGGGAATCCGAAGAAGAGATGCAACGGCTCTACCCCATACTTTTTGGTACGTAAATTCGGTTTCGAGGACGAAACCCTTTTTAAGGGGGGTGGACTTGTAACATCCCGAAAATATAAAACTTTATATTAGAGTTATAAAGTATAAACAAACTAGAATTTATTTAACTAGGAAAAATATAACCTAGTTAACTAGAAGTCTAGAAATAACTCCAATTAGGGTTAGAATGACCAAACTATATGTTAAACAAAAATGCAGGGGCTCATGTTGTCAAAATTGAAACTTGTATTATCAAAATTAATTAAAAACAAAACCAAACACTCCATTGAGGAGGTCTGGTCGATCAGAGCAAGAGAAGGGGCGACCCCCACTCCCAAAACCCTCGAAATCACAAAAACCACAAATTCAAGGCATAAATCAAGTCCAAATCGATTTCTAATCACGAATTGGTGATCACCTCACTGAAGGGATCACAAGGTATGTGAAATTCTAGTGTTTTGATTCATCTCAAGTTCTAGGTTAATTGTGAAAAATCAGAATTCAGCTTGATTGTGTATTGCATGTGTGTAATTAGAAGAGATATGGTGTTTAGGGATGAACCCTAGGTGAAATCTTGTTAAAAGATTTCATGGTGATCATAGAGTTTATAACCACCATTGTAGGTAGCTAATGAACTTGAAGAGAGCTTGATAAGCCCTAAAAATATGATCTTGTTCTAACATAAATCTGAATTTAAGAATAAATTCAGAAATATTGATGTTAAGATTTGTGTAGAATAGACTAATTAAAGTAATTTGGATGATAATTACAAGTCATGAAATTGGTTTAGATCATGTAGAAATCCGACCCACTAGGTGTTTGATAAAACGCCTAAATGAGGGTTAAAAGGTTAAAGGTTGGGTAAAACGCAGATTTGAATATATTATGAAATAATGCGTTAAAGCTTATGAAAGAGTTCTAATCTTGTTATGAATTGAACTCTTTAGGCAAGGAATCCGGAACGTCAAGTGGACACGCCGGAGGTGATACATGCGGAAAAGGTGTGCTTTAAAGGTGCGTGACTTCAGTCTCATTACATTATGTAAATGTTTGGTTTTTCGTGTAATAATGATGTCGTAGTGTAAAGGACGCGTTTGGTGTGTCGTTAAAGTGGCGAAGTTCACTAGACCATCAAACGGGTCAAAATAAAGATTTGGAATTGGGATTGGCTTGTCAACAAAGTGATGGTCTTCACTAGATAGCCAAACGGGTAAAAATAAATATTTGGAATTGGGTTTGGCTTGTCAACAAAGTGATGGTCTTCACTAGACAGCCAAACGGGTCAAAATAAAGAATTGGAATTTGGTTTGGCTTATCAATAAAGTGATGGTTTTTACTAGATAGCCAAACGGGTCAAAATAAAGATTTTAAAGGAATCACGGGAGTAGAGACTTGAAAGTTTCATACCTCGCTGGGTGATGGATGGTACCACACCAATAAATTGGTTATGTTAATTTAAATCTACGAACCCGTGTTAACGGGTCAAACACTAAGGTCAATAAAATGTCTCGTTTGGAACGGAATGTTGAATTCCGAGGAAACGAGCTTTTAGTTCCAAGGCAACATAAAGCTATGAATAACGCAACCACACCAAGTTGTGCAAACCCAGAAACATGGGTAATAGCATCTAAAAGGTTTTAGTATAAGAAATTGGAATATACACTCATAGTTAGAATGGGTCGAATAAATGATAGCATGGTAACTTTTAACAGTATGATCGGTGAATCAATTGTTGGTATAATAATCGAAATGAACATGTCCGTAATGAATTTACAGACATACAGGGAAGGAATAGCCTAAAACGGTATGCGGTTAAGGGCGAAATCCATAAAATAGCCAAAGGACGAAGTTACAGCACCCACCGTAAATTACGGTATCCACCGTAATTTACGGTGGAGATTAAAGGATTTACGGTAAACATCTACTGTGTTACGGCAGAACCAGAGTCATTCAGGGTCTACCGTAACTTACGGTAGACACCGTAAGTTACGGTGGAGCCCTGAAAAACTTGAATTTCTAATTACCTTTTTATGTCGGAACTTGTATACATATATGCTATAATAATGTCAAAACTAATGCTTTTTAGTTGTTTGACCATAGGTATGGATGAGATCCTCCCGGATGGTGATCAAGTACGTAGTCAAGAACCGAACACGCATTTTGAAGCTTCCCCACCAAACTTAATCTTATCTAAACTTTAATCATGTTGTAAATGCTTTTGTTAATCGTGTTTGAATCCTTTAAACTAGTTGTTAGTTGACTAGCAAGGGTAAACTATAAACTTGTTATGCACTATATTACATTGTTTTGGGTATTTCAACAAATATGTATGGTCTTTAAACAATTAAAAGTTTTTGTAAACTCTGATTTGTATATAATTATTAATCAAATTCCGTCCAAATATTAAGGGTGTTACAGGTAGAATTTAATAATATGGTGGAAATGAAATTCTGCCCTCCCAATGAAAAAGAACAGATAGCAAATAAGTTCTTAAATCTTAGAATGACTGGAGTGGATAGTAAAGGTTACACTACGTTATTCTTTGAATATGCTAGAATAGTACCAACCCTTGCATCACTAGAACCTGTATTAATCTCCCGTTACATATGGGGATTAATCAGTGAGATTAGGCATGTAGTCAAGGCAGCTAGACCTCAAATTATTGAAGAAGCTGTAGAACTAGCAAACACCTTGTCTGATGAAGTAGTACGTACACGAGAAGAGGACCAGACGAGAAATCTAGCTCAAAGGCTTACCCAATAATTTCATTATGGAAATTCCAACCGTGGGAAAAGTGTAGGTTCTACTTCTGCATCTTACTGCAAGTATTGCAAAAGGAAGCATTCTGGGAGATGCACCATATACTGTAATTTTTGCAAAATATCTGGACACAAGGAAGAAGACTGCAGGAAGAAACCCACCAATAAGATATGCTACAGTTGTGGAGAGCAAGGCCACATCAAGCCAAATTGTCCAAAAATAGCTCCAGCAACAAACAACAAGACTACTAAAAATGCTAGAGCATTTGTTTTAACTACAGAGGAAGCCAAGATGATCCCGGACATGATAGCCGGTACGTTTTTAGTTAATGATGTTTTTGCTAAAATATTATTTGACTCTGGTGCAAACCAAAGTTTTATTAATACTTCATTTTGCAAACTTCTCAATCAACCATTAACTAAACTTCCACGAGAATGTCTAGTAGAGACAGCAAATGGAGAAACCATTAAGATTTCTGAAACATTACAGGGAGCAAGAATAGAATTTCTAAACCAAAAGTTTATTGCAAACCTTTATTCAATGAAACTGGCAGGATTTGATGTTGTGTTAGGAATGGATTGGTTAGTAGCCAATAAAGCCAGTATTCTATGTGATCAAAAGTCAATCCAAGTAAATTCACCCAGAGGTGAAAAGATCACAATTAAAGGAGATAAACCATCTAAATCCACAAAATTCATCTCTGTAATGAAAACAGCAAGTTATGTAAGAAAAGGATCATTAGTGTATTTGATTTCTATAATGATTAACACTAAAGGAAAAGAACTGGAAGATATTCCTGTAGTATCTCAGTTTCCAGATGTATTTCCCGAAGAATTACCAGGACTACCGCCAGACAGAGAAGTCGAATTCAGAATCCACCTACTACCAGGGACAGCACCAATTGCCAAATCACCTTACCGCTTGGCACCTGCAGAAATGCAAGAATTAAAGAAGCAATTAGACGAATTGTTGGAGAAAGGATTCATACAACCAAGTCCATCGCCATGGGGAGCACCGATCTTATTCGTTAAGAAGAAAGACGGATCGATGCGTATGTGCATTGATTACCGTGAATTGAACAAAGCTACGATTAAAAATCGATATCCATTACCAAAAATTGATGATCTGTTCGATCAATTGCAAGGAGCTCGATTTTTCTCTAAAATTGATTTACGCTCAGAATATCATCAATTAAAAGTACAGGAAAAGGACATTCCTAAGACCGCTTTCAGAACAAGGTATGGCCATTATGAATTTACCGTCATGCCATTTGGTTTAACCAATGCCCCAGCCGCATTTATGGACATGATGAATCGAATATGTAAGCCATATTTGGATAAATTCATAATTGTCTTCACAGATGATATTCTCATTTACTCTAAGAATAAAGAGGAACACGCAGAGCATCTGCATGCACTTCTAAGTTTATTGAGAAAAGAAAAGCTTTATGCAAAGTTTTCGAAGTGTGAATTTTGGTTAAAACATGTACAGTTTCTTGGACATCTAGTTAACCATGAAGGAATTCATGTGGATCCTACAAAGATCGAGGCAATTATCAAATGGAAAACCCCTGAGTCGCCAACCGAGGTTAGAAGTTTCTTAGGATTGGCCGGTTATTATAGAAGATTTATTCGAGATTTTTCTACGATAGCCATTCCCTTAACTAAGCTAACCTGTAAATTTGTTAAGTTTGAATGGGGACCAAAACAAGAAGAAGCCTTTAGAATTCTTAAGCAAAGACTAACCAACGCACCCATATTAGCATTATCAAAAGGGATTGAAGATTTTGTAATCTATTGTGACGCTTCTAAGTTAGGTTATGGATGTGTGTTGATGCAACGTCAAAAGGTTATAGCCTACGCATCTAGACAACTTAAGAATCATGAAGAGAATTATTCAACCCATGATTTAGAATTAGGAACCATAATTTTTGCTCTGAAAATTTGGAGACATTACCTTTACGGTAGTAAGTTTACTATCTTCATTGATCATAAGAGTTTAAAGTATGTTTTTGGGCAAAAGGAGTTGAATATGAGACAGAGACGCTGGATGGAAATTCTTAGTGATTATGATTGTAATATCCAGTATCATGCGGGGAAAGCTAATGTAGTAGCTGATGCTTTAAGTCGAAAGTATCATGAAAAGTCAAAAAGAGTACGTTTTCTTAAAATAAATCTACAAGTAGATTTAAATGAACAAATTAGAAAAGCACAAGAATCAGTAATCAAGGATGATACTGAAAAATTTAAAGGAATGATTAAGGAATTAGAACAGGAAACAGATGGAATATGGAGATTCCATAAGAAGAGAATGTGGATTCCTAAATTAGGAAACTACGCCACCGTATATCAGAAGAAGCCCATAAATCTAAGTATACGATGCATCCTGGAAGTGATAAGATGTATCAGGATTTAAGAAAGAATTTTTGGTGGATAGGAATGAAGAAAGATATAGCAGCTTATCTTTCTAAATGTTTAACCTGTTCACAAGTTAAAGTTGAACATCAGAAACCCTCAGGTTTATTGCAGCAGTTAGAAATGCCCGTTGGAAATGAGAATTGATAACAATGGATTTTGTTACCAAATTACCCAAAACAAGAAAAAGTAATGATACAATCTGGGTGATTGTAGACAGGCTAACTAAGTCAGCTCATTTCCAACCAATGAAGGAAACTTTCAGTATGGAACAATTAGCTAAGTTGTATGTAAATGAAATAGTTTCATTACATGGAATTCCTTTATCAATTGTTTCTAATAGGGATAACCATTTTATCTCTCATTTTTGGACAAGTTTCCAAAAAGCAATGGGAACCAAGCTAAATCTAAGCATCGCTTACCATCCTCAAACAGACGGACAAAGCGAAAGAACAATTCAGACAATGGAAGATATGCTTAGAGCTTGTGTAATTGATTTCGGATGTATTGGGATTATCACTTACCATTAATAGAATTTTCTTACAATAACAGTTATCACTCAAGTATCAATGTTGCACCATTCGAAGCACTTTATGGACGAAAGTGCCGAACTCCAGTCTGTTGGGCGGAAATTGGAGAAAAGCAACTATCCGGACCTGAGATAGTATAAGAAACAACAGACAAGATCATTCAAGTCAAGAAACGACTGAAAGCAGCACGCGATCGACAAAAGAGTTATGCTGATAATAGGCGAAAGCCATTGGAATTTCAGGTAGGAGACAAAGTATTATTAAAAGTTTCTCCTTGGAAAGGAGTGGTAAGATTCATAAAAAGGGGAAAGCAAAGCCCCAGGTATGTTGGACCTTTTGAAATTATTAGAAGAATAGGACCTGTAGCCTATCAGCTACAACTGCCAGAGGAAATGGCAGGAATACATGATGTGTTTCATGTATGTAATCTCAAGAAATGCTTAGCTGATGAATCATTATTAGTGCCTCTTAAGGATATAGAAATAAATGAAAAGCTAAAGTTTGTAGAGAAGCCACTACAAATTGAAAACATGAAAGTCAAGAATCTCAAACACAAGAGATTAGTTCTAGTCAAAGTAAAATGGGATTCCAAGAGGGGACCAGAGTACACATGGGAGCTTAAGTCAGAGATGCAAAGGAAATATCCACATTTATTCCAGTAGACCTTGAGGACGAGTTCTAAAACAAGGTGGGGAGGATATAACAACCCTCCAACTTATTTTCGACACCCTTAATATACTTAAAATATCCCTATATGTCTTAAAATACACCCTGTATATGAAAACCGAGCCCTAAATACTTTATATAATTAAAGATTAAATAAAAACAACAAAAATAATAGGCGCTCGCGGGCCGAGAAGGCCTTGCCTTCAGGTTACGCGGGGCGTGACAGCTAGCCACCAGAGCTCACCCGGTGCTGCCACGTGTCAGGTATTGTGTCGAGTCTATAGTGTTGACTGTACATAGCTAGGCCCTAATTTCCCTATGTCGCGGGCCGCGAAGGATTGACCTTCGGGCTACGCGGGCCGCGAGAAATTGTGAGATCAGCACTATATATAGAGGTCGTTGGCCTCAGTTCACAATCGTTCATCACATTTTCTCTCTCTCGAATTTGTGAATCATAAAAGCTATAATCGAGTGTTATACCCCTTAATTAACGAAGTTCTGCCTCGTTGTAAGTATCATAACCCCCGGTTACGTATTAGATACGCTGCCCGATTGATCCAGGGTTCCGTAACGGCTGTCGTGGTTCTGCCCGACGTAGTCGTTGGAATACCGTCTCGAGGAGGGTATTTGTAACACCCCGTGTTTCGAAAGTCAAAGTCAAAGTTAAAGTCAACGTTGACTGTTTTGACTTCTTTGACTGTAGAGAATCTATCTATTTTACTGCGTTAGCTGTATTATGTGGAGTATTTATTAATAATCGAAGTTTTATCGCTATTTATCGTATGTTTATCGCTGATAATCGCCTTACGACTTTGAACTATAGGAAGTAACAATGCGATAAAGTTAATTTAACACTAAACGAATCGACATCAATTGTAACTCGAATCGCAAATCGAATTTACGCGCTTTGGGATATTGTTTTATGTGTGTGTGTGCCCTCTATGTGTTACTTGTGCATGTTTATTTATGTTTATGTGGTGATCAATCAAAACCCAATCGAAACTCAATCGCAAATTGAATCGTAAACGCTACCGAACACGAAATAAGGATGATTGTATGTTAGATATAGTAGTTGGGATTAAAAGTAATTTGACTAGAAACCCTATCGCTTCGAAACGCTTGCAATCGCAATCGAAACGGCAAAACTCGTCACGCTAGACACTCGAATCAGATGGCCGATCGACCAGGAGACCGGCCGATCGATCCACCTCTCGAACGAGTATCCGCTCGATCGACCAGCTGTCCGATCGGGCCGCCAACTGATCGACCAGCTCCCTTCCACTTTGGGTAACCCTATAAATACCCCATGTCACCATCAAACTTACTACTTTTGGCAACTCTCCTCCGACCAGCTCTCCTTGCTCACCTTTTCTTCGATTTCTCTCGATTCCGGTAAGATTTCAACCTAATCTCTGTACTTTCTTAATCTACACACACTCCTACACCTTTCTATCTTTCGAATCTTAACTTTTAACAGTGAAATCATCAAGATTCAAGGTGTTCTAGGATGACGTCATCATGTGTTCTTGAGAACTTCATGTTTTGGCCTCAATCCGCTAAGAACAACTTAAATCTAACCGATTTCCACATAAACAAACAAAGATCTTTCATGGATCTAAACATATTCACAATGAAAAGGATTGAAAGATGGGTTTCCAACTTTCTTTCAACTTTTTTACACTCAATGCCTTCAAAACCGATGGAATCGGAGCTTGTGCCGACTTACTACTCATTCTTGTGGTTGTGTTGGTTCAAGATCTGGATTCTATCCACAAGACTACCGATTTCGGGTTAAACATGGAACACCGTCTTGAGCAGTTAACTGAGTGGATTTGGGTGATTCATGTCCGATCAGGAGTACCAAGTATTGACGAGGTTTCTATTGCTTAACACGTTATCAAAACATCTCGATAAAACGGCAAACTACCAAAACAACCAAGTGAAAGACGAACGGAGCGACCAGGACGGAATGCCGTCCGAACGAGTTGTCACCCGTTCGATCTACACCTTGGTCCCACACTTAACTTTTGTTTTCAAAACCTTGAAGGATGAACATTGAACGAAGGGCTGACCGATCGGATTACCATTCGAACGGACTACCACTCGACCATGTGATGTTCTGACTTCAACACTTAAACAATTTTCAACATGTTCAATACACAAGGGATGCCACCCGATCGAACAACCATCCGATCGAGTGACAACCTGCTGTGAACTTGTTCTCACTGAAGTGCCCAACCTATCGGATTGTCGCCCGGTCGAACGGTCGTTCGATCGATCGACCTGAAAGGTAGAAATACTTCTATGTTTTCTAAATGCTACAACGAAAACTTCAAAAGTCAAGCCATCATACACAAACACATCCTTCCCGAAGGAAGTAAAAATCCACTCGAACGGTCATCCCACCGGACGACCGACCGAACGGATTGTCACTCGAACGACCAGTTGTCCGATCGGACTACCATCCGATCGAACTGTTGTCCTACCCACTGCACTCTGTATTGTTTTACGCGTCGCTTATCGTTATGCTATCAATCTGTTCAGGCTAACCATACTCTCTAGCGCTCCCTTCAATCCATCATTCGTTGTAAGTATACTCGAACCCTTTTTGCTTTATGCACTTTTGGGTGTTACACACGTTACGAATATTCAAATCACATCGAACACACTACTCAATACTATTTAAACGCTAACCATTACTGCATGTTATACGTGGCTTAATGAATGCTTGTTTGTTATGTTTACACATGGAATGTTGTCTACCTGCCTTAGCAACGATAGTACTATAGTTTGGACTTAGCACCTGTTCGCAGGGGTTGTTAAGGACAATTACTTGCATGGATTACAGTGGTAATCATGTATTGCGAACTGCCTCGGGCAGTCAACCCACAGTCATTGGTATCGATAGATCTATGTCGATAACTAACGTGCTTCATTTCACTATGCGTACGTGCTGGTTATGCGTAAACGATTTCGAACTCTATATGCTATTATCAAACTTGTATGCTCACCTTTACACTATGTGTATTGACTGTTACTTTAACGTATGTGACAGGTGCTTAAGTTGTTTATCTGCTTAGCTTGCTGTGAAATTGAGGCAAGGAAAGGTCTAGGACGCTCTTTGTGCTGTGATGAAATCGAAGCTAGGAAAAGGGGTCCTAGAAACCAATAAACAAACTATCTATGTGTAAATCTGAGTTGTTGGAACAGAACTACTTGACTAGATTTATCTGTAACAATTATGTTACTTCTTATGTCATGGTATGGGACGTGGTGCTTTAAATAATTGGCAATTGTAATTGTTATGGAAACTTCTGGACAATCTGTTTCGCTCAGTGCCGCGCTCCGATGTTTCCGCCATCGGTTGGGGTGTGACAGTATTACTAATGTAAATATTGGGTTATTATACTAACGCGTGTATATTTGTGTAATTAATAGATAATCACCGGGAAATCCTAAAGGAAAACCTTAAGACAGCAATGTGAGTAATCTTATTTTGTAAACTGTTTTTACAAAACCTTAAATAGTTACAATGTGATAAGCAGTGATTGAGTCTTTGTAATTCTTCAATTACTGCCGGTATGTTGTGGTTTTGTATACAAAATGTGGAACACGTTACAATTGGACAACGAGATAGCCAATGAGTAATATGACCCACCAGTCAGGATTGACAATACTGAATGAGTAATTGTGTAGATATAAACATTGTGATTGCTCTCAATACTCTGAAATGATAAAACCTGTTTTGATTAAACTGGGATTCGCTCAGCAGTATTTCCCACTGACAATAGTTTTTAAAACGCGTTTCAGGTAACAAAATGTAAGAGCCAAATAGAATCCAGCTGGAGAGCACTGAAGGCTTGGGAAAAGTGGCTATAAAAGTTACCTAAAAGACGATGTTTTAAATTCAATAAAATAGAGATTATCCCTATGAAAATGTGTGTAATAAAAACTTGGGATTTTCCCATGTGTTTAATGTTATAAAAGCGTGGTATTTTACTCTGATAAAATATTTCCTAACTACGGTCCTGATGAAATTTCCGCTGCCAAAATGACTAAATACAGATACTACCAAAACTGATCGCGGCCGCTCGTTCCCAGGATGTTAGGGGACGGGGGTTGCGACACATTTGGCATTATACTATAAATGTCTCTCTCTTTTTAATTTTATGCCCCTATAATGTTCGGGGAGGTGGTGTTGAGGGTGTTATCGAGCTCATTCACGCTCCTGTAATTTTTTTTTAACAGCCAACAGAATCAATCTCGAGCACTCTCGGGGCACCCATTAGACCAAACAGAGTACTCCGAGAGTAACCCGATTCCACCACCAATTCCGGGAAAAACCTAGTAACCCACCCGCCCGTAGGCACAACAGTGAAATTACTGGTAAAACCTGTTTGGCTCAAAGATCTAACTCAAGTTTCTCTGGGCCTCCTATCAATGCCCACCAGTGCCTCACTCTGCACCAAATAGGAGTTGAACCTGCATCTCATAGTAGAAATGCAAGTCTTCGACCACTTGATCTAAAGATCATTGGCATTCACACTCCTATAATACCCATTATCGATGGTGTTATTGGGACAAAGAAAACTGTCACCACTTCAACAATAAACAAATAAACTAATGACTTGAAAAATTCAAACTGCCCTTTAATTACGCCAATAATTGTCTCCATTATTCTCTCTTTGGGATTATATAAACTGTTAGAAACACATCAAGCAAAAATAGAAGTGATCACAACATAAAAAGAAATAAAAAAGAAGCTTTTGTGGTTTTTAAGGTAACTAAAATTGGTCAAAAGCTGAATATATGTAACAAAACTATATCACGGGAATTCAGATAAAACTTCTCGGGGAGTCACCCATTTTTTGAGCTTCAAACCCATGTAAAATTACACATATACCCCTATTTCTTTCTCTACTATGATCCGAGTATACCAATTCGTTATCATTCATTCTTCTCTTTCGTGATCAACGTTAAGATGATCAAGTTTATCGTGTTCTTGATCTATGTTTTATAAATGACCCAGTCTACTTAGTTAAATTCTTTCTCATTTCAACAAGAATTTGAGTTCAGGTAATCGCGAAAACCGATGATTCTATTGAATATTTTTATAAAAGTTTATGATTTGTATATCCCAATAGTACAAAACCATAAAATATGATGTGTGTAAGGGAGGCCTGCATATATTATATTCATGCAAATTGTTTTGGTCTTGTTATATATTATATAGAATTAAATATCGATAAAAGAAAGAAATTCTTGTTGTCTTTTGTCATTTAGTAGTGCAGGCCGGCCAAAGACAAAGATTTTGTCTGTAGTTTTATTATATTATTGATTTCTTTCACTTGGTAGAACTAGAAGTAGATAGTTAAAGAACTATCTGTCATTAGTGATGTTTGCCTAAAAAGGACAACTTTTTGTTTGCCTGTTAGCTTGTCTTCCATTTCCATTTTCCTTTGTAGAAAACTAATGGAGGACAAAGCTAGTAGCGGTGCCGGTGGTGGTTGTGGTGGTGAAATGAGGAAAATTCACATAGTTTATTTTCTTAGTCGTAAAGGACTTATCGAGCATCCACATCTCATTCGTGTGCATCATTTCTCACGAACCGGGGTTCGCCTTAGAGGTCAGTAGTTGTATAAATGTATAATCCAAAACTTTTTTTTTTATTTTTGTTTTGCAATATTTGATGTTTTTGGAATATGTGACTAATGAAGATGTTAAGAGATGGTTATCTGAACTAAGGGGGAAAGACATGCCTGAGAGTTTTGCTTGGTCATACAAGAGGTTTTTTTCTCTCATTTTTCTTTAAATTCTACTATCACATTATTAAGTTTGTTTTTCTCATTCAGTATGGATCATGCATGCATGATGAAATGAATATAAACTGTTATTTATAGTAGAGATTGATGAAAGTTGATGTGATTGTTACAGGAAATATAAGGCTGGATATGTGTGGCAAGACCTACTAGATGAAGATCTTATCACCCCAATTTCTGATAATGAATATGTCCTTAAAGGTTCAGAAATTCCCTCCATCACCTTCACCAATGGTAATTTTTAGTTTCCTTTAGGCGTTCAATTATTATTCCAAAAATAGATGTCGAAATAGTCGCGTTGTGTAAAGGATTAAAACGGGTTTAAGTCAAAATAGGGATACTATTTTGTGACGTGATCGAGAACCCTTTAAGGTTCAACACACAGGACCCTCCAAATACCCTGCTAACTAATGAGATTAAGTAAAACGCAGTATGAGCTAGGCATGTGATCTTCAAGGGGGTTAAAAGCAGAAAAAACAATAAAAATTGGTTGAAATTACATGAGCTAGTTAGAATTGCTTTGAACCCATCCAAGCTTTAATAGTATTCCAAGTTCTTGGAATTTTTATGTTTAATGCTCCAATGCAGATTTTAGTTCATATAGTGAAGATGGCTCCAAAACAAAGTCAACCTCGCCCGCGTTCAAGGTTGATGTCAAAGTTCCAAAAATCCACTTGGCAAAAGATCAATCTCAAGATAATTCAATCAACTCATCAACGAAAACATCATTTGAGATCGAATCGCCATCATTTGGCTCCGAGACCTCCACTGAAGACACAACAAAGCAACAAGAAGATTACCACTTTGTTGACACAACTAAACATGAAGAAGTACAAAGCCAAAAGAAAACTGAAGTTGATGCCTTATTGGAAACTTATTTGAACAAAATCAAGAATGATGATAACATCAAGAAATGTGGCAGCCAGAAAGAAGCAAGTAGTTCCAAGGCGTCCCGTTCTTCAAACTACTCGTTTGAGAAAAGCAGTAGTTACTCGGGCTCAGGAGCGACTCATATGTTTTTGAACTTGATCACTTGTGGGATTGTGGACACCGACGACTCGGCTATGACAGTAATCAAAAGAAAAGATGGTACTGCTTCTATGATGAATGTATCTTCTGCTAACCAAAAAAATATTGGTCAAGTGGTAAAAAAGGACAAACTTGGGGGGTCTGAGAGGGTTTCAAGAGGTCATTGGACTACTTTAGAGGAACAAAAAGATAGCAGGTAAAACTCCATGAAAGTTGAATCATTCTTATCTTCTTCTTTCTTTAACCTCTTTTAGGTCATTTTGTGTTCTTCTGAATTCGAACAATTTAGAAACACATGATCAGTTGTATACCTTCTTGCAGGAAGGAGGGATCGAAGACGAGTCATAACATTGGTGACACCAATAACAAAAAGACAATCCCAGCTGCTTATAAGTTTGTCAATGGTCCCTATTGCTCGTAAGTTTGATTCTTAACTTTTAACAAACAAAGAACAGTGAGCTGAATTTCAAAATTCTTGCACTTTTGTCCGGCATTAACATTGTCAAAATTGTCATATTATTGATGCAGACAATGTGGGAGGAAGTTCAATCCTGAGAAACTCCACACCCATATGAAATCATGTAGAAGATTGAAGGCTTTAACCAAGGCTGCCAAATCCATATCCGAAAGGGTGATCGTTTAAACCAAAACGACTAGCTAGCCACAGATTCACCTTTTTAAACAGTTAACTTGACAAATAGATACATTTTGGTTTCTTTTTAGGAGTTAGAGATTAGATACCGTTTACTCTTGCAGATCATTCTGTATCTAGTTTTCTTTCTTAAAATCGCCAATCTCTTCCATGTAAAAGAAAAGTTGAAGTAATGCATAGCAGCAATTAACTTAGGAAGTTGAGGTATGCCTTTGGAATTCATCTAGAACCTACAACTTATAATTCTTAAACGTCTACAAACTTCGATCTCTATAAATCAAAATGCAATGAATACGGAGGGTTTATGATCAACCCGTCAATCAACTGGAGCGTGGGCTTGCGTAAAGACTAAAGACACTCGAAGAGTCGAAGATATATGTAAGTAGCAAGAAAAATGTAAAAAGCACTTAAATGAGTAATGTGTTGTCAGCTTGAATTCCAATTATCTCCATATTTTCCTCTATTCATTGGTTAAATTGAAGTGTAGCTCTAGCAAACTGTTAATGACAAACAACCATATTCAAATAACATAATAAATAATAATACATGTGTACATAATAAGTTAATTAACATATATACAATCTAAGGCTAGCAAAGCCATCATCAAATGCCTTAAATTTTCCAAACACACCAAGTGTTATTCTTATGTTTCCTTCACTTTGATGTTGTATTCCCTTTGTTCCTTCTATTGTGTTATATAGTTGGTCTTGATTGATCTTCTTGTATCCGTTCACGGAGAGACTTCATTTATCATTTTTCATGAAGCTTCTTCAAACATCGTTACCGAATGATGTTCTAGTCTATATTTAACTGTGTGAGATATATACATACAAACTATCATTCAACTATAGTTGAGTTTGCACCTTTTAAATTCTTATTGATATTAGCAGGAATTTACTAGAGCAAGAGATTATTAATATTACTCTTGTCACCATTGTATTTGATATTTTGAATCAAAACAATCATTATAACTGAAAATTTCATAAATATTTACTAAGTTTCTACTTATATTTTAAGAAATCATACCATTCCACTTCACAAAGTTTGCACAACCATGTTAATGTTTTGTAAGTAAGTAAATTGTTTTATGTAGGAAATTTCAAGTATGATACGGTATCAATTATCAAATACTATGGTTACCAAATGAACAAGAAAGTGTATAAAGATAGTAAGTTATTGAATCATGAAACCGAACTAGAACCTGAAATTTCCTTGATAACGAGGTTTCTTGCTCGATTGATGGTCATGAAACATAAGTACAAATGTTCCTCTAACTCGTCAAGTTGTTCGCGAAAGCTTGTATCATCTTTCTTCAGTTGTCGACCGAATTCTTCGATACTTTGAACCCGTTTGTGTCCTCTCTTGAGCCAAAACTTGGTTGATGTTTGCATATGCTCAAGCTCATCACTTAGCCTAGCCACTAATCGGCTCACTGTGTCTAGATCACGATTTAATATATATGTCCCCTTAGCTGCGACATCGAGTTGAGCATATAACTTAGCCAGCTTACCACTCGAACCGAACTCCATTGATGCAACTATAATCCCAGGAGCAGCCACAAGAGCCGCGAGAGCGTGAGTCACAATGATCACAGTAACAGAAACAGTTAAAGCCACTAGAGTAATGGCTGAGCCGTGTTTAATATTGTTGATCCTTTTGAGCTTGGCTTGAGCCTTGCCGCGGCTCAGCTCAAGCCGTTTAAGTAAGTTAAAGCATGCAACTTGAACCGATTGAACTCCGCGAGGAGAAGATGTGGGGATCATAAACGGGTTAAACGCGTTAGAGAAGTCGGCTAACCAGGCTTCTATAATCGGGCATTTTCCTACGAATGACGCTTTTGTAGTTTCCATCGACTTTAAAGCGGTTTTTAATGATCGATATTTGGTTCGCAAACGGTCGATATCTTGTAAAAGGGACCCGCAAACGAGGAAAGCGTTGGCGGTTTCGGAGAAGTAATCGGACAAGAGGGAGTGGTTTTCGGATTTGTGTTTAGCCAAGGTGAGGATTCGGGTGACCGTGGGTTGATCGGGGTCGAGTAAGTTTTCGGCAAATAGTCGATAGGACGGGAGCCGGGCTGCAGCAACCGAGCTAACGGTTTGGTTTATGGTTGAACCACCATGGGTCAAGTCAAGGACTCGAGTCCAAAAGTCAATGTAGGATTGTGTTCTAAACGCATTGGCATACTCTTCACGAACATCTATTTCCAGTGAACTTGTTGGGCTGTGTTTGGCAGCTACAAAAATGATAAGAAGTAAGTAAATGTTGGAAATAATAAGGAAATACTATAAGATAATACCGTATCATTATTTCATGATTTAGGTTTACATGATTTAAATCTCCAAACATATAATTAGAGCAACTAGATAATACAAGTGTGCAAGAAAATGTATTTAACGTAGAGTCACAAGTCAAAATATACACATAAACAAAGTAACAAACCAAACTCTAGGACCCAAATTTCATCATCTTAAAGCCTGATTTTGACAGACAATTTTCGAAATTTCATGATTATGATTATACATATAAAAGCATGTGAATCCAAGATTGCATTAATACACATTTTTATTTAGTCAATGTTTTAAAAACCGGTTAAAACCGGCCGGTTGTACCGGTTGAACCATCCGGTAAAACCGGTTAAACCGCCCGATACACCCGGTTGAACCGTCCGATACACCCGGTTAAACCGTTTTTTAGCCAAATCCGGTACGGTATAAAAACCGGATTTTAAAACATTACTAATTGGAATTTTCCTTTAGTATGTATATGATGTCCTCTTATTATCTTATATGCCTAGGTAATTCGCTATAACATATATGCAATTTTCTAATTTTTAGTGCTACGAAAGTTAGGGATAAGGAGTAGCAATTAGTACTCTTTACCAATAAATAGTGATATCGAACCGTATCATATTTATCGAATTTCGGTGTCAATTTGCTACTTATTTTTGGAATTGGTACTTTCGGTTCGGTATGGTACAGCATTTTACTCACTTTTGACCTTCGAATCATACCGTTCCGATAGAATTTCGGTACCTATTTGTGGCATTTGTTAGGATCGGTACTTTCGGTACGGTACAATATTTTACTCACTTTTTATCTTCAAATACTGTGCCGTACTAAGCACTTTTGATACCGGTACCCATTTTTAGTGATTTTCGAGATAGGAACTTTTGGTACCGGTATGGTACTGAGCTCATCCCTAATAACAATAATAAACTACAGTTATAAATCTAGAGAAACGATAAAAAAACATACTTTATCCTTTAATCTTATTTCTAAATTTACACATGTGTCTATTGTGGGATTTGAACCCTTAGCTACAGAGGGAGAGACATTTCCTACACAACTTGATACCTTAGGTAGAGATGGCAATCGAGCTTGAACTCAATGGGCAAACCCGAAACACAAAACATTCGGGGTGGGCAATGAGACGGGTATCGGGTATGGATATGAGATTAGTTTTGAAAGAAATTGTGTGATACTCAGCCCGATCATATACCCGATATATATACATGGTTTTTGAAAATTTTAGTTAGTAGTGATTATTTCTAATAGTTTTATTATGTGAAAATGTTCCTTTTTAATATATGTATTTTATAAATTATCTATATTTTTATATGAAGTATTAACTTATCTTTCGATATTTATAGGGTTATTGGATTTTAATAATACAAAGTTTCACCTGTTGGCCGATAATAATCTCAACTTTAAAAATTTCCTCCAACGATCCCAACTTGTAAAAATTTGGTCTCCATTAATCCTTTTATAACATATAAGAATTTGGTCTTCTCAATAAACTCAAGTGCACCTACAGTTTGAAAAGGATCGATAGGGGCCAAATTCTTACAAGTTGGGATCGTTGGAGGGAATTGTTAGAGTTGGGATTATTATCAGCCAACAGGTGAAACTTATGATTATTAAAATCCAATAACCCATATTTATATTTATATTAACATAAACTTTACATTTATTAAAGATTTCATACTTTATAGCAAAAATGGTTGGTGTGTAATCATGTTATAATTTATTTTTGTTAAGAATATAAAGTTATATAAAAATTAGAATGATAAGAAAAAAGTATTTCGTAAACCCAACTAAGTATTTTTTTTTAAATCTAACGGGTGTACCCAATACGCGTCAGGTAATTACTGAACATATACCCAACGAGTACTGGGTTGTGTATATAACATAATTTTACAACCGGGTATAATACTAATATTATCAAAATTGGTCCTAAACCAGACGCATTGTAATATGTGACATAGACCACATAGTCTTAGGCAGGGCCGGCTATTGGGTCAGTCAACCTGTGCCGTCGCCCAGACCCAAACTTTTAAAAGGGCCAAAAGGTTTTATATACCTATTAAATTATATATTTAGTATAGGAAAATTGGTTTTTAATAAACCAACATTTGCCCCATTGGTAAATAATAATCCTACCTACGTAATTGGTATACAATAATCCTACCTATCAACATGTTGGTTCTTAATGAACTTCCGTTAATTATTTTTAACTGAATTTAGTTTTTAAGTTTTATTTATTACACAAACAACCCTTTAGTTATAATTTACCAGTTTTAACTATTTTGTAAAACAAAAAACGTCAAGGGCCATGTAATTAAATTTTATATATACATATGTGTACTAGTTCCAGATTTATCACAAACACCACTCGAAAAATCCTCTTTTTCCTCGATTTTGATTTCCGATGTAAACAACTACCATCGCCACCGCCACCGCCATGGGAGTTCTCCGACGGATCAAGTAAACGACCACCAAAATTGGAATTTCGGACAAAAGACCTCAGCCACCGCCGCCGCGGCGTTGCCGCCGGCCATCGCTCACGGCGCTGTCGCCGTCAAAAGTCCTCGCCGGACCACCTCCGCCTCGTCTCTCTCTCTCTCTCTCTCTCTCTTGTTGTGCATCGTGCCACCACCAGATGATGGTGGTGGTGGTCGGCCGTCATACAGATCGAAAAGGAAGGGGGTGGGGTGATTTGCAGGTGGGTTTGTGTGTGGGGTTAGCCGACAACTCCGCCGTCGGTATTACAGCTAGCAACCGGCTGATATGCTTGTTAGACAGAGGATCGAGGGAGTAGATAAGATGAGAGAGGCCAGTGTTTTGTTTGTCTTATTCAAAAATGAAGGGAATTAGGGTTTGTGCCATTTAAATAGTTAGGTTTACAACTACAGGGACTGTTTGTGTAATAAATAAAACTTAAAAACTAACTTCAGTTAAAAAAATTAACGAAGGTTCATTGAGTACCAACATGTTGATAGGTAGGATTATTGTATACCAATTACGTAGGTAAGATTATTATTTACCAACGGGACAAAGGTTGGTTTATTAAAAACCAATTTTCCTTTAGTATATGCATCCATTTGTTATACATAAAAGTGTTTGCAGTGGAATGGAAAAAACTATCTCAAAATAATAATGTAGAGGTCTCAAGTTCAAGGCTTTACTCTAGCAGTTTCCCTTAACCCCAATTTTAAGCACAATTTTTTATGTCGTTCACGGCCTAGTTTTTTCTAAAGTTCTCGAGGACACTATGGTGTTAAGCATGTGTAGAATTTTATTGTATATTCCTCTAAACTCTACAATCTATACTATATAATAAAAGAAACCATTTTGGGGACACTTGTCATCATATTAGCCCATGTTTTATAGATAAGTATTATTTTAGTTTAATCTTTTCTAATTAATTATAGATAATTCTCCTACTAAATATTATTTAGTTTAATTTTTTATGGATAATTATTATTTAGTTTAATCTCCTTATCATTTATAATATTATTTATTTAACTAATAGAGTAAATTACGATTTTGGCCCCTATGGTTATAGCACTTTTACTCTTTTAGCCCAAAAAGAATTTTTAACATCTGAGCCTCCAACGTCTTTTTTTCTAATCTTTTTGGCCCCTAACGTCTTTTTTCTAACCCTTTTAGCCCCTAACATTTAATGGATGGGGTTAGTGTTAGGGGCTAAAAGGGTTTAAAAAAAACGTTGGGGGCTCAGATGTTAAGAAATTACTATATAAAGTTCCATAAATTATCTTCTTATTTATATTAATTACTAGGTTAGAAATTATATCTTAATAATTAAAACAAATATCGAGCATTTTCATAACGAGGGTGGAGGGAACGATTTTCTTCTTTATATTAATTACTAGATTAGAAATTATATCTTAATAATTGAAACAAATATCGAGCATTTTCATAACGAGGGGGGAGGGAACGATTTTCTTGCTTAACAAATAAATAATTTATTTATATAACATATTTAAAATACAAGAAGAATAATAACTAAATTTATCATACTAATAAATTTATCCAAAAACAACCATCTTTTTAAGATGTAACTCAAGTCTATATGTTTAAATTTTAAAGTTATATAACTTAATAATTACTGATAATTTATACTTATCTAATTAATTTAAATATTATTTTGTAGCTATAAGTTTATCTAATTGCCTAATTGCTATATGCCTAATCTAAACATTTCAACAATATTTTTAGAACTAATAAATTAAGACCACTGTTATTTAAATAAAACTTGAATTCACGTCGTGAGAAAGTCGATGATACAGTTTGTCTTCTAATCGATGGTTCAAATGTTTTTATATTTATAAACTTGACAAACATCACAAGTTTTGATCATACATAAAACAAAATTTTGTTCGGATATGAGAAAAGTGTCTTAAAATATTGTTTTATAATTGTTAAATCTTCGTTATTAACTATTTGATATTTTATTTTCTCAACCCGTGTAATACACGGGGTTATAACCTAGTATCAAATATACAAATGTTTTACTTGACAATTCTGTCTTTCTATATTGATTCTGGTTTAAAAGTTATTCAAACTATTTTGATTGTTGATTAAATACAAAACTATTGTTTGTATTATTCTCTAAATTTTCTTGTTTTTATATATGGGAAAGGTTCATTTGAGAATAAATTTAATGTGAGAAGAAAAAGAAAAAAGGGCATATTAATACAATATTATTTCATTTATAACTCATATCATTAATTATTAACTCTTTGATTAATTAGTCAACTAATCATTAATTATCCTACATATAATCTACAAAATTTACACATATCAAAATTTTCCTACATATACCTTACACATTATAGAATTTTATCCGACACAGTCGAAATTTATCATACACACCTCGAAATATATCATACACAACTCGTAATTTATCCTACACAATTAGTAATTTATTTTACACTTTAAATTAAGTTTTTTTTTTAATTTGGAAAAAAATATATATTTTGAAAATGAGTTACAAATTTAATTTAGTTAGTTATTAAAGGGTAAGAATACAAATTAATGATTTTTGTAAGTTTACCAATGTACCCTTATATTAAAATTAAATGCAAATATTAAATGAAGTAAAATGAACCATTCTTATTTGTTGAAACTTCTTCTTTTTTCTTCTTATAAAAAAATTCTTCTCATTTAAACCCTCCACTTTTATATATACCCTATAGACTTTAAAGCATCAACTAATTTTTCTTAAAGCTTTTTAATTTCTATTTACCGATTTATCAAAATTTTTCTTAAAGCTTTTTAATTTCTATTTACCGATTTATCAAAATATTAATATACTTGATAAATATGATATTTTAATTTTCAGAAAATGATGTACTTGATTTTCAAAAGTTTGGTTACAAAGGTTTAGAGAGGGTAATGTCCCTTATCAAATTTAAAGTACCAACATATTTTCAATATATAAAGTTAAGTTAGTAGTTGATGTTAAAAGTTGCATCGTAATTCAAATACAAAACTTGCAAGAAACCAAACTAAAAGGAGAATGAATGGTGATGTTACGTACCGTTACAAGGCGTGAGCTTAAATTTCATCCTACTTGCACTTGAAAACCCGTATTCAAATGAAAAAAAACTTAAGAAATATGTAGAAATAATGCTGAACTTTTTAGAATCGATCGATCAAATAGGCACGAATAAATTGGAAAATTAAATTCAAGACTTTTTGTAATTGAAGAGGGAAGTTGTGGAGATAAGTTTGGGGGTTTTATAAGTTGAGGAGCCTTTGTTGTTTTGATTTGAACTTGCTTGAAAGCATTAAATTGGATATTTTTTCTCAAAAAGCTTATGGTGAAAGTGAAGAAGCCCCAAGCATTTACATTTCACATCATTCATTTTATGTGTTTACGTAAGATAAATATTAATTTATTAGCTTAAAAATAATTTCAAAAATCCGACACGTGATTTGAATACTTTTTTGGAGTGGAAAATAAAACTTATATTTGTGCTACTGTTTTTTTAATAAAATAGACATAAAGATAACAAAAAAATGTAAAAATTATAAAATTATAGGGTAAATTACTTTTTGAGTCCCTGTGTTTTGAGGGTTTTAACCATTTGAGTTCAAAATCAAAATGTTTAACGCCCTGAGTCTCTATAGTCACTTTTCTTAACCATTTGAGTCCAAATTGCTAACTCAGTTAGATTTTCTCAGTTAACTTTTTTAAAATGACTAAAACATCATTTTATGTTAAAAAAAATTATTTACTCTTATTATTATAATTACATTACATATACATACAAACACAGAACAATTCTCTTCCTCATCCCTCTCGATCAACTTTTCTTTCTCATTTACCGTTCAACTAGTATCCTTCTCGATCAAGATTCAAATTGGTCTTACAAACTTTCAGTTTAAATTTAAGCACGACCATACATTTAAACTAGTCTGAATTAACGAGGGCCCCAAGATGTCAAACTCTCACTAAACAAGACAACAAAATCTCATATTGACTACATACAACACCACTTAAACTTTAGAATATAATTCCGATCACTGTCCTTATTACTGCCTATTAAGGACAACCTTTGATAAAAGTGAGTTTTAATATGCGTCTCAGGTTAGGATACAAAAACATCATTTTCAAGAACTATTTATAACTATAATCCATAAGTATTAATGATTTATCTTTGAACTTGGCCTCCAACTTGAACTTTCATTTAAATGACTACCTCATAAAATGAACAAATGGTTGAATTCTACTAAATATGGTTAACGATCGTTTTCAACTTGTGTTTTGTCTACCGTCAACTTGACTTGTGAAAGGTTTGATTTCGACAGTCGACTTGTGTTTGGTTTCAACTTGTGTTGTGTTTAGCAGCATAATGTTTTCTGGTCCACTCCAAAGTATGATTTGTAGCAGCCGAATAGTTTTGTCTAACGTGAAGTTTGTAGCAGCCCGATATGACTTTTAGCAACCCAAATGCCCGAATCACCCAACCAACCTTTTGAACCGAAACCAACCCAATAAAGATACGAGTGGCTGTTTGGTCTTACCATGAAAATTCTGAAACCTAATTAACACCCGAAACCCCTTTAACCAACCGAAGTATCAAAAGCTGAATTTATTTATTCATCTTAATAAACAGAGTATACATCTCTAAATAACCATGACTTGATACATGATATTCATCCCCCCAAATTTCTTTAATAATTCAAACAATCAAAACAAGTTATAGTCTCAGGATATCATCCATTAAAACCATAAATATTCATAATACGCGATCAACCAAGAAATAGACTGCAGCATGTTGGTCTTTCTAATAACAAGGCATGTAACGCGATGGCCTCCTGAACCTTGGAACTTTTCTGAAATACAAGGTTACAAAGATAGTGAGGGCTAATCGTTTTTAAAACAAGAAGCGGCAATTTCAACCAAATGGCTGGTTATATTCGGTTTTGAAAGTCAACCCATATAAGGACCTCCTAAATTGATTTCTTAAAAGGAATTTAAGACTTTTTCTAATTTATATAGTTCTCCAATCATATATAGCACATCAATCAATTATATCATATTTAAAATAATATATATATAACTGTATTTATGGGTTGGCCCAGCCCAACCCAACCGTTTGCCTCCTCTATTTGAAAGACAAGACTAGTAAAGTGAAATATATAAAGCTAACCCGTATCCATATGGGGAATAGAAATAAGGAGGTACGTATGGCCTCCGAAATCCTTTGTAAGGATTGAAACGCCTCCCACGGAATTGCTTCATTCCAGGTACATTTGTCCTTTTAGCCATTACCTGCATGTACACAACAGAAAATTATAACCATCGAATAGGTAACTTATAATCAACACGCTTCCACCAAATGATCGGTAATGTAAACTACTGTAATATAATCAGGTTCACCATGCCACTTTTCCAATTCATATCATTGATCCCTTTTGTTGATTCAAACCATTATTTCTCGCAGACCTTAACTATCGACAGAGATGAACAAATAATAAATAAACTTGCACTCCATTGCTTCTTCATAGATTCATAGGTCGTACTGTTAATTTGTTTATGGATTGATGTTCATTAGTGGAGGTGGTGGCACTGGAAGATGGGCGGTGGAAGGTGGTGAATCTGAAGTAGACAGCGACAGTGTATCAGCGACTACAAGTCGATTCTTCAGTAAGAAACAGACGTTCACTCAAAACAAAAGAGCAAGAGATAATGATGGCGGTATTTTGGTCACTGTGGTGGTCGATTTCCGGTCAGATCTAGTTTGCCAGAAAACCGAGAGTCCGAGAGTGTCTATACCCTTCCACCAAACAGAGAAAAAAAGGGAAGGAGGCGGTGCAGTTGTCAATGAGAGGATCCAGCCAACCATCAATCTCTCTCTCTAGAAATCTAGAAGTGGTTTTGGTAATGGAGGCTAGAGAGTGGTTTTGTTAATTGTGGTCTGACTTTTTAGTTAAGAGGAAAAGAAGCAGTACAAGAAAATAAATTGTTACCTTAAGTTGTCGGCCATGTAGCTCAGATTCACTAAGGGTGAGAGCCTCTTGAACAGCTTCCACTTCAAGAAACTCCACATAAGCAAAACCCTTTGGTTGACCAAATTTATCAGTAAGGATGGTGACCCTGTTCACAGTCCCACAAGACTGGAAATGCTGTTGAACTTCTTCAGGGGTACAAGCATAATCAACCTGCAAAAACCCTAATTTAGATCAATTAAATGTGTATGATATTCAAAGATATGTTAAAGGTGCACTTTTACAATCAAATTTGTATTGTATTATATGTTTTAACATTAATTTTACGTGTTTCTTATTTGAACTGCAAAGTGTACAAAAAGGATTAGATTTATTCTGTTTGAGCATAGAACTTTGTCTCCTTGACATAACTCATATCTCAAGCTATGTAGTTAATAATATCCCAATATATCAGTGATATATCGGTTATCGGTTCCCTGCCGAGATATCGGTGCAAAATATCGGTCAGAATATCGGTACCGATAATATCGGCGATATTGACCGATATCGGACCAATATATGACTGATTTTCCCGACATTAGTACCTTTCTTCTAATTACCGATATCCCACTGTGATAACCGATATCTCAAATATCGGTCCTTGACCGATATCAGATATTTTAACGCATTAACTACTTAGATCTCAAGTAAACCGTAAGCTAAGTTACCAGTTTTCAAAAATAATTAAAGCAAATCAGATACTCTACTCATATAACTGATTAGAGGAAGGCAGAAAAAATAAAGTTTGTGAGAGAAATATATGTAGTGATTGCAAACCCCTCACCACATTAATTCAGTTCTAGGGCTTCACCATCAAACCTTGCACAGCGAAAGAAGCACCAAAAGTTGCACCACTTGGCTTCACTCTGATCTTCACACGGAAAATATGGATTGCTTTTGGGCATTACTGAGCTTAAAATAACTCAGCTAATTTGCTTTTGGGATATTTCTTTTTTTTTCTCTCAAATGTCCAATTTCAGACTTCTCTTTTTTTTTTTCTCTTTTTTTCATCTATTTTTTCTTTTCATTTTCTTTCTCTTTTTTTCATCTATTTTTTCTTTTCCTTTTCTTTCTTTTTTTTCTGTTTTTTTTTTTTCAGGAAAGGGTGTAATAAACTATTCCCGTCCTTTCTTTTATTTAGTTTTAATTCCCATCCTACCTCTCATATTTTACATTACAGAAAGATAGAGATACAGTTGCAGAAAACCAAAGCCTATGCAGAATCAGACAACAACATCCATGCTGATCAACGGTAAAAAGAAAAATTCTGATACTATAGAGAAATTTGAATAGTCCTGTGATCAGGCAGATAAAAGTTAATTGCACTAAAAGAATAATAATTGATATATATAACCTTACAAGCGAGAAATAAAAAGAGTAAATATTGGTTGATTAAAAACAGGGACAAGAGCATTGGCAGACTCAAAAAGTCAATGTTTCTTTTAAAAACCTTGAGGTTGAGCTGAGTGATCTTCCTGCATCGTTAATGATGAAAGAAAAGCCTAACAAGTGAAGTGAAGAAATGGGCTATGCAGTCAATAGCGGTGCTATAGCGGTTAGCGGACCTCAAGGTGTGTAGCGGTCCAAATAGCGATTCCGCTATTAGCGGCGCTAAATACCGCTATTTGGCAACCTATATAGCGGTTATAGCATGGATTTTAGCGGTAAAGACCCAAATGCAAAATAATAAGGCCATGGTTTAAAAAAACGTTCGAGGCGTACGTATTGAGGCGCGCCTCAAGGCGAGACGGGAAGAAATCGTTTTTGAGGCGGCGCCTCGCTGGCTATTTTTATACGTACGCCTCATTGGTCCGAGGCGGGTCGTATCTATTAGAGGCGGTCGTTTATGAAGAGGCGTACGTGTCTGTTGGTAACCGGAGAATTAGGGTTTTGTCCATTGGAGAAGACGGCTGTAACAACAAATTATGCTTACCAGGTGCGGCACTGAAGAAGAACACAGCAATGGACATGTAGCGTGGATGATCCAGAAGAACAAAGCATATGGAATGGCGGCTGTATCAACTATTAGGGTTTCAGATGGAGGGTGGAGAGGTTTTTAGATGACGACTAGGTCTGAAGAAGAAGATGATGACGTGAGTTTTTATAAAGTTGGGCTCTTTCTTTAAACTTTGGCTCTTTTTAAACTTTGGCTCTTTTTAAACTTGGGCTCATTCCTATAACTAAGGAAATTATGACTTGGCCCAATGAATTCTAGAAGTATTTATTAGAATTCTGAAGTATTATTTTATTTTTTTAAGATATATAATTTTTATATTTATTTTTTAATTACGCCTCGGGCTTACGCCTCGCTTCGCCTCGAGACTTACGCCTCGTGAGGCGAAGGGAAAACGCCTCGAAACTCGATTCCGTTTTTTTAAACCTTGAATAAGGCCCAAATGCAAAATAAAACCTAAATCGAAGCTAAATCTTTCAATCGCTGGAAGCTAGTGCCTCGTCTGTTACTCACAGTTCATCTTGGTTTCGAATTTTGTTCTCTTCAACAGTCAACACAGTAACACAGGTAGGTGTTTGATTGTGTTAATTCATAAATTAAATACTTCAAAGTTACTATTAGTGTTTGATTGTGTTAGTGTCTTACATTATGTTAGATTTGCAACAGGTTTTTAATATTTTTCAAAGATATATTTATATATATATATAAACATAAAATCTGCATGGTATAAAATTACCGCTATACCACCGCTATAACCTATATATCATATAGCGGACCTTGACCGCTATTCGATTTTGGACCGCTATAACTGCATAGGAAAAGGGTTGATGTTGGTTTATTGAAAAGAAGAGTTGACGTGTCAAAAATTGAGAGATGGCACGAAGTGTGGTACAAGCAAAAACCATCTTAAGAAGAGTGATCTCCCTTCTCATGAAAAATGAATACCATTAATTCCAATGATTTTGAGGATGTCATGAAGAAGAACAAGAGGAGGAGGTTCTAAGCAAAATGAAACAACAGCAATAGAAAGAAGTATAAGTTGATGATGATGATTTGGTGTGCAACTGTAAAATCATAGCCAGAGGCCGGCCTAACATTGGTAAGAGAAAAACAGACAAAGAAGAAAGTATAAAATGTGTAATTGTTTGTTATTATCCCTAATGAAGAAGAAGATAAGTCTACAGTAACTAGCTAGCAATGGGCAGAAAGAACGAAAAAAAGAAGATTTTGCAGAAGTTGGTGTTAAAAGGAAGCCTACTACTATGTAGAAATTACAAAGCTTCAACAATAATAATAATGTAAAATATGGATTAAGGTAAGAGTTGTTTGTGCTTACATTGCCAACAAATATTGACCTGGTATCCACCTCCTCCTTGCTTGCCTGGGTAGCAGCAGGATCTGTTACACACACATTATTATTATTATTAACATGGATGAAGAACCACATATACAGATCACATATACAAGAGGTGCAGTGTATTTAACAAAACAACCAACCAAGCCCCATAAATAAATAAATAAATAAATAAATAAAATGGAGACCTTGAACAGCAGCAGCAGCAGCACCCATTTCTTTCTCAACTTTGGCTTGCATCTCGCGAAGAGCGGCAGCTTCTTCCTCCATCTCCTTCAAACGTTTCTTCATCTCATCCAACTCCTAACAAAATCCGATGATTAACGTAAGGAATTAGGGTTAGGGTTTAGGAAAAAAGGTAACTACCTTAACGGCGTCATCGTCTGGTGGTGCGGTGGGCATATCGACGTCTGCCTCTACATCAGGGATGTCTCCTCCGTACACCTCGTGCTCTTCTTCCTCCATCTGTTGATCTGATTTCCTAACTCCCTCCCCCCTCACGCCACTCTACCCATCATATAATAAATAATAAATAATAAATATTATATTATATTATAATACAATATAATATAATATAATATAATATTTTATCTTTAATTTTTATTTTACTTTTTACTAAACTGCAATTTACGTCCATCTACTGCAATCAAAGCCTTTAAAAAGTTTCTACTTAAAAAGTCATAAAAAGTCATTTTCCCAAAATCTATCTATCTACTATAATAAAATAAACCAATTTTTGAACACGATGATACTCCGATGGTCCGTCAGTGATCCAAATTTGCCGTTCAAAATAAATAAATAAATAAATAAATATTAAACCTTATCATACTTTAATAAAATATTATCCTCAAATCTAAATTGTTAATTTAATATATTTTTAAAACAAATACATTTATTTCCTACTTATCTTATATTAAATAATAAATTAATATTAAATATTATCCTAATTTATTAAAAATATAAATTTTTTTATTATTTGGTATACAAAATTATATTTATTCAACTCGTGTAAAACGTGGAGTTTTTAAAATTTTTTATTATTTACTATTCAAAGTTATATTTATATAACCCGTGTAATACCATAAGTTTTTAAAGATATAACTTTTTTTATCATTTGTTATGTAAAATTATATTTATTCAACACGTGTAATACACGGGGTTTTTTAAGGATTTAATTTTTTATTATTTGGTAGATTTTCAACCCGACTATACATGGGTTTTTAAAGATACGGCGTTTTTAGTATTTAATATACAAAATTACATTTATTTAATCTGTGTAATACACATGGTTCTTAAAGACATAACTTTTTTTTAGATCTATTCAACATGTGTAATATATTGGGTTTTTTAGGATGTATTTTTTATTATTTGGTAGATTTATTCAACCCGATTATACACGGGTTTTTTAAAGATACGGCGTTTTTAGTATTTAGTATTAAAAATTACATTTATTTAATCTGTGTAATACACATTGTTTTTAAAGATATAATTTTTTTTTATTATTTGATATATAAAATTACATTTATTTAACCCGTGCAATATACGTGGTTCATAAAGATATAACTTTTTATTATTTAATATATAAAATTACATTTGTTCAACCTGTGTAATACACGGGGTTCTAACCTAGTTATATATATACTAGGTTATAACCCCGTGTATTACACGGGTTGAATAAACAAATTTTATATACTAAATAATAAAACAATATATCTTTAAAAACCTTATTTATTGCACGGGTTGAATAAATATAACTTTATATATTAAATAATAAAAATTATATCTATAAGAACCATATTGTACGGGTTGAATAAATGTAATTTTATATACCAAATAATAAAAAAATTACATCTTTGAAAATATATGCATTACACGGTTTGAATAAATGTAATTTTCTGTACTAGATAATAAAAATTATATATCCTTAAAAAACCCCGTGTATTGTACGAATTGAATAAATCTAATTTTATATATCAAATAATAAAAAGTTATATCTTAAAAAACCTCATGTATTACATGGGTCGAGTAAATATAATTTTGTATAGTGAAAATAAAAATATTTAATATATTAATACAAAGTTTGGTTTTCGTGATAAAAAAAGATTATTCTGTTGTTGCAAAATTTGTTAACGAAGTTTCAATAAATTTAACTTTTTTATTTAAAACTCCGTAAATGTATAAATGATAAGTAATATTAGTTAATTTTATTTGAAGTTTCGTAAAATCTATTTGATACCAAACTAAACAAAACGTTCAAATATAATTAATTCAAATAAATAACATTATAAATAAGGAGGAGTGATAGCCAAAGAATTCTCTCTTGATTGATTAGAGAGATTGAATGACATTTAAATAATAGATACAAGACTAATTACAAGGCTAGAAATAAGGAAAGTCAAACAAATTAAAAACAATACAGATTGTACAAAACTAAATGAGAGAATATTAAGGAGAATTGGTTGATTGTGATTGATCTTGATTGATGCTTCTATTACCCCCCTTCAAGCGAAACGGTGGTGGAAGGACACGAAGTTGATCCCGAAATTGCTCAAAAAGAGGCCGTGGTAAGCTCTTCGTGAAGATGTCCGCCAGTTGAAGCTTGGTTGGTATAAACTTGGTGTGCAATTTTCCAGACATGACTAATTCCCGAACAAAGTGATAGTCTAAATCGATGTGCTTAGCTCGTTTGTTCGAAACAGGATTTTGACTCATGAATAGAGCACTTTGGTTGTCACATAACAAGGTTGGCCGAGTTTGAGGAAGAGCATGAAGTTCTTTTAACAAATGAGTAATCCAAATGATCTCCGCAGCCGCATTGGCCATCGCCCTATATTCCGACTCACAACTTGATCGCGACACGGTTGGTTGTTTCTTCGCACTCCATGAGACTAAGTTACCGCCTAAAAAGATTGAATAACCATACGTAGACCGACGTGTCTCAATGCATCGCGCCCAATCCGCATCCGAATATCCCAAAATGGTAGAAGTAGTAGGTCGAGTGTAGTGTAAACCATGAGAGAGAGTTCCCTTGACATACCTTAGTATTCGCTTAACCAATTGAAAATGGGTTTCGGTAGGCGAGTGAAGGTGTTGACAGGCTTGATTTACGGCATAGGACAAGTCAGGACGAGTTATGGTTAGGTATTGGAGGGCACCAACGAGGGAGCGATAGAGAGTAGGATCGGTAAAAGGAGTGCCGTCGGTGGTGAATGAGTCGGTCGTGGACAAGGGGGTGGCAACAGGTTTGGCATTGGTTAAACCGGCTCGATCAAGAATGTCTTTTGCATACTTGGTCTGGGTAAGAAACAGACCGTGAGTATCATGTATGACTTCTAGACCGAGAAAGTAATTTAAGGAGCCAAGATATTTAATAGCGAATTCCTTATGTAAATGGTGAGTGAATTTGGCGATCACAGTGGGCGAATTACCGGTGAGAATAAGGTCGTCCACGTAAACAAGGAGGTACATAATGAAATCGCCTTTGGAAAATATGAAAAGAGAAGGATCCGCTCGACTGCAAGAGAAGCCGAAGGAAAGAAGGAATGAACTAAGTCTTTGAAACCAAGCTCGGGGAGCTTGTTTAAGACCGTAAAGCGCCTTATTTAGCTTGCAAACATGAGTTGGAAACTGCGGATTGAGAAACCCGGGAGGTTGCTCCATGTAAACGGTCTCGGATAGATGACCGTTTAGAAACGCATTGTTGACGTCGAGTTGACGAAGAGTCCAACCGTTGATAACAGCCAAGGAGAGGACTATGCGAATGGTTGAGGCTTTAACGACCGGGCTAAAGGTGTGATTGAAATCAATACCCGGGATTTGAGTGAAGCCTTGAGCAACGAGTCGGGCTTTATGGCGATCAATAGAGCCATCAGAGTGGTATTTTGTTCGAAAGACCCATTTAGAGCCAACGACATTGGTGGAAGATGGACGCGGAACTAAGGTCCACATGTGATTCCGTTGGAGGGCCGTGAGCTCGGCGTGCATGGCGTCCATCCAGTGCGCATGCTTGGAAGCGCTCTTAAAGCCCTTCGGAACAGAGTGAGTAAGCAAGGCGGTATGAAGAGGAGATTGCGTGAGGGTGGAAAGATAGGATGTATGTTTGGGATTTGGTTTAAACGTTCCGACTTTGGAGCGTGTAACCATCGGGTGTGAAGGAGCGGGTGGTGAGGAGGGTATAGAGTTATGGTTGGAAGGTGACGGAGGGGATGGGTCAAAGGAGGAGGTGGAAGTAGTAGGATCGGGTATGGAGGTGGTTGGTTCAATATTGGATGAGGTGGTGGGATTAGATAAAGGGGAATGGGATTGGTTGGAAGGAGAATTTGGGGGAATGGAATCGAATGAAGTGGAGGTGGTGAACTCGTTGGAATGTGGAGGGGTGGGGTCAGGATTATTAAGAACTGGTTGAGGGGAATTTGAGGATGTTGAAGTTTGTGTATGGGTGGGTTTGCACATGGGACAATGAGGAGTGGTTGAAGAGTTTTTGTGAGAAGGTACTGATGGAGAGATTTGAGGTGAGGGTGAGGAGAATTTAAGTGGTTCATCAAAGGTAGAAAGAAATAAATTTGCAATATTGGTTGTGGAGGAAGTGCCGCTAAAAGGAAAGAAGTGTTCATCAAATCGAGCATGCCTTGAGATATACATACGTGATGTCACGGGATCAAAGCATTTATAACCTTTGTATTGTGGACAGTAGCCCAAGAAAATACAAGGAATGCTTCGTGGTGCTAGTTTGTGTGGGGCATAATCACGTAGATATGGGTAAACACAACACCCGAAAACACGAAAGTTGTTGTAGGTGGGAGTGATAGAAAACAACGTCTCATAGGGAGATTTGTTATCTAAGACTTTTGTGGGCACACGATTGATGATGTAAGTAGCGGTACTAAAAGCGTCATCCCAATGATTAATGGGAACACTAGCATGAAAAAGCATGGCTAAACCGGTTTCAACAATGTGCCGGTGCTTTCTTTCCGCGCGAGCATTTTGAGGAGCGGTGTATGGACAAGAGAGGCGATGAAAAGTGCCATTTTGATCAAAAATATTACGAACATTTTTGTTGACAAATTCCGTGCCACCATCGCTTTGAAAAATTTTAACTTTGCGGGAAAGTTGAGTTTGAACAAGGCGCAAAAAACTTTGAAGAACCGCATAAAAGTCGGTTTTGGTTTTAAGCGGATATAGCCATGAGAAACGAGAGTAGTCATCTACAAATACAACATAATATTTGTAACCATTTTTGCTAGTTATTGGTGAGGGTCCCCATAAATCACAATGAACGAGATCTAGGGGATTAGAGGCACGTTTGTCATTAGTAGCGAATGGTAATTTCTTTGCTTTAGCAAGTTGACATGGTGAACAAATATTAGGTTTAGGCAAAATAGATGTAAAAGATAAATGACCAAGACGTTTCATAACTGAAATTGTATCAAATGCAACATGACCCAAACGATAATGCCACAACTCAAATGAGGCTTTATTAGATGAAACAGACGCAACAAAAGCAAAGGACTTGTCTCGAAGCAAGTAGAGGCCGTTTTCACATCGACCTTGAGCGAGAGGTTTTCTTGTTGTCCGGTCCTGAATCACAAAAAAGGAATTAGAAAACAAAACATCGACAGGAAAGTCATTGGTAAGTTTACTAATAGAAAGAAGATTGCGAGTCAAGGACGGAACAACTAAGACATCTTTTAAGTGAACGTTGTTTTGCAACGTGACACGTCCCTTATGTGTTATGGGCGATGAATGGCCATTGCCAAAAATGACCGAAGAGGATCCTTTATAAGGAGAAAAAGAATGTAAATTACCGGTATCATCGGTCATGTGAAGATCGGCTCCGGAGTCGGCCGCCCAGTCGGGAACATTGTCATCGGACACATGGCATTGAGCATGAAAGGCTCGAGCTATGTCGTCATTACTTGAGGCCGATGCAACAAAGGTAGATAGTTTTGGACATTTGTTCGCATAATGTCCATTAGTTCGGCATAATTGGCAATGGGGAGGTCTTCGATTACCTTTGGAAGGAGTCGAAGAGGAAGAATTGCGAGTCGTCCCAGATCCAGTTTTGGGCCGAGAATAGGAGGATCCAGATGGGCGATTTTGGTGAGCGGCAAACGCAACAGCGGGTGTAGAAGGAGGATTGAGAGAAGCGAGAAATTGCTCTTGACTTTCCGCTTTCGTCAATAAATCACGGAAAGGCAAGGAGGAGTGAGATGTGCGAATAGCGGTGGACCAACTCTCAAAGGTGGAGCCGAGACCACATAAGAACCAATGGGTCTTATCCGTGTCAGTTACGGGATGGCCGATTGCCGAAAGTTGGTCACAAATAGATTTAAACTTGCGTCCATATTCGGCAATTGTGGAAGAGCCTTTGGTTAGTTGACGAAGAGTGTCACGAAGCAAGTGCATTCTCTCCAAGGAGGTGTTGCTGTAAGCCGCCTCAAGGGCTGCCCAGATTTGGCGAGCATTGGAAAGACCAAGAATTTCCGCCATCGCTTCTTCAGTAAGAGACGCGTGAAGGAGGAGGATGGCCTGCTGATCGTTGGTAAACCAAGACGAAAAAGCAGGATTGGGTTGGTCTTTCGATTCAACAATGATAGTTTTTGGTGGAGGAGAAATAGAGCCATTGATATAGCCGAGAAGCTCTTGGTTTGCGAGTAAAGGAAGCATTTGATTGTGCCAGGTGAGGTAGTTAGAGGAGGAGAGTTTGATGGGCATCATGTGCATGATGGTAGTCATGGGAAGCTTGGAGGTGGGAGTGGAAGAGGATGTTTCGGTGATGGTCATGGCTGCGAGAAAAGGGAGCAGCAGCAGAAAGAAAGGAAGCAGAAAAGGGAAGACAGAATCGGAAGTTTTTAGGCCAGGAATGGTTAGGCTGATACCATGATAGCCAAAGAATTCTCTCTTGATTGATTAGAGAGATTGAATGACATTTAAATAATAGATACAAGACTAATTACAAGGCTAGAAATAAGGAAAGTCAAACAAATTAAAAACAATACAGATTGTACAAAACTAAATGAGAGAATATTAAGGAGAATTGGTTGATTGTGATTGATCTTGATTGATGCTTCTATTAAGGAGATTAAACTAAATAATAATTATCTATAAGATATTAAACTAAAATAATATTTAGTAGGAGATTTATCTCTAACTAGTTAGAAAAAACTAAACTAAAATAATAATTATCTATAAGGCTATAGGCTGTGAGGGGCATGGTTGGGTCATTAATCGCCACGTAAGACCATTAATGGATTGCTACACCACCCCCTTGTCTCATCCACCATGATTCCCATGGATTAAACCATGGAAACCATGAGCCTACTTTCCATATTTAATATTTTCTTTCCTTTTCACAAAAATAAATTAAAGTAAGATAATAGTGGTTTGAGTCATAACCACACCCTTAGGGTAGTGGTTTTGGATGATGGATTAGAAGTAGATGACATGCCGCTGATATGGAGGGTCATGGTGATCATGAGAGTCATGACCACACCCTATAGCCTAAGAAATTGTCTAATATGATGACAGGTGTCCCCAAAGTGGTTTCTTTTATTATATAGTATAGATTACCGAACATAATTCACTAGAGGTGGGTTTTCAACCGGAAAACGGACCCGAGTAAAACTAACCCAAACTCAATTATGATATTATTTGATTAACCCAAACTTGAACAAGATGGAACTTGAAACCCGAAAATAGTATTCAGTTTGGTGATTGGGTTGAAAAAATGTTAATTGGCTTAACCCGATTGACCCAAATTTACATAAACAATGTGAATTATACGTACGCATACATAATTAAGAGGTAAGTCTAGTTTTCCTCGTTTTGTTTTTGTTATGAACATGATGTTTTTGTTTTGTTGGTTGTTTGAGCGACTAAAACTGTTCGGTTTTGTTGATACGATTTGACGCTTTCTTTTTAGTTTATATAATTGGTTGATATGGTTTAGCTTTATGCTTATTTTATTTGACGCCTTTTTAGTTAATATATGTTTATACTGTACGAGTTTGAACGAAATGTCATATTGTGAATGTTTTTATATAACGTTTTGGGTGTTTCAATCTCGGTCGCAAAAGCCACTTGGTGCTCCCCAGTCAGAGTTGAGAAAAAAAATTACAAGAGCTCGTAAAACTTTTTTCAAAGTGTTGATAAAAGTGAGATGGATAAGCGACGTCTTAAGGCTACTTGAAAGCAATCCAATGCCTTCATTACCAAGTATATCTTTCTTTTGACAGTCTATATACGTTAAGTAGCAAATGCCATCAATGAAAAAGACATTTTTGTAACCGATCAGGTTCGGTCCTCTATTTGTAACCGATCTCATACGTAAACAAGTAACCGCTTCATATTGGCTAGTATCGGTTTTGACCAGTTCAAAGCAACCAAAGATGAGACCTGCTCAGGGTACATATATTGACCATTCATAACTTAAACCTATAGGCTATAGCCACTAGCAGGATTGCATTGTCCTTTGATCCAGGTTTTAAAAATTCAAGTGCACAAAATCAATTATACATAAAAATCAAACACTGATAAATTAATCATTGATAAAAGCTGATATAGGTTAAAATTAAATTGAATTGCGAAAAAATAATAAAAATTAGAGACCGGAATTTTACAGCCCCTTCGCGCATCCACCAATGAAGAACTTTTGCCGATATTTGTTAGATCAAAACACCGATTCAACTAGTCACGAGTATTACTCAACTTCACAAGAAATAATCAGGTGTTCTTCTCGTGACATCAGGTTCGCCTCTTCTAGGCGCCGGGTCAAACTGCATAGCATATAATTTTCATTAATATTGTTCGACAGATTATAAAAAATAAAAAAAAATCTGCTAATGGGTCAAAAGTCGCCCAAAGTGTCCAATATCATTTTATTCAAAACATAATCATACTGTCGAAATAAATTAATTTTATAATCATACTTAACATAATAATCAAGTATAAAATTGTTAGAAATTTTAAACAAAAACTGATTTGGTTCAACCCTAAGTACCAAATATACGGTTTATCCGATTTTGCCAAATCTGTCGTATTATATTCATGTTGATGTGCACATCGATAACAACATTTCATTTCAATAACAATATAATCTTTATGAAACCTGGATGAATGTGTGGCCATTGCAATCATCGACCTCCAGTATAGAAGCCATGTTCCCACATCGATAACAATAGTTTGGTGCACTAAAGATAGTTACAACTTTTTGGTCCTGTCGTAACAAACACCAACATTAGAAAACAGTTCCCACCAACACAAATATAAATATAAGTCCATAGTAACCTCAAGAACTAATAAAGTTTTAAACTTTTGTACTTACATGCCCCCAGTTGAATCCCTCCATTACTAGCTGATGAGCTCTAGCAATGAGCTTTAAGTTGTTGCTGTGGTTAAATTGCTCAGATATGTCCTGTTAACAAACATCTAAGCAGTTAATGCGGTAAAAAATCGGACATTGGTCAAGGACCGATATTTGAGATGTCGGTTATCGTGGTGGGATATCGGTAATTTTAATATCATGTTGAATTTATATATATAGCAATTTAACACTAACAGTTTAGTATACTTTCCTACCATTAACAAATTAACCTTTTGCAACTTGCAAAACACTACAATTGTAGCAAGTAGGAACTAATTAAGACTTAAAACACTAACAATTAACAATTAAGACTTAAAACACTAACAATTAAAAATTAAGACTTAAAACACTAATAGCAGCAATAAGAAGAGAGTTGAATGGTAGAACTAAGAAGAAAAGTACTGATATCGGGAAAATCGGTGGTATATCGGTCAAATATCGGTACTCATATTCTGACCGATATTTCGCACCGATATCTCACCAGAGGACCGATAACCAATATATCGCGATACTAACTACATAAACAAACATGACAATATTAATCAAGTTCGTGTAAAGAAATGGACTGCATGGTGAAAAAAGAAGACGTACCTGGCCAAAGGTGTAACCAGCTCCACGAGGTGAGATACCCCAACCGCAACGGTCATCTGGGTCAGACCACAAAAGATCGCACATTGGACCCTCATGTGGAACCTCTTGAACGCGATCGAAACTTCTTATACTATCTAGTGTTTCAATGGAAGGTGACAACCCACCATGAAGGCAAAAAATTTCTGATTCAACCTAGAAATGAACATTAATATGGTTAATGATTTAATGTGCTTTCCAAAATGCATAAACATTAGCAAAACAATTGCCATACAAATATATGAAAACATGAAAGACAAAGGTGAGATTTTTGTTAAATCTTTATGTTATACAACCAAATTACCCCTCTTATTAAAAAAGAACAATAAAATTTAAGTTAAAACCGTTATTTTGGCCAAACCACAGAGACGAAAACCGTATAACACTCTAGTTAGCAAATGAATGGATGAAAAGAAGATAACAGACTTACCAATGCAGTCAAAGGGAAATAGTCAAAAAGATCTGTAAACATCTTCCAAACATTAGCACTGCCATACCTGTAAATCAACGAAAACCAACAACGATATGTGATGGTCAATATTCAATATAACTGTTGTAAACGAGCTAGAAAGGTGCAACTCTGCAATGGTCAACAGAGGAGCAACAATGCCATTTTAAATTAAAAAAAGAAGATACTGTTTTTTATAATTTAAATAGCTATATATTTGCTAGGTACCCATCCATGTTGCAAACAACTGCTTTTTAGATGTCTTGAAACTATTTTGTCAAAAACTCCACAAAGTAAATACATATGATTTCAGATATTAGAATGCAAGGAACTCACTTCCGGAGACATTCATCATAAAACCCATAGACTTGTGTGATCTGTGAACAAATGTATTCAGATTATTAGTTGTAGCCATGTCAATAGAATAATAACAAAAAAAGAGACAAATGAGTCACCTAAACTGTACTTTTAATGCATAAAACCTCAAAATATATCTAAAAAATTATTATTAATATAAAAGGTTTCAATCATAAACGAGAGCAACTATTTATAAATAATTTAAAACTTTGGACAAAAGAGTTTTTGGTCAACAAAACTAACTTGATCAATTTCGACCTGTACCGAAAAAAATTACTCAATAATTTTACTCATTAAACAACTTGCCTAGCCTTAGGGGTGTTCATCGAATTGAATAACGAATTTTCAAATTAATCGAATCGAATTTTTATATTTTTTACCTAAATTTGTATTCGATTAAGATTTGATTTATTCGATTCGAATTCTATGCCCAATTCAAAATTAGATTCGATTCGTATTAGAAACTCGAGTTCGAATAAATTCGATATAATTCAAATTCGCCATAAGTAATAAATACTTTTACTTTTATTTTTAAAACTATTACAAACTAATTATAAGGGCTTTCAGAGTTTGACCCATAGTTGTCAATAGCGATCGTAGCGATCACTATAGCGCTCTAAGAAGCGTATAGGTATAGTGTCGCTATTAGGGTTGTAGCGATGGATAGCGAGAATAGCAACACTTTTTTTGTTTTTTATTATAAATAGAAATTGAATATAGCGATAAAATAGTTGGATTTTAGGTTTTTGTTAAATATACATGTAAAACAGCATATATATCAGGGTATTTTGATATAATATACAAATAAAATTTGTAAAAAAAAAAATTCTAGTGTATCGCTATTTATAAAATTGTCGCCCACTATTTGTCGCTATTCGCTATGTAGCATATTGGTACCTCATCGCTATTTGTCGCTATTCACCATTAACAACTATGGTTTGACCAAAATTTAAAAGGTTTTTTCCATGTGTGTATATATTCATGTATATATAAATATACAAAAAATATATACGTATAATTTGAATTCGAATTTCGCATCAAATCTAATTGAAAATCATACATTCGTATTCGATTCGAATGTAATTACTTAACTCGAATTAGAATCGAATCAAACTCGAATATTTGAAAACCGAATTTGAAGCTTGATAATCAAATTCGAATCGAGTCGATTTTTTTTTATTTTTCGAATCCGAATCAAATACTGAATACCTTGACCTAGCCTACCCATTATTCCACATCTAATTAATATTGTTTCAAAAACGCTCAACTATAAAATTTTACAGCAGATGAAGCAGCAAAATACCTGCCGACTTTCATGATTTCCTCGTAAAATAGTGATTCTCTGAGGATATCTCAGCTTCAAAGCAACCAACAACTGAAAAAATAAACGACAAGTAAATAATGTTACCTCCATTCCCAAAATCCCAAATAGATAAAAGGCACACATTTTGCACAGTTCATAAGTTAACAATGATATAGATGTGTAAAGGATGATAGATACAGAAGAAAAACATGATTAATATGATTGCTTACCGTGACTGTTTCAACAGAATAATACCCTCGATCCACATAATCGCCCATGAACAAGTAATTTGTATCTGGACACTGCCAGTAAGCAAACAGCAAAATATTCATGAAGTTAATTGATAGTTGTATAATTAATAACAGAACCCAGAATTACCGCAAAAACAGTTTATATAAAAAAAATACCTTTCCTCCAATGCGAAAAAGTTCAGCAAGATCATGAAACTGCCCATGAATATCACCACAAATAGTCACAGGGCTCTTAACGGGCTGCAGAAGACGCAAACATCCAAACACTTTATTAGTGAAATATCCATGTGATGACCCGTTTGTCTTGCAATCAATTGTTACATAAGCCTTTTACAACCCAACGCTAACAACTGAAATGGGTCAATTTTTCTACTATATGTGATAAAATCAGAAGTTGCAAAATTGCAGCTTTTAATCTAGTGAAGATTATAAAGCATCCGAGCAACAAAACAATCGCTTAAAAACACCTACAATTTTTAACTGAGCCAAAGAAAGAAATCTTGTATGGTCATACCTGAACATTGCTTTCCTTCATCAATATCTCTTTCGCCTTCTCACATAATGTCTTTACCTAAATCCCACAAAAGAGCATGCATACAACAATGAGTATACGTCCATGATATCATCGATAATTTCTTATTATAAATAAAACATGAACACATATAAACATAATAATAATTTAATGTCAATCCCTGTCTAGTCCTAATTTAGTGAAAAAAATATAATATCATTTTTACCCAACTTCATTCTTCAAACTCTAGTCACACCAGTAGGGGTGAACAGAAAACAAAATAACCGAACTGTAACCGAAATAACCGAACCGAAATAAAAACCGACAGTTCGGTTTTCGGATAATCATTTTCAATAACCGCAAAAAAACGAACCGAACCGATAGGTTATAATAGGCCCATTTCATATTTTATTATGTTTATGCCTAACGTAATGCAACAATGTGTTATAAATATTGCATGTTTTGATGAAGTGAACACTTTTATTGCATGTTAGTGTTTTCCTGTTTGGGTACCAAAACTACAGTTTCTTTCTAGGCGAGACAACTGATGATATGTAATAAATACACTAAATAGTAACGTATAAAGGTGAACAAACGGTAGCTTACGAGTGTATTTTGGTATAAATTATTAAACAAAACAGAACAAAAAACACTAAATAGGTTTACCCAACAAGTGTATTTTGTTCACACCTTCCCAACAACAAGACACACATGACACAACAGCAAAAACATAACTAAAAAACGGCTTTTTAACCGTAACCAAAACAATAACCGAATTAACCGAAACCAAAATAACCGACAGTTCGGTTTTCAAAAATATAAAAACCAATTATATCGGTTTGGGTTTCAGCTCAAAACCGAACCGAACCGTGGACACCCCTACACACCAGAATAACATTCAAGTGAACCACATTCCAAATAACACAGTTAAAACTCTATAAATAGCTCCTGAAACCACAATTTCCACATAATAATAATAATAAACAAATTCATGAAATTACAAACCAAATCAAGAAAATATGATTAAATAATAACCCCTTTATAAAAGGCAATTAAAATTAACCAAATACTAATACCCAGATAAGAATAATTTCAGATCTATCAATATCACACAATCTAAGATGCAAAGTTTAAAACTTTAACATACATGTAATTGAAATTTAAACAGAAAACCCTAAAATTGCAAAATAAATAAAGTAAAATTAAATGAAAATGTGGTGAAACCTCTGGCTCTGATAAGGGCTTGCACTGCATGAGCTGTGAAATTTGTTCGTCCAGGTTTCCATGGCTGTTGGAAGCTAGATCTACACTCATTTTGGTATGTGAATATATATATTTATATATAGATATAGATGGTGTGTGTGTGTGTCTATCTACGGTTGAGTTTCTAAAAAGAAATGAATATTTGAATGAATCAATAAAAATTAAGAAAGATGGAATGAAAACTGAAGAAATTAGAGGGGCGATGGTGGCGCCAAGAAGAACAGAAACCCTCCAAGATCGGTTTCTCGATTCTTGTGTTTTGCCTGTATTTAGTTACATGAATGGTCACTATGGTATAGACATATTACGGTTTTAGTCCTTTAAGAATTTAATAGTTAGATGTTTAGTTTTATAGTTTGTAATAACGTAACATGTTTGGACTCTGAAATAAATGTAAGGGTTTGTTTGTTTAACTCTTAATGAGTCTCTTAATGGTTTAGACCTCTTACTGGTTCAGCACTTAATGGTTCAGACTGTTTATTTTGTGAGTAAATGTCTGAATGGTTCAGACATTTGCCTCTGAATGGTTAAGGTGTTGTTTGTTTTTTAGGAAGTAAAATGTTTGCAGCCTGCGGACCAAATCTGCAGACATCTGTAGAAGAAGAAGTGAACCAAACCTCTGCAGTCTGCAAGAAGAAGGTTGTTTGTTTTTAATTCTAAAATAAACTGGTGGTGGTGTACGGACGGTGGTGGTGGTGGTGCTAGACGGTGGTGGGTGGTGGTGGTGGATGGTGGTGGTGATGGAAGGAAGTGGGCGGTGGACGGTGGTGGTGGTGATGGATGGTGGACGGTAGTGGGTGGTGGATGGTGGTGGTGAACTGTGGTGGTGGTGATGGATGGTGGACGGCAGTGGGTGGTGGACGGTGGTGGTGGTGGTGATGGGCGGTGATGGTAAGTGGTGGTGTTTAACTCTCTGCAGATCTTAGAAGATCTTAGAAGTGGTTGGGCCAAGTCTGCATCAAGAAGAGCTTGCGCATACGTTTTTTAATGAGACGTTTTCGAAAAAACAAATAGTCTGCACGTGGCAATATATGTGCGTGGTCTGCGCAACGCAGACAGAAGAGCATGCGCAGATGTTGGACCCAGTATGGCCTAAACAACTTCTTTTCACGTAATATGGCAAGTGATTTTAGTAGATGTGCGGAAATGGAAATCAGACTTTCAGAAACAAGGCCTACATAATTATCAAGTTTATATCACTTTGAAACAAAATAGTTTACAAGGTGATTGTAAGATTATTATCTATTACAAATGAATCTTGAATTCTGTGGGTGAGAGGGCAATGGAGTTTGCGTAGTGTATATGAATCCTAGGCTTCAAACTCAATTGTCTTCTGCTGGTTGAGCCTTCTATTTATAGAAGGCTGGGTACATGAATAAACAATAGTTTATTCATGCAATAAGTCCTGCAAAAAGTAGCCATTTGACATATTCATTGAATCCAATAGTCAAGTTGCCTTTGTAATCATGATATCCAATAATGTCAATTTGCTTTGGTTATTGTGGCAGGATAGAGCTGATTTCAGACAAGTGGGGTATTCATCAGAATTTCTGATAAACCACTTCATCAGAAATTCTGGTAAACAAATCATCAGAAAACCTGATGATCAGAATCGTCAGAAACTGATGATATTTCATCAGAACTATCATCAGATCCATCAGAAATGACCTTCTCTGATAATCCAATTCAGCTCTTGATCAACTTGTGATTCTTTGAAGTAGATGTTGTTCATTTCAGTTGTCCTATCTGATCTTCTTCTTCTTGTTGTGATCTTCAGGACTGTTGTCTTCTTCATAGATCCAGTTGAATATGATTTTCTTCAATACTTACAAATAAAGTTTCCTAACAGTTTCCCCCTAAGTATTGTAAGAAAATGAACTATTTCTATATCTAACATAAACAACTTCAACTGTTTCTTGAAAGAAAAACAACTAAGTTCAGAAACATAGAACATAATCAAACCACCCATTGTTCAAAACAGACAAAAATAAAATATTGTTCAAAAACAGAAATTTAATCTCATCAATTCATTAATTGATCTTCACTCCACTTCTGTATTTGTCTCCTGGTTTTAGCCTTTTCTTGTGATCAATTGCCTTTTGAGTTTCCTTGTACATCTCTTTATACCATCCTCTTGATTCCATCCAGCTTTCAATGCAATCTTCAATTGTTTTTCTCAGTTGTTCATTGTTCTTTCCCTTCTTTTTGAGCTGCTCTTGTTTCTCATTCATGCAGTTCCTTATATATTTCAGGGTTTGGTTTGAATACCTGCATATTTCACTGATTCTGAACAGAGCTTTCTCATCATTAGCATCTTTGAAAACTACACACATTTCTGGTTTTTCAAAGATTGCTCCAGTTCTTACGAGTTTAGAAGGAATTTCAACTAGAATTTTGTTGTTGAGAGGAGGTAATAGCACCTTGTTGCTGTACCCAAAATTGATACACAGATCAAAATCTGCCAGTGCAGCCATTTTGTATAACTTTGCTCCTGCACTTTTGAAGCTGTCAAGGGCTCTTCTTATCACAACTACACTCCCTTTTTCTTTATCAATGATATTCTTCATTTTGGCTATGCCCATTGGATGAATATCATCAGCCAGATTTGCATCAGTAACCTTTTGTTCACTTTTATCTTTTCTGATCAAGGTATACTTGTTTTGTCCTTCATTACCTAATATGCCTCCTCCAGTGGTAAAAGTATCGATTCTTTCAATAAATACTATTGGATTGGTCATGTGTTTGTGCAGAATTTCCCAGCCTCCATTGTTTCTGATTTCAACAATACCTTTACTCAATGGGGAGAGTGGCCTTTTTGGGTTGTCTTCTGGACCTTTCCAGTAGTAGTGCTTTAGATGTTCTTCAGGGTACATAATTGTGTGTAAATCACCTTTCAGCACTTCCATTTCTTTGATGTTCCCATCCGAATCTTCTATCATCTCTTTTCTTGGCCTTTTTGAGGAGGTCACTTCATGTTCCATTCTTCTCTTCTCTTTTGTATCCATCTTTATACTGAACTATGTTTCTCCTATGAGAGCTGTGGAAGAAGACTGAATTGGAACAGGTTCTTTCTGTTGGACCCTTGAACTATCTGGCTTTGGAATGTTTGGTGGAGGACCCATGAGTAACTTTTGTTTATCTGGAGGTGGACCCATGGGCTGCTTCTGTTTTTGAGCTGTTGAAGTTTCTGTTTGTTTGGTTTGATCTTGTTGAATGGTTTCTAGTTGTTGTTGAGGAGTTTCTGATTCTCCTGCTTGTCTCTCTTGTGGAATTGGGGCTTTTAGTTCATGAAGATCAACTTTTGTTAGCCTGGCAACATTAGACTGCAACCTCTTTACTAATAGATGAACATTAGCAAGAGTTTGAGTATTTGTTTCTTCTTGCTTCTTCATTTTCTGATACTCCAGATTTTCTTGATTTTTCTGTGCAGTTAATTCCACCATCAGCTTCTCAAAAGCCTCAGCCATTCTGCTGTTGTTGGCTCTGAGGAACTGTATTTCTTCAAGAATTCTTCCTGAACTTGAGCTTTCTCCTGTAGTTGCAACCTCAGCCATCTTTTTCTTGATATCTTGCAGTTCTTTGAGAGCTTTCTCGATTTCTGATGAGCTCTCTTTGTTTTCTGATGACTCTTGTAGTTTGTTGAGGGCTGCAGCATTGTCTTCTGTTTGCTTCTACACAACTTTGACAGTTTCTGATAAAACTTTGATATCTGTCTTTTGATTTCTTATTTCTTACAGTATCAGATCAAGTTTCCCTTCTGTGGTTGTTTTCTCAGTAGCAATTGTGTCTTCAAGTTCCTTGTGAAGTTGTTTAGGGGACATAGATTGATGTCCTTGGTAAATAGGAGAAAGAACAAATGTTCCTCTTCTAACACCAGCAGAAAACACATTCTCTGCTGTTCTGAGGTTAAGAGGATTTGAAAATTCCAAATTCTCTGTTTCCTCACCAGAAAATTGAAACACATTCAAGTTCTGGTTTTCCTCATATCCTTGAACCTTTTCAGGTTCTCCATGAGTTGTTGAGAAACTTCTAATTTTCTCACCCAGGCTTCCTTGATCAGTTGACTGATCTCCACCTGTTGTTACCACATTTTCTTCTTCAGAATCTGATTCAGAAAATGGGTCCTTGGTTTCACTCACATTTTGTTTTGCAGAAATAGTGCCTCTATGTAAAATTTCATATTTTCCTTGAATTGATTCATCAGAATCACTCTCAGAGAAATGAAATGAGTTTAGTTTAGAGTGTTGTGCACCTGTTTCTCCCATATGTGAGATTTCAGCATGATGTTCTTCTGCAACAAGACTCATGTTCACATCTTTATCAGTTGGGTGAGGATCTGATTCACCCTGCTGTTCCATTCTTGGTGTGATTGACTCTTGTGCATCATGCTCCATTGGGGATACACTTTCAAAAACTTCTTTGTTTTCTGGCCTTTTGTTCAACATCTTCAAGTATTCTGCTCTGTATGGTGAATCTTCTGGTATCAGATTCATCACTTTTTCTGACAGAACAGGCACATCATAATCTGACTTCCAAGATTCTACAGCAGTCCAAGGTCTCATAATTTCTGTACTCCACATATTTTCTGATGCTGGAATTTCTAGGTTCCTTTCAGAAAAAGCATCAGAAATTATGATTGACAGAAATCTGGGAAAGGGTAGATGTGAATCTATCCTTGTAGCATTAGTCAGAATTGATCTTCTGATCAGATTAAATATTTCTGTTCCAAAATCAATATTCAACCCACTAATGAGACTGAACATGATTGTCAGAATATTCATATTTATCTGATCTGTACCTCCAATTTTTGATGATAAACACTTGTTCAGAATCTCCATTAATACTTGCCCGAAGGCAGGTAGCTTATTCCTCTTGAATTCATTGATTTTTTGAAATCTTTGTCTTATAACCCATCACAACATCAAGTAGTGAAAACATATCTTCCTTTTCTGGAGCTTCTTCATAGCTTTGACTTAAGGGTAGTTCCAAACATTCCCTTATTTTCTCCGGTGAGATTGTAATGAAGATATCTCCCCACACATGTGCTGTTAGCTCGAATTGATTTGAGATTTTGAGAGTTTTTACAGCTTGTTGAATGAGTCTTTCTGGTACCTCTCTCGTCTTTGTGAGAGCTTGAGCTATCGGGCATCTGATCAGAAATTCAATTAGGATTTGACACTTTATATCATATTCTTCAATATTGTCATTCATCGCTCCATTGTTGTTCTTTAATGGAAGAAATTCAGCTTCAGTGATGAAAGGAACAGAGTGTTCGATTGGTGGCATGTTGATGTTGATAGCTGCCATTTGAGAATTTGGGTTTTTGTTTCAGAAAGGGGTTTTAGGGTTTTGAATTTGAAGGTGGACGATGGAAGTCTCTGTTTTTTAATGAGATATTTATAGGGAATAGAGACAGAGATCATTGAGTGTTTTTCGTTGGTTGTTTGTATTCAAGGTGGTTAATGACACCTTAATGATGTTTTAATCCGTTTAGGAAACAACCGTTTTTGAAAAACCTTTGGTTGATCTCTAATTTAGTGTAAATCTTTTAAAAGAAAATAAGAGATTCCAATGATTTAGCAGATAAACACTAATGTCCAACTTGCACCTTTTCTTCATGTGGGACCTCTTTTGTTTAAAAAAAGGTCCAATAGAAACCTTTTCTGAGTTTGTGTATCTTCCTAGGTTTTCCTCTTGATGATATATATATCAGAAAATCTTTGAGTAAATCTTTTGGGGATTGGATTTTCTTTATATATCATCAGAATGCATTTGATTCATTTATAGAGATTGAATCAACATTTTTTTTTTTGAGATGAGAGGGAATGAGTAGAGTTCTGAGATTTTTACTTACATTGCTGTTCTGCAGTTCTGAACTCCACACATTTGTTCTTATGCATACTGATGTCTGTCGTTAGTGACATGCAAAAACCAACTAAACCAGTAGATAGGGTAAGTCGGATATCGAACCAGAGGAGGATTGTGGAAAGTGTGTAATGCTCAGTTTTGATTAACTACTATTGAAAAAAATAAAACTCAGTTGTTGGATTTGATTAATTATCTAAAAATTACGAACTAAAAGTGAGATTTAAATCAATAGGAGAGAAGATGGTTCCTCCAGATTTCAGGTTTTGCAGCTAGATTCAGTTATGTGTTTAATCGAAACACTTACATAGACATAAGTGTTTTAACCTAATTAACCAATTGTGATAATCAACGACTAAGTACTCCGGTCAATACATAACGGGAGGTTATCAAATAATTATCAATCGCAATTACAAACCCTAACCCCATGTCAAATATATCCCAATTACTAGAACTCTCAGGAACTGAATGCTTAGAAATTAAGGTTTAAATAAATGCAACCGGTTACAATGGATTAATCAAATCAAAGGTGAAAAGCATCGAATGCTTAGATCACCGAGTTATACGATTGTCACAAACACATAAAATTATCCAACTTACAAAACCCTCCATCCGGAGGAAACCATAAAAGACTAGCCGCTCATGATTGTGGGATGATCTTCACTGGCTCGAACCACATGGCCGCCTCCCTTTCTCTTCTTTGATGTCGAGATGATCCTCCTGTTGCCGTAATGATGATATTTTGTTGACTGTTTGGTGCTGTAGTTTGTGTAACCATGTGCGGCCCAATCAAACTAATCCAAACGGCCCACTCTATTGGCTGAATATGGAGGCCCAAAAGAAGTAATGTTCATTATGCCATGTGCCTCCCATCTATCCTTGATGTCACCGCCAAAAACAAGTCCCAAAGTCAATGTGTGCGCCCAAAAAGTCTGCCACTAAATCCTTTTCTTTTGATCTTCACGTGAAGTGCCCTTATGATGTGATGATGGTTTTTCTATTTAATTAATGCTCCCCTCCAATGATCCAATAATATTTTCCCATATATTGATGGTGACGAGGATCCAAAGTCAAAGCCCTATGATGATGTGTGACTTGTTTTCCTTATTCACGTGCATGTATATTGGCTGCCTAACTCGCATGCCGTAACTTACGAAATAGTAGCCGTAGGCTACGGTTTATAAGATCTGAAACTAACAGAACCTTCCTACCATAGGCTACGGCTCCAAACCATAGCCTACGATCTCTTCATGCTGGAAACCTTTATCTAACGTGCATATCAACTTTCGACATTAAAGCCCCTCAACTTCATTCATTAGTGCTTCTTGATCTTCCGAACTAACTTTTGACTCGAAACAAGTCCTGGTTAATACAATATGCCTTGCTAATCATATGTGGTAGTTCCGTTTCATTACCAAGCTCTCTAACTTCGCCGTATTACGCGTATTACCTGCAATACCACAAACATACATAGTTAACATATTCAACGCGCACAATCACTTAAAACAAAATAAAGCACTTATTATAACACACTCAAGGCTCGTGTTTCACACCCTCCATCACATCCCCACACTTAACTTTGATTGTCCTCAAGCAACCATCACGAACATTACTCACCTTATTAACAAATCACCTTCAAATCCCTTACCGAATTAACAATTCAAGGTCCCAAGTCATACCCGTCCCATAGACTGACACAATCGAGATTGACAATCTGACAATTAAGTGATACGCAGTTAAAACAATTTAAGACTTGCCTAACTAAAACTAACATGCTTATGATACTACACACATGCCACACGCCCCTCACAATAATCACTCCTCTCGGCTTAATCAAGACTAGCGTGTAATGTGCTAGTATGTAATTCGCTCAAAACCAAATACGTTACCTTGCAATCATAAGCTTGTATAGCAATCACACCTCCACTGTATCAAATAATGTAACACATATCAAAAGGACTTTTGGGCTTTGGGTTAAGGGTAAAGGTAAGGAAATATTTTTGGTTTTTTTATGTTTATATGGCGAGCACAAATAAAGATACCAAACCATGACAACTTATTCAGAATAACACTAACACTTGGGTGATTTTCGACCCATTTATTTAACACGAACATAATAATGATTTTTTTTTTCTTTTTCTTTCTTTTCTCTCTTTTTTTTTCTTTCTTTTTTTTCTGTTTCATTTTTTTTTTCTCTTTTTTTTATAACATACTAACACAGTTGTCATTCATGGCTGGTAACCAAACGGGTCAAACAAGGTGTAACAAATGAAAGGTGAAAGGCTCAACATGGTTAACTAAGGTGGGTGAATAAACAATCAACAAAAACACAATGAAGGGATCTTAATGCCTTTATCATCTATGTGCATACGCTAACCACAGTCTCAGTGTAACACCTCGAAAATTTACGTCCTATAATGTCTTGACACGTGTCATAACCTTTGAACGTGTGAAAGAATGTTCTTGAAGGACTAAAGTTGACAAACAATGAAACTGTGTAAATATAAGGGTTCAAAGTATCAACAATGAATAAATATACTTTACAATAACCCTACATGATGTTTATAACCTTAAACGAATGGATCATGGATCATACGAAGCGAATTGTGAAAGAAAGTGAGAGATTACAAACTACAGGGGTTAAATGTGTCAACATGTTAAGATATACCTCTGAGTGACCTTTTAGCAAACCCGAAGCCTTGTAACGATTAAATATGCTCACTAGAATGTACCATAAAAATTTCACCAAGTTTCGTTACCGTATGAGAAAATTATGATAAAATTCGTGTGTGAGGGTTAGAATAGTCAACATTGAAAATTAGGGCTTTTCGGGCGATCACAAAGTTACCCGAGGACTTGACAAAGATGGTATAAGCCTTAAATCCCCTAAATGTTAATTTTAAAGCCTCATAATGCAATAATGAAAGTGAAAGCGACGTTTAGGAGGACCGGGGACTGAAAATGCAATAAAAGGAAAGTTTGGAATCTGAACCGGAGGCCCATGCGGGCCGCGTAAGGATTGTCAATACCTTACGCGGGCCGCGTCCGACTGCCAGTTGCAGAAAAAACCCACAGGTGGCTGTTTTCAGCTTGTAACCGACTTTAAACTCAGGTTTTCGATTCTATGGGCTTCCTATGATGGTATTTAGCCTGTAGATGACACATGTATTGATCCTTGAACATTGGTAGACCCATTTGGCATCAATCTATGATAATCAAAGTTACTATAAAAGGCTCGTTATGGGCATAATGGAAGGTATCCTATTGATATCACAACATATTTAAGGCATGCTAACTTAGGAAACCTGTTTAGGACTCTTACGGTTACCCGTTACGCTTCATACGCGTTCGGTTTATGTAACTAGTTTACATAAATTAGCCGAAACGGGTCAAACCTTATCGGTTTTATCTCAAAATCCAGAATGTGTATAATATACCCATATTAAGCAAGTCTTCAAACTTGTCGGGTCTAAATCACATTCTATCCGGTCTTCGCTTAATCGTGCGTACGAACCGTATCTTTAAAACTAACCGGTCTAAGCTTAAGCTTAACTAAAGACCCGTTAGGATTCTAATAGGTTATTATAAACCTTCGTTCCAGATTAGGAGAACCAGTAAAAGATACTTGCACTCGCTGATTTTGATCTATACTTGCTCAGGTAAATACTCTTAACTTATTTTCCCTATACGGGCTTGGGGTACGGTATATAAAATACCGCTTGGTCGGGCATTGAATCTTTAATTGTATGATGGTTAAAGTATTGATATGTCTCGTTTAAATTGTTTTGTTTGCTTAAAGCCTTTGGGGGGTTAATGACCATGTCCCGGATATCCCTGGCATCATTTTACGAAATGGCCACGACCTTAGCACACAGGTGTAGGCGTACACCTGTCAGTGTCTCATTTACATAATGTGGTGTGTCTATTGATCTTTAACCCAGCTCGATCCGGCTACTGAACGCATAAGTAACATGTAAATCTTTTACGAGTATTATATTCAAATAATTATCCCAAGTTATAAAATATTATTTGTGCCTTGTGCCTTAAATGCATTTTCTTAAAATCTTTTCAAAATGAGTCGGTTGATTGTATTTACCAGTATAAACTGACGTATTTTTCTTAAAAAAGGTTAAGTGCAGGTACTACGCGTAATAGGCTGGCTTTTCTCCTAGCATCCTCAATAAGTCTCGCAAGCTTGGATGTCATAGACTGTTGAACACTGTTTCCTTTTATTTTGATCTACCTGTGGATTTATATTCAACTACTTGTGATACTTAATATTACAATATCGTTTGGTTGAAATGAATCTATACTTTGCTTCCGCTGTGTATTTAAATATTGTGTTGTTTGACTATTATGTTGCCAACCACGTCACGATACTCCCCTACCGGGCCCACCGGTAACACGTGGAAATTCGGGGTGTGACAGGTTGGTATCAGAGCCAACACTTAGTGAATTAAACACTAGCCTTTTGTGTTTAATCTCAGTTACATAATTGCACATTCCTAAATCTTCGAGTCTAGACAAAGAACTTAGGAATAATCCAAAATGTTTTTATTTTAATTTAAATTGTGTCTTTTATTTTTCCTTGTTATTACCTTGTTTATATTAACAGGTTTAGCAATGCCGCCAAGATTCAGACGAGGAGATCGAGGAAAAGGGCCAATCAGCGCCCCTAATGACCACGAGGCTGGGCCTTCAGGCCGGCGAACTCCTTCTTCTACAAGGAGTGCAGATCCACGAGAACCTTGGAGGATTTATGAGGAGCCTTCCAGACAATCCACGTCGCATAGCTCAACGCCTCCATATCATCACTCCTTTGGGCATCAGTCCGAGAATGAGCCCAACAACCCGCAACCTTCATACATACCCCTACAGCGATCTTCATCGCACAATTCCTTCGGAGACCCTACTCCTGTCTTTCAGGGCCGGTTTAATCCGGCAGAATACCTACCAGAACCAGGGGGCTTTAACCCACTAGGACCGGAGGATCACTTTTCTGGTGATCAAGATATGGACGAGGACACAGATCCCGTCGAGGCTTCAACCGGAACCCTGAACCATCCTTTTGTGATCTCAGATGGTTCGTCTTTTCACGGAACACCATACCAAGGTCCGGATAGTTACCAGGCACGGTTCGACCAGTGTGAGTGGTACTTTACACCATCTCACCATTCATCGCCTCACCTGCAGCCGTAACAGCAGCAGCAAGATCCCTCTGGGGATCCACGTTTAGTGGCAGTCACGCCACCGCCACCACCGCCGCCAGTTCATCTAGAGCCTCCAGAACCACCAAGACGTAGGAGGACTGGCACACGGATGTCAACACGGGAAAGGGATTTTCATTTCAGCACCCCTCAACACTCTAGTGGCAGCCACTACCCGCCACTATATGAAGGCCCACAGATGGGTGGACCTTCAGTTCCAGTTTCAGAGGTGAATTCGGCACCTATTGCACCGCCATCACCGGGTTTTGGCAACCCTATCCCTGTTTATACTGCTCCGGCAGCTTACAACCCATACGGACCGCCAGCATACCATAACTATAACTATGCCGAGGCCGACCCATACCTAGTGGCAGCAAACTACCTTGCCCAAAATCCTGAGGGACCATATGGAACCCCTTGGGGAATAGGACATCCAACTCGAGGGTATCAAGTACCTGCTCAGCCGCCGCCACAGTACCAGCCACCACGGTTTTCCCCACCAGAGCAGGAGGATCTCCGTCAAAGACTGGGCAGGGTTGAGCGAGACCTCCAGAGAGAGCGTAAGAAAAATGAGGGATTCATGAGTGGCTTGGCAAGTTTGCTGAAGGGAAAGAAGAAACGGGATCGTTAAATCCCAATATGTATTATGGTATTTCCTAGTTTAAATCAAGTCCCTGTGTGGACATTTCTTTATGTATGTATGTAGTCCCTGTGTGGACATCTATCTTTGTACTTAGTCCATACGTGGACTTTTCTCTATTAGTCCCTGCGTGGACATGTACTTTCGTAAACCGTCCCTGCGAGGACATGTATTATCTGTATAGCTCCTGCGAGGGCATGTGTTTCTGTGAAAAGTCCCGTTTAGGGCAAAGTGTACTACTTTTAAGTTCTAATGGAATGTAAGTTTATAAATTTCATCTTTGCTATGTTATGAATAATTAAATTAGATATGAAATAAATAAATCGGAATCATTCCTTTTAAAATCTATCTGCCTATGTTATTTTTAATTTAGGATCTTAAAGGTAAAACCTAGCCTGCATGTCATTTTAAGACCTGGCCAAGATGGTAAAACTCGTTAAAAAGATTCAAATCCCTGTTAACATCTGAAAACATGTTAACACTCCTGGCAGACATGATTCGTTAAAAACACACGTGTTATTATAATAAATGGATCTTTTCAAAGATTCCAAACCCAACTAAATGATCTCTGAATCATGGGTTAAATCATTAATAAATATGATCAGTTCTTTTTACCATCCATTGGTAATGGAATGCCTACGGGCCCTTCTCATTTTCATATGAGACAAAAGACAGTAATAGTCTGTGACCCTGTCTGATAAAGGTGATGAACTATGTTCAAATTTTAAAAGCCTTGATTCTCTGAAATCATAGCTTATGATTTAAATTGTCCCTGTGACTAGGCTTTATGTGCTAATAAAACTGTTATTGTTTTATAATTAGGATAAATTATATTAGAAATCCTAAATAAATGTGAGTAATAAATTAACCATATATGGTCTATGTTTACCACGGTTAATAAAAATTGCCATAAAAGACAATTCTATAAATAAACTCACAAATAAATTGATGTCGATATGTAACAGTTCAAGCTACATGGCAGACTCAAATGTGGTCAACAGTCACCCAGGGAGAGAGCATGATAATGCCCGAGTAAATGTAGCGGGTGCAGAATTACAGGCAATGATAGATAATGCCGTTAATCGAGCTATGGATAGACAGCTCCATGAATCCGGTGGTACCCATGCAAGGACCCAATCTGCACCACACTCTAGAACACCCTCCAGGACCCACACTGCCCACAACAGTAATTCTCACCACTCATCAAACCAGAGGAGTGCTCCATCCCAAAGAGTCGTACAGAATCAAGAACCCCGTAATAACGGTTGCTCCTATAAGTACTTCGTTTCGTGCAAACCCAGGGATTTCACTGGGGAAAAAGGAGCAGTGGATTGCATGACTTGGTTGGACGAGATGGATACGGTTGTGGATATCAGTGGTTGCAATAATAGGGATATTGTGAAATTCGTGTCACAGTCTTTCAAGGGAGAAGCATTAGCTTGGTGGAGATCTTTGATCCAAGCTACGGGGAAAATCCCGTTATACAATATGACCTGGGAACAGTTCATGACGCTGATTAAGGAAAATTACTGCCCTCAACACGAGGTTGAGAAGATTGAATCTGACTTCTTGTCGCTGGTCATGAGAAACCTAGACTGTCAGGCCTACCTTACCAGTTTCAACACCTTGTCAAGGTTGGTTCCATATTTGGTAACTTCGGAACCTAAACGTATAGCTCGATTCATTGGGGGTTTGGCCCCGGAGATCAAAGCAAGTGTGAAGGCCTCCAGACCAACTACTTTTCGGTCTGTAGCGGACATATCGTTGTCCCTTACCTTGGATGCGGTCAGGCTGAAATCGCAGAGGAACACCGATACCGAAAAGAGGAAGCGTGAGGATGACAACTCACGACGTTCAGACAAGAAGCAGAAGGGAAACAATGACCACCGGAAGGGGTCAGGATTTAGGAAGGATGGCCAGCAGTCGGGTGAAAAACCCATATGCAAAATCTGCAAGAGACAGCACTTCGGAAAGTGCAGGTATGAATCAAACTCAAATTCACAATCGAAATCTTTTGCATGTGGGTTGTGCAAGTCCAAGGAACACAAGACCTTGGATTGCAAAAAGATGAAGGATGCGACCTGCTACGGTTGCAATGAAAAGGGGCACATCAAGACCAATTGCCCAAAATATGCCAAGAAGCCTGAAGAGGCTAAGAAGACCAATGCTAGGGTCTTCAGGATGGATGCTAAGGAAGCCGTCAAGGACGACAATGTGATAACAGGTACCTTTCTCGTAAATGATGTTTATGCGAGAGTGTTAGTTGATTCAGGCGCTGATAAGTCGTTCGTAGACAATAAGTTTTGAGAATTGTTGAAAATACCTGTTAAGACTTTAAGTGTGAAGTATGAGGTGGAACTAGCAGATGGCACTTTAGAAACCGCTTCAACCTTATTAGATGGATGTTTCATATCCATTAAGAACCACTCTTTTCCTTTGTCCCTACTTCCTTTAAAACTTGCCGGTTTTGACATAGTTTTGGGTATGGACTGGTTATCTCATAACCAGGCCCAGATTATTTGCAATAAGAAGCAGGTGATGATCAAGACTCCGTCTGTTGAATCACTTACTATCCAGGGAGATACCCAGTATGGGCTACCCGAGAAAATGTCTATGCTCAAAGACTCTAAGTGTTTGAAGAAGGGTTGTGTCATCTACATGGCACAAGTGATTATTGATGAGCCGAAGCCCAAGATTGGGGATATCCCCGTCATTTCTGAATACCCTGAAGTTTTTCCAGAAGAACTACCTGGTTTGCCACCAGATAGGCAAGTAGAATTCAGAATTGACATTATTCCTGGATCAGCACCAGTAGCAAGGGCGCCTTATAGGTTGGCACCAACAGAGATGAAAGAATTGAGAACGCAGTTAGATGATTTGCTAGCCAAAGGTTTCATTAAACCTAGTTCGTCTCCTTGGGGAGCACCAGTTTTATTTTTCAAGAAGAAGGATGGATCGATGCGTCTGTGCATCGACTACCGTGAACTTAATAAGGTCACTATCAAGAATAGGTATCCTTTGCCCAGAATCGACGATCTGTTCGATCAACTTCAAGGGGCAAGTTTCTTCTCGAAAATTGACCTGAGGTCAGGCTACCATCAATTGAAGGTTAGAGATGAAGACGTGCACAAAACAGCATTTAGGACTCGTTATGGTCATTACGAGTTCCTAGTGATGCCTTTTGGGCTCACTAATGCACCGGCCGCGTTCATGGATCTCATGAATCGCGTTTGCAAGCCGCACTTAGATAAATTCGTCATCGTCTTCATCGATGACATTCTCATCTACTCGAAGAACCAAGCTGACCATGAGAAGCATCTTCACTGCATTCTGGAACTACTTCATAAAGAAAAACTCTATGCCAAGTTCTCGAAGTGTGAATTTTGGCTTCGGGAAGTCCAATTTCTTGGACATGTTGTTAGTGAGCGTGGTATCCAAGTAGATCCCGCTAAAGTTGAAGCTGTCATGAATTGGCATGAGCCAAAGACGCCTACAGAAATACGTAGCTTCCTAGGTTTGGCAGGATACTATAGGCGATTCATTGAAAACTTCTCAAGGATTGCTGCACCCCTGACTTCGCTGACGCGTAAGAAGATTAAGTTTGACTGGGGTCCCAAGCAGCAGAAATCCTTCGATATTCTGAAACAAAAGTTGAGCAATGCTCCAGTACTAACGTTGCCTGATGGAATCGAGGAGTTTGTAGTTTATTGTGATGCATCACACACCGGGATGGGATGTGTGCTTATGCAGAAAGGCAAAGTCATTGCCTATGCTTCACGCCAGTTAAAGGTGCACGAAAAGAATTACACCACCCATGACTTAGAGTTGGGTGCCGTTGTATTTGCACTAAAACTGTGGAGGCACTACTTATATGGAATCAAATGTGTGATCTATTCTGATCACAAGAGCCTTCAACATCTGTTCAATCAGAAGGACTTGAACATGAGGCAACGCCGTTGGATGGAAACTCTGAATGATTACGATTGTGAAATAAGATACCATCCCGGCAAGGCGAATGTAGTCGCTGATGCCTTGAGTCGGAAGGAGAAGGTGAAACCCATCCGAATCAATGCCAAGCGCATGGAAATAAAGAACAATTTGATTGAAAGGTTGTTAGATGCACAGAAGGAAGCTGTGTTGGAAGCTAACTATCCTAACGAAAAGCTAGGGGTAACTGAGGAGCAGTTAACACTTAGCAAGGACGAAATACTAAGATTGAATGGACGAATATGGGTTCCAATTTATGGGGGACTTCAAGATGTTATCCTCCAGGAAGCCCATATTTCCAAATACTCCGTTCATCCTGGAGCTGATAAGATGTACCAGGATCTAAGGGCAAATTACTGGTGGATAGGCTTGAAGAAGTCTGTAGCTATCTATGTATCTAAATGTTTGACGTGTGCGCAAGTCAAGGCAGAACATCAAAAGCCGTCAGCTCATTTCTTACCCATAAAGGAGACCTACAGCTCCGACATGTTAGCCCAGTTGTACGTTGATAAGATTGTAGCCTTACATGGCATACCTGTGTCTATTATCTCTGACCGAGATACTAGATACACGTCACATTTTTGGAAAAAGCTTCCAACAATCTTTGGGCACACGTTTGAATTTTAGTACAACTTACCATCCTCAGAAAGACGGTCAGAGTGAGCGTACTATTCAAACGTTGGAAGACATGCTTCGTGCATGTGTGATTGATTTGGGTGGTAGTTGGGATAACCACCTACCACTAATTGAGTTCTCCTACAACAATAGCTACCACACCAGCATTAAGGCTGCGCCTTTCGAGGCCTTATATGGTAGAAAGTGTAGAACGCCCGTTTGTTGGGCGGAAGTTGGAGATGTCCAATTATCGGGACCAGAGATAGTGTTCGAAACGACAGACAAGATTGTCCAGATTCGTGACCGTCTCAAAGCTGCTCGAGATAGGCAGAAGAGTTATGTTGATCCAAAGCGTAAAGCTTTTAACTTCGAGGTAGGTGATAAAGTTTTGCTTAAAGTATCACCCTGGAAAGGAGTGATGCGATTTGGTAAGAAAGGCAAGCTAAGCCCGAGATACATAGGACCTTTCGAGGTTATCGAACGTGTCGGGTCAGTTGCCTATAAGTTAAACTTACCTGAAGAGCTCAGTAGTATACACAATGTGTTCCACATCTGCAATCTGAAGAAGTGTTTCGCTGACGAATCACTGGTCATACCCCATACAGATGTGCATATAGATGAGAGCTTGAAATTTGTGGAAAAACCATTGTCGATCGAGGATCGACAGGTTAAGAAGCTTCGAAGGAAGCATGTACCGATTGTAAAGGTCAAATGGGATGCCCGTAGAGGTCCCGAGTATACGTGGGAGGTTGAGTCCACAATGAAAGAAAAGTACCCTTATCTATTTCAGTAAATCTCGAGGTCAAGATTTCTTTTAAGGGGGTGAGGATGTAACACCTCGAAAATTTACGTCCTATAATGTCTTGACACGTGTCATAACCTTTGAACGTGTGAAAGAATGTTCTTGAAGGACTAAAGTTGACAAACAATGAAACTGTGTAAATATAAGGGTTCAAAGTGTCAACAATGAATAAATATACTTTACAATAACCCTACATGATGTTTATAACCTTAAACGAATGGATCATGGATCATGCGAAGCGAATTGTGAAAGAAAGTGAGAGATTACAAACTACAGGGGTTAAATGTGTCAACATGTTAAGATATACCTCTGAGTGACCTTTTAGCAAACCCGAAGCCTTGTAACGATTAAATATGCTCACTAGAATGTACCATAAAAATTTCACCAAGTTTCGTTACCGTATGAGAAAATTATGATAAAATTTGTGTGTGAGGGTTAGAATAGTCAACATTGAAAATTAGGGCTTTTCGGGCGATCACAAAGTTACCCGAGGACTTGACAAAGATGGTATAAGCCTTAAAGCCCCTAAATGTTAATTTTAAAGCCTCATAATGCAATAATGAAAGTGAAAGCGACGTTTAGGAGGACCGGGGACTGAAAATGTAATAAAAGGAAAGTTTGGAATCTGAACCGGAGGCCCATGCGGGCCGCGTAAGGATTGCCAATACCTTACGCGGGCCGCGTCCGACTGCCAGTTGCAGAAAAAACCCACAGGTGGCTGTTTTCAGCTTGTAACCGACTTTAAACTCAGGTTTTCGATTCTATGGGCTTCCTATGATGGTATTTAGCCTGTAGATGACACATGTATTGATTCTTGAACATTGGTAGACCCATTTGGCATCAATCTATGATAATCAAAGTTACTATAAAAGGCTCATGTTGCAACATGCAACCACACATTCATTTCTGCTCATCTTTGGAACTCCACAGCAGACCCAAGGCCTTCTTAATCATCCATTAGTCACGTGTAAGTACCCTTAACCCTTCTTAATTAAGTTTTGTTTAGTTTATAGCCTAGAAGTCAAACCGTCGTAATTACGGTTTGACTTAGCGATAAAACACAAACGGTCCAGGGTTTTGTCGAAACGAAAGTTGTTATAAGTTGGTATTTATGTGGGCCTTAAACCCTTAAAAGGGCACCCACTCATTCCAATCCTAACCAGGTTGTTTGTCGAGTCAAACTTCTTTTGAAAAAGTCAACAGAATCATAAATCGTGAAATTAACGATACAGAAGGCGTGTAACCTGTTTTATCATTCATACAACTTGAAAATAAGTATAATAACTTGTCTAAGCATGTTTGATTCGACAACTTTCTGTTTTGAACCGATTCGGAGCCGAAAGACGCAAAAGTTTGACTTTTGATTTGACCTCGATTCTGACCCGGTTTTGATAGGTTTAGACATGCCTTAAAGTTCCATTAGGACCTAGTTACATGTGTGTATAACCCTCTGCGTTTATACCACATAAATCCTTAATTGTCCGACGTTTCCGTTAATCGCCTAAATATTGACCGTAATGCCCTTATGACCATAAAACGAGAATTTTTGAAATATGAAAGTACAATAATCTTAGTTACTGATTATTAAACATGTCTGTAAATTTTCACATCAGTTGGAGGTCTAGATTAGGAGATATGCTTAATGACGTAATTAGAACGCTTCTTAGTAATTAAACGGCGTCATTAGCATAAAGCCTATCTAAACCCAATTTTTGACACCAAACCTTTTACCCACTGATGTAATATAATATTTTGGGATTTTGGTAGATTTTTAAACTGATCATAAGCTAAGATTAGTGCCTTGATTCGGTAAATACCGAATATACCCTTTTCGGCCATAACATGAGTTTTACAAATCCTTTTGATGCCAATCCAATTGCTACTGATTTTAAATATTAAATGGAGTGTTTTGAACCTGTTTAACTGATCAGGAAACTCAGAATCCTATTTTAACCCGTACGTCGCTTAAATCGGCTTTATACGCGTATTATACGCATAGTTAGGGTTTAAAACTATTTTGGCATATAAGACTTATAACCAAATGTTATAACCTGTTAAAATAAACTATTTTAATGATTTATTCAGACCCGGATCACAGAAGATAAATTAATTACTTTTATAATCTTTAAAATGACCAAAATACCCCTACGGGGCTTAATATGAGATTAAACTCGTTATGGACATAATGGAAAGTATCCTATTGATATCACAACATATTTAAGGCATGCTAACTTAGGAAACCTGTTTAGGACTCTTACGGTTACCCGTTACGCTTCATACGCGTTCGGTTCGGTTTATGTAACTAGTTTACATAAATTAGCCGAAACGGGTCAAACCTTATCGGTTTTATCTCAAAATCCAGAATGTGTATAATATACCCATATTAAGCAAGTCTTCAAACTTGTCGGGTCTAAATCACATTCTATCCGGTCTTCGCTTAATCGTGCGTACGAACCGTATCTTTAAAACTAACCGGTCTAAGCTTAAGCTTAACTAAAGACTCGTTAGGATTCTAATAGGTTATTATAAACCTTCGTTCCAGATTAGGAGAACCAGTAAAAGATACTTGCACTCGCTGATTTTGATCTATACTTGCTCAGGTAAATACTCTTAACTTATTTTCCCTATACGGGCTTGGGGTACGGTATATAAAATACCGCTTGGTCGGGCATTGAATCTTTAATTGTATGATGGTTAAAGTATTGATATGTCTCGTTTAAATTGTTTTGTTTGCTTAAAGCCTTTGGGGGGTTAATGACCATGTCCCGGATATCCCTGGCATCATTTTACGAAATGGCCACGACCTTAGCACACAGGTGTAGGCGTACACCTGTCAGTGTCTCATTTACATAATGTGGTGTGTCTATTGATCTTTAACCCGGCTCGATCCGGCTACTGAACGCATAAGTAACATGTAAATCTTTTACGAGTATTATATTCAAATAATTATCCCAAGTTATAAAATATTATTTGTGCCTTGTGCCTTAAATGCATTTTCTTAAACTCTTTTCAAAACGAGTCGGTTGATTGTATTTACCAGTGTAAACTGACGTATTTTTCTTAAAAAAGGTTAAGTGCAGGTACTACGCGTAATAGGCTGGCTTTTCTCCTAGCATCCTCAATAAGTCTCGCAAGCTTGGATGTCATAGACTGTTGAACACTGTTTCCTTTTATTTTGATCTACCTGTGGATTTATATTCAACTACTTGTGATACTTAATATTACAATATCGTTTGGTTGAAATGAATCTATACTTTGCTTCTGCTGTGTATTTAAATATTGTGTTGTTTGACTATTATGTTGCCAACCACGTCACGATACTCCCCTACCGGGCCCACCGGTAACACGTGGAAATTCGGGGTGTGACACTCAGCATGTATCAAACCACACAAGTTCTAACACAAAGCAACATATGGCCTACTCTCAACAAATGAACATTTATTGTAATTCAACTATCACTAAGTAGGCTCAAATATCTCACCGAACAAAAGGAATAATAGTTACCGACACGTAGCATGTGTAATTCCTAAAGCATGTTACCCCTAGTTAGGCATCTCTTCTCAATTATTTTCTAAAAACTTGTCAGAAATACTCTCATGAAACTTAAAGTGACAACCATGACTAGGGATCTATGTTAGTTTAATATCAGTAGGAATCCTTTAGCAATTGAAAATGTTGGTTTTCATGTAGTTCAAGCATACTTGACACAAAAAAAATTTCAAAATTTTTCAATTTTTCTGCAAATTCAACCCTTCAAGCATTTAAGATCACAATCTTACCAACCCTTTCTCGAGTTACCGCATCCCCACACTTGGGATACATTGTCCCCAATGTATGGTGCAATTTATACTCTAAACTCGAGAGATACCACCCACAAACCATGAACGGCTAATAACTAGACGACTCAACACAAAGAAACCACTCCCGACACAAAGACTCACACCACCAAAAACACAAAAACAAATAAAATAAAGGATAGAGAGACACAGTGACCTGATCAGTAAATCAGCAAGTGTCGGTAGCGGTGTAACTGTTGCGATTTAACCGGAGAATACGCCCCTCATGGATTCTTTAAGATCTCACCGGGGATGTTGCCAAACATCCCCACACTTGATTCATTGCATCCGTGAAGATGGAACGTAGAAACCTGTCAAACACAAACACACCAAAACGAAACCAACCAAAATACAATACAATACAATACTCTACATCCTCGGGCTGCCTCCCGAGAGCGCTAAGTTTAAAGGTCTTCAGCCAGACCGTACCTGATATGCGCTACGGTGGTCTCAGTGCACATTTACCCCTTGTATTTCCCATGAATGCATGGTACCTGACATCACTGATCCAGCGGGGTCTAATTTTTATCAAGATGTCCACTAAAGCACTGCAATCCGGCCTTAGTCCACACTTTCCTATCGAGTTCCCAACATACACTCGATAGTTAACTCTCCACATGCGTTTCTTTTTACTCAATATCAGCAGACAAGTCAGATTATTGCACAACCACTTTATAATGATCCGCTCGATGTCCTTCACCGTCACCTTCCTCATCTTCTTCCTCGAACCCTCTTCCCCACACTTATTAATTTGAATAATTGATATGGGAAGAGGTTCGGTACACATATTCATCTCCTCCAGACTGTTATGCCTCATCATCTGCACACACCATCTGATCCACCAGTGACTCTTCATCAGATAAAGGACTCATTGGTGTGGTATTATCCTCCACAACCTCCTCCTTCATGTGAAAATAATCTCTAATATCATCAGGTAATGGTGAAAGGCGTTGTTCTATTTCAATCTTCATTTTTAAATTCTGACACTTAGAAACTAAACAGCTGATTCGATCTTCATCGGAAAGGTTGGGTGCTGATAAATACTGCTCGAGCTTGGATAAAGTCACTTCCAACATAGCAAGCTCTTTCTCCTCCTCGGTCTGATAAGTACAGACACCCTCGGGCTCAGGATATTCCTCGGGATGATGCTGTCGGTATCCCTGATACGGTGTTGAGATGTACGCATCCATCATTTTTTTATTCCAATACTCTGGATTTTCCAAATACACCGCGCACACATCTTCATAAACAGAATTATGATTACGACCGCAACAGAAACATTGTCCATCCGTCCTTGGTTCATAATAAGCATCATCGTCCCGATCCCATCCGTCAGAGTAATAATCATCCTCCACCATTGTATCAGAATCATAGAAATATGGTGGAGGGGAAGGATTACCATAGCAAGGCATCGATGGTTCTTCCAATTTCGCTCTTTCCCGTTTAAATCAGGCCTCGTGGCAACCGATACACGGGTGAAGTGGTTCCTTGCACAAAATGCATGTAAGAGAGGTGCATAATATTGTAAGATCTATCATCCTACATAAACACAAAAACACAAGCACCACGCATAAATCTAAACAAAACAAAACAAAACAAAACTGACACTATTTTTGGATTTTTTTTTTATCTATTTTACTAATAACTTAACACTAAACACTTTGCGCACGCCTCCCCGGCAACGGCGCCATTTTGATGTCTGTCGTTAGTGACATGCAAAAACCAACTAAACCAGTAGATAGGGTAAGTCGGATATCGAACCAGAGGAGGATTGTGGAAAGTGTGTAATGCTCAGTTTTGATTAACTACTATTGAAAAAAATAAAACTCAGTTGTTGGATTTGATTAATTATCTAAAAATTACGAACTAAAAGTGAGATTTAAATCAATAGGAGAGAAGATGGTTCCTCCAGATTTCAGGTTTTGCAGATAGATTCAGTTATGTGTTTAATCGAAACACTTACATAGACATAAGTGTTTTAACCTAATTAACCAATTGTGATAATCAACGACTAAGTACTCTGGTCAATACATAACGGGAGGTTATCAAATAATTATCAATCGCAATTACAAACCCTAACCCCATGTCAAATATATCCCAATTACTAGAACTCTCGGGAACTGACTGCTTAGAAATTAAGGTTTAAATAAATGCAACCGGTTACAATGGATTAATCAAATCCAAGGTGAAAAGCATCGAATGCTTAGATCACCGAGTTATACGATTGTCACAAACACATAAAATTATCCAACTTACAAAACCCTCCATCCGGAGGAAACCATAAAAGACTAGCCGCTCATGATTGTGGGATGATCTTCACTGGCTCGAACCACACGGCCGCCTCCCTTTCTCTTCTTTGCTGTCGAGATGATCCTCCTGTTGCCGTAATTATGATATTTTGTTGACTGTTTGGTGCTGTAGTTTGTGTAACCATGTGCGGCCCAATCAAAATAATCCAAACGGCCCACTCTATTGGCTGAATATGGAGGCCCAAAAGAAGTAATGTTCATTATGCCATGTGCCTCCCATCTATCCTTGATGTCACCGCCAAAAACAAGTCCCAAAGTCAATGTGTGCGCCCAAAAAGTCTGCCACTAAATCCTTTTCTTTTGATCTTCACGTGAAGTGCCCTTATGATGTGATGATGGTTTTTCTATTTAATTAATGCTCCCCTCCAATGATCCAATAATATTTTCCCATATATTGATGATGACGAGGATCCAAAGTCAAAGCCCTATGATGATGTGTGACTTGTTTTCCTTATTCACGTGCATGTATATTGGCTGCCTAACTCGCATGCCGTAACTTACGAAATAGTAGCCGTAGGCTACGGTTTATAAGATCTGAAACTAACAGAACCTTCCTACCATAGGCTACGGCTCCAAACCATAGCCTACGATCTCTTCTTGCTGGAAACCTTTATCTAACGTGCATATCAACTTTCGACATTAAAGCCCCTCAACTTCATTCATTAGTGCTTCTTGATCTTCCGAACTAACTTTTGACTCGAAACAAGTCCCGGTTAATACAATATGCCTTGATAATCATATGTGGTAGTTCCGTTTCATTACCAAGCTCTCTAACTTCGCCGTATTACGCGTATTACCTGCAATACCACAAACATACGTAGTTAACATATTCAACGCGCACAATCACTTAAAACAAAATAAAGCACTTATTTTAACACACTTAAGGCTCGTGTTTCACACCCTCCATCACATACATATCCCATGATCCTCCCTTTTACTCCATTTCCAAAATTTACCATTCTACCCAGCTTTGGAACAAAGTTGCTGAGTAAGTTCCTGTCCCCAGTCATGTGCTTGGAGCTAGGGGTGTTCAAAAAAATCTGAATCCGAAACCGAATCCGAAATATCCGAAAACTCGTATCCGAATTATCCGAAAATTCGGATTCGGATGGGAATTCTAAAAAATTTCGGATATTCGGATTATCCGAATCCGAAAACTTTAAAAATAAAAAAAATAGATTTATTATTTATATAATATATTAATTGATTAATTCCTCCACCTAACTCCTAAAACCTTTTCACTTCACACGCACACCATTAGATTCACTTTTGAAAATTAGGGTTCCAACTATCACAAACATATACACAGCCGTCGTCACTCGTCACTTTCATCTTCGATCTGTCCTGGACTACTGGCGTCCTCTCCCTCGCTCGTCCTCTGCCATCTTCGATCCGTCAAGAGGACCTCCTCCACCTTCCGTAAGTGTTATTATCCATTTCTTTCTTCATAAAATTAAAAATCTAACACTAATTGTTAATTAAATGGTTAGATCAATGAGTTTGGTTATATTTTTAAGGTGATTTGTTGATTAAAAGCATGAACATAAGCATGTAGATTTGGTCGGCTGTTAAATGTTATTATCCATTACTCTAATTTATTATCCATTTCTTTGTTCAATCGCATATAATATTCTAGATTTGTTGATTTATTGTACATATACTTTATTGCAAATACGTGTTATTGTTTATTAAGTATTAACAGGTTTGTATTTGTTACATATATTTTTTTTTAACATTCTAGATTTGGTCGGCTGTTAGTGTTAAATGTTAACTTTCATTAATAAACTGTTTATATTAATAGATTTACTTGTTATTAACAGATTTACTAGTTTATTATTCCAGATCTGATTGCTTAATTGTTCTTATGTATTCTCTTGTAGAGTAAGCTATTTCAATGGAAAATCCTAATGAAAACAACTCAGATTGTGAGCTAGTTTCTGAAAATGAGGTGGTTTCAAAGAAGAAACAAAAACCAAACAAAGATGGAAAACCACCATGTCCACCCCCGGCTGTAAGTGATACTCCTTCAGTCCATTTGATGAAAAAAAGATCGGCTTCGTGGCAGCATTATACTGATTGTGATATCCCCGACAAGGCGGAGTGTATTTATTGTCATAAACTAATTGGTTGTTCGTCAAAAAAAGGTACTACCCCCCTAAAAAATCACATTGCTGTTTGCAAAGAGTATCCGCCAAATATAGATAAAAAACAAAAGCTACTTGATCTCGAGTCTAAAACACATGTTAGTGATGATGGTTCTGTTGAAACCGTAACAGTTCCTAAGTTGTGGGAGTTCAATCAAGAAGTGATTAGGAAAGCTTTAGTAAAAATGTTGATTGTTGATGAATTGCCATTTTCTTTTGTTGAGCGGGCGGGTTTTAGGGAGTTTTGTAAGGTTATTAATCCTCACTTTATTGTACCTTCCCGTTCTACTGCAACAAGAGATTGTTATGGGTACTTTATTGAGGAAAGAAGGCGGTTAGTAAATATTTTTAAGAATATGTCAACTAGAGTGTGTTTGACTGCCCATTTCATCTATGACGATTGGACTCTACATAAGAGAATTATAAATTTTTGTCCAATTGTTGGTCATTCAGGGGTTTTAATAGGGAGGGCAGTTGAAAAATGTTTGATTGAATGGGGTTTGAAAAATGTTTTGACTGTGACGGTAGATAATGCTAGCTCCAATGATATAGCTATTCAACATTTGCAAAAAGTTTTTAATCATTGGGAGTGTAGTGTCTTGAAAGGGGAGTTTTTGCATATGAGATGTGCATCTCATATTTTAAACCTAGTTGTTAAAGATGGGCTTACTACTTTAAGTTTACCGATTAAGAAAATTCGTGCTTTGGTAAAGTATGTTAGGTCTTCGCCTGCTAGGCTTCAAAAATTTCTAGTTTGTGTTGAAGAAGAGAAAATAGAAAGCAAGAGTTTGGTGTGTTTGGATGTTGAGACTAGATGGAACTCCACTTATCTAATGTTAGAATCTGCTGTTAAGTTCAAGAAAGCATTTTTTAACTTGCTATTAAAGAATTCGAGTTGTGAGAAAGAGATTAGGAAGTGTGTGGGTGGTTTAATTCATGAGGATGATTGGATTGATGTTACTAGCTTGTTGCCTTTTTTGAAAATATTTTATGAAGCTACACTAAGATTTTCAGGCTCTCGCTATGTGACCTCCAATGCTTATGTACATGAAATATTTGGAATTGGCACCGTGATTGATAGTTACACCATGCACGATGATATTTCAATTCATTCAATGGCGCTAAATATGAAACAAAAGTATATGAAGTATTGGGGGGATGTGCTAAGGCTCAATCAGTTTTTGTTTATTGCTGTGGTTCTTGACCCAAGAAGAAAATGGCAATATATTAAGTGGCTTGTTAAAGAAAAGTTTGTTAACGCGAGTATCATCAAAACTCTAGATTCAAACATGAAGACTTTGTTTGAACTCTATGAGAAATCTATGCCCAAACAAAAAAAGGATAACGAAGTGACATCATCTAAAACTTCTAATCCTAATATGGCATGGAGTGAGGATCAAACAACAATGGACATTGAAGCAATTATGACCAACCGATTTGAAATGGCAATGGGGAGTTCGGAAACATGTATGAGAAAATCCGAGTTAGAGAAATATCTCGGAGAAGATCGGGAACCTATGGACTCAAGATTCGACATATTAAAATGGTGGAAAGTTCAACAATGTCGATATCCCGTTCTTGCTCGGATGGCTAGAGATATTCTTGCAATTCCAGTTTCTACGGTTGCCTCCGAATCGGCTTTTAGCACCGGGGGGCGAGTGCTTGATAGTTTCCGAACATCCTTAACCCCAAGAATGGTGGAAGCTTTGGTATGTGCACAAGATTGGTTGCGTGCTTCTAACAATCCAATAATGATTGAAGATACTATTTTTGATATCGAGAAACTAGAAGAAGGTTGTAATAAATAATAAGTTATTATTTGCTTTTTTGTACATATGCATTCTTAATTAATGTGTTTTTTGTTCTATTATATTGTAGATATGAAGGAGTTAACATTGGAACAACCCACCATCGTCATAGATGAAACTGTTGATGAAACGGTCGAGTCGGCTTAAGGTATTTTTATTTCTATTAAGTTATGGCTTATTAAGGTTTCTATTAATGGGACCTGTTGATTGATTCTTTGATTCAAGTGACACTAACATGCCTTTTAATTGAGTCTGTTGTATATTAAAGTGGCTGAAAGAGAAGTTCTTTATTTTAATCCATATTTTATTAGATGGTATCCTTCAACTTTTGTTAAAACTCATCCCACTCACCAACCTTGAATTGTTTTTTTTCTGTTGTATATTATAGTGGCTAAAAGAGAAGTGCTTTGTAAATAGAATTCTCTATTCCTCTTGTTGTCACCACTCACCAACCTTTAATTGTTTTTTCTTTTATAGAACTTTGCTACTATTTCACAATATGTATTTTTGATATATTGTACGCTTTCGCAGGTTTACAAGGGTTGAATATTGGATGCTTGGTTTACAAGGGATGAATGGAGGATGTTTACAAGCGCTTGTGGCTGGATTTACTGTTTTTATTATAAGAACTACTTTAATTTATGTCTTGTTTTGAATGTATAGTTGTTTTAAACTTTGGATTGTTTTGAATATGTTGTGTTGTTTTGAACTTTTGAAAACTTGAACTTTTTAAGCTTGGATTTTATTATTAGTTTGTTGAATGTTTTAGATATTATAAACTCGGAAAATTTGATACGAAACAGGTTTAGTTTTGATCTAATTAGAAAACATATTTTTTTTAAGTTCGGATATCCGTTTTGAAATCCGAATCCGAATCCGAAATTTCGGATTCGGATTCGGATGCCAATATTCAATATCCGAAATTTTCGGATATCCGAAAACCGGATTATCCGATCTTGAACACCCCTACTTGGAGCTTCCTGAATCGCAGTACCAGATCTGCTGCACATGATGGTCCTGAAATTGAAAAATTAGAGGGTTTTTGGTACCCAGGCATGCTTGGGTACTTTTTCTGATGGGATTCTAATCAAATTATTTTTTCTTGTTGGCTTTTCATCAGAAATTCTGTTATATGCTGAGCCATAAACAGATTTTTCATTTTTCTTTTGGAGATGTTGTTGAACAAGCTTCAGTATGTCAACACACATACAAGATTTATCAGAATTTTCTGATATTTTTTCTTGTGATGGAATGAGTGGATAATTTTGAAAAGATGAGTGAACTGCTTCTGGAATCTTTAAAGATTCTTGACTGCATTCACTTATGTTTGCTTTGAAGTTTGGTTTTTCAAAAGAGTATTCAGAACGGGTTGACTTGCAAGATTCAGAATCAGATTCTGATGAAAATTTATCAGAAATCTGATGAGTTGCTTTTACAAAGACAGTGGGTTTATTTCCTCTTGATTTTATATATCCTAAACCCTCTCCTTTGTTCTTTGGTGTGGAATCAATGAAATTTATGAATTCTTTGGCTTGTTGAAAACCTCTTACATTGATTTCTTTATCATTGATTTTCTTGTAAAGATCTTTTCTTTCATTTTCATAGAACTCAATTTTAGCTCTGTGATCTAAACTTTCTTCTATGAGTAATTGGTTTTCAAGAATGATTTTATTCATAGTCCTTTGCAACTCATCAGATTTTCTAATATCTGATTGATGTTTTTCTTGCAGATTTAGAAAATCTGACATGAGCTTGTTTAGCTTGTGTTCAAGATCAAGATTATCTAAATTTACCTTTTGTTCTGAAGTTTCTGGTAGACCTTCAGAAAGTGCCATGAGGCAGAAATTTGCCAATTCTTCTTCTTCTTCATCATCAGAAGAATCATAAGATAACCATGTATCTGTTCCTGCAATTAAGCTGACTTGTTGCTGCTTGTTGGCTTCTTCTAGCTTTTTCTCATAATAAGTAACATCCTTGAGCTTCTTGGTCTTGCACTCTGATGCATAGTGACCTCTCTGCTTGCACTTGTAACACACAACTTCAGCCTTCCCTTTATCCTTAGATCTAACCTCCTCTTTAGATCTTCCATCCATCCTTCCTCTATCACTTCTCTGGTATCTCTGGCTTCCTCCCCTCAACCTCTGCTCAAATATTTTGGTGAGCAGTGCTATTGCTTTAGCAAAGGCTGCAAAATTTGATGATGTATCAGAAATTTCAAGATTTTGGCTGTTTGATGGTTGTGGATCATTGGCATGAGTTGTTCTTTGTAAGTTTGAGATAAGAGCTAAAGATCCCCCTCTTTGAATGGTTTCTTCAAATATTTCTTCCTCTCTGGGGATCAAGATGCTGTATAAGTCATGGAGACTCATGTTTCCTAGTTCTAAGGTTGAGGACAAAGTCATGGTTAGACTTCTCCATTCTCTAGGAAGAGCATCAAGAAATTTTATGTTTCTTTCATCATTTGACTTTGTTATTCCAAATTTCTTTAGCTCGTTTAAAAGTTTTGTGAATCTTTGATATGTATCATTTAATCTTTCATTTGGCAAACTTTTAAACCTTTCATAAGATGAGACATTGTTTGTTCTCTTGTTTCTTCTCATCCTTTCTCCTCCTTCACAAAGATTTTCCAACTGATCCCATATTTCCTTGGCTGATGCACATGCATCAACTTGTGAAAATATGTGATTAGGGATGGCCATTATTAAAAGTGACTTTGCCCTTTCATCCCCAGCCACCTTTTCCTTTTCTTCCTCACTCCAAAGCATTTCAATTTTGGGAGCTCGGGAGGCAGGGATAGCAGGTGATTGGCCAGTTGCTGGAATAGCTGGTATTTCAGTCATTGGTATATGTGGACCCCTTTCAATGGATTGAAACAGAGCTCGGTCATGACCATTGAGGAAATTGACCATCCTGATTTTCCATTGGGGGTATTCCTCTCTGACCAGAGTCGGAGGTTTAGACATAGAACCAATGTTAAAAGCATTATTCCAGGATTGAAAGCTGGCCATATTTAGAGAAAAGAAGATGAGCTATTGATCGTTTGAAAATAGTTTATTCAATTTGCTCTGATACCAATTGTTGGACCCAGTATGGCCTAAACAACTTCTTTTCACGTAATATGGCAAGTGATTTCAGTAGATGTGAAAAAGATGTTCGGAAATGGAAATCAGACTTTCAGAAACAAGACCTACAGAATTATCAAGTTTATATCACTTTGAAACAAAATAGTTTACAAGATGATTGTAAGATTATTATCTAATACAAATGAATCTTGAATTCTGTGGGTGAGAGGGCAATGGAGTTTGTGTAGTGTATATGAATGCTAGGCTTCAAACTCAATTGTCTTCTGCTGGTTGAGCCTTCTATTTATAGAAGGCTGGGTACATGAATAAACAATAGTTAATTCATGCAATAAGTCCTGCAAAAAGTAGCCATTTGACATATTCATTGAATCCAATAGTCAAGTTGCCTTTGTAATCATGATATCCAATAATGTCAATTTGCTTCGGTTATTGTGACAGGATAAAGCTGATTTCAGATAAGTGGGGTATTCATCAGAATTTCTGATAAACCACTTCATCAGAAATTCTGGTGAACAAATCATCAGAAAACCTGATGATCAGAATCGTCAGAAACTGATGATATTTCATCAGAAATATCATCAGATCCATCATAAATGACCTTCTCTGATAATCCAATTCAGCTCTTGATCAACTTGTGATTCTTTGAAGTAGACGCTGTTCATTTCAGTTGTCCTATCTGATCTTCTTCTTCTTGTTGTGATCTTCAGGACTATTGTCTTCTTCATAGATCCAGTTGAATCTGATTTTCTTCAATACTTACAAATAAAGTTTTCTAACAGCAGAGCTTTTCAGAACAAACATCACCTAAGTATTATACATAGTCTGAATGGTTAAGACCTCTAATCTGAATTGGTCATACATTTGCCTCTGAAGGGTAAAGCATTATACTGGCTCTTAATGGTTAGACCTCTTACTGGTTCAGCATTTAATGGTTCAGACTTATTACTGATTTAGCACTTAACCATTCAGAAGTTGCCAAACAGCCCCTAAGTTCATTAAATAAATGATTCTCGGCTTTAAAAAAGTTTAAGAACCAAAATCTCTATGGGTCCCACATTTTTAGTATAAATGTTGATATATAATCAAGATGTATGTTATTCTTTTTATATAACATGTTTGTTAATTGTTATATCATCAACACATATTAATCATTTGTTTAAAGTTTGTAGGTTGGTACCTTACAAGAAAAAACCGGTGTAGGTTGGTACCTTACAAGAAAAAACCAGTAGCAGCGGAGATGTAGAATGCCGAGGTGCTAGCCAAACAGTGGATGCATGAGGAAGAGGTGGAGAGGTTGTGGAAAGAAATGGAGTGGAACCGGAGAAAGGTGGATGAGGACCAGAAAAATCGGGGGATGACGCAAAAAGTTGACTCACCTCTAAGAAAGAATAAAAGATATGTTTAGACAACATTCAGGATCATGACACCCGTGCCGAACCTCTTCCCCCTACTTAGACGGACTTTATTTATATTTTGCATAAAAATATATTGCATTTAATTTTATTGTAATTAATTTTTTATTTGGTTTATGGTAAATTTAGTAAAAAAATGTTCATATCTTATTTTTATTTTCCATGAATTTCGATAAAATGTATATTAGATCTTTCAAAATTAATTATTAATAGACGGATTATCAATTGTATTTTCGTCGATAATACTTAAAGTAATTCACAGGTGAAGTATATGCGAATATCATCGCTTTAGAGGTGGCGGGGCGGTTCCGTTATTTTTATCACGGACAATGTATATCGCGTTATTTCCCACCTCCAAACGTCCACGCGTGATAGTTTAACGAAATCAGATTTTCGTGATTTTTTCAACGCGTTATGGTTTTTTTTTTTGTGAGTGTAATTGTTGGTTGGGGGGAAATTGTTGGGTGTGGTGATGAGTGATGACCACCCCCACTTAAAAAAGGTTGTGAGTGATGGAAAAATGGTTGCTGACATGGCGGAACTTGATTGGTGCTTGTGAGTGATATAATTCTATCACTAGTGACCACCCCCTCCCCTAATGAATACATCAGTAAATTGCCAGTACAATCATTTTGGAGGACGATAAAAAACTTGTCGTGATCCGTTTGTAAATCCATATACTAATTTATCCCAACTATGATTAGAAAAACAAACTAAACTTACATTTTATCATTATGAGCCAATAGAGAACTTTTTTTTTTTGAACGGCAAATTTGGATCACTGACGGACCACTGGAGTATCATCGTGCCACCAGAGGAACCACCCGATCATATTCATCTCCACTAGGCATAATGCCACACCAATTCAGGAGGAAACCCAATAAATATGGGAAAACCCCCCTTGTGGGAATCGAACCCATGACCTATTGGTCACAAAGCCTATAAAGCCATGGGCTAGCCAATAGAGAACTAAGAAGACCCTTTAATATTGTATATTTATAGTTTATTATATGTTATCATAAAAGACCTTTGAGTTTTAGGATGCTACCTTTCTTCTCTTTATTTATTGTTTATATAAATCACTGAATTATAAAAAAAAAAAAAAAAAAATATTCTCCCACCAAGCTTCACAGACTTTTTATCACAAAACAGTGACATTTAACATCTTAATTGTTTTTTTCTCTCATCATCTTTTTCTTTTAGTTGTACCAATTATATTGGATTTTTAGTTTGGACATGGTTGGTACTTGGTGGTAGTATATACATTACACTTTTAGAACTATTCTAAACTAAATATGCATTTCCATTAATCCAGTAGTGATAATTTCTTAAACATGTTATTAAGCTTCATTAAACGATTGAGTTAGGCCAAATACCAGGAAAAACCAGGTACGAATCAAACTAGGATTTAACCAAAATGAGTTATGGTCAAAATGGTTTTTGACCGTACGTAATGGATGTGTCTTGACTTGAGTCGTTTTAAGGGGGGAGGTGATGCGGGCCCAAGTGTGGAGGAGTGGGCCATCTTGTATTTGGAGGCCCAAGATCGCGTAACAAAAGGAGCTTCACTAAAATGACTCTAACTTGGGCTACGGAGGTCCGTTTTGGGCGTGCGACCAGGCGAAACGAACGTGAGAAAAAGCTCCATCTTGCTGGTTTGGGTCATCGTCCGGGCCAAAAGACGCTTATTTCCATTAGTTATTTGCATTTTTATGTTTTTTTAAGTATTTTGGGCATTTTGTTTTTGGGCTTGTGTTTGGCCCGTTATCTTTTTTAGGCCCATTTCGAATTTCTGTTCTTATTTATATGTCCCTTTAGTCATTTGAACAATCAGACTTGAATTTTGAGATAATCAATTTTTCACTTCAAATTCCGTGCCTTTTGGGTGGAATCTTGGGGGTTGGGGAAGAACACACGAGTATTCTTTGAATCAACGTGCTTGATCTTCGTTTCCGTATTACGCGCTACATCAGGAGGAGGAAGGGTAGCGAACATAATTTGCTTTTATAACGATTAATGGCTACGGATAGCGAGGATGGTTGGGCCACTACTCGCTAGTGGAGGGGGCTAAGGGGGAGGAAATGGTGGCAATTGTGTGGAGATGACAGTGGTGGCGAGGGTGGGTGAGGTGGGTTGTGTCCTATTGGCACAAGAACGGGTATGGGGATGATACGGGTACGGGGAACGACAAAACTCAAAAATTCAAGATATGGGTACGACAAAAAAATATAAAAAATAAAAATATATTAAACAAAGTCTAAAATAGATATATATTGATGTAAAGTGTAAATTCCAAAAACATTACATCAACATAGGCGATTTAATTATCAATAATCAAATCATTTTCAAATTCCGGGTCATATAGCGAGAGATCGACAACCTCCAAAAACCTAACATCTTCCATTGAATCAAAAGCACTTAAATTTCCAAGTTCCTCCTACTGCACTTGCTTTTCAATTTTAGTCACATAGTCACACAATGGAGGTTCTTCTACTGATGTAGATGATGAGCCTTGTGTTTCTTGAGAAGCCATAATCGACGATGATTGATGAATTGAGAAGTGAAGTTTGTTGATCGCGATGTTATATTGACGCATGAAAGGCCGGCGGCTGTTTTTGGAATTTGAAAGGGTAAAAACCCTAAAAATAAATAGAAACGCCCCCGAAACGTTTTGGAGCCGTCCCCATTAACCCGGAAACGTTTTGGATCTGTCCCTAGTAACCGGAAACGTTTAGGAAACGTCCCCATGGCGTTTCCGTCTCCAAAGCATCCCCAGGACGGGTACTCCCTCTCAAGCGGCGTCCCCGTGCATCATAGGTTGTGTCTAGTAGGTGGTGTTGACACACAATGGTGGTTGGTGATGCTCACCTATTTGAACGCATTATAAGTTAACAAGTTTTATAATACTGATCTAAACTGACTCGTTGTCTAATGTGATAAAACCAAATTGACTCGTTATATAACTAATTTTAGACCCACATGAACCCATAGAATCAACTCATTTGCCAAAGGCTCTCTTGCCTAGTGGTATAAAGGTGTTGAAAAATGTATCCCTCCTCAAGTGGTGTGAAGTCTGGTGGAAAACAAAATATTTAGATTTATAACTAGGTTTAAAGAGTGTGACTTAACCGTTCTCGAAAAATAAAAATCAACTCATTTCTTGACGAGTCACTCTTTAACTGTCCATATATTTTTCCAGTTATTAATAAAAAAATCTGTTAAATAAATAATCAACTCAAAACTTTATATGAAATTCTACCTTTTCCTAAAGATATGGATCAAGGCCATGACCAAAACATGTGGATCCACATGAATCTACTTTGGCAGTGAAGCTAGCACTAAAAAAAGCTAAAGTTCTAAAGTAGTGCCTTTGGTTGCTCCTTTACCCTTGACAGTGACTAGCCTTAATCAAGGGTTCAACCAGCCAAATTGTGTACAACATTTAACTAAAAAATCACTAGCAATTAATAATACTTTCATAGCTTATGCTTCCATCCACCATTAATAATCAAGTTTGTTGGATGTTAATAGATAAAATTCTATGAATAGATAACTCGAATCGAGTTTAAAACAAATGAACCAAAAATATATGTGGTTCAAGCTAGATAAGAGGTCAAGAACTTGTGCGTTGACCGACCCTATTCCAAAAGGGGTACCTTCAAATGTCTTAACCGGGGTTTCTCGAGCTTCATGGTGCATGTCACAACCACTGCCGCAAGTGCACAAACGGCAGGCACAAGACCAACCCCGTATCTTGAAACCGAAAAACATGAACACTTTGGGCTGCAATCCTTCAGGGCTGTAGAGGTATCTGCAAAACAACAAGAAGTGATCGAATCGTTTTTCACTTTGTACACCAAACTAGTTGATTGTGTAATATTCAAAAGTTTAAGCATGACAAGGGATTACTTTCATATGACTCGAGTATCCATAAAGCAAGCCCGCACGACACCTTGTCGAGGAAGCTCAAGGATCCATACACAAACGCGCAGCCTTTGACATCTTCGCCGACTAGATAGCTTTGCATGCTTATTCCAGTGACCTATATATACCATATTATATACTCTTACTAATGTTGAAAAGAGAACAACTTGAATTAGTTACATAATGAGTTAACTACTTTTGGTCCAATTTCTATTTTAGGCTAGCATCCACTCGAAACAGAAATCGAACCAATGTTAGTTACCCTTGTATGTGATTAATTCAAATTATGTCAAGAAAGTTTTGTACCGAAATGAGAGCATTAGCAATGCCGATGACGAATGAAAGGAAGTACATGATGTTCTTCAAGTTGCTTGGCATAAAGAAGATTGCTGAGCCACAAAGTATCCACAAAACACCTCCAACGGAAAAGAAAATTTTTAAACGTTGGCTGCTCCATGTGAGTTCCTAGACAACACAAAACAGAACATTTTACATGTTTAAATCAAGAATCTTTGACTCTGTAGAGTCAAATCCAATACCTTCAAAATGTAAAATACATATACGAAAAAACATGTTTATGAGTTAACATCAAGATCGTGTTAATAAGGCTGTTTGTTAAGAATCTAATGTGTGTGAAGATTGTCTCTTAAACTAAACTTAGCAGCTCAAATTCAAATCTAAAGCCAGATCACTTTGACTGTCGAAAGTCAACAGGCATAAGTGGTAATATCAGGAAATGAGTTTTGAAAGGGGACCTGTAGCACGACGGAGACGATAAAGCTGGAAATGTAGATCATCGCTGGAATCTACCAAAAAGTTCACAGATAACATAAAAAAAATGAGCCACAATTTGAAATTCAACAAAGCAAATCATGTTTCATGGTCAAAAAGGAAACGGAAAAGAAAAAAATTCTTTATCTATCATTAGTTTCATATAACTCTATAAGTACATACCAGTGCTTTAGAAGATTGGGCCATTCGTAGATCGTTGATGACATAGAATGCGAGAAATGACTACATTCCACAATAATAAATGAAAGTTACGCCTTTCGGGATTCTTGAAATGTTCATATGAACCTCAAACGCACATGGTTTTTGTATGCATACGCTCAAGTTCATGTTTAATTGTTTATACTATCATGACACATGAAAACAAGAGGTTTACGAGACCAAACCTGAGACACGTTGGTAATTAGTCGTGTGAAAACATAGACAAGCGCAACTTGATAGTATAGAACTTTCTTAAACCAGTAAGTCCATGCTATCTTTTGATAAGCATGCCCTTTAGAGTCTTCCTTCAATCTACAACCAAGTTTAAGTATTTAGAACCTGAAAATCCGTATTAAGTTGAAGTTCAATTTTTTGTCCCTTTAAAAGGCAAATACCTCGGCTCTTTTGTCCCAATGTGAAACACGGCCACAAAGCAACACCCAACGAATATCGACAAGTATGCAATCCATCGATACTGTTTATTTACAAAGAGTTAATACGATGAAAAGCAAACAAAAACACAAGTGAGCACAATTGTTCACCTTAGTACCTGGTTTTCAATATCTTTTGTCGATTGTGAAGAGTTAACATGGAAGACCACAAAGGCAATGGCATATAAACTGAGGTTGGCAACCTTCAAACGCATTTCCAAGAGAAAAAAAATCAATGGTCATTCTTGGACCTTTCTCAGCTCCCTTCATCTAACAGGTCCAACTCCGTAAGCGAGTTAGACCAGTCTAGATGTAGGAAGCTAACAAAGGGGTATCATATTAATGAAAAATCAATATGAAATTACTCAAGTATCATAAACTAGTTTTATAACAAATATTGTTATTTGTTAAAAGCTGCTTACCATCGAAAATGCATTCCGACAACTAGTCATAACTACCCTACTTGTTGAATGAAGGGTGATGCAATTCACCATAGACCTACATTAATTAACCAACGTTCAAGATAGGAAATCAAGAGGGAGGGATGCTATAAACAAATGAAATCGATTACATGTGTGAGACTTGTGTAGCCGCCCATCCCACATTGAAGACGGCTGCGAAAAAACTGTAGCCAATTGTTTGCAAGGTAGTGGATTCATTGCCGAAAATAAGACAAGGAACACAGCTTCCAAATACAGAAGAAAATGAAACGGCTACCAGTATCGACCCTCCTCCATGCCATATTTTAAAATGTCCGAATCTGTCTATCTACAGCATGTCCACCAAACAACCAACACATGCTGATGTTAAATCTTTTACAAAATGAGACCATCTAACACTAAATACCACAGATCAAGATATATCATTATCCAAGATTTTGAACCTAAAACACACACAAGGCTTTTAATTTTTTGGGAGTTTTAAACTTACTTCACCTATCTGTCATATTCGGATTTATATTTAAACCGACTATTTTGGCCAATTAGTGTACTTCTAAGTAATAAGGTAATCGTCATGAAACATTAATCAAGTTTCACCGTTGTAACCATCGTTTCACTTTTGTTTCAATGTTAGGATTTTCTTTTTCTTTTTATGAAAAATTATGTACTCGTGCGCAGCCTCTATTTATTACCGATAATTTTGTAATGTACTCGCGCGCAGCCTCTATATTCTTTTTTTTTTCTTATTATGAAAAATTGATGTATTCGCGCAGCCTCTATTAATTACTAATATATATCTTGTAATGTACTCATCAACTAACTTACAGACAAACATCAATGCCATCAGTCCTATACATTTATGAACTTCGTACACAATTGACACATAGCTATACTGGTGGGGATACCATATGTTACAGTACGTTAGTTAATTCTTCTAAAACATTTACAACAACAACAACAAAGCTAGATTGAAACTTAAGTGAAAACTCTTATAAAGCTAGATTGACTGAGGTGTGCAGTGCTTAACTTTTTTTTTTTCCAAAGGTGTCGATTAATTTCGGTGCTAGTTCAAATTCTGATCTGGGTCAGGTTGGTTATCTAAATAATGATAATTTGCCGTTGCAATTGATCGCTCAAACTGATAGCTACAATGAGGTTTTTGAGGTATTCATGACCACAAAAAACTTAATGTACTGTCCGATAGCTATTTATAAAGAAATAACTTTATTCAATAGCTATTTATAAATAAATAACTTAAGTACTTAATTGAATTCAATACTCGCTTTTGTTTTTAATTTTCACTTTGATTTTCAAATGGAACTTTTATAGATTGATCTTTCTTAAGTAAGTTTAAGAATTTTGGCGGTTGGCGTTCAAAAATCTTAGGGCCGGCCAAAAAACCGTAACATATGTGGGTTTGGTTGACCCGCACCTTATGTACTAAGTCCATAGGTGTGAACTTAATTACCATTTAGTAACATTAACCTTAATTAATTACAACTATGATTTTTGAGAAGCAAGCATGAACCATCCCTAACAATATGTTGCAATTTTCAGCCTTTTTAAGCGTATTATGTTGGAAAGCAACCATTAAGTTGACTTTAAAATAAATGTAAAATTACTTAAATATCCCTAACTTTTACCATCCTTTACTAGTGCCATTCATTCTAGATCAACCAAGAAATCGTTGAGAACCCCGAGAATCACCTAATGTACTTGTACCTTTTACTTTAAGGATGACGGTATGGGATCGGAAAAACCATTCGGGATGACCAATTTGGGTTACCGTCCATCCCGATCTTACCAACTGCGCTTCACAAAATTTCATTATGTCAATCATATCCTAATATCAAAAATTGCATTTGCCTACATGGAACCTCATCCCGATTGCACTCGGGGCACCATAAGTGATACATAAAGCAGTTACATTACTGTCTATCCACTATCACCTTAAATATGCACTACGTACAAGTACTTTATTTTATTTTGCAGCGTAGTTCTCAACATAAAATTGGTTCTAAAAACAAACCGTCCCCAATACTAATAAACAATTTAATGATATGGGATTTTCTAACATACCAATTCACCAGCAAAAATAGTTGTGAATCCATCAGCTATCTGCCCAGAAAGCATGACAGCAGCAGCATCCCTTAAAAAAACAATTAAAACAACATTACACTCTAAATCAAACAACTTTAACCTTAAACCTTAAAAAAACACAAATCTCAAATATTTCGATCACAAACACACCTGGGGGATAATCCAATATCTGTCATGAACACCAAAAGATAAGTAAACCAGCAAGCAGCTGTTATGTCATTGAGCACATGACCCACACCATAAAAGAACACAGACCCCTTCCCTAAAGCCACCTCATCATCATCCATGATGCTTTCAAGATCCAACAAAAATCTTGTCTCAGTTCCTTAATCACCTCAAAAGACACAAAAGTCAGTCTTATGAAACACCCTCAATGATCAAGATCCAAGATTCAAGATTCTTTAACCCAATATTGTGTGTGTGTGCGTGTGCAAGCAATGTTCGAATATGAAAAGTAAAGATAAAGCAACCGAGAAGAAGAATAATATTAATAATTTGCGTGGTATTTAAGAAAGCAAAATAAAGCATGGTGGATTTCAACGCATGATTCTGTATCTGTATCAGTATCTGTATTCTGTGGTGGTGTGTGTCAGTGTGTGTGAGAGAGAGAGAGTGGGGAGAGAGGGGGAGATTAGCGGTGTGGGATGTGGAAGTATGGTGGTCAAAATCCACCGCCCATAAGCACCAATGTAATCAGGTCATCCTATGACGTCTACGAATAAATGCAATATATATAACATGCGGTTACGTTAAAGGAGATGAGTTGGAGTTGAGTCTTTCTATTTTGGGATATTTTTATGTCTTGTCCCTCTAGTTTTTAGCTTTCACAATTTTGTAGATAACAAGATGCGTGTGTCTTTGTGGTATGGTATGGTGTGATAGTTGTTACCGTTGGGAGAGATTTTGTGGATAACAAGATAGTGCAAGTTGTGCAACAATTTTGTTAGTTATACGAAGAATCTAGAACAAAAGTTCAGAAGTAATACTTAAAAATTATTGTTATCGTATATCCATACAATATAAATGAAATAAAAAAATACGCGATAAGAATGATTCCTTATGTTTTGCGACACCCGAGGTTTCGTCGCAAACTATCGTTTGTGCCAGGGGCAGACTCATGTATATGGTGGACCGACGCACCACTTGAAAAAAAAATTAGTGTATTTTATATGTAAAAAACCTAATCGCATCCCTTGAAAATATTGTTGAACCATTGATCCGCACCCCCAAAAAATAATTCTTGGGTTCGTCACTGGTTTGTGTCACTTAACTTCTTTAAAAGATTACATGCAAGGATCGATTGCATGCTATGAGCAGAAAGATGTTGACTTTGACTCGAGTTTGTCGAGATGATCAGTTTGGTGTCTTTCCTGATCAGTGTAGGCGTAAAAGACCAACTTTTTTCATGGTACGATATCGAATAATGTGTTTTCAGGTTGTATTTTGTGAATCTTGTGTTGGTTACTTTGTAGTTTTGTAGGTTTAAGTTAGTTTCTGGTCTATCTATGGTTAAATCCAAGGTTGCAAAAGTCGCTAGATGCTCCCTAATCGGTCGAGCGGGGAGTTGAGAGTACTCGGTCCAGGCGGAGAGTACCCGAGGAGTACTCAAACATGCTAAATTATAAAGAAATTTGTTTTTAGAAATTAAATATATGTCAAAAAATATAAATTTACTTATAATTATAACAAAATACGTGAAAATAATATTTATTCTTTAATATGATAAGCATAGAAATTATGTTTTATTTTTTTAAAGTCAAACTCGGCATGAGTTGACCAACTAGATCCGATTCTGGCCGAGGTTAATTGCGTTTGATTGATTCCGAGTAATTAGGTGGTGTTGAAGAAAGTCGCCTCGGCAACCTACCTTAGAGCAATTACTCGGAGAGTACTCGGACTTGGAAACCTTGTTTTACAACCATGGTTAAATCTTTCAAGATTTTAGCGTGTGTTTTCTTCATCAATATGATGAGAATTAATATGGGGGTGGAGTTCAGCTACAAAGTCCATTTTTCCTATAAAGTGTACAAAGTCATAAAACACCACAATTTCAGTCATAAAACACACCCAAAACTCACAAATAACATAGTGAAGATTACTAAAACACAATATTCAAACCCTAATAGTCCTTAAAAACTTCAAACACACAATCGTCAACTATAAATATAAAACACAACATGATAGTTAACATAAAACACACTTATGTTTGTCATTCAATAATCAAAGCCTTATCATCCAAAACATAACACAAAACCCACAAATATGATGTTTTAGTAATCTTCACTATGTTATTTGTGGGTTTTGAGTGTGTTTTATGGTTGACATTATGGTGTTTTCTGACTTTTTATATTTTGTAGGAAAATGGACTTTGTAGACAACTCCCACCCTTAATATAGGTACCTACTACTTAGGGGTTGTTTGTTTACCTCTTAATGAGGCTCTTAATGGTTCAGACCTCTTACTGGTTTATCACTTAATGATTCAGATTGTTTGTTTCGTAAGCAGATGTCTGAATGGTTCAGACATTTGCCTCTGAATGGTTAAGTATTATACAGAGTCTGAATGGTTAAGACCTCTAATCTGAATGGTTCAGACCTCTTACTGGTTCAGCACTTAATGATTCAGACATCTTACTGTTTCAGCACTTAACCATTCAGAATTTGCCAAACAGCCCCTTAATTTTGATCTAGGATAGGATATTTGTATGTTCGCGGGACACATTATAGATTTGATGGAAAGAGAGTGGCCAAGTAGTGGTATGTGGTGTTTCAGTTGCACATAAACTCTAATCAATTGCACATAAGCCTCAGAAAATCCGAAATCAAATTTATTTATACTTTTTATAGGTTTATAGCGCCACATACCTGTTGCTACAACAAATACAAGACCAAGGACTGTAGCAATATCTCCGGGGTAAAAAGGTTCAAGGTTTCGATTAGCCTAACGCAGGTCGTGGGGTCCCCCCCACGTTTGCAGTACGTGGAGTTGGATAACTTTTGTTATTATTCACTTTGAATTCTGGATTGAAGAATATTCAACCCATAATGTTTATGTTTAGTGAGATTGTATTGTAGTGAAGAACAGAAGATGCAAGAAGCAAGTTCTAAAGAGGAGAGGAGAGAATCCGAGATCAGGAGTGCTCAGGTCTGATTAGGTGTGTGTTGTAATGTAGCCAGATCTGCTATTTATAGAGGAAGATACCAGCTATAAGAAGAAACCTTTGACCAGTGATCCATGACTGCAGTGGAGAGCTTGCCTTTTTGGTAGGTTAAGGCTTTGGACCAGCGGGTAAAAGAGTGTGCTCTCCCACATGTTTCTGTTGTAGCTGGGTAGAAGAGTTCACACGTAAAGTGTGATGTGACCAAACATTATTCTCGTTCTTTTTACTGTTCACGATAGATGGTCAGTTCCGAACCCTTTTAGCTTTCAACCTTTTTAAGTTGTGTTATACTTTAATAAGTTTATTAAGTTTTGAGCTACCTATGTCATCAATACCAAACGTTTAGACATAAATTAGCTATATATGGTTTAATGTTTAAATAATCATACATGTACAACCTAAAAACTATATGTATACAAGCATCCTAATGCATAAAACCATTTACCATACATCACGTACTCAAGACTCACATTAATATATTATTATTACTAGGTTAGAACCTCGTGTATTACACGGGTTGAATATATGTAATTTTATATATTAAATAATAAAAAGTTATATCTTTATGAACCTCGTGTATTGTACGGGTTAAATAAATATAATTTTATATATCAAATAATAAAAAAAGTTATATCTTTAAAAACCATGTGTATTACACAAATTAAATAAATGTAATTTGGTATACTAAATACTAAAAACGTCGTATCTTAAAAAAAAACCCGTGTATAATCGGGTTGAATAAATCTACCAAATAATAAAAAAATACATCCTTAAAAACCCCATATATTACATGTGTTGAATAGATCTAAAAAAAGTTATATCTTTAAAAACCATGTGTATTACACAGATTAAATAAATGTAATTTTGTATTTTAAATACTAAAAACGTCGTATCTTTAAAAAACTTGTGTATAGTCGGGTTGAAAAATCTATCAAACAATAAAAAAATTATATCCTTAAAAAACTCCGTGTATTACACGTGTTGAATAAATCTAATTTTACATAGCAAATGATAAAAAAGTTATATCTTTAAAAACTTCGCGTATTACATGGGTTACATAAATATAACTTTGTATAGTAAATAATAAAAAAATATATTTTTAAAAACCCCGCGTTTTACATGAGTTGAATAAATATAATTTTGTATACCAAATAATAAAAAAAGTTATATTTTTAATAAATTAGGATAACATTTAATATTAATTTATTATTTATATATTTAATATAAGATAAATAGGAACGAGAGGTATTTGTTTTAAAAATATATTAAATTCACAATTTAGATTTGAGGATAATATTTTATTAAAGTATGATAAGATTTAATATTAACTAGTCATAAGCCTTCCGCGTTGCGGGGAGGGGCGTAAAACCGTATTACCAGTATTGCGGGGTCGGGGAAATAGCAATCGAACCACAACTAAAACCGGGAAAAATGTAAAACCAAAACATGAATTTTTAACACCAAGTGACTCACATGACATAAAACTACCAAACATCGTACTAAATAGCCACCGAACAAAAAAAACTAAGAGACCAAACATGACAATCAAACGCCTTGCTAAGTAGCAATCAAACGATAACAAAATTCAGATGTAATGAATTTTAAAAATAAAAATAAACTTCTAAAACAAAAAATGAAAAAATACCCAAAAGTTATCACAAAAAAAACACAAAAAGACAAAAATAAGTTACTATTCATCAAGATTTGATGAATTAATAGATATATATCATTTTATTATTTATTTAGTTAATACAAGATAAGTATAGATTTAAGGATACCTTCAATTAATGACATGTGTCCAAAAATTGGTTTCTTTTATTATAGTAGACTAGCAGTAAGACCCGTGTGCAAACACGGGTTGTTTCTTAGAAAACCATGCATAACACATATTGACAGAGAGTAAAAAAATAATTAGTGCAGACTTACAAAATTGATATAAATTAATGATCAAGAGGTTTATTCAACAGCAATTCCATTCTGTTGATAGCAAACCACTGTTGTCTATTAACTTTTAAAAACTTTTGTTGCTTTCCAACAGACTTTCCTAAGAACTGTCATCCATTATCTCCAACAGAGCTTGCTATATGGATAGATAGTAACTATCAGATGTTAGTCAACCCATGTTAAAAAGGCGAGTCAACAGAAATTACAAAGGTTAGTAAACAGATGTTAAGAGAATAATGTTATTAACAACATGTGTTCTCAGGATAGGCTTACTGCAAAGCAAGTATCAGATGCTTTCAAAAAGTTGTATTGCTTTCCAACAAACATTTCCTAACAACAGTTCCTCCATTATACCCAACAGACGTTGCCAGGTTGACAGATGTTTAGTATCATCATAGATTTTGTAAAACTTCCTTGTAAACCACATTAGTAGTGGTTGTACAGACTCGTTTCTCTTTATCACAAATCAAAATTTTCAACCCTTTCCTACTTTTTACTCTAGATACAGCAACATAGAGTTGGCCATGACTAAACACTGAACGTGGAAGATATAAACCAACATGCTCCAATGATTGTCCTTGACTTTTATTTATTGTCATAGCAAAACACAGTGAAAGTGGGAATTGTCTTCGAGAAATCTTCACTGGTATTCTTTTATCAGAATGTATCATCTTCAGTCTTGAAATCAAAGTATGATGACCTATATTAGTCCATGTGATAATTTTTGCTTCAATCACAATTTTTCCGAGCTTCGTGACTTGTAAACGTGTACCATTACACAATCCATTTGCCTGATCAATGTTTCTGAGTAACATCACTGGAGCACCAAGTTTCAGTACTAATTTATGGTTAGGTAAACCAAATAAAAGAAGATTGTTTACACATCAGGAGGAAACAATACCATATTAAGCTCTGATTCTTCCTCCGATTGGCATAAACTATCTGAACTAAAATAAACCTTTTCTTCACCAGGCAGACTCTCTAACAACTCTTTATTTATTGAATCTACTACTTCATTAGTTGGAGCAAGAATCTCTCTTTGTTGGAAATACGTTAAATCCCACAAAAACTTATTCATGTCCGGATATATAAATGAAATGAGAGAAGAAATAGGATTGACTTGGTCATGAATAAGTAAATCATCTGGTATTTCAATATCAATCTCACCATCATTTTCTTCACCAAGCAGACCATCACCAAGCTTTAAAATCCATTCTCCAAATTCCTTTATTTCTTTCAAATCTGCTTCCTGGCAACCAACTCTTAATCTCATATTCTCAGTTAGCTTTATTACTTGACAGTGCCGCCATATATAAGAAGAATTCAAAGAAGCATTGACTATCATTGTTCTGGTACCTTTAGGGATGACCGGAAGAATTTGTCTAAAATCACCACCAAATAGAATTACCTTTCCCCCAAACGGCTTGGATTGCATGTTCGGTTGACTGGAACGTGATATGTCTCTCATTTTTCTATCAAGAGCCTCGAAACAATGCTTGTGAGTCATAGGTGCTTCATCCCAAATAATCAATGTTGTTCTTTTAATTAAATCACCTAACTCAGTATTAGGCTCTATCAAACATATTGAATTCTCATTAATGTTGATTGGAACTACAAACCTTTAATCACCGATGTCCATTTCAATATTGAATCACTCCACTTGAATACTTCTTACTTTTGACATCATCAACAACTTCGATCAAGGTATAATAATATTTATTAAAATTTGTATATACATTAGTTTCATATGCACATGATTAACAACTGTTATGAAGACTGTTCTCAATGTATTTCATGTTTTAGATGATATATCAATTTAATTTTACAAGCTTTTTTATTTTTTATAATGTTTCCGATTTGAAGTTTTCTTTGATATGGTATTACATTTGGATTCTTGAAAGCAATCGATAAGGTATATTTTATTGTTTTTCTTACTTGATATTAAAGAATATGATTAAATGACAAATCTTTTATTTATGGACTTGCAAAAAAATAGTTATTGACAGTGGTACTCGATTTTACAGTTTTTAGAGGAATCTTTATTTATTGATATAGTCTAGATAAATTGATAAATACTAAATGCGTTATCTGAATGACATAGATATGTTAAACATTGTTGGTTCATATTTGTTATCACAGTCTTTATAAATAATGAAGTATCTGATAAAATACATTGTCTCATTTTTCTTTGATTTTTAACCAGAAACTTCATATCTTGGAAGATGTCTTTTTATAAATATTTGGACTCTCTTAATTCCAAAATCTTGGTAAGATTATTACATTAAAACCATTTTCTACAGTTTTATTGTTAACAATTAATTCACATATAACACTTGCCAAGACTTAAATACTGAAACTCAACAGATAATACCACAAAACTTTGCAAACAATCATTTACTCAAAGAAGTTTCTAGTAACGTTGGTGTTATAGAGTGTGTAAACGGTATGAGATGGGATTACCGATTCTCAAAACACAATGAAACTTTTGCTCTAAAAGAAGGATGGTCCTCAGTTGTCTCTGACCTTTCATTGAAAGAAGGATGTCTGTTGGCATTTAAAAAAACTGCACCATATACATATCTGCTGACACCTTTTGAAAAGTTCATCATTATCCAACAAAACTTCCAATGATTTCTATGTTCACATCAATATCCTTTGAGAGGAAGTTTGGATGTATGGATTCATTCTCCCATAGTTTTACTGATGTTTGTAAGGACGTGTTGGTAAGTTTTGGTATTTTAATCCAATAATTAAATGTTACTATAGTAATTAGTGATATAGTTGTTAATTTTACTGTACCTTTGTTGATTTCATAATTTTATATCTTTTTGTTCAGCTAATACCCAAGGAGTTAGTTAACGTCAGTATTGAAGTTGGTAAACTTAAAGAGACATTTAAGATCTATGTGAATCAGTGGTACTCTTTTGATGTAGTACTTCAACGTGATCCTCTTTGGAATTGTTACTTTATAACCGATGGATGGGAAAAGGTTGTACACTACATGGGCATGCAAACAGGAATTGTACTTGTTTTAAGATACGTAGCGGATTACATCTTTCTGCTTACTGCCTTTGATTTGAATGGAGGTGAGATTGTTGCACCCCAAATCCAATGACAATCCGATAGACGATACTTCCTCACCCAATTTAGAAGTTGCTCAAATTACCAAGGATCTGGATCACCAGTCGGATGTTGAAGAATCCAATGACACAGATTCTGATAGTGATTATGTTTATCGAATGAATCATCCGATGATATCGACGACGCAGATTTTGATGCCGCTGTCTCAGATTATGAAGCTGATCCCGATGTATACCCCTTACAATTCGTATGGTATTGCAGCAAACATTTTGTAAGTTTATTCTATTAATACATTATTCCTCCTTCTTTGGATGTTAAATGTTTGTTACAATTAAGCTGTTTTTTTGTTACTTTACTTAAATGCATTATTTAGTTCTTATTAATTATTGATATTTTATATTTATTTTTAAGCGTCTGAATGTGAAAGTAGCGTCTTTATCAATGATTCATAGAACATTGAAGATGACAGTTGAAAATCTGAATGGAGTTGACACTGTAATTGACTTTCGACGGGAGAAGCATGGCAAGGGATTTAGATACGCGGCTTGTCAATTCACCAAGAAGTTCACGAAGCCCAATGGTATCTACAGAAATATGAGATGCAAATTTATCTACTCTGAAGAAAAAGCCAAGCTGATCTTAAAGAAAGTCTACAGATAGTTGTGGTTGTTGGTATTATCTCATTTGAGATAAATTATGGGATGGTGATGTATCAAACTTCTATATTTTGAAAACTTACGACTTACGAATATTTAAATTATAATCATCTATGCATATCTTGTTATTTATATTAACTTAAACCTTTGTTGTACATTCTCCATATATTTTAGTTGGCTCTTCATAATACATTACAACATGAATTATACTCTGTAAATTTATGGGCAGTCATGGATACTTAAAAGGCTTCAACAAATTTATGGACAGTCATCGACACTTAAAAGGCTTTTCTTAAAAGACTTCAACAAATTTATGGGCAGTCATCGACACTTAAAAGGCTTTAACAAATTTATGGGTGGTCGTCGTCATAACTTCACTTGAATTAACCTCTGACTACAAACAAATTTATGCACTCGACCTCTATTTAGATAAAGTCTGACAAACCAAAAGCTCTGTCAAACAGAAAAACTGTTCAAGCAAAGTCTGTTGTTCCAAACAACCTCTGCTGATAAACACAAAGACTGTTATAGCAAATAACCTCTGCTGATAAACACAACCTCTGCTGCTGACTATGAATACAAAAGCATCATAAAGCTAACATCTGCTGTTACTTAACAGATGATACAATCTTTCAACATTTTCACATATGTTGTTGAAATAAAGGTCTGCCAAACATAACATCTGCTGATCATTCCACAGTATAGATTGCTAATATCTGTTGTGCCTTAACAGATGATACAGTTCAACAGAGGATTTCAAACATCTGTTTACACACGCATCATGATGAAGATTTGCTGATAAACACCGAGACGGTTCAAGCAAAGGTCTGCCAAAGAGAACCTCTGCTATGGACTAACAAATGATGCAGTTCAACAGAGAATGTTTAACAGCAGTGCTTTAACAGACAATGATCAACAGATGATAAGGTCTGTTGAAGTGAACACTGCATCATCTGTTGAAGTGATCAACATATTCTAACAGTTTTCCTACTAACCAATTCATTAAAGCAGTACCCAGTCACTAAAAATGAACACTAACAATAATATTATATAATAACAATAATATTCAAACTGTAGCAATTACATAACATACCATTAATCGAAACAACATACCATTAATCGCATCAACATGGGGAGATTGTATATACATAAACTCTAGGGTTTGTCTCGAGAGATTGTATATACATAACATACCATTAATCGAATCAACATGGGGACCAGTCAATCATGGAAGCAACATAATTTTCATCATAGACACTGAAGTATTATAAAACTGTGAATGAATATACCCAATCCGAAATTGTTAGACATTTTCATAAATCTAACAACCATCATCGAAGCTGTAACAAAATCTAAACACTGATACACTAAACACTATTACATAAGAAAAACTGATACATAAATACTGATGTTGAATCCGTTGTAGATGCTGAACCACTGCTGTTACTGACCAGTGGTTTTCCTTTGGTTGATCAGGCCTTAGGTACATAAGTGCCTGTCTTTAACAGGGCTTTGTATTCAACAGTCGATAGGTCTCATCAGTCTTTAAGTCCATCAATCTTTATAAGGAGTAGTAGATGCTGAACCACTGTTGTTACTGACCAGTGGTTTGAAATTTGGTTGATCAGGCCTTAGGTACATAAGTGCCTGTCTTGAACAGGGCTTTGTCTTCAACAGTGGATAGGTCTCATCAGTCTTTAAGTCCATCAGTCTTTATAAGGAGCAGTAGATGCTGAACCACTGCTGTTACTGACCAGTGGTTTTCCTTTGGTTGATCAGGCCTTAGGTACATAAGTGCCAGTCTTTAACAGGGCTTTGTCTTCAACAGTGGATAGGTCTCATCAGTCTTTAAGTCCATCAGTCTTTATAAGGAGCAGTGGTTAGTTATAACAGTCCTTAGCATGATCAGCTGTTATAACCACTCCATAACCATTTGAGAGGAAGCAAATGTCTGTCTATTCAATTGAGAGGAATCATTGCATTACATCCCTGTTGAAAAATAGAATTAATAAATTTAGGGAAAATGGGTTTGAAAGATGATAACCCAACAGTGGAGGATCTCATTCTACAGCTCCGATAAATTCAATGGTATTCTCAAATAATGCTTCCTAGTTTTTGAAGACCGACAAATGTCCACAGTGATGCTTCTTTGGACATTTGTAGGTCTTCAAAAATCTAGGAAGCATTATTTCAGAATACCCTTGAATTTATCGAAGCTGTAGAATGAGATCCTCAACTGTTGGGTTATCATCTTTCAACCCCATTTTCCCTAAATTTATCAATTCTGTTTTTTAGACATCCCAAAGCCACATATCCGCTTCCAAAGAGATCGAGACAGCTTGAAGCATAACCTGGACTTGCTGTCATTCCAGCAGTTCAGTATTTAATCCCAATAGACCAACTCAATACAAATAACAAATATTTGGTGTGCTATAACTGTAAATAACTCAGGAAACAGATTTGAAACCAAAAATATGGATTATAGAGATCTATGAATGAAACATGGGTGAATAAAACAACAAAACAGATTGTGAAAAACAAAAACTACAAACATATCAAAATCAATATACTCGTAATCACATGGTGCACCAATGCAAGCATCTGAATAAACAATAACAAATCAAAGACAAAATCAAAAGCTACAAACATATCAAACAAATTTCATAGAATCATGAAAGAAATTAGGTCACGGATTTTTACCAGATTTAGCGAAAGAAGAATCGATGGAAGCAATGGAGAAGATGACGATTTGAAGAAACTTTAATCTGGAAAACATGTAACAAAGCTCAAGAAATAACGAAGAAGAAGAAGAAGAAGAACTGATTACAAACTATATTAACAATTACCAAAAAAAATAACAATTACTTGCTTTATTTTAAACACATATACATCTATTTTTAAACACAAACAGACATTACCTCTTCATCAATAAAGTTGAGATCCATTTTATAACCTTGATTACATTTCGAATTTCGGCCAACGAACTCAAGACTTCCACACCAAATAACAAATCCAGCAAGATCTACCTGAAGAACATTTAGCATACAAACCTTCAGTTTGTGATAAAAAGAAAAAATCAAAAAATATCTATTTTTAAACTACCGTTGGTCTGCATAATATTCAAATCGATGTTAAACATGATGAATAAACAGACATCACCAGCAACGCCTCTGTCGTCTTCATTCTCTTTTCTGTATCTAGAGTTTTAGAGATAGAGAGTTGAGAGAGAAATTGATTGAATTTTGAAAGTGAAACCCAGATTTTCAATTTTTGATTAGTGAAGAATGGAGAGAGAGAGAGTGTAGAGAGAGAGATTTAAATGGGTTTTTGAAATTATGATCGTTTTTGGATTTGGGTTTGAATTTATATTTGAGAGAGAGAAGAATTGAAGTTCTGATGACAATTAAATGCAAATTACACATCCCTATAAGTTTTAAATTTAAATTTCAAATTGCCCTCTCATTTTAATGAAACATCAGTGGTTTGAATTTTGAATAAACATCAGTGGTTACATAATTGAATGTGGGCCAGACCTTTGAAATTTGAAAATGGGGCAGTGGTTTGATGACAGATCTTTGAATTATGATGTCACTATGCTCCCTCTATGGCTGCCACCTCATCGTCGATGACATAAGAAAAGCCTTGTTGGACAGCCTCTCCTGCTGACACATCAGCTTTTCTTATGTCACTGGGATTTCTCCTTTTATAGAATGTATAGATTGATTATTATTATTATTATTATTATTATTATTATTATTATTATTATTATTATTATTATTATTTAAACCACAACATCTATATCTATACTATATAATAAAAGAAACCAATGAAGGATACTTGTCATTATTCTATATCATCCTTAGTTGTAGATAATTATTATTTAATTTAAATCATTATTCTAGACCAACCTTAATTGTAGATAATTATTATTTAATTCAAATTAATATAAATCTTATCAACTCTAAATTATTGGCATAAACTTAACTTCAAATCCAATCATAAAGTCTTATCTAAACTAAAAAGCGTTGCTCCACTTAACAGTTTGTAAACATGCATATGATTTATTGTAAATGCTATTATTGTTAACTATGAGAAATTATATTAAACAACTTATTAATCAAACCAAAAATTTAAAATAATATTAACCTAATTTAAAAAATAATAAAAAAAATCCTTTTTGATTTAGAAAGATTTTTTAACAATAGATAAACCCGTGTAATACATAGGGTTTTTAAAGATATAATATTTTTTTATTATTTGTTATATAAAATTACATTTATTCAACCCGTATAATACATAAAGTTTTTTTAAAATATAACTTTTTTTTATTATTTAGTATATAAAATTGCATTTCTTCCACCCGTGAATACACATGTTTTTTTAAATATAACTTTTTTATTGTTTGGTAAATAAAATTACATTTATTCAACCCGCACAATAAACGAGGTTCTAAAAGATAAAATTTTTTATTATTTAATATATAAAATTATATTTACTCAAACCGTGTAATAAATAAGGTTTTTAAAAATATATTGTTTTTTATTTAGTATATAAAATTACATTTATTCAACCCAATGTTTTAAAATCCGGTTTTTATACCGTACCGGATTTGGCTAAAAAACGGTTTAACCGGGTGTATCAGGGGGTTTAACCGGGTGTACCGGGCGGTTTAGCCAGTTTTACCGGATGGTTCAACCGATACAACCGGCCGGTTTGAACCGGTTTTTAAAACCCGTGTAATACACGACGTTCTAACCTAGTTTTGTCAATAAAATAAATTTGAGGACTTAAATTTTATTTATAAAGAAGGAATACAAAATCGCCTTAAATAAATCCAATTTCAAATTGGCTATAACATAGCAAGTTACCAAAAATCACATTTAATGTTGGCTATAGAGTATCAATCACGTAAAATAAGATTTAATATGGCCTAATATTAAGCTAATCACCTAAAAAGAATCATATCAACGTCTTTATATCTCAAAGTCAATTAAGCTAATCACCTAAAAAGAATCATATCGACGTCTTTATATCTCAAACTCAAATTGATACTCTACTATTCCAACTCCTAAGGCTATAGTGTGTGGTTATAACCATCAAGACTACTATGACCTTACACGTCAGTGTCATATCACCCATCTCTAAGGCTATAGGGTGTGGATGTGACCCTCATGACCACCATGACCCTCCACGTCAGTGCCATGTCACACACCTGTAATCCACAATTCAAAATCACTACCCTAAGGGTGTGGTAATGACCCAAACTACTATCTTCTTATTTATTTTAATTTTTCTTTATCTAAATAAAAAGGAAATGATTAGTTGAAAAAATGGAAATGAGGATCATGGTTGCCATGGTTTAATCCATGCAAACCATGTTGATTAGGGAAGGGGATGATATAGTCTTTCATTCATGTTCCTACGTGACGAATCATGTCCCAACCATGACCCCCACACCCTTTAGCCTACTCAACCATCCAAAACCACTACCCTAAGTCATGACCCAAACCACTATCCCTTTTATTATTTTAATTTATCTTTGTCTAAAGAAAAAAGAAAGGATTTCTTGAAAAATGGAAATGAGGACCACGGTTGCCAGGGTTTAATCCATGCAAACCATGATGGATTAGGCAAGGGGGTGGTGTAGCCTTTCATTAATGTTCCTACGTGACATAATGACATTTGCCCTCTAATACTAATATACGTGGCGATAGACCAAAAAGGTGGCAACATAATAGTTTGCATATGCATAAGCCCATCCGTAGTAGGGCGGTATTTACCGCCGGGATCCACCATGGCGCCCCATAGCTCCCGACCACACCACTACGGCCGGCGATAAGGGATAAAATTTTTGATGCCGGGTAAAAATTATAACGCGACAATTGTGGAAAGTTTTTGAACCATCTTTTGAGGCAAACCCAATTTACTAACAACAAGCTCACCATCCCCACCACCACCACCAGCACTATCTTCATCAAATTCAACTTCAAATCAAACTGTAACACCCCTAAAATATAAAAACTTTATAGTAGAATTATAAAGTATAAATTAAACGAGAATTTACTAACTATGAATTTTAACCTAGTTAGTTACAAGTCTAGAAATAACTCATAGTAGGGTTAAAAGCAACCAAATTATATGCTGATCAAAGTGGAGGGGCCTAAGTTGTTAAAATTGAAACTTAATTTTAATTAAAACAAATAAAACAAACCAAACACCCCCAAAAGAGGTGCCTGGTCGTACAAGCACAAGCAGGGGGCGATCCCCACTCTCCAAAACCCTAAAACTTCACTAAACTTGCAAATTGAAGTCTCAATCCAAGTTGAAATCGAAATTAAAGCATAGATTATTGATCCTCATCGCAAGAGGATTACAAGGTATGTAAAATTTAATGAAAACTCTCAATTTGAAATTCTCATGAAATTTGGATTTCTGAAATTTATGGTTGCATGTGTGTTCTATGATGATTTAGGAACAACTATAGTGTCTAGGGACAAACCCTAGACAAATACAAGCTGGAATCATGTGAAATTTTAGTGAAAACTATGAACACCATTGTAGGTGGTTAATGGGTTATGTGTAAATTGATGAACACTAGGATATTGAGTATTGTTCTAGTGTAATTTGACAATTTTGAAGTAATTTCAGGAATTTAGAAGCTAACAATCATGTAAAATGGTTGATTAATGTGAAATTAGGGCTAAGAGATAAGTTAGAGACTTGATAAATAAACATGTAAAATTCTGCCCTTAAAGTGTTTGTTGAAATGCTTCAAAGAAGGCGCGAAACTAGAATTTTGTAGTTAAAACACCTAATTGTGATGTTTTGGCTATTATGCAAAATGTGATTACAAAGAGTTCTAAATGTGATAAAATTGAACTCTATAGGAAAGAATACCAGAACGTCGAGTGGACAAGCCGGTGGTGATTTGCGGTTGAAGGGCGTGTACTAAGGTATGTAACTTGACCCGTTACATTAAGTAAATTTTGATGATTATCACATGCGTAGTTGAATTTTAGAATAAGGGTTGTTTTGAATTAAAGTAATAATGTCGCAATATTGAATAATAGGTCAAAATTTGATTAGAACTCGTTGGTAGTCGTCATAAGGGAGGATTAACGGGTCGAATAATCAAAGAAAGCATGGATATTGCTTCGTAATGTGATTGATTGGTCATTTGTTATCGATTGATAATAGACATATTATAACACGAGAATTTAGTATGTTGGTTTGATAGAATAAAAGATTTGAGAAATTGTGTGGGTAAAACAAACAAACAAAACAGTTTAAACATGTGTTTGCAGGGCCTACCGTAAGTTACGATACCACCGTAACTTACGGTAGAGGTCAAAGACTTACGGTGGAACTCTTCTGAGTTACGGTGGATCATTGTTGTAAATTGACTACCGTAACTTACGGTAGGAACCGTAAGTTACGGTAGAGCCTGACAAAATTCATAAATTTTGTAAAATTGTAACTATTTGAATCCACTTTGATTATAGTTTTAATTGAGTATTATTCCTAAGTATTCTAATATAAATGTTAAATGTAAACATTTCAGTTTATAGGTACTCAAGGATTACGGATGACGATCAAGCAAGCATTTGAAGAACCGAACACATACTTTTGAAGCTTCCGCATAAATTAATTCGGTTTAGACAATGTTATGATGTAAAGTGTTTGCTAAACAACTTATGGATGTTTAAATTAGTCGGTAGAAAACTAATGTCTGTCACTCTAATACTTAACTTTTGGATCTTATGGTAAAAAATGATCGTAGTATATATATATATATATATATATATATATATATATATATATTGCACATTTACATTAAATAAAAGATGGGTGTTACAAGTTGGTAATCAGAGCTTAAGGTTGTCAACAAAGTGTTCGGTTCAAGCTTGATCAATCGTCCGGTAAGAATTAACTTATTTTCTTATGTAAGAAATGAGAAATGAATTGAGATGCATGGGAAGAGTGTGTTAACACACTCAAACCCGGAAAGTGCATTAAATGTGAACGGTTAAAGCAAGTTAGGAACTTGGCTAAACCGAAACAAATGAAGCAATGTTATAAATGAAATGTTTAATGTTTAAATGTAAACATTTCAGTTTCAAGATGTCGGATGGGAATGATGATAATCCGGTGTAAACAAGCACCGAACAAATGAAAGAGATAATTGCCGAAGAGGTAGGAAAGGCAATTGAAGGAAGTCTATCCGGGTTTATAGACAAAATTCAAAACACGGTGTTGTCGCTTGTCGAAGAGCGAGTTAAAAGGTTGGAGGATATTGTCAACCTTATGAAGGAGAAAACGGGAGAACGCAAAGGATGTTCATACAAGGAATTCATGGCGTGTAAACCGCCAATCTATAACGGGGAGGTTGACCCGATAATTTGCCAAAGATGGATAAGTGATGTCGAAGGGGTGTTTGAACGGACCCATTGTGATGTAGGCGACTTTGTTGCTTACGGAACGGGCCAATTGAGAAATCAAGCCAAGGATTGGTGGGATAACAAAAAGAAGGAAATGGGAGCCGAAGCGGCGAGGGTTATGACTTGGGATGAGTTTAAGGTACCATTCCTTAAACACCACAGTCCCAAAGCGGTTATTAACAGGATCAAGGAAGAATTCATCCAGCTAAGACAAAAGGGTGAAACAATTGACAAGATCATGGGCATCTTCATGGATAAGCTGAGATTTTGTGACGAGTTAGTCACCACTGAAGAGCAAAAGATATACTACTATTACAACATGTTGAGTGCCGAGTACCGTGAGTTCATGACTCTGTCAAAGTATGAAACCCTCACGGAGATTATCAACACCGCCCGGGAGCGGGAAATAGAGTTAAAGAAACAAGTAGAAAGGGGCGAGCGGATGGCACAAGATGTGAATCCAAGCCCTACAAAGAAAGCTAGAACTGCTGAATCGGGAAAGAAAGTGGATGCTAAAGGCGGGTCGCCAAGTTGTAAAGTATGTGGAAAGGGGCACAAGGGTGAGTGTCGCTTCAAAGACAAGCCGTGTCCGGTATGTGGGAAGACGGGGCACACTGCATCGTTATGTCCCGGAAAAGTTTTTGTTTGTTACAAATGTTATCAACCTGGTCACAAGAAATCTGAATGCCCTGAGTTGGTGGGAAAGAGGGACACAAAAGAGTCTCCAACAGAAGCTCCCAAAGCGAAGGCTAGGTCCTTTCAACTTACCGCGGCCGAAGCAAAGACAGAACCCGATGTGGTTTCAGGTATATTCACAATTAACTCAATTCCAGCACGTGTACTGTTTGATACGGGTGCGAATAAATCCATCCTTCATTTCGCATGGATTTATTCGACATCCTTCTTTTGTATTGACAAAATTATCTGTGCCCTTAGAAGTTGAAATAGGGGACAACAAAAGTTTTATAGTTTGTGATGTTTGTCGAGGCTGCAAATTAAGCATCGACGATGAGGAATACTTGATAGACTTAATCCCGATGTCAATGGGGGAATTTCAAGTAGTCGTTGGGATGGATTGGCTATCTCAGCACCGCGCAAAGGTCATGTGTTTTCGTAAAGAGATAAAACTAACATCTCCGAGCGGGAAACACGTCACCATCTATGGTGAAAAAAGAGGCAATTCCATAGTATGCTCAATGTTGAAAGCCCACAAGCTTATGAAGCGAGGATGCAAGGCATTCATGATATACGCAAATGAGCCCGAGAAAGAATCACGAAAGATTGAAGATGTACCGGTAGTACGAGATTATGAAGATGTGTTTCCGGAGGATTTACCGGGGATACCGCCTGAACGGGAAGTAGAGTTCGGGATCGAATTGGTTCCGGGCGCAAAACCCGTAGCAAAAGCTCCGTACCGACTCGCACCATCGGAATTACAAGAGTTGATGTCCCAAATTCAAGACCTGCTTGACAAAGGATTCATAAGGCCGAGTGTGTCTCCTTGGGGTGCACCGGTATTGTTCGTGAGGAAGAAAGACGGAAGCATGCGCATGTGTATCGATTACCGGGAGTTAAACAAACTCACGGTAAAGAACCGATACCCGCTTCCGAGGATAGATGATTTATTCGACCAATTACAAGGTGCGAATTGGTTTTCAAAAATTGACCTTAGATCGGGGTATCACCAACTAAAGGTCAAGGAAGAAGATGTGTCGAAGACGGCTTTCCGCACGAGATACGGACATTACGAATTCCTCGTGATGTCATTTGGGCTAACAAATGCACCCGCGGCCTTCATGGACCTCATGAATCGGGTTTGCAAGCCAATGTTGGATAAGTCGGTCATCGTGTTTATCGATGATATTTTGGTATATTCAAAAAGTGAAGCTGAACACGCACACCACTTGCAAGAAGTGTTAGAAACACTTAGACGAGAAAGGCTATATGCGAAATTCTCTAAGTGTGCCTTTTGGTTACGAGAGGTACAATTTCTTGGCCACGTCATAAGTGCCGACGGAGTATTGGTGGATCCGTCAAAGGTTGAGGCCGTGTCAAAATGGAATTCCCTGAAGAACCCATCAGAAATTAGAAGCTTTTTGGGGCTTGCGGGATACTATAGGAGATTCATTCAAGATTTCTCCAAGATTGCGTCACCGCTAACAAAGCTAACCCGAAAGAAAGAAAAGTTCATTTGGGGTGTCGATCAAGAAAGAGCGTTTCAAACGCTAAAAGAGAAGTTAACACAAGCTCCGGTACTGACATTGCCGGACGGAGTCAAAGACATGGTGGTTTATTCGGATGCTTCACTATCGGGGCTCGGATGCGTTTTGATGCAACGGGGCAAAGTTATAGCTTATGCCTCGAGGCAATTGAAGATACACGAGAAGAAATATCCCACGCATGATCTCGAGTTGGCTGCGGTGGTATTTGCATTAAAAATATGGAGGCACTACTTGTATGGGGTAAAGTGCACCATATTCACCGACCACAAGAGCTTGAAATACTTCTTCGATCAGAAGGAGTTAAATATGCGACAAAGGCGATGGCTAGAAACGGTGAAAGATTTTGATTGTGAAATACACTACCACCCCGGAAAGGCAAATGTGGTGGCGGATGCTCTGAGCAGAAAAGCGGACTATGTCCCAATAAGAGTAAGGTCGATGCAGCTCCTGGTGACCTCGGGTATACTTGAACGTATTCGAGAGGCGCAATTAGAAGCAGTGAAAGAGGAAAATTGGAAGAAAGAAAGAATAATCGGTCAGTTGAAGGATTTGTCGGATGGGAATAACGGATTGAAGACTCGATCCGGAAGGATATGGGTTCCACATACTTGTGGGGTGAAGGCGCTTCTACTTGATGAAGCTCATAAATCCCGATATTCAATTCATTCGGGTGCGACCAAGATGTACAATGATCTGAAACAAAATTATTGGTGGCCTGTAATGAAGAGGGATGTGGCGAAGTATGTGGAAAAATGCCTGACATGTCTACAAGTCAAGGCGGAACACCAAAAACCATACGGCAAACTCCAACCGTTAGAAATCCCGGTTTGGAAATGGGAACATATTACAGTGGACCTATTAACCAAATTGCCTAAGACAAATCGTGGTTTCGATGCCATATGGGTAGTGGTGGATAGATTGACGAAAAGTGCTCACTTCATTCCGATTCGTGAGACTTATACTTCAGAAAAGATGTCAGAAGTTTACACTAACGAGATAATAGCACGTCATGGAGTACCGGTATCCATCGTGTCTGATAGGGATACCCGGTTCACTTCAAATTTCTGGCGAGATTTTCAAGAGCAAATGGGAACCAAATTGTTCATTAGCACTGCGTACCATCCCCAAACAAATGGACAGAGTGAAAGAATAATACAAACATTGGAGGACTTGCTACGGGCGTGTATAATCGACTTTGGAGGAAGTTGGGATGTTTACCTACCGTTAGTCGAGTTTTCGTATAATAACAGCTACCATGCTAGTATTAAGATGGCACCATACGAAATGCTCTATGGTAGGAAATGCCGAACCCTGGTATGTTGGGGTGAAGTGGGTCCACGTGAACTAGCCCACCAAGAGGTAGTACGAGCCACTAATGAAAAGATTGATGTGGTTCGGGCACACTTGAAAGCGGCCCAAGATAGGCAAAAGGCGTATGCTGACAAAAGGAACAGGCCAATCGAATTCCAGGTTGGCGACAAGGTTATGCTAAAAGTATCGCCGTGGAAGGGGATAATACGATTCAGAAAAAGAGGAAAATTGAGCCCAAGATTTATTGGGCCATTCAGAATCACTGAACGGGTTGGTAAGGTAGCTTATCGTCTTGAATTACCCGAGGAGTTAAGTGGGATTCATAGCACATTCCACGTGTCACACCTCCGAAAATGTTTAGCAGATGAAACTGATCGTATTCACTACGATGATATCGAGGTGGATAACAGCCTCAACTATGCAGTAAAACCAATTGCGATTTTAGATCCTAAAGAGAAGAGTTTGAGGAATAAAGTGATTAATCAGGTCAAGGTCAAATGGGAGCATAGGAAAGGTTCGGACACTACGTGGGAATCCGAAGAGGAGATACGACGTCTCCACCCTACATTATTTGGTACGTACTACGGTTTCGGGGACGAAACCCTTTTTAAGGGGGGTGGACTTGTAACACCCCTAAAATATAAAAACTTTATAGTAGAATTATAAAGTATAAATTAAACGAGAATTTACTAACTAGGAATTTTAACCTAGTTAGTTACAAGTCTAGAAATAACTCATAGTAGGGTTAAAAGCAACCAAATTATATGCTGATCAAAGTGGAGGGGCCTAAGTTGTTAAAATTGAAACTTAATTTTAATTAAAACAAATAAAACAAACCAAACACCCCCAAAAGAGGTGCCTGGTCGTACAAGCACAAGCAGGGGGCGATCCCCACTCTCCAAAACCCTAAAACTTCACTAAACTTGCAAATTGAAGGCTCAATCCAAGTTGAAATCGAAATTAAAGCATAGATTATTGATCCTCATCGCAAGAGAATTACAAGGTATGTAAAATTTAATGAAAACTCTCAATTTGAAATTCTCATGAAATTTGGATTTCTGAAATTTATGGTTGCATGTGTGTTATATGATGATTTAGGAACAACTATAGTGTTTAGGGACAAACCCTAGACAAATACAAGCTGAAATCATGTGAAATTTTAGTGAAAACTATGAACACCATTGTAGGTGGTTAATGGGTTATGTGTAAATTGATGAACACTAGGATATTGAGTATTGTTCTAGTGTAATTTGACAATTTTGAAGTAATTTCAGGAATTTAGAAGCTAACAATCATGTAAAATGGTTGATTAATGTGAAATTAGGGCTAAGAGATAAGTTAGAGACTTGATAAATAAACATGTAAAATTCTGCCCTTAAAGTGTTTGTTGAAATGCTTCAAAGAAGGCGCGAAACTAGAATTTTGTAGTTAAAACACCTAATTGTGATGTTTTGGCTATTATGCAAAATGTGATTACAAAGAGTTCTAAATGTGATAAAATTGAACTCTATAGGAAAGAATACCAGAACGTCGAGTGGACAAGCCGGTGGTGATTTGCGGTTGAAGGGCGTGCACTAAGGTATGTAACTTGACCCGTTACATTAAGTAAATTTTGATGATTATCACATGCGTAGTTGAATTTTAGAATAAGGGTTATTTTGAATTAAAGTAATAATGTCGCAATATTGAATAATAGGTCAAAATTTGATTAGAACTCGTTGGTAGTCGTCATAAGGGAGGATTCCTTAGACGAGCCAAACGGGTCGAATAATCAAATAAAGCATGGATATTGCTTCGTAATGTGATTGATTGGTCATTTGTTATCGATTGATAATAGACATATTATAACACGAGAATTTAGTATGATGGTTTGATAGAATAAAAGATTTGAGAAATTGTGTGGGTAAAACAAACAAACAAAACAGTTTAAACATGTGTTTGCAGGGCCTACCGTAAGTTACGATACCACCGTAACTTACGGTAGAGGTCAAAGACTTACGGTGGAACTCTTCTGAGTTACGGTGGATCATGGTTGTAAATTGACTACCGTAACTTACGGTAGGAACCGTAAGTTACGGTAGAGCCTGACAAAATTCATAAATTTTGTAAAATTGTAACTATTTGAATCCACTTTGATTATAGTTTTAATTGAGTATTATTCCTAAGTATTCTAATATAAATGTTAAATGTAAACATTTCAGTTTATAGGTACTCAAGGATTACGGATGACGATCAAGCAAGCTTTTGAAGAACCGAACACATACTTTTGAAGCTTCCGCATAAATTAATTCGGTTTAAACAATGTTATGATGTAAAGTGTTTGCTAAACAACTTATGGATGTTTAAATTAGTCGGTAGAAAACTAATGTCTGTCACTCTAATACTTAACTTTTGGATCTTATGGTATAAAATGATCGTAGTATATATATATATATATATATATATTGCACATTTACATTAAATAAAATATGGGTGTTACACAAACACACCAAGGGCCTTCTCAGTCAGAATATTATTGGGGTGGCAATCGCCGCCTTAACAAACCCAAAAGCACCACCTGCGGCGGCAGTGTTATGGTGAGGTCTAGAGGCAGATTTTAGGGAAGTGAAATGGGGAAGATGTAAAGTGGAGAATTTTGTTGTGGAGAGTATTTCTAGTCATGGGTTTATGTAGAATATGAAGGAGATGCTTATAAATGAAGAAGAAGCCATTGTTATGGTGGTGAAGATTGAAAACAGTGAGTGAGGATGAAGATGATGAGGATAAGGTGAGTGAGAATTTTGTTTATAAATTTAGAAATTAATTAAAAAAATAGAAAATTAATAATTGAGTAATGATGGGGCATGGGTAGCTCAAAGAAAGTTAGCCAAGCATGTTTAATAAAAAATCAAACATAAGTTCAATGTGAATAAATTCAGAAAACATGTTCAAAAATATCAAGTTTAAACAAAAATTAAAACTAATAAACAAGTCTAACCGAAAGCTTTAACGTTTAAGCTATTCCTTTATCTACAAGCTTCAATAATAATTCTGCACTTTTTCTCTTCTCTTCGATTCGTAACAACAACCTCCTCTGTTTGTTCGATATATATGTAGGTGGGAGTAGGTATTTAATGGCTCCCACCGTATGATATATATAATATAAATTAAAAATCCTTGCGAGCTGATCCACTATAATTCCTTTTTCTTTTTTATTCTTGCGTGAAAACCCTCGTAGGTTTATTTTTGTCCCACTTTCTCTGACGTCAAAATGAATAAATAATACCCCCCTTTATATTTTCTAGAGTAAACTGTAGTTTTACCCCCTGGGGTTAGATGCGATTGGCAATATTACCCCCTAAAACGAAAATCTTGCTGTCTTACCCCTCAACTGTTGAAAAACGCTACAATATTACCCCCCGGTGTTAAAATCTGTTTAAAGTCAACGTCACTTATTAACGGTCAAAGGGTAATATAGTATTTTCCACTTGTGTTTGATTGCTTCCTCAACACAACACCCTATATTATAAATTTCACTTCGACCTTACCACCCAAGTATTCCCCTAATCTCCTTTCTTCTCTCCGGCGAACACACCACCGGCGACCAGACTAAATTTCTTCAATTTTCACGTAAATTTACAGAGAATACAGAGCTTTACAAGAACACAGTGTTGTGTTCGTCATCGTTATCGATTTTTTATCAGCGAATTTCAACGAAGAACATGAAGTTTTAGCAGCTGCAGTAGCAGCGCTGTTTCTGATCAAATTTGATGAAATTTGGGTGAAATATTGGTGAAATTTGATGAAATGTTGGTCAAATTTGATGAGTTTTTTTGTGCAATATGATGAAATGTTGTACCTGTTCCGTTCGTCGGATCCGCCGCTGGTGATCCTCGGCCGTACGTTCTCAAAGCGTGAAACCCTAGGGCTGTTGATTGTGTCGAGCATTGTGGTGATCTTTCAGACGAGTGTTGGATCTGTGTTGAACTCCGCGTTGCTTCTTGGAACGGTGGTTGTTGCTGCTCATGGTGCGTTTAGGACCCCTGAGGATTTGTTTCTTGATGAGCAAGAGCCTGGTGCTTCCACTGGATTCCTATCTTTCCTTAACGGTCGCCACCAATGTCGCCGCCCCGGTTGTTGCTGCTGCAGCACGTGTTTAATCCGGTTTGATCCGATCTATGTTTTGTTTTCTTTTACTGTTGATTTTGTTTTTGAATTTGTTAGTGTAAAGACATTTGGTTTAAATGTGTGCATGTGTATGAATTAGATATATATGATTAAATGTTCAATTGTTCTAATGGTTTAAAGACATTTGGTTTTTGAATTTGTTAGTGTAAAGAATGGTTAAATGCAATGTTTTGAAAACCGGACCGGACCGGGTCGGCCGGTCGGACCGGTCCGGCCGGGAACCGGGACTTCATCCGGGCCGGTTCATGCCATCAAACCGGACCAACATCAGGCCGGAGGTCGGGCTGGCGGGCCGGCGGCTCGCATAGGGTCGGGCCGGTCATGGTTTTTTTTTTAATTAAATATGGAATAAATCACTTCAAAACCTAATCTAAAAAACTCAAAACAATATTTGACACTATGTTTGATAGTTAGTTGCAAGATTTGGTACTTTTGAATGTTTTTGGATGACTAATGGTTGTGTTTTTAGTTCCTTAACTATTTGGAATTTTATCTATTTTATCTATGTTTTATATATATTTTTATATAATTTATGACGTAATCCGGTTCTTAAATCCGGTCGAACCGGTCGGACCGGTCCGACCGTTGAGCCCGTAAGGTGACCGGGTCGACCTCCGGTCCTGTTCTGAAAACATTGGTTAAATGTCTAAATGCTGATCATGGTATTTGAAATATAGATGGATTATCGCAAAATTTGGTTGATTATTCTACCCATATGATGAACTGCATATCCGGACCATTACATATGTTAATGATTGTCAAAATGCCCAGGTTAAAACAAGATAAGAATCTGCTGGTGCAAAACAAACCTTATTTTTTAACATGTGGTTAGTTTCAATTTCATTAAGACTTGACATCATCTTGTGCAGGCAATATTGAAGGAAGCTAAGAAATATTTAACACCGGGGGGTAATACGTTTTCTTACAATAAAGCATAGGGGGTAATAAGAAATGATAATATAGTCATTTAACACCGGGGGGTAATACGTTTTCTACAACAAAGCATAGGGGGTAATAAGAAAAGGTAATATAGTAATTTAACATCCCAATTAACAAAACTGTTAAGTTTTTTTTAACATCAGGGGGTAATATTGTAGCGTTTTTCAATAGTTGAGGGGTAAGACAACAAGATTTTCGTTTTAGGGGGTAAGGTTGCCAATCACATCTAACCGTAGGAGGTAAAACTGGAGTTTACTCTATTTTCTAATTCCTTGTGCCCCACTTCTATTTCTCTTCTTTTAAAATTGCCGTCCACACTTTTCTTTTCTTTTAAAATTACCGTACAAAATCCCCCCCCCCCCCCCCCTTGTATTTAATATATGTAATTAAGTCCATAGGGCATTTAATTGGACTTAAAAACCATTTTCTACAAAGTGGACTTTTAACAAATTGTGATGGACCACCCAAACGACATGTGGTCACAGCCCAATCCAGTAATACCTCCTCCTCTTTTTTTAATATGTAGCCCAAGTTAAATTATAAAATAAAGATAGTGGGCTTTGTCTACTCAAAGAAAATGGCTCCGATTTTGATTCGGTCACTGGCGTTCTACTCTGCCTAACTGGCTGGTTATTTACTTCTTACTCGTTTTCGCTCCATTTACACCAGCACCTAGCAAAACACAAACTAATCAAATACAACTGTATAAAGACTAAAAACAACTCAAAAACTATAAAAATAAAATACAAAATAAACAGGTAAATGCCATCATTTTTCAACACATCAAATCTCCTCACACTTGAACCTTTTTCGTCCATGAAAAAGCTGCAATGGAATTAGAACTAGGATAGATGGTTACAAAAACTTTTAGTTAATTTAACCATTGTTACCGGTATTGTTATCCACCTAAACTCAACCGCCAACTCATTAAGCCCCTTTCATGCTAGCATTATGTTCAAGTTAACAATTCATCTAAGTGTCTCACACTTAAGATCCACAAATCCACCTAATCCCATATCAAGCTTATATGGTAAATATTAAAAATTTACCACTTTATATAAATAACCCTTATGTATTTAATATTAAATTTTTATGGAATGATGGATGATGATGAGCTTTATCAAATTTTTTATGTTTAACTCAGAGGGCATTATCACCAAGTCGCTATCCCGGTGGGAAATACCATGAGCCTCACATTTTTTTCTCTTTAACTTCAACCTAGCGGGTATACCCCATCCGAGTCACCATCCTAGTTTCAGATATATATTCTTCTTAATTTGCTCATATAGATGGATGGTGTAATTTTTTTAGGCGCCACTAGATCCAAATTTAGTTTCCTAAAAAGGACAAAACGTGCCAATTTAATTCAAAATACATATAGACTACTTACTTATAGTGGTACCTTTTATATTATCAACAGTTTCAGTTTTTCTATTTCTCCTAAGATGAGAACTCACAAGACTTCATGAATTTTAAAAAAAGATATATTAAAGCAATCTAGGAACCTTTTAAGTTGGCTGGTCCTACTAGTACATCCTTGAAAATACGTCTTTTATCTATTTTATCTTTTATATATAATATTTTGAAAACCAAAAATCCCAATATTTTTCTATCATTTTCCATTTATGTGCAAAAAATTTATAGAACATTTTCTCATTTTCAATTTTTTTAATTTTTTGTAGTTTTTTTTACTCAAATCTATCTAAAAAGATGTAGTCTCCCATTCCCACATTTAAAATTTACATTGTCCTCACTGTAGGATGAAAGACAACTAAAAATAAATAAGAAAGAAAAATAAACTAGAAACATATAATGGAACAAACTCGCCTGTTAGCAAAAGTCTTCGAATTCCAAACCAAAGCGAGCACGATTGTGTAGCATTTCATTCGCAGCCGTCTGACAAACTGGTACACTTGAGTTGCCTCTACATAATGATAAACAACTCTGCATCCCCGCCCGAATGGAGATTGAGTACGGACGGGTCAAACAAACCTGCACAAATAAATACAAACAAACCCAAGCGTAAAACTGACTCGAAAATAAAAATTTACTCAAAAATAAAAACCGACTCAAAACTGACTAACTCAGACTCGATACGACTCAAAATAAATAAAATAAAACAACATGTAATCAAATACAAACTCTACAACTTGGGTCGAATCCCAAGTATTCCCATATTCTCCACACTCTATGGGGGATCCTTAAGATCCAGCTCTCTCCCGAACCTAACACTCAGTCCCCTATCAAGATCACTCATACCAAAACCCCTCTTTTCCAAAAATCTTTATCAAATAAACTCGACTTATACTCACTCGTGGGGGACTTATATCTCGAATTACACACTAAAATACCATACCCATACTTATTTTCTTTCACACTACCCACACAAAGCTCACTCCACTTGTCTTTCTCTATCGCATTCCATGAACCATCCTTAAACTTATCCTCACCTCCTACGAACTCTACCTCTTCCTTGAACCTAGCGTGCTTCTCCTTCCTATCATTCTCCATCCTAACATCTTCAGTTCCCTTTAATTCTTGCCTAATTACAAAGTGTTCCCCTACCTTCCTCGGTATTCTCACAAATGCGGTCAGGGTGGCCATCCGCACGATATTCAGAAGTATTAAGAAAGAAAACTGAATCGCCCTGACCACTCGAGTTCGTGACAGACTTGGCGACATCAAAGGTGACAGTTTCATTCCCCCACACGAAGTGTGATTTTACCATCAAAGACATCAATTAACGCCTTGGCGGTGCGCAAAAAGGGGCGTCCCAAGATGAGTGGAACTCTATCATCAACCTCCATGTCAAGAACAACGAAATCCATGGTGAAAACAAATTTATCTACTTTAACTAATACATTATCGACGATCCCCCTAGGATACTTAACTGACCTATCAGCCAAATGGACGCTTGTAACGCCCCGCTTTTTAGAACTTCCCTTGTTTAGAAAGTTTGATGGTATTTCCATTTATGGACACTTGCAACTCTCGTATATTCGCTTTTCATTTCCAAACTCGATCTTTTACACATAGTTACACGCAAATACATACAAAATTCATCTATACATTCATTTATTCATACATTACACTTACGCATTGCACTTACACCAATGTTTTAAAAACCGGTTTTTAAGTCATACTGGGTTGGGCTCTAAATTGGTTCAATCGGTTGAACCGGGTTGTTTCGGGCGGTTGAGCATGGTTACTAGTTAACCCTGTAAATTCCATAAAATACAAATTCATCTAAAAAACAATCCAATTTCAACTAGGATTTATGTAACTTATCATAGTTATAGAAAAACAACTATTTTTATTGTAAATTATTAAGCATTTTAAGAATACTTTTATTAGTTATAAACAATATTGCATTGTACGAGGTGAGTAACAATTTCAACAACGATGAAATATTGTAATAGAAGACACTAGGTTAATTACCGAAAATATGGAAGATCAATATTACCTTAACATTGTATTTTATAAAAAAGAAATCAAATCTTAAGATAATGCAAACTTGTACAACGGTTTGAACCGATAGAACCGGATTTACCTCCGGTACATAAGACATACCGTATTCGGGTTTACTGGCCTTTATCGTACCGTACTCGTGTCCGATATCCGGTTTAACTGGTATAACCGGCCGGTTCATACCGATATTTAAAACATTGATTTACACGCTTAAAACTGATAACTTACGCAAACTGGAATTTCGAACAAAAGGGATTGGTCCCTCTGCACGAGAAGACCCTCTCGTCCCAAACTCCCCATTCGTCTGTAATCCTCTCGCCCCAAACTCGGTTCCCAGTCTATAAATACCAACCCACTTCCTTCATTTCCAACCTTCACAACTCCGACTTCTCTCTCAAATATCTAACTTCGCACTCTTCAGCTGAGCTCGTTCCAGCATCTTCCTAAGTGAGTTCTCCACAACCTTAACTCCTCTTTTGTATTTAATCTTATGTTAATGTACAAGCCTATAAATAGAGGCTTTGTATTTCATACTTACACATCAATAAGAAATCCATCTTCCATTCTCTCATTCTTCTATATACATTGCTAGTAGGTCGGTGTTTCACAACACGTTATCAGCACGAAAGTGCTCTATGTGTTTTGCCACCCTTGGTCCCTTTTCCTCACCCTTGATGTGCATTATTTTCCAGCCTAAATCAATCTCTCACGCTGAGAAAGCAGCCAAATAATTATCCGAAAAGATGAAAGATGGGTTTCCTATGTAATGGAAAGTTGAAAACGATATATGCGTAGCCACTACTGACGCTACACAGTCTTTGATTCAATTATGTTGACTTCCATATTTTGATACAAGGTACCATACTCACCTGTTGTCTTACTTTATCCTCGTATTTCATCAAAATTAGAGACATTGATACAGTTAATATTCTACGAATATAAAGAGGAATGATAACTGTAGGGTAAAACACAATGACATAAAAATTCATGGCTACTGCTATGAAATATAAAATTTTCCAATGTTTCTTTGACTAAAAATGTAACTATTATCTTATATTATCTTTTGCTTTTTGTTACAAAGAATACTTCACAACATTTTTCGGATAATAAATTCATAACTATGATTTGTAATATATATCCTTCATCTGGGTTAAATAAGTAGTTAAAAAACTATATAAGTTATTTGAATTATTTATTTATTTATTTTTGGATGGCCAAATGTTTCAATTTCCGAGTATTTTTAAGTTGTAAGTAAAATTGTTGAATTATTTTGATTTGAGGAAGTTAATTTGCAATCTAGAGAATATTATATGTGCTTTTAGAACTCATGAAAAACATTAAAATTCAATATCACAAAGTATGGAACTCAATATTTATGGACTAAACAGTGCAATTGTATTAGGTATATCTGCTTGTATTGATGGTAATATATGAATGATGTATTTACTATATTTTCATTTTGTATAGCTTATAATTTAAATGGATTTAGTGATATTATAGGATTAAATATTTGGTTATACGTTTATGCATAAACCAATTGTATTCTTAAGAAATTAAAGAAGGTTTTAAACGATATTAATATATATGGTGTTGGTTAATGCTTAAAAAAATTAAAATCATTAAATATCATTTTTCCCATCATGTTGGTTAATGCTTAGAAATTAAAATCATTATATATCATTTTTCCCATCACGTAGTTTAATTCATTCTTTATTAATTTTAATTCATTCTTATTAATATCTTTTAATGTTAGAAATTTGATTAATTCTTATTACTTTAAATGATCTTTAATATCCATTTAATTACAATCTTAAATGATATGGAGTTATGAACATGGATAATCACAATATTCATAACACTAAATGATATGGAGTTAGAAACATGGATAGTCACAATAATACTATTATTTTATAGAAAATTAGGTGATTTACAATTTAATTTAAGAGATGATGATTTTAAAATCGCAATACGAAATTATAGACAGATTATATCTCTTACTTATTCGCTTTATAGTTTATATTGTTTAGATAATATGTTATGTATGCATTGATCGTATTTCATAACAACGTTTGATAGATATGAATTTGTAGTATACAATAGTTGACAGATTATTATACTATGAAAAGTCTGTTTAGTATTTAATATGTTCATGTACATTCACTTCTGATGTGTAATACTTGTATTTGACATATAAATTTTAATGTGATTTTTCGTAACAATTTAACTAGAAATACAATACGATAAGTGTATGTTTATAGTGTTCTTATTTGATATATAAGAATAAGAAATTTGGTGTTTTATATGACATTACATGACATGTTATCATATAATATAAACCTGTTTGATGACAAATTATAGCTATATTTTAGTAGTAAAAAGAAAAATCATATATTGATTTACTCATCTTTCTTTACAATATGTTATCTTACTATTAATCAAGATGTATGATTTTATTGTGGCTTTCATCATATATCAACTTTGTCCTTTATGAAACACCACTAATTTGAAAACTAACGCACACGATGTCGATAAATTAGAGCATGACCTATAATAATAGTCTTATCACTATTGCAATTTTATGTGTCTTTTATATGATTTGATTTATTTAGATGCTATATTAAATAAAAAAAATTATATATTTCTTACAAGTGATGAAAAAATCTTATTTCATAGGTTGTATCATAACCTATTTATTTGGTGATATGTTTTATAGTCATGCATTGTATAATCTATTGTATATATTATGTTCCATATGTTATAAATTTGGAAGGGGACATCAAAGTGGTCAGGGTTGTGATATATGACAAGCTATAAAAACGATTGAATTATGATCAATGTTTATATAAAAAGACACTTGGTGTGTCTAACTTCTTAAAGCCTATTACGAGTTTATCGAAGCTTGTAAGATTTTAAACCGACAAGTATAAATGTCTCGGTTATATAACTACATCTCGATTTATATCATGTGATGAGAAAAATATATATCATAATCCATTGAGCAAAACAATTTCCATCGTCAAATATCATATAAGCTATTGAAGTACCAAGATTGTTAAAGAATATATATAAAGTTTGAAACAACAAGCATGAAAGTTTTGTGGTTCTAATCCATTCCCTTATGTGAATGTGATGATATAATGATCAATTCAAATGTTATGATAATACACATAACTAAGAAAATTGTAATGATGCCACATGAATGTTGTATGGGTATAATTTATTCCTTGAATAAAATGTGATGATATAATAATTGGTGTAAAGTTCGTGATGATGGTAATTGAGGAAATTGTTATGATGATCATGTGATAAGATCAACCATGTTAATAGTGCAATGACTACACAATGATCGTTATAAAGGTCATGATCATGGTAACTGAGGAAATTGTAATAATCCTCATGTTGACAACCATTTTAATATTGAGATCGACCACCAAGAGTGACAAACTAAGGAATGACCATATAACATGATGGTTTAAACTTTGAAGTTATAATACATTCTCTCGTATCTTATATTTTGTATTATATACAAGTAATACATATGCGATCATAATCTAAAAGTTTATGAATCATAATTATTTAGTTAGTTGGCATGACCGGTTAGACCACACCGAGTCATTAATGATGATGTGAAAAGTATTGAAGAAACAGAAGATTCGTCTTGATAATTATACATGTCATGTTTGCTCTCAAGTGAAGTTAAGTATTGATCAACAAAAGTAGGGTGTGAATCCCTAAATATTCTGGAAATGATGATGGAAATAAATATACAAACATGATACCATTTAGTGTTTTAAAATCGATGCATCATCTAAATGGTTATCAAATCCACAACCTGAAGCTTGTGTGATTGTGGCTTAGCTAATGTGGTAGCAAGCATATTAATCCAGATTAGTATATTTATTTGATAATAGTGAATTTGATTCCCAAATTATTAGCGATCATTGGAATAAGTGTTATTGTGATCACGAGCAAAAGTTCATTTAGATACATGTAATTTTATATATAGTACCATCAATTCACATCAAGCCAATAAGTTATAGTTCTCCCCATACAGTTGGTTTTTGGTCAGGAACCAAAGATGTCCCATCAAAGATTTTGGTTGTGCGACATATATTGAAACTCATCCACCACACCGCACAAAGATGAGACTTCTAAAAAGTTTGAGAATATGTTGAAATAATTGTCTATAATTAAATACTTAAAGCCATTAGTGAAAATTTTGTTTATGGCTCATTGGTTTTCACTTTAATGAATGAATGTTCTCAACATTAGGGGGAGATAACAAGCAGTTGGAAAGTGAAATGAATTATCATGTCATCTTGATCCTCAGACTATAAACTATGAACTAGAAGTTTAAAGTATAATTCATTTACCAATATTAAAGAACAAATTACCAGACAAGTTCACTGACCTAAATAGAGTGACTAAGTAAGTCACATAATCAACTGCTTATGCTCCAGTTATATTTGTATCTCAAGAGGACAATCACATATTTTTGTAATGAGTCTATTGCACGCCTAAAGCGTGGTAGACTAGTTGATTCCAATAATAAAATTCCTCGAAAATTGGAGCAAATAATTAAGATGGTCAAGTCGAGGTTATAGTAATAAGATCTCCTGAAGAGACAATAGACATGATGGTTCAAGAAGAACCTCAGGTACCTGAAAAATAAAGAGATCTCGATAAGTTGTATCATGTCTAAGATATGTATGGAATCGAAATAAAAATCGACGTCGTTATACTTTTGTATATAATGTAGCACTTAAAATGATTAAGGTGTTGTTTGTTTTTTCAGAGGTAAAACGTCTGTAGTCTGCGGACCACATCCGCAAACATCTGCAGCTGAAGAGATGGACCAAACCTCTGCAGTCTGCAAGAAGAAGACTGTTTGTTTTTTAACTTCTGTAAGGTGCTGAAATAACACCATTATATTTTAAATTTTCATTGGGAGGTGGTGAAGTTATACGCAACCTAGGGTTTTGCAACACTTCATGAAAAAACTGATCAACAGTATTCACCAAATGCTCCACACCGGAGCTAACAAATCCGAATTAATCTCCACTCACAAATTCCATGTAACTCTCCAAGTCTCTTTTTATTGAAAACCTAAGTGTAATTAGAGATTTGTGGTAGTGACATAATACCGATGTTTTTGTTGCTGAATATCTTCATTTTCAGTTTATTTTTCATTTCGTGCAATCTTGATATCAATTAAGTATATTAAAGGCTACAACTTTTTTGCCTCATTTGGTTTCTGTGTATGTTTCGTTCAATCTTGATATCAATAGATAAAGAATTAGAAGCAATTAAAGCCTGCAAAATATATGGGTATGTAACTAATTGATGAAAGATTACTATTTTTTACCTCATAATTTAATAACATCTATAGTGATGAAATGGTTAGGTAAAACAATTTTTTTGATTTATAAGTATGTTATGGATAATCTCTAATTGTGTTTGCTTTTGTTAATTAACGGAATTAGCATGTTCCATATCTAGTTCAGTTCATAGTGGCTCTGTTGAAATTTGGATTTGGGATCAATTGATTTGTAAACAGGTATTGAATTTTATTCCTTGAAGGGGAGCTAGTTTTTTTTTTAATTGTTTGTGTATCTAGGCAAAAAGAAAGAAGGGAGAAGAGGCTAGAAGACCCAAGTCCACATCTGCCCCAAGAAGAGGTCTGGAAGACCTTTTTTAATGAAATCACTTCGAGAAAACAAACACACTGCAGACTCAAACGTCTACGCGTGGTCTGCGTGGGGCAGACATAAGAGGTCCTGAAGAGCTTTTCACAAAAAAACAAACACCCCCTAAATGATGAGGATCAAGATTTAAGATCTGCCTATGAATGAATATTAAGAAATGATTGACCAAAATGGAAAGTCGCAAATAAGGCAAAGCTGAATTCTCTAATGACATGGAAAGTATCTGGACCAACAGTATATACAACTGAAGTTGTAAAATATGTTGGACATAAATGGGTCTTTTATGCGAATTATGTGAAAATCAAATTGAGTGATATAAGGAAAAATTGGTGGCACAATAATTTTCGCAATTGATTATGAGGAGACGTTTTCTCTAGTGGTGGATGCATTGACTTTCCAATATTTTATTAGTCTGGTAATATAAAAAGAGAATTGGTATTCGTCTTATGAATGTTAAGTATCACTTGATACTGAAAGTTTACATGAAAGTCCCGAAGGATTAAATTATGTAGGTCATGTAAACTAAGTTCTCGAGAACAATGTGATCAATTATGCATATTCGGATTTGAATGGGTTATGATTATTTTACTTGTTGAATATAGCAATTGAGTGTTTAAAAGGTTAGTTGAAACATCTTAACGATGTGATACTTGTGCACCAAGAAACATACATAAAAAACTTCTACCCAGTGATTGTGATATCTCAATAAATAGTGTACACGCATGGTACAATATGAGTTTTGGAGATAAAAGCAAGTGTTTATGGCATTTTTGCATATGATATAGATATCAATGTATTAAATGGGTAAATGTATGTAGCAAAACTTCTAAAGAGTGAAAACACATGCATATTTGGATACGAGGAAAAAAATTCCCTCATAGATTGATAGGGGAAAGTTTATTTGAGAAGAAATTTAGTGTGAGAAGAAAAAGAAGAAATGGCATATTAGTAAAATGTTATTTCATTTATAACTCATATCATTAATTTTCCTCTCTTTAATTAATTAGTAAACTAATCATTAATTATCCTACATATAATCTACAAAACCTACACCTATCAAAATTTTCCTACATATACCCTATACATTATAGAATTTTATCCTACACAGTCGAAATTTATCATACACATCTCGAAATATATCATACACAACTCGTAATTTATCCTACACACACACCTAGTAATTTATTCTACACTTTAAATTAAGTTGTTTTTTTTTATTTGGAAAAAATATATATTTTGAAAAGGAGTTACAAATTTAATTTAGCTAGTTATTAGAGGGGAATAATACAAATTAATGATTTATGTAAGTTTACTAATATACCCTTATATTAAAATTAAATACAAATATTGAATTAAGTAAAATGAAACATTCTTATTGGTTGAAACTTATTCTTTTTTCTTCTTACAAAAAATTCTTCTCATTTGAACCTTCCACTAGATTGATAATACTAGAAGTATTAATGATGTCAATACCTCAAGAACGTACTATATCAAGTTCATAGAATATGTATAGACTAAAATAGTTAGATCGAGTGTTATACAATTCGAGATATTTGCATAAAGAAGGATATAAGTTTGATTAAATTAGTCATGTTTTATCGACGTTCTACTTTTAAAAGTTCACTATAATCGCAGTTTACAGTGATGATGTCTAGGCATCATCGAGAGAAATTGTCGAGCTTTTAGAGGGAGAATTTTTGAATGACCTTGGCACGGTCTAATTATTACTCGAAGTTCGAGTATATATGTAATTATATTTTGTCAATCCCCCAAGTACATCTAGAAGATGATGTTTGGATATTTTAGTATGGGCATATAGTTGAACCTTAGTGTATATTAAAGGTTATTAAGTCATTTGTTATAAGAAATGCCTATTATCATCTCCTATCAAAGTAGAGATTCTCATTCTAGAAGTACCAACGTTAAATGCATAAGTGCATTAATATGTTTTGCTAGCTCGGTATGGTTATAATATCTTTCACTTGAGCTTATTGTCATGATATAATCTTTGTCAAGCGAGGAGACATTGAACTGAGTTCAAAGAAACATTTCAGGTATAAACGATATTTGATTGTATGTTACTAACCCATCAAAACAAGTTTGGTTAGTCTTGTAGATGCAGGAATTTAATGAAACACAGTCGTGGACATATGATAATTTTTGAAAAGAGGCACCTAAAGTCTCGTTAGAAGATTATACAACATTGCTCAACATAAAGGATTGCACATTAAGGGATCAAGCGACAAATCATTCACTACAAAGGCTTTATTCGACTTTCAAGGAAGATGAACACACGTCACTTGAAGGATAAATGTTAAAATGAGGGGGAGACTTATTCAAGTTGCACTCTTTTTCCCTTGACTAAGTTTTGTCCCATTGGGTTTTCTTAGTAAGGTTTTAATGAGGCAACATATCTGATCCAAAAGTATCAGGGGGAGAAAATGCGCGCTGCACTCTTTTTCTCTTAGCTGAGGTTTTGTCCCACTGGGTTTTCCTAGCAAGGTTTTTAACGAGGCAGCACCACCAAGCGTATAATACATTGTTTTCTTTTATCACATGGATAGTCAAAGGGGAGTGTTATGAATACATCATTAAGAGTGACTCTTCACATCCTTGACTCCTCTTTTGTGTTTAATCTTATGTTAATGTACAAGCCTATAAATAGAGGCTTTGTATTTCATACTTACACATCAATAAAAAATCCATCTTCCATTCTCTCATTCTTCTCTATACATTGCTAGTAGTTCGGTGTTTCACAATTTACTAATTTTTATATTTTGTAGTTTTCCGAAGGACACTTCTATTCTTTTTGGGTATTCCATACTCCATAGCCAAAAAAAATATCAAAAATACAAAGCTCAGATGATGATATAGAATTATAGATCATTTCTTTGATTATTTGATACTTTCTGAGAGCAAATCTTGATTGTTTACTTTTTTTTTTCTTCATTTTTTTTCATCAATTGTTCCATGTTTTTAGATTTTTTGTTACGTATACATCCTACAAATGTGCACATTATATACATAAACAAACAGTCAATAATTTGTTCATATATATCTTTTTTAATTTTAGACAAGATGAGTTAGAAATATGCTTGAGAACTATGTGTAGGTAAGTAATGTAAGCAGTTGTGTTCAATGGTCCTTTATGATCTTAAAGTATAATACAACACTCAAATCTTTCCCTTACGTGCTCCAGACTCCCAACTTTATATTTATTTATTAGTCTACAATCACAACTGTACAAGATATAATTGAACACATTTCTTCTGTTTCTCATGGTGTTTCTAGTAAAACTCCAGCCATCCCCAAATAGACCTCTGTTGCAATTGAAGCAGATAAATCACCAATACTTAACACTCGCAATTTTGACTCGTTTACTCACGGATGAGTCGGTTTTTGTTGGGCCTTATCTCAAATTAAAAAGTTTCGCTAAAAAGGAACGGCCAAATGGGTCACATGTCGAAAGTCATCCAATGTCTATTGAATCGATTTATTCAAGAATTCAGAATCTCATTGTAAAAAAATATTTTTGTGATCATAACTAACACCATTATGAAATCTCGGAAATGATAATAATAAAAAGTGTTTGTGGGTCAACCTGACCCGACCCGTTTCAACCTGTGACCTGTTTTGACACGTTAACCAACCTGCCCATATTTCCACCTTAATCGACAAGGCAACTAACCTTTTAAAGTGCCATTTCTGCTTGCAACGCAGCAAGTTCATCTTCCTCAGCAGTGTTTTGGCGAGGAGCTGGACGTGTTTGTTGCTTGCCAGCTGGCACGTGCACTGGAGCAGCAGGGGCGGTTGTGGCAGGTTGAAGAAGCTGTTCCTCCAACTCAGCTCCTTCTAGTTCTTCAAGTTCAGCTTCAAGTTCATCCTGTTTGCGAAAAAATGTAAGTTGAATAGTAAAGTAAATTCATCATCCCAAAATGTTCCAAAACCTATTTGAGATGTCTCTTCTTCAATTGTAGGTTTTATGATTTTTTTGAATTGTACCTCATCAAAATCAGCAGCGGCACCCATTGGTGTTGCCAATGCCTCCTGAATTAGCTTCATATTTTCGGTTTGTTCGTTTATCTCATCCATAGTCTTGTCAACATCGTCAATATTTCTGCGACATAATCATTTTTACATCACGTAAATTTCAAAGAAAAAGAAGAAAGTCAATTGTGTCGATGGAAGCTAATCTGTGAGGCTAATGAAATAAGTATGCCTTATGCATGTTACTAAAAAATATTTCAACAAAAGCTTCTATAATATCTGTGGATCATAATCTCTCAGCATCACACTTGGATGTTACAACTTACAATCAATTACATCAATTGCCATGAGCAAGTTAAGGTGGCAATTTCGATCTATTTACCTATGAATGGGCGAGATTTGGGTTTTTTTTTTTTTTTTTCTATTTTACATCTAGTTAAGCTAAAAGATTTTACTACAGAAGAAAACAGGTCAAACGAGTTGAAAATCATCATAATTGGGTTTTTTTTTCTTTCTATTTTACATCTAACTGGTCAAACTAGTTAAGCTAAACGATTTTAACTACAGAAGAAAACAGGTCAAACGGGTCGAAAACCATCATAAGCGTTTGAAAATGCATAAAAAAACTCCTAAATCGTGTTACTACAAAAGTTGCATTATTTCAATAATAAGTAAACATATTTGAGTAAACATATAAGGGTTATCGCTTTTTAACCTCATAGTATAACTGTTAAAGCTTACTTTTGAAGATAAGCAGAGGGTACTTACGTTGCCTTTTGCATGGCCTTCATTGCTGATGCACCAGTTCTCAACGCATCGACAGTCTCTGTGGTAGCTTTTGCACCTTCTAGCATGATCATCTGATATTCAGTTTTTGAATTTTATTAGTTTTACAAATGTTGTACATGCACAATCCATAAAAATTCATATTAATCTGACAACATCACTTAATAAAATAAAATTCACCTGGTCATGAATACGTAACTGGAAGTTCCCAAGCTGTTCAATTTGCTGTTCATAAAGTTTCTTTCTCTTTAAGCATTGTATTGCCGCTGTATAACATTCAAAAATATAATAAAGATATCAAAATCCAACAATTCAAAATATAATAAAGATATCAAAATTAACAATTCAAAATATAATAAAGATATTAAAATTCAACAATTCAATAAGTTTTTTTATATATTAAATGACTAAGATATTATTTTAAAACAGTGTTATCTGCAGCAAAATGAACGACAAGTACACAAACAGGTCACATGCATCATTCCTCTTTGTGTGAATCATATAATCGTGCAACATAAAGATTAATAAAGCAACTTATTGCTTTGTGTATAAATAATTTTATTGTCGCTGAATAGCATTCAAAATTTTAACCAAAAAAAAAAAAGAAAAATTCAACAATTCCATATATTTTTTTAATCTGTTAAATGGAAAAGATATTATTCTACAACCGCTCTTATCTGCAGCAAAATGAAATCAAAGTACACAAACAGATCGCATGCATTATTCCTCTTTGAAAAAATTATGTGAACCATAATCGCACAACAGAAAGATAAATAAAGCAACTTATTGCTTTGTGTATAAAAAAGATTAAAAAAATCTGATTATACCCCTTTTGTTCTTTGCTTTAGTATAGTCCTTGGCTTTCTCCACCTCTGCAGAAGCCTTCTTCAAAAGTACTTTCTCTTTCTTTTCCAGCATTTCAAGTGTCTGCAAAAGAACAAGAAATGACAAATGTCTAAATACACAACTTATACATTCGTTCAAGAAAGATGAAAGATCATCAAAATCTTCTCTTTTCTTTTCTTTGATGATACAATCTATGCAGTTAATGCGGTAAAGTATCGGATATCGGTCAAGGACCAATATTTGAGTCTTTGAGATATAGGTTATCTCGGAAAGATACCGGTGAGATATCAGTAATTATAATATAATACAGAATTATTTATATAGCAATTTTACACCAATAATTCAGCGGTCAAATATCGGTGATATGTCGATTAAATATTGGTCAATATCGGTACCGATATTTGACACCGATATTTTACTAGGGGACCGATATCACCGATATTAACTGCATAGGATACAATATACAGCCTCTTAGTTGATTGAATCTCAAATGTTACATGTTGTTAGCGTCGGTTGATGATCTAGTTAACATTTGACTTTCAACGGTTGATGTTATGATGGTACACATATATCCATCTAGAAATTTAGTATCGTTTAGAGATGAATCAATATTCAAAATTCATGCTTGTTATACCTGTACATCTGTACTACGTTGATATTAGAACTAGCAAATACACAATCCTATCCCTCAGTTCCGGAAACAATTTTCAAAGACCAAGTGCAAAATAGCATTATTCAATATTAATTAACAGACTGGATCATAATTCATCATACTACTACTACAAAAAAAAAAAAAAAAACAATCCAACATACAGGTAAAAAATTGTTTAAATCTTAGAAAGACTATAACCCTAACCTAAGTCAAAAAATAAATACAGATTACACAAGCATCCTAATTAAACACTTTCAAAATGGAAGAATTTATACCAAAATCAAAAAAAATTAAGCAATTGGATCAGAATATTCAAGATAAATTCCATTAAATCAGGTAACAAAATACTACAAACTAATCAATATAGTTTAAATCATAAAAGTAACACAAAAAAGGAGTACTATACATCAAATTAATATTTGAAAAACAATTTATACCTCGTTTAATTTGTCTAATGATGTTACGGCATTAGGTTCTTGCTTAGGTTTTCCAAAAACTCGAGTAAACATGATTACTTGCTTCGGTTGAATCAACAGAGTGAGGATCTTCAATTCCTATAAAGGTAATTAATGGAATTAGATCTACGATCATCGAACTGAAACCCTAAACGCCCAAATTTGATCAATAAATATACACGTATATGTAAATTATTCAGTAGATAGAAGCAAATTTCAATTATCTCAACAGATTACCTTAAATCGTTTACGAATTGCAGTTGAATAGATTGATATGATCAGAGGAACAAAGAAGAAGCAAACGAAATCGATTAATTTGACATGCCGTTGAAGGAAAAGTATAAAGGTAGGGATGTGGAGCGGTTCACGATCTTGAACAAAACCGACCCGATTCTAATGGTCAAAGTCAAAAGTCAATTATCAAAATTAATTTTTGGTGGAATAACTTGATGTTTACTAGCCAAAGAGTCTTTTGGTTTAATCAATGGATGGGGTGATGGTTAACGCTTGGGATCTTTAGAGGTCTCAAGTTTAAAATCTGGCTCAAGGGGGTTTTTTTATAGTGATGGTTTCGTTCTTGTTGGTGTTTCTTGGTGAGTCAGGCGTGGAATGTCAAAATCAGTATAGACGATTGACATCTCGTTTCAGGAAGACTCAATCAGGTATTGAAGTTAGTTCTAAACGCTATTAAAAAAACTCAACATTTATTAAATCAAATCATCTTGCTCACATTCATCTTCACTCGATCAGGAAAAGTATGGGCTGTTTGTTTACCTCTTAATAAGGCTCTTAATAGTTCAGACTTCTTACTGGTTTAGCACTTAATGGTTTAGATTATTTCGCGAGCAAATGTCTGAATGGTATAGACATTTGCCTCTGAATGGTTAAGCATTATACCGGCTCTTAATAGTTCAGATCTCTTACTAGTTCAGCACTTAATAGCTCAGACCTCTTACTGGTTCAGCACTTAACCATTCAGATGTTGCCGAACAGCCCCGTACTATAAATGCCTTTGGTTAGCCTATTTATAGAGAAATGACACAGAGCTTAGCTTAGGTGAATCAGTCGTGACTCGTGAATATGAAAGCTTATAACTTTATAAATCACTAATACATTTTAGGCAGATCGCTTGGGCCTTTGGGTAAAGTTAAAATGTTCTTCGATGGAAGTAATAAAAAATGGAATTTCGAGGAGTTTTCACTTGGGTAACAAAAAAAATAAATTTATTAAGCTCCGCGAAAACATACGAGACAACATTAATTGCTATGATAAACCAGATGTTACAATATCACTTTCAATCAAGACCACATGAGTTCTTTTTCTTTAGAATACAAGTACAAATCATAACGAGATATTGCAAATAACGTATTGTGCAAGTTAAAATCCATTTCAAACCGAAATGTATAATATTATTTAAATAACAATGGTACACTCGATAAAATACACAAACGTACAAATGTGATCAGAGATAATTAAAAAGTTACATAACAAAAGTTAAAGTTAATATGCACGACACGACTCCCATAAGTACGATTTCTCGTTTCAACCATGTTGTTCCCGTGCCAGTCGTGCTACCACTCGGTCGTTTAGTACTTGCTCCAACACCACCGCCAGTTGACGCGTTAGCACTAGCCGTGGGGCTACTAGCCGAAGCACCACCACTAGAAGAGTGCCCATATTGATAGAAAACTTGTGCATCCGTTGAATTCGGAGCTAAATGGAGAAGTTCTGCATTGCATAACATAATGATTTTAGATACATATAAGTTATTTTTAGTTTAAGGGCATGATACCACATGCCCTTAAACTAAAGTCCTTTTGTTATATACTTACCAGGACATTTTGTAATATTGGCTGGGGTATGACACACGGTAGGGAGGCCTAACGCGAGAGTGACATTGATCGTGAGGCCTAGATCCGGATCATTTCGATCTTTGACCACCACACACAAACATTTCTTGTTGGTGTTCAACACTTGTTTCAAGCCACTACAACAATCCGGTGTTGGAGACTTCGCATTGCCTCCAACGTATGGCAAACAAGTGGCTAATCCCGCCAATTGCTCTGCGCACTCTTCCTTGTCCTTTTCATTTGCACCCGATGTCACGTGACAGACCGACACAAGCGCCAAAAGTAGGAACCAAAACCATAGTAATTGAACACTAATTCTTTGTAAACCCATTGAAATGAAAGGGGATAGAAAGTTGAAGCACTAGTGAAGTTTGGTTGAGACAAGAGTAGTGAGTTTAAATAGGGACATGGACATCCAAGTCTCTCTTACACTAGCTTTTTCTAGAATAATATTGTCATGAGTATATATTTATTTAGTTATTTATTTATATTTGCGAGTGGTGAGTTTGGTGAGAGCGAAGGTAGTGAGTATTATGAGCTCCATAAAAGGGGTGCAACGTGAAAAGTGGCCGTGGAGTCGAAGCACTTCACCAACCCACTGAGGTTTGTGGTAGGACATGGTTACTTTTCATGAGCTATTAGACACTACATGTTTTTTGTTTACTTTTTTGTTCTGTTACAAATGATGTCATGCTTTGTCGGATGCCAACCTCAAAAAAATACAACAACCGTACCTAGTAAATCCCACAAATAGCAAGCTACTTAGGCCGGAAGGTATGGTTTGGGGAGGATGGGCCGTCACGTCACCATGAGTGAGGATGGGCCTAAAGGGGATGGATCAATGGGGTGGAGGATGGGGCTATATATATATATATATATATATATATATATATATAGGGGAAGGTTCATTTGAGAAGAAATTTAATGTGAGAATAAAAAGAAGAAAGGGCATATTAGTAAAATACTATTTCATTTATAACTCATATCATTAATTTTTCTCTCTTTAATTAATTAGTCAACTAATCATTAATTATCCTACATTATAATCTACAAAACCTACACATATCAAAATTTTCCTACATATACCCTACACATTATAGATTTTATCCTACATAGTCGAAATTTATCCTACACACCTCGAAATATATCCTACACAACACGTAATTTATCCTACACAACTAGTAATTTATTCTACACTTTAAATTAAGTTGTTTTTTAATTTGGAAAAAAGTATATATTTTGAAAAGGAGTTACAAATTTAATTTAGTTAGTTATTAAAGGGGAATAATACAAATTAATGATTTATGTAAGTTTACCAATATACCCTTATATTAAAATTAAATGCAAATATTAAATGAAGTAAAATGAAGCATTCTTATTGGTTGAAACTTCTTCTTTTTTCTTCTTACAAAAAAATTCTTCTCATTTGAACCCTCCACTATATATATATATATATATATATATATATATATATATATATGTACGTATGTGTAGGTACGTGTGTGAAGGAGTGGCCCGTCGCAGGCGTCGGCTGGGTGACGGAGACGACGGGACGACCATGAGGGGGGCGGTGTGGGGTGCGGCGACGGGGCTCGCCGGGGCAGGGCCAGCCCCCATACCAGGCAGTCTTATAGGGTCTGGGGAGGGTATGATGTATACAGACCTTGCCTCTATCCCTAGGGATAGAGAGGCTACTTCCAGAGAGACACTCGGCTCCAAAACGAACAGCATACCAACACACAAGTCAAAGAATATAGAAATAAGAAGTAATAAATACCAAAAAAGTGATCAGAGTAACACAATATAATGTAAATCATGTATAATGACAACCTCAAAAAATGATTTCGCGAAAATATAGGGAAAATGGCCGAAGAGTAAAGGCTATGGGGGTATGGGGATGGTGGTATGGGTCATGAATTGCTATGTAGGACCATGGCAACCATGCTAGACCGGCCCCTTGTCTCATCTACCGTGGTTCGATTGGATTAAATTAAACCAAGGCAACCACGGTCCACCTTTTCCATTTTCCGAAATTTGAATGTTATGTGGTTTTATTAAATAATTAAAAAATGGATAGTGATTTGGGTCCTGAAGACACCATGTAGAGTGGTTGTTTTGGATGGAGGATGAGCATGAGGTGACAAGCGCCGACGTGAAGGGTAACGTTGGTCATGAGGGTCATAACTACACCCTATAGCCTAATAATGCAATGGAATAAAACCCATTATTAAAGAAAAAATAGATAAAAAAACCTGATTGGTCAAGCACATGGGCCCCGCTACCTTCTATCCGTTGTTTTAACATGCCTTAACCGTAGGGATGAACATGATTTGATTTGGTTTGATTGTGAATTAAAACCACCTATAACCAATGTTCCCGTTCTTAGACTCTCATAACCAATTGATTTCGGTTGTGAACCGTCAAGCTAGTTCGCTTATTGGAAAAGATGGTCCGCTTAATTCGATTAGCCATCCATTTGAGACGTGGACAGTGGACAAATTGAAGCTAAAGTGGATTAACTAATCCAATGATATCTTGGAGTATGTAAAATATTAGAAATCGTTTTCTTTTATAAAGGAAATATAAGAGACAGCAAATAAATTACTTACAAAAAAATATAAAAATTATAACAAAAATTATTCGACTCATAACATATTTAAAAAGCATTAATCACGAAAACGTTTTGACACTCGCATTGCTACCATAGTGGTTCTTTCTTTTGGTTGTACTTGTATATGGTACATTGGTACTTTATGATTGGTACCACATTTTATAACTTTCATTTTCTTTCCTATTAGTTTAATATGTTTTCAATTTCTTCTCTTATAAGGTATTAATGAGTCTGGGTGAGAGTTGGCTACAAAGTCCATTTTTCCTACAAAGTGTACAAAGTCATAAAACACCACAATTTCAGCCATAAAACACACTCAAATCCCACAAATAACAAAGTGAAGATTACTAAAACGTCATATTTGTGGGTTTTGTTTTGTGTTTTGGATGATAAGGCTTTTATTTTCGAATGACTAACATTAGTGTGTTTTATGATGATCATCATTTTGTGTTTTATATTCATAGTTCTACGATGGTGTGTTTGAAGTTTTTATGGAATGTTAGGGTTTGGATATTGTGTTTTAATGATCTTCACTATGTTATTTGTGGGTTTTGAGTGTGTTTTATGGTTGAAATTGTGGTGTTTTATGACTTTGTACACTTTGTAGGAAAAATAGACTTTGTAGCCGAACCCCACCCGAGTCTTACCTTTCTTTAGTTAAAGTGTTAGTAAAAACACCATACAACTCTTATTGTATAGTTTGAATTATAAACCTTCTAATTTATAAGTTGATTTAACTGTGAGGTTACATGGTATGGGCGTCATTGCCTTCTCCACCTCAGCCAATAACAACCCAATAACGCCCCTCTCCCTGTTGCTTGAGCGTCATTAGGGGGCGCCTTTGATTACTAGCCAACCCATTCATGAATCATGAGCAACAAAGGATAGAAGGTGGCGGGGCCCATGTGCTTGACCAATCAAGTTTTTTTATTTTCTTTGTTTTCTTTAATAATGGGCTTTATTCCATTGCATCAGTGTTATTAAGAAGAGACAATGAAGCTCAATGTCTATGTGGTGCAATAAAGCCTCTAGGGGATCCATTTCATACAATATAGCCTTACTTTTGTTTTTGTTTTTGCTGTTGTTGTTATTAATATTATTATCATTAAGATTTTTAGTTTTTTTTTTATTTTCCGTTTTATGTGAGTTTTTTTATTGTTTCGGCTTAGTTGTTTTTTATTTACAAGAATGTTTTATGTTTTGGTATAAATTTAGGTGTCAATATTTTTACATCTACTTTTTGTTCGGCTTAACGGTCCTGTCGTATCGCACACATCATAAATACCAATTCCTTATAAATTAAAGAAAATACCGATCACCGTTCGTCCCTACCCCCTGAGACTGATTATCGCCGAGCTAACCCAACTCTTGACAGAATTCAGACTGCCGACTACTAATAACTATCCACCAACTTGGACGAATTTGATAGGTGTGGTATTTTCATTAGTTGTAATGTAGTTTAACGAATTTTCGTTGATTATACGAAATTTTGTTTGATCATCTTTTTTTATCTGACCCGATCAAAAAAGAACCAAACTGAAAAATTATTATATAACGATAGACAAACGACTACTAAAAATTTTCACTCTTGTAACAAACATTAAGATCCGTCATAGATTTTTTTTTCCAATTATTTCGTTGTATTATGGTCATTTGGTTTTTATGGTCAAGCCTGGTTGATGGGATTAAACGTGTCTTGAAAAGCTATTTTGTGATCCCATTCCTATATTATTGGCCGCCCACCATTAAAACCAATAATGATACGTTGTGACTTGTCGAGATATTATTAAATCATCTCCACTCCCCTCTTGGAGCGCTCAATACAGGATGAGGGAAAGGGGAAATTACTTTTACCAACAAGCGCTTTGATTGAAAATAAAACATATATACTTTTAGGTTCCTAACTCTTAGAAGTAAAACATAGATTATGTGATTATAAAGCTTTAAGAAATATGTCTTTCTCTTTTATTTGAACGTGTGTGCTTATGATTTACATAATTGCTTAAAGTATGTACTTCTAAAAATAATCAACTTTTTTAGTTGTTGCTTATAAAATTTGTGAAAATATGAATTTTCACAAATATAGGAAATGCATTTTTCCTATTTTTGGACTAGAAATAAATATAAGAAACGAAGGAGATTTCATATATTTATTTTTGGGTTTGTGTTCTATGTTGGAAGAGCTTCGCAACGAACTAAACCGTGTCTAAAACGGAGTTAAGATGAATGAAAGATCGATGCTCAAAGTTTGGTTTTTGAAACATTGAATGCTGAAATAATGGGAAAGTGAAACTTGTCCCACATAGGAGAAAAGATGAAACTTAAAGGGGTATTTAAGTGGGAACATTTCATCCATATTGTTTCATGGAAGCACACACTAAGTCACACTTGCCCTCGCACGCGTGGTCGTATTGATGGCGCACTTTGCACTTCGCACGCTCGCCTTTGTATTTTTTTACCGTGCGCGCGTGGTGAAGCACATGGGTTGCAAAGACCAGGTGGCAGGTAAACATTGGAGGATGACGTGGCAGGCAGGCACGCGAGTACACGGGGCATGACCAGGTTGATCTGCGCGCACTGACGCATGGACACTAAAGTGACGTGCGTGGGCGCACCAAAGTGAGCCAATATGGCGCGACTGTGTGGCGTGCTCGTATAGGCTCACTGGTGACTGGCACACGGGCGCATGAAAGTGAACCAAACTAGGGCGCGCACGCAAGGGTGGTGAAGACCTACTCGCGCATGAAAGTGAGCCAAACCGGCGCACGCGCGCATAAGTGGTGCAGGCCTGGGGCGCATGAAAATGAGCCAAAGTGGCGCGCGCGCACACCATAGTGTCTGTCATGCGCGCGCGACAGAAGCTTCAGACTTTAATGACAGAGTAGTTTCATTTCAGCATTTGAAACGGACGAGTCAACAGTTTTGACTTAAAATTAAATGACGAATTAAAGTGCATTAAAGACGTTCAATGCAATTTAATTATCTCCTTCAATTCATTTTTAGCTGTTTCAACTCAGATGCGGTATAAATACAGCATCTCTTCCACAACAGAAGGAACAAGCAACATCTGCAACTTATGCAAACAATTCTCAGCAAACTTCTGATCTTCGCTTTGCTCTTGTCAAGGTATTCTTTGGGTCCTCGAGCCAGCTCCGACAGTACTACTGCTCCGGCTGTTGTACCATGGGAAACAAAACGAGATCTCCTAGGAGACTCGGAATTTGTTTTAAGGGCCATGTGTTAAACACAACCCTCAGCCTAAGTTTATTTTGTTTCATCTTTTATTCTTATATTCATTTTGTTTCGATTGTAAAAGTACTGTTTTTCTGCTTTCCTTTTTTTCCTGTATTTTAATAGTTGAATAAAACTGTTTTATTTTATTTAATTACGCGAACGGTTCCTACAGCTTAGGCTTAGGGAGGAAGAGGCACTCAAGGGTACTACCCTAGCCCTGACCAATCCCGCATTTTCATGTCAATTCTACACCTAAGGTACCTTAGAACCACAAAACACTAGCGGCACATACCCACAAGTACCATAGAGCCATGGACCCCATTCTTTTACTCCACCCACCAGTCACACAATCTTAAATATCCTAACCCTCAAACCTTTACACTACCCTAGCGCTAGTAGGTTAAAGTGTGACCGGAACCCGCATGACCTACCCTAGGGGGTGGCAGCTGTGTTATCATGCGGGTACCTTGCATACTCCTACCAGTGGAGTGCCCCGGCCATCCTTAGACCTTGTTAGCGAATATGGTTTCATCTCTTTTACCATGTTCAACTTGTTAAAGAAAATGTGGTTATCACAAGATGAATTTAAATAAATAAAAATACAATATTAACTCGTAATAGATAGATAAAAAGGTGAGTGAGTCTATGGGGCTTTAAGAACTAGTCCAGTATGGATGGAGTTTTATAAGTGAGAATTTTAAAAGTTCCAAGCAATAAGATACTAATATACTCGTAATGGTTTAAGTTATACATGGTTTTGCAGTGAGGTGTACAAATGATATCATTGTGGCAAGATTCTAAGGGTACATGTACATGATTCATATAATCTTTTATGAACTTTTTTTCCCTATTTTTTTAGTTAGTCGTTTTATCATTTTTTTGTGCTTTGACCTCTATATATGTTGCTATTACCACTATTACTATGATAACCATTGCCCTTCGCCATCATCATCATCGTCATCGTCGTCGTCATCATCATTACTATTAGAAACTACGAGACTCGTAAACAAATCAAACACATGGTTGGCATTTCCCTTGTTTTAACCAATCTTCAAATTCTCCCTCACTGGTGTTGTCTTCAACGGTTGTCATCACTCCAACGCGCTATCGCCCTCCATAACCTCGTCTCCACGCTCAAACATTGTTGTGTAAGGCTCATTGTTCATGGATTTTCAGCATGTTTGTGCATTTGTTGTTTCTAACTGCATGCGGGATATATCAATTTCCATCTTCTTAGATACCTGATTCTAAGGGTACATGTACATGATTCATGTAATCTTTTATGAACTTTTTTTTCCTATCTTTTAGTTAGTGGTTTTGTCATCAACTTTAATAAAATTTTGTGCTTTGACCTCTATATATGTTGTTGTTTCTACTATTACTATGATAACCATCGCCTTCGCCATCATCATCATCATCATCATTACTATTAGAAACTACGAGACTCGTAAACAAATCAAACACATGATTGGCATTTCCCTCGTTTTAACCAATCTTCAAATTTTCCCTCACTGGTGTTGTCTTCACGGTTGTCATCACTCCAACGCGTTATTGCCCTCCATAACCTCGTCTCACCCTCAAACATTGTTGTGTAAGGCTCATTGTTCATGGATTTTCAGCAAGTGTGTGCATTTGTTTTTTCTAATTGCGTTCGGGATATATTCAGTCAGAGGCAGAGTTATAGTGTTATTAGGGGTAGCACGGGCTACGGCTCAACCTTGTCTTCGTAGTGTAATTTTTTTTAATATTTTTTTCTGGTTTTATACAAAGTATACCTCTGAACAAATACGAGGATACCCCTGAAAAAATAGGAAACTTGAATTTTTTAAAATTCCAAATTTTTATAAGCCCAAACTTTTTATAACCCCAAACTTGTATAATTAATAAGCCCAAAATGATAAAGTTAGTCCAAATTTAGAATAGTTTAATCAAAAGGAGGCCCAACTTAGCACAAGCCCTATAGTCCAAAACAATAAAAAACTCAACTTTAGATTAAGGTGGCAATTAGATTTTTGAAACAGATGGTCATTGTACGGCTGGAGACGAGTTGCATGTTGTTGATATCGCCCATGCTGCAGAATGCAAGTCTTATCGCTGTTGTCGTCGTTGACATGCGTTTGACCTTGGTGACTTGTGAGTGTTTCTTGTCCTTTGATTTCTTGTGTTGTTATTGATTATGTAGAATTGTAGTTTGTAGGTTTGTTAGGGTTTAAGTATCTAGACGTAACAACTCTCATCAAAAGTCATATTTATTTAATTAAATTGACCAATAGGAAACCCTAATTGAGAAACCCAAGTGATTCTGAACAAACCCTAAAATTTTCAGAACAATCGGAATCAGGATCAGGGCCCCTAAAACTCAGGGGGGGGTAAACCCTAGTCGGTAATATCCTTACAGTTTGCTGTAGGAATTGAATTACGTCGAAATCTGACTCACCAAAGCTATAAAAGACACGCACCTACTCTACCCTAGAAGTGACCTGTCGCGCCACGCGACAGGAATAAGAGGACCCCTCGCGTGGCGCGAGGGGGACGGTTTTTCATATATAAATACTAGGCAGTGGGACTTGATTCTGGGAGTTGAAACGACGTAAATTCTCAAATTATACGCTGAGATATTGTCTGGTTACCACAATTAACACACACGGATCAATAATCGACGCCGCAATCAGGGTATTAACTCAATCGCTGCTACGATTCATTGTCCGATCGATCAATATATCCAACGATTGTTTAAGTGCTGCTCAAATTGAGTTTATACTTTGTTATTCATCGTGATTTCGACTTGAATGTTTGAGTGCTGTTCGAAATCGGACTATACTCTGTCATTCGTTGTGAATCCGCTGAATTGTTAAGTATCGCACTTGTAAATCGTTGTGAGGGTTTGATCTCGTGAGTTATCGTAAAGGCTGTATTGATTACTAATCCAGAATTGTGTGCCTATTATTAAAATTAGGTTAATCAAGGCTAATCAGTAGGCTTATACTCTGCTCGTTAAATCTGCAATGTGAGTCATTCTCTTTTTATCAACTATTTTACAATACCTCAAATTATTTTCAAGGTTATAATTACAGGGACTAAGTCGTGGATATCTTGAATTACTGGTTAGTGGGGTATTGTGCACATTACTAATTTCTCCCAGTTAGGTTCATTGACCTACTCGGGATAATCACTGTTAGGTTCATTGACCTACAGGGATAATCATCACTATTTAGGTTCATTGATCTAAATAGTGGTATGACCATCGTCACCATTGTGACTTGTCACCATTGTGACAGAAAGCCAGATAAAAATAAGATAGAAGCCATTGTAATCGCTCTTATGCTGTAATTAATAACTATGCATCATTATGCAAAATAGAATGATTCACTCAGTATTTCCCGCTGACAAAACCTTTTTCAAACATGTTTCAGGTGATCTGTTATGATCTAGGAAAAGTGCCATAAAGCACTACAAGCTCAAGGAAGTGGCTCAGTATAAAATAAAGAAACATGTTTTAAGAAATAAAGATTTCCCAGTGAAATCACTTTATTGTAAATTATGGGATTTATCCCTATATTATATATAAATGAGCAGTTTTAATATTAATCGATCCTGTTTAAAAAGACTTCCGCTGTCACCTAATTAGATACCACGGGATTTCCTGCCTCGCGGTTCTGGACCGGGTCAAACCGGGGCCGAGGGCCGTGACACTAGATAAGTTAAATTATAAAAAAAACTTATACGTTTCTAGCTTTCTTGTTAACAAGAAGATGATAAATCTATTAGGCATTTGTTTTACTTTATTATTATCGTGTTTTTTTTATGGGTTATTGGATTTTATCACCCGCAACTATCGGCCTTTGGCCGATGACACCCGCAACTAACACTTTGATACCCGGCACCCCCAACTTGACTTTTTGTTTGTGATGACACCACTCAGTTAAATCTTCATTAACTGGGTTTGTTTTTTATCCGACGTGGCACATAACTGATGAGTTAGACCTGATTACGTGGCTGCTGAGTTGGACCTGAATACATAGCTGATAAGTCTCTTCTCTCCATCATCTTCTCATCATCCCCATTTCCCCAAATCAAAACCCTAAATTTCCCAAATTTAAAACCACCAAAAACCACAAATCAACCAACACGTCACTGCTTTCCACTTCCCCCTTTCATCATTAGCTTCCGAAGAAACACCCACACCCGCCAAAATTGATCTAGAATCAGTTGTTCTTCAGGTAACACAATCGTTTTTTGCATCAAATTCCTCAAAATCATCATGTTATATGCTCTATTTCAGATCACCTATAGATCAGTTTGTTGATAATTTCAAACTTCGGTTACCACAAACCCTACCGCCACCACCGCAACCACTGCTTCCGCGGTGAATGACAGACTCAGTAGACGGAGCTCCTCCGGATTCATGGGAGGTTAGTTTCTGCATGGTGATGCCGTTTAACTGCCTACGATGGAGATGTCGTTAGTTTCTGCAGATCGGAATCCACTCTTGAAAAGAAACAAGGGTTTCAGCCGCCATCGTCTTTCAGGTGTGTCAAATATGAAGATAAATCGCCAACCGTTTAATTGCCTACGATGGAGATGCCGTTAGTTTCTGCATATCGGAATCCACTCTTGAAAAGAAACAAGGTTTTCAGCCGCCATCGTTTAGGGTAAATTTGGATGTCGTAGGTGATAAAGAGAATAATAGAGGGTCGATTTGTTACATACATGAAATTGAATTTTAGGTGATAAAGAGAAGGGTCAATTTGTTACATAAAGAAGGAGATGAAGGTGGACACATCATTCGCCACGTAGTCAGGTCCAACTCATCAGTTATGTGCCACGTCGGATAAAAAACAAACCCAGTTAGTGAAGATTTAACTGAGTGATGTCATCACAAACAAAAAGTCAAGTTGGGGGTGCCGGGTGTCAAAGTGTTAGTTGCGGGTGTCATCGGCCAAAGGCCGATAGTTGCGGGTGATAAAATCCAATAACCCTTTTTTTATCATTGTATGATTGCACGGTAATTTTTTTGGATATCCCTAAATTAGTGAGCTAGCTTCGCCACTGTATTCTGTATCCTTTTAAGATTTTAATGTGTTTGAATCTTGTAAAGGCTAATACGTATGTGTAGGTTGTGTAGGTTATTTTTTTTTAATTAATAAGGATATATTTCATTCTAATAATTTGGGCAAATTACATAAGGATAGCAGGTAGACGAACAACAAACTGTGTCGCCATCCCTTTTTGAATAGAAAACCCTAATCTACTAAAAACAAAGCCTCGCCCCTGAGGGGTCGAAAAGTTGCTGTGGACCACACGCTGAACTCTAGACAAGAACCGAACTGCCTCTGGCGCCAATGAGCCGAACGTGTCAAACACCGGGGGACAAAGTCATGCTGATTATCCTCACAAGCTTTCGCGTGCTTTTCCACCTTCTTTGACTCTGCTTTCAGTACCGCTTGCCCCGCCACAAACCCATTTTCCCGGAACCCGGCTAGGGGGGATACACCTGTGAGATCGACACAAGCATGTTTCCCGCCCTCCCAACCAAAAACTAGCACGTCAGCCGGGCGTAGGGTGGATCTCCCCTCCGACGAATTTGTAAGAAAATTAACTGGTGCCTCTTTCTTTGCCGAGATCCCTGCACGCCTGAGAATATCCATTAACGCATCTCGAACAAAGTCATGGCGATACTTAAACCCTGGCAACTCTCTACAATGTAACGCATGCTCTCCGTATTTATCCAGGCATGCTTTACGGCAGACTGGGCAAGTTTCATCATTCGGGAACATGGGGGATCATCAAACGGTACTTAAGGATTGACCGGTACTCCACCGCTGACATACGTTGACCCAAACCTTCAATAGGAATAACAGTTAAGAAATCCTGAGCGTGAGGACTCTGTAGGCATTCAATGACGGCTTTTGTCACACCCCGATTTCCACGTGTCACCGGTGGGCCCGGTGGGGGAGTATCGTGACGTGGTTGGCAACGTAATAGTCAAACAACACAATATAATAATGCACAGCGGAAGCAATTTAAAAATAAGATACAACCGAATTTATTTATTGTAATCAAAGTCACAATATCCGGTGTTTATCCACAGAACGGATCGAAACAAAATAACATTTATGGTTCAACAGACTTCTGGCATCCTAAGCTTGCGAGACTTTTATTGATGCTTAGGAGACAATCCAGCCAAATTACGTTTAGTACCTGCATTCAGTCTTTTTGGGAAAATACGTCAGTTTACACTGGTAAATACATTCAACTGACTCATTTTGGAAAATGATTTAAAATTGGTTTGGATGCACGTGGCATAAATCATTTTATTTAACTTGGGATAATTATTTAATATGATAATCTTGTGAACGAATTACATGTTACTTATGCGTTCAGTAGCCCGGAACGTATCCGGGTTAAAGATCAATAGACACACCACTTTAAGTGAGTTATACACGGGAGTACGCCTACACCCCGTGCTCAGGTCGTGGCCATCTCGTAAGATGATGCCAGGGATATCCGGGACATGGTCATTAACCCCCCCCAAAGGCTGTAAAGTAAACAAATCTGTTTAAAACGAGCCGATCAAATTATTCAACTACCCACTAAGCGTGGAGATTTGATGCCCGATCAAGCGGTACGCTATGTACCGTAACCCAAGCCCGTATAGGGAAAATAAGTTAAAAGTATTTACCTGATGCAAGTATAAATCACAATAAGCAGAATGGCAAGTATCTTTTACTGGTTCTCCTAATCTGGAACGAAGGTTTAATATAACCTATTAGAATCCTAACGGGTCTTTTATTAAGCTTAAGCTTAGACCGGCTAGTTTCAAGATACGGTTCGTACGCACGATTTAGCGAAGACCGGATAGAATGTGATTCAGACCCGACAAGTTTGAAGACTTGTTTAATATGGGTTTATTATTCACATTCTGGATTTTGAGATAAAACCGTTAAGGTTTGACCCGTTTCGGCTAATTTATGTAAACTTGTTACATAAACCGAACCGTACGCGTAATAAGCGTGACGGGTAGTCTTGAGAGCTATATACAGGTTTCCTAAGTTAATTATGTCGCAACTATGTTGTGACATCAGTAAGGTGTCTTTCGTTATGCCCGAAACGTGTTTAAACACAAACTAGGCCCCGTAGGGGTAGTTTGGTCATTTTAAAGTTTATAAAAGAGTTTAAGTGACAACCTGAGCTACAGGTCTGATGTAATCAGTAAATATACTCAATTTGCTAAGTTACATCAGTAGGTTAAAGCATGTATGTGAATCTTATCATTTTTAACCAAACTAGGCCCCATAGGGGTATTTTGGTAATTTCACATAAGCCGAAAAGCTCAAAACTGAAGTCTGAGTTTATCAACCTTTGCTTACTGTTAAAATATTATAATTTGCTTCTTATATCAGTAGGTATCAACCCGGGTATGTCCAATATGATTTTAAAACATACTATGCGTTAAAAACGCTAATTTAGGCGATTAAAGGCCATTACCGGGTTCGATACTTAAATCTGATATTTTTATATTTCCAGAAGGCTTAAGATAATTTATTTATCATAATTAATCAGTAGCAAAAGGTTTGGAATCGTTTAGATGTGTAAAACTCATTTTATGGCCCGTAAGGGCAAAACCGACAATTACCGAATTAAGCCTACGACTATGAGTTATGCTCAGCCTAAAATTAATTAAAAATCTTTAAAAATCCTAAAATAATATATTATATCAGTGGGTAAAAGATTTGATACCAAAAAGTATGTTTAACTAGGCTATACGCTAATTACGCCATTATGTTAACATAAAGCATTAGTTTTGCGATAATGAGCATAACTCTTAATCTACAAGTCAAACTGATGTCAAACTTTGCATGCAAGTCTATATATTAGTAACAAAGGTTTCTTCACTTTTACATTTTCACAAATCACGTTTTAAGGTAATAAGGGCATAACGGTCAACATATGAGCAATTAACGGAAATACGCATATTAATTGGATAACTAATGGACCGAGGTGCATAATCACAGAGGGTTGTTCTAACATGTAACCTAGTCCAATTAAAGCTCTGAGGAATTTCTAAAATATGCCTAAACGGGTCAGAACTGAAAGTCAAAGTGAAAGTCAAACTATGTGACTTTCGGTTCCGAACCGGGTCTAAACAGGAAATAGTCGGGTTGAACAGGTTTGGACATGTTATTACACTAATTACTAAGTTATAACAATGATCAAACAGGTTACATATGTTCTAGATAGCTAATTATGCATAAATGACATTTTAAGCATTATGTTGACTTTTTGAGTAAAGGTTTGACCCGACATTTGACCTGCTTAGGATGGTGATCAGGGGAAACCCTTTTGGGGTTTTATTACCCACATAAATACCATCCTATAACTACTTTTAAATTCAAGATAAGACTGAGCCATTAGTGACTAATCTCGAAGTCAAACCGTAATTACGACGGTTTGACTTTTAGCTAATTAACTAAGCTAAACACAACTAAACAAGAACTAGCAGACTTACAAGAGTCCAATGCACGAATTTTGATCAGATGGGAGAGTTCCTTAGCTCCAGAAATGCTCCAATGATCAGATGCAAGTGTGGAGAATGTTGTGATCTTGGAGTTCCTTTTATAGTGCATTAGATCACCACAATTGGTTGACAACAAAGTCTACAACACTCCACAACTGATATACACATGTCTCTAGTATGTAGGAGGTGCCTAGGGGTCGTTTACAAGTGAGAAAAACCGGTGGAATAGGTCACAATCGCGCATAACCGCCAACAGAAGGTTTCTGGTCGCTGGCAACATGCTTACGGACCGTAAAGGTTTTTAGCTTACGGTCCGTAAGCCTCTGATCTGACGCGGAAAAATGTTGTTCCTTGGCGTTTTGAAGGGGCAACCGGTATAAACGACTTGTGGACTTATTATTTACCATGTGGGACTTCAATTATCGGTTGCATACCCTACCATTTCAATTTGTTTCACTTTGCAACCAAAAACAAGTACCGAAATTTAAGGTTTACCATTCTTTTCTTTGTGGGATCTTATCATGCACTTCCGATTTATTATTTGCAATCCACTTCTGGAACTTGGACATAATAGATGCTTAATATATAAAACTTTGGGTCTTGGGATTTATAAATGAGGTGTTCAGAGGTAAAACTTTAACATGACACCACTTTTAAATCCTGCCAAAACATCTTTATTTAATCCGGGTTCACAACGTGTTTTCGTCATACATGACACGTGTCGTCATCTTATTAAACACGAAATTTTTGAGGTGTTACATCCTCACCCCCTTAAAATAAATCTCGACCCGAGATTTACTGAAACAAGTAAGGGTATTTTTCTTTCATCGTGGATTCAACCTCCCACGTGAAATCGGGACCTCTACGGGCATCCCATTTGACCTTAACAAAAGGTATATGCTTTCTCCGAAGCTTTCTCACCCGTCGATCTTCAATCGACAGAGGTTTTTCCACAAATTTTAAGCTCGCGTCACATGTGATTCGTCAGCGGAACACTTCTTCAGATTGCAGATGTGGAACACATTGTGAATTCCACTGAGCTCTTCTGGTAAGTTCAACTTATAGGCAACTGACCCAACACGTTCGATAACCTCGAAAGGTCCTATGTATCTCGGGCTTAGCTTGCCCTTCTTACCAAATCGCATCACTCCTTTCCAGGGTGACACTTTTAGTAGAACTTTTTCACCTACTTCGAAGTGAAAATCCTTACGACTAGGATCAGCGTAACTCTTCTGCCTATTCCGGGCAGCTTGGAGATTGTTACGAATCTGGACAATCTTGTTCGTTGTTTCAAACACGATCTCTGGTCCTGATAACTGGACTTCTCCAACTTCCGCCCAACAAACTGGCGATCTACACTTTCTACCGTATAATGCCTCAAAAGGCGCAGCCTTTATGCTGGTATGGTAGCTATTGTTGTAGGAGAATTCGATCAATGGTAGGTTCTTATCCCAGCTACCTCCCAAATCGATCGCACATGCACGTAGCATGTCTTCCAACGTTTGAATAGTACGCTCACTCTGACCGTCTGTCTGAGGATGGTAAGCCGTACTAAAGTTCAAACGCGTGCCCAAAGATTGCTGGAAGCTCTTCCAAAAATGTGACGTGTACCTAGTATCTCTATCAGAGATAATAGCTACAGGTATGCCGTGTAAGGCTACAATCTTATCAACGTATAACTGGGCTAACATATCGGAGCTATAAGTCTCCTTGATGGGTAAGAAATGAGCTGACTTAGTCAGTCGGTCAACTATAACCCATATCGTATCATTGCCTTTCCTCGTCTTGGGTAACTTGGTAATAAAATCCATAGTTACCATTTCCCACTTCCACGTAGGAAGTTCAGGCTGTTGTAGCAAACCTGACGGTTTCTGATGCTCGGCTTTGACTTGCGCACATGTCAAGCATTTTGCTACATGAGTGGCCACAGACTTTTTCAAGCCTATCCACCAATAATTTGCCTTTAAATCCTGGTACATCTTATCAGCTCCAGGATGAACGGAGTATTTGGAACTATGGGCTTCTTGGAGGATGACATCACGAAGTCCCCCAAAAATTGGAACCCATATTCGTCCATTTAATCGCAGAATTCCGTCTTTGCTAAGAGTTAACTGCTCCTCAGTTACTCCTAACTTTTCATTAGGATAGTTAGCTTCCAACACAGCTTCCTTCTGTGCAGCTAACACCCTTTCTATCAAACTGTTCTTTATTTCCATGCGCTTGGCATTGATTCAGATGGGCTTAATCCTTTCCTTCCGACTCAAGGCATCGGCGACTACATTCGCCTTGCCGGGATGGTACTTGATTTCACAATCATAGTCATTCAAGGTCTCCATCCAACGGCGTTGCCTCATGTTTAATTCTTTCTGATTAAACAGATGCTGGAGGCTCTTGTGATCAGAATAGATCACAAACTTGATTCCGTAAAGATAATGCCTCCACAGTTTTAGTGCGAACACAACGGCACCCAACTCCAAGTCATGGGTGGTGTAATTCTTTTCGTGCACCTTTAACTGCCGTGATGCATAGGCAATAACCTTGCCTTTCTGCATAAGCACACACCCCATGCCAGTGTGTGATGCATCACAATAAACTACAAATTCTTCAGCGCCTTCAGGTAAGGTAAGCACAGGAGCGTTGCTCAACTTTTGTCTCAAAACATCGAAGGACTCTTGCTGCTTAGGGCCCCAAACGAACTTTACTTTCTTCTTGGTCAGGGAAGTTAGGGGTGCAGCAATCCTTGAAAAATTTTCAATGAAGCGTCTGTAATATCCTGCCAATCCCAGGAAGCTACGTATCTCCGTAGGTGTCTTTGGCTCTTGCCAATTCATAACAGCTTCAACTTTAGCGGGATCCACCTGGATACCACGCTCACTGACCACATGTCCAAGGAATTGGACTTCTCGTAGCCAAAATTCACACTTAGAGAATTTGGCATAGAGCTTCTCCTGATGTAGGAGTTTGAGAATACAACGTAGGTGTTTCTCATGGTCAGCTTGATTCTTAGAATAAATAAGGATGTCATCGATGAAGACAATAACAAATTTATCTAAGTAAGGCTTGCAGACGCGATTCATGAGATCCATGAATGCGGCTGGTGCATTAGTGAGCCCAAAAGGCATCACTAGGAACTCGTAGTGACCGTAACGAGTCCTAAATGCAGTCTTGTGAACGTCTTCATCTTTGACCTTCAACTGATGGTATCCTGACCTCAAATCAATCTTTGAGAAGTAACTTGCCCCTTGAAGCTGATCGAACAAATCGTCGATTCTGGGCAGAGGATACCTATTCTTGATCGTGACTTTATTAAGCTCGCGATAGTCGATGCACAGACGCATCGACCCATCCTTCTTCTTGACAAACAGGATTGGCGCTCCCCAAGGAGATGAACTAGGTCGAATGAAACCCTTAGCCAGCAATTCATCTAGCTGCGTCCGCAACTCCTTCATTTCTGTGGGTGCCAATCTGTATGGTGCCCTAGCAACTGGTGCTGCTCCGGGGATGATATCTATCCTGAATTCAACTTGTCTATCTGGTGGCAAACCAGGTAGATCTTCAGGAAACACTTCTGGGTATTCAGAGATGACAGGGATGTCTTCTAACTTCGGTTTGGGCTCATCAATAATCACCTGTGCCATGTAGATGACACACCCTTTCTTCAAACACTTTGAAGCCTTGAGCATAGTCACGTGCTCAGGTAGTCCATACTGGGTATCTCCCCGAATGGTAAGTGACTCACCAGACGGAGTCTTTATCACTACTTGCTTCATGTTACAGACGATTTGGGCCTGGTTATGAGATAACCAGTCCATACCCAGAACTATGTCAAAACCGGCTAACTTAAACGGAAGTAGAGACAGAGGAAAAGAATGGTTCTTAATGGATATAACACATCCATCTAACACAGTAGAGACAGTTTCTATGGTACCATCTGCTAACTCTACCTCATAGTTTGCGTTTAAGGTTTTGACAGGTAAATTCAACAATTTACAGAACTTATGATCTACGAAAGACTTATCTGCGCCTGAATCAAAAAGTACTCTTGCAAAGACATCATTTACAAGGAATGTACCTGTTATGACATTATCGTCCTGCACAGCTTCTTTCGCATCCATCCTGAAGACTCTGGCGTTAGTCTTCTTAGCCTCCTCAGGCTTCTTGTTGTATTTTGGGCAGTTGGTCTTGATGTGCCCCTTCTCATTGCAACGGTAGCACGTTGCGTCTTTTATCTTTTTGCAATCCAGGGTTTTGTGGTCCGTGGACTTGCAAATTCCACAAGCAAATGATTTTGACTGAGTCTGAGAGCTTGACTCCAGTCTGCACTTTCCATAGTGCTGCTTCTTGCAAATTTTACACCTGGGCTTCTCATCAGACTTATGCCCTTCCTTCCTCGACTCAGATCCCTTTTTGTTATCACCGTTCCCACGGTGTTTCTTATTCGACCTTCGCGAACCATCATCTTCATGCTTCCTCTTCTCGGCCGCCTTATTCCTCTGCGATCTCTGCCGGACCGCATCCAGAGTGAGGGATAAGGAAAGGTCAGTTACAGACCGGAAGGTAACTGGCCGAGAAGCTTTTACACTGGCCTTGATCTCGGGTTCTAAACCACCAATAAAGCGAGCAATTCTTTTTGGCTCCGGGGTTACCAGGTAGGGAACCAACCGGGACAGTGTATTGAAGCTTGTCAGATAAGCTTGACAGTCGAGGTTCTTCATCACCAACGATAGAAAGTCAGATTCTATCTTTTCCACCTCATGTTGAGGACAGAAGTTTTCCTTAATCAGGGCAATGAATTGATCCCACGACATGCTATACAACGGGATCTTTCCGGAGGCCTCCATTAGAGATCTCCACCATGCCAATGCTTCACCCTTGAAGGACTGTGACACAAATTTAACTATATCCCCTTCAGCGCACCCGCTGATATCCACCACCGTGTCCATTTCATCCAGCCATGTCATACAGTCGACGGCCCCTTTTTCCCCAGTAAAATCCCTGGGTTTACAAGACACGAAGTACTTGTAAGTGCAACCCTTGTTACGGGGTCCTTGATGCAGTACTATATGCTGGGATGGGTCACTTTGATTGTTGGTGGACTGATGGTCATCACCGTCTTTCTTGGGTCCATTCTTCTTGGGAGGAGGCTTGTTATGAGCCTCAGAATGTGTCCTGGGCTTTGAATGTGATGCTGAGTGGGTCCTACTTCGAGTATCACTGTATTCCTCATACTGTCTATTCAAAGCCTGGGTGATAGCGCCATCTATGATTGCTTTTAGTTCAGCACCCGTTAACGTAATCTGGGCGTTCTCATTTGGCTCCACAGGATGGCTATTTATTTCATTTGAGTCAGCCATTTGAATTGAACTGTTGCAGAAAACAAGGACAATATTTTATTTGGGAGTTTATTATGGAATTACCCCTTAGGGAAATTTGTTAACCATGGTAAACAGAGACCATATTTGGTTAACTTATTAATCGCGTTAATTTAGGATTTTAATTAAGATTTATCCTAAACACAAACAATAACGATATATATTAGCACATGAGGCTTGGTCACATGGACAATTTAAATTATAAACTATGATTTCAGAGAATCAATACTTTTAAGGTTTGAACCTAGTTCATTACCCTTATCAGACAGGGAGTGATAGCTACCTCTGTCTTTTGGCTCATATAAAGGTGAGCGGGGCCCGTAGGCATCATATTACTACGTATGGAAAAATATGATCATCTTAATTGATGATCTTAACCCATGATTCAGAGATCACATAATTGGGTTTGGAATCTTCTAAAGAATCCTTATACATATAAAATGACATGTGATTGTAACGAATCACTTCTGCCAGGAGTGTTAACATGTTTTAAGATGTTAACAGGGATTTGAATCTTTTTTTTTAAACAGGTCTTACCATTTTGGCCCGGTCTTATAATTGACACGAAGCTAGGTTTCACACTTTAAGATCCTTAACTAAATAATTACATAGGCAGATAAATTTAAAAGAAATGATTTTAATTTATGTATTTCATTTGTAAGTATTTATGCACAAAAAGGCAATCATGAATATTCATAACATTCCATTAATTTATTCAAAGCATTACACACTTGCCCTAAACGGGTCTTTCAAATTACCAACTTACCCACGTAGGGATTTAATGACACACATGCCCACGCAGGGGCTAAATATCATACATGTCCACGTAGGGACTAATACTGACAATACACCCACGTAGGGGTTCAAACAATAAGCATGCCCACGCAGGGGCTGAAAACAACACACCAAGTACACCCTCGAAGGGGTTTAAACAATAAATACAGGAGAAAATAACTGTGGAAGGATTCAACGATCCTTCTTGTTCTTTCCCTTGATCAAACTAACCAACCCTTGGAAGAACGTCTGCCTTTCCCTACGATCCTCGTGAGCTTCCCGTTCAACTTGCTGCAACCTATGAAGAATTTCCTCCCTTTCTGGGGGAGAAAACCGTGGTGGTTGCGATTGAGCCCGGATGATGGGCCTAGGAAGTATCGAGTATCCTTGAGTCGGGTAACTCACCCCCCATGGATCCCTATAGGGTCCTTGGTTATTGTAGTTTGCTGCTACCATGTATGGATCAGCCTCCGCGTACCCATAGTCGTGATGCGTTGGAGGTTCAAACGGGTTGTAAGCCATGCCACCCGTATATGCCGGGATTGGGTTTTCAAACCCCATCGGCGGTGGCTGTAGTACAGCAGGGTTGGAGGGTCCACCCATTTGTGGGTCCTCCTGGTATGGCGGGTAGTGACTAGCACTTGACTGTTGTGGGGAACTAAAATTGAAGCCCCCCGGTCGCACCGACATGCGTGCACCGGTTCTCCTACGCCTTGGCGGTTGAGGAGGTGCTGGTTGAACCGGTGGCGGTGGAGGTGGTGGCGTAACTGCCACAAACCGGTGATCCTCGGATGAATCTTGATGATGCGGCTGTGGTTGTGGCTCCTGCTGCTGCTGAGACTGCTGCTGCTGATGCTGCCCATGCGACGATGAGTGGTGTGATGGTGTATAATACCACTGGTGTTGATCGAACAGGGCTTGGAAACTGTCTGGACCACCATAGGGTGATCCGTGGAAGGACGATCCGTCAGAGATTTCGATCGGATGGTTTGGAGTACCACTTGCCGGCATGACGGGGTCCGTATCCTCGTCCATATCGTCGGCTTGATCTCCTGAAAAGTGGTCCTCTGGACCCAGTGGGTTAAAGCCCACGGGTTCTGGTATGAACCCAACCGGGTTGAACTGTCCCCGAAAAACTGGTGTAGGGTCTCCATATGAATGATGAGATAGGGATCTCTGAAGTGGTATGTAAGACGGTTGAGGGTTATTGGGTTCATAAGGATTTAGAGCAGGCGGTGTGGAAGCATGCGAAACCGATCGTCTGGCCGGCTCGTACTGGTTTCTTCGGTTTTCCCGAGGGTCGTCACTCTCGGTATTGGATGGAGCTCGCCTTCGTGAAGGTCCAGCTTCATGATCGTTGGGGGCGGTAACTGGCCCCTTTCCACGTCCTCGTGTTCGGAAGAATCTAGGAGGCATCTTTGTTATTCCTGTCAATAAAGCATGAGATAACAATAACAATAATATAAAATTTAAAGGACAAAACAAAACCCGAATAAGGTGGAATTTGTCCTAGGTTATAAGTCTAGACTCGAAGGTTTAGATATGTGCAAATTGTGTAACTGAGGTTAAACACAAAAGGCTAGTGTTTAATTCACTCAGTGTTGGCTCTGATACCAACCTGTCATACCCCGATTTCCACGTGTCACCGGTGGGCCCGGTGGGGGAGTATCGTGACGTGGTTGGCAACGTAATAGTCAAACAACACAATATAATAATGCACAGCGGAAGCAATTTAAAAATAAGATACAACCGAATTTATTTATTGTAATCAAAGTCACAATATCCGGTGTTTATCCACAGAACGGATCGAAACAAAATAACATTTATGGTTCAACAGACTTCTGGCATCCTAAGCTTGCGAGACTTTTATTGATGCTTAGGAGACAATCCAGCCAAATTACGTTTAGTACCTGCATTCAGTCTTTTTGGGAAAATACGTCAGTTTACACTGGTAAATACATTCAACTGACTCATTTTGGAAAATGATTTAAAATTGGTTTGGATGCACGTGGCATAAATCATTTTATTTAACTTGGGAGAATTATTTAATATGATAATCTTGTGAACGAATTACATGTTACTTATGCGTTCAGTAGCCCGGAACGTATCCGGGTTAAAGATCAATAGACACACCACTTTAAGTGAGTTATACACGGGAGTACACCTACACCCCGTGCTCAGGTCGTGGCCATCTCGTAAGATGATGCCAGGGATATCCGGGACATGGTCATTAACCCCCCCAAAGGCTGTAAAGTAAACAAATCTGTTTAAAACGAGCCGATCAAATTATTCAACTACCCACTAAGCGTGGAGATTTGATGCCCGATCAAGCGGTACGCTATGTACCGTAACCCAAGCCCGTATAGGGAAAATAAGTTAAAAGTATTTACCTGATGCAAGTATAAATCACAATAAGCAGAATGGCAAGTATCTTTTACTGGTTCTCCTAATCTGGAACGAAGGTTTAATATAACCTATTAGAATCCTAACGGGTCTTTTATTAAGCTTAAGCTTAGACCGGCTAGTTTCAAGATACGGTTCGTACGCACGATTTAGCGAAGACCGGATAGAATGTGATTCAGACCCGACAAGTTTGAAGACTTGTTTAATATGGGTTTATTATTCACATTCTGGATTTTGAGATAAAACCGTTAAGGTTTGACCCGTTTCGGCTAATTTATGTAAACTTGTTACATAAACCGAACCATACGCGTAATAAGCGTGACGGGTAGTCTTGAGAGCTATATACAGGTTTCCTAAGTTAATTATGTCTCAACTATGTTGTGACATCAGTAAGGTGTCTTTCGTTATGCCCGAAACGTGTTTAAACACAAACTAGGCCCCGTAGGGGTAGTTTGGTCATTTTAAAGTTTATAAAAGAGTTTAAGTGACAACCTGAGCTACAGGTCTGATGTAATCAGTAAATATACTCAATTTGCTAAGTTACATCAGTAGGTTAAAGCATGTATGTGAATCTTATCATTTTTAACCAAACTAGGCCCCGTAGGGGTATTTTGGTAATTTCACATAAGCCGAAAAACTCAAAACTGAAGTCTGAGTTTATCAACCTTTGCTTACTGTTAAAATATTATAATTTGCTTCTTATATCAGTAGGTATCAACCCGGGTATGTCCAATATGATTTTAAAACATACTATGCGTTAAAAACGCTAATTTAGGCGATTAAAGGCCATTACCGGGTTCGATACTTAAATCTGATATTTTTATATTTCCAGAAGGCTTAAGATAATTTATTTATCATAATTAATCAGTAGCAAAAGGTTTGGAATCGTTTAGATGTGTAAAACTCATTTTATGGCCCGTAAGGGCAAAACCGACAATTACCGAATTAAGCCTACGACTATGAGTTATGCTCAGCCTAAAATTAATTAAAAATCTTTAAAAATCCTAAAATAATATATTATATCAGTGGGTAAAAGATTTGATACCAAAAAGTATGTTTAACTAGGCTATACGCTAATTACGCCATTATGTTAACATAAAACATTAGTTTTGCGATAATGAGCATAACTCTTAATCTACAAGTCAAACTGATGTCAAACTTTGCATGCAAGTCTATATATTAGTAACAAAGGTTTCTTCACTTTTACATTTTCACAAATCACGTTTTAAGGTAATAAGGGCATAACGGTCAACATATGAGCAATTAACGGAAATACGCATATTAATTGGATAACTAATGGACCGAGGTGCATAATCACAGAGGGTTGTTCTAACATGTAACCTAGTCCAATTAAAGCTCTGAGGAATTTCTAAAATATGCCTAAACGGGTCAGAACTGAAAGTCAAAGTGAAAGTCAAACTATGTGACTTTCGGTTCCGAACCGGGTCTAAACAGGAAATAGTCGGGTTGAACAGGTTTGGACATGTTATTACACTAATTACTAAGTTACAACAATGATCAAACAGGTTACATATGTTCTAGATAGCTAATTATGCATAAATGACATTTTAAGCATTATGTTGACTTTTTGAGTAAAGGTTTGACCCGACATTTGACCTGCTTAGGATGGTGATCAGGGGAAACCCTTTTGGGGTTTTATTACCCACATAAATACCATCCTATAACTACTTTTAAATTCAAGATAAGACTGAGCCATTAGTGACTAATCTCGAAGTCAAACCGTAATTACGACGGTTTGACTTTTAGCTAATTAACTAAGCTAAACACAACTAAACAAGAACTAGCAGACTTACAAGAGTCCAATGCACGAATTTTGATCAGATGGGAGAGTTCCTTAGCTCCAGAAATGCTCCAATGATCAGATGCAAGTGTGGAGAATGTTGTGATCTTGGAGTTCCTTTTATAGTGCATTAGATCACCACAATTGGTTGACAACAAAGTCTACAACACTCCACAACTGATATACACATGTCTCTAGTATGTAGGAGGTGCCTAGGGGGTCGTTTACAAGTGAGAAAAACCGGTGGAATAGGTCACAATCGCGCATAACCGCCAACAGAAGGTTTCTGGTCGCTGGCAACATGCTTACGGACCGTAAAGGTTTTTGGCTTACGGTCCGTAAGCCTCTGATCTGACGCGGAAAAATGTTGTTCCTTGGCGTTTTGAAGGGGCAACCGGTATAAACGACTTGTGGACTTATTATTTACCATGTGGGACTTCAATTATCGGTTGCATACCCTACCATTTCAATTTGTTTCACTTTGCAACCAAAAACAAGTACCGAAATTTAAGGTTTACCATTCTTTTCTTTGTGGGATCTTATCATGCACTTCCGATTTATTATTTGCAATCCACTTCTGGAACTTGGACATAATAGATGCTTAATATATAAAACTTTGGGTCTTGGGATTTATAAATGAGGTGTTCAGAAGTAAAACTTTAACATGACACCACTTTTAAATCCTGCCAAAACATCTTTATTTAATCCGGGTTCACAACGTGTTTTCGTCATACATGACACGTGTCGTCATCTTATTAAACACGAAATTTTTGAGGTGTTACAGCTTTCTGGCGGGGGGATAAATGGAAATCTTCTCCCAAACTTTGTGCGATTCGACAACAAAGGGCATTCGCCAAAGTTTTATGTGGCTTTTTGGGGCGGTGTCCTTGTTAGAGAAACCGCTGAGATCAAAGTCAGGTAGAGATTCATGCAAGCGTTCCAAGGCGCTGGCATAATCCGGATCAGTGTTAGCAACCCCACTGTTACGTAAGATGTGATCCTGCAACTCCCAAGATTGAGAACTGGAAGCCACAAAGGCATAGGCAGCCACATCCCGGGCCGAGAGAAGGCCCAACCCACCAAGCCGCATTGGCAAGGTCGCGGTTCGCCACTGTAGTTCACCAAAAAAGGACCCCCACATACGACATTGTCTTCTATTGCCTCCCGAAGACCTTTATCAAAACATGAAACAGCATCATCCACAAAGGGGGGCTGGTAAGTTCGCAAACCAAATAGCAACTTTGCAACCCCCATACAAGATCTAAGCAAGAGGAGTTCGCTTTGAGGATCTCGCAACAACGGAATGTGTCCCATAATGTCAACAGCACGCGTTGTCCTCTTAGCCGCTAGACCACTAATAAAACTAGCATCACGGCTGACTGCCCCTCCTAACAGTTTGACACCTCTCCCCGGCCTCCCAATCTCTCTGGGGAAATGCCCTGGCCGGACTTTCACCCCGTTGCATGTTGGCCAAAATACTTCAGTTTTTCTAATATTAAGTCGTAGCCCCAAAGCTTGACCCTCCGAACCGATGATGTCGAGAGCTTTAGCAACCTGAACAGCGTCCCCGATAATCGTCCCGTCATCCAACTACCAAGCATGGAAGAGGAGTTTATAGTTTCCTGCACCTAAGCATGGAAGTGTCCCCGATAATCGTCCCGTCATCCGATAATCGTAGGTTATAATTATATGTCTTTGACTTCTAGTAAAAGCTTAACATAATTTAAGGTGTTGACTTTCTCTTAAACGGGTGAGAATTATGGGTTGAGTAAAATAGAGTTATTCTTTTGCTGGGTTAGTATGGGACTATGGGCTAAAAAAAAAGAATAAAACTTTGGATTCACCCACTTTTGCACAAACTTATCTTTAAACCCAACAATTAATCAAGTCGCTAACTCCAATCATTATTATCTCAGGCTGTTGACTTCTTAGAATTTTGACCTCCACAAGACAAGTTTCAGCCAAATGCAATCTTATGTAGTAGTTGATTCCAAAAGGGGATTAAACATTAGACTTGTGATCTTTAGTGACTACCATACATGCAATGCCATCACTTGTCAATAAAAATTCATGAAACCTAGGAGTTTTGACTTTCACAATAAATGTCTTAGCGATGTTTGACCACATTTGAAGTAAGAAACATATACAATAGCACTGTTCAAAAAGTTCGTGACTCGCAGCTCGGCTCGTAGCTCGCTCGAAAAGAGCTCGAAAAAAAGTATCTTAAAAAACTCGATTTGAAACGACCTGAGTCGAATGAGCTCATTTTGTAACTGAGCTGAGCTCGAGCCAAGCTCGAGCTCATGGCTTATTCTTAGGCTCATTTAACTTCAAGCTATTAGTTATCATCACAAATGCAGAAGAAATAGAGGCGTTATACTAGCTAATAATTATCATCACAAATTTAGCTGCAGGTTAACTAATAAAATGATTATAATACTGGTATCACTTTAATAATTTTCATTAAACTAGTGCTATTAACAACAATATTGACTATTATAAGAAACATATACAATATTGTTTGACCACATTTGAAGTAAGAAACATATACAATAGCCCTGTTCGAAAAGTTAGGGCTCGAGCCAAGCCGAGCTGTCTCGTTTACAGCCATAATATACAATATGATTTGACCACATTTGAAATAAGAAACAAGTGGAAAAGATAAAAAGAAAAAAAAAGTCGACGCCTGAGAGATTCGAACTCTCGCGGGGAAACCCCATGTACTTAGCAGGCACACGCCTTAACCACTCGGCCAAAGCGTCGTCATGTCAATCGCTTTAGTTTCTAAATTTAAATACTATCAATACCACCAAGTGTAAACGATGTATCATTCATTTCATTCATCACAACACAAACACACACCAAACTGAAACAAATCAACAAAATCGTATTATTGCTTTTCAACACCACCGCTTACCACCGCAACCACCACCGTCATGAACCCCTTAACCCACCGATGCATCTCATGCAACACCGATCTCCCCCCAAACACCGAACCCCTATGCCCCAACTGCACCCCTAACCCCAATCCTAACCATCTCGATCCACCGTCGAATCCCACCGTCACAACTTCCGACGACAACTTCCTCCTCGACAACCCCTACCTCCACCGTCTCCTCCACCATCTCACCCACTCAAACAACCCCACAACCATCACCACACCACGCTACCACTCCCCTACATCCAAATCCGCCATTAACTCCATCCCTACAGTCACCATCACTCCCCCACTCCTCCACACCGACCCAATCATTCTCTGCGCCATCTGCAAAGACCACTTCGTAATTAACGATGATACAAAGCAGTTGCCGTGTAAACATATGTACCATCCTGATTGTATAATTCCGTGGTTAATTAATAACAATTCGTGTCCGGTTTGTCGGTTTCAGATGCCGAAAGAGGCGGTTGATGTCAAGGTTAGGAGGAGGACCAGGTCTAGGGTTTTTAGATTGGAGGATTTTGATGATGAGAGTATGAGTATGGATCGGTTTAGTGTGATCGCGCAGACGGTTGAGGTTGATGTGTTGCCTGATTCGGATAGAACGGGTGGGCGTGGGAATGTGTCGGGTTGGCGGGATTGGCCGGTGAATGGGCGAGCGGTTGATGGTGCTAATGATGCTGATGTTGGGATGCCTTGAATTGTGTATGTATATTTGGGTATGGTTTGATCTAACTTTAGCTGTAATTGATAATGATATGTTACATAGTTGTTGGCTAAGCAGTTAATGCGGTAAAAAAATAGATATCGGTGAAGGACCGATATTTGAGATATCGGTAATCACGGTGGGATATCGATAATTTGAATATCGTGCAGAATTTATATATGTAACTATTTAACACTAACAATTCAATATACTTTCCTACCATTTAAAAATTAATCTTTTGCAACTTGCAAAACACCAACAATTGTAGCAAGCAGGAACTGACTAAGGGGCTGTTTGTTTAGCTATTAATGGGCTCTTAATGGTTCAGACTTCTTACTCGTTTAGCATTTCATGGTTCAGACTGTTTGTTTCGCTAGTAGATGCCTGAATGGTTCAGACATTTGCCTTTGAATGGTTAAGCATTATACTGAGTCTGAATGGTTAAGACCTCTAATCTGAATTGGTCAGACATTTGCCTCTGAACGGTTAAGCATTATACTGGCTCTTAATTGTTCAAACATCTTACTGGTTCATCACTTAATGCTTCAGACCTCTTACTAGTTCAGTACTTACCCATTCAGAATTTGCCAAACAGCCCCTAAGATTTAAAACACCAACATTTAACACTAATAATTAACAATTAAGACTTAAAACACTAATAGCAATAATAAGAAGAAAGATGAACGGTAGAAGTTCTGATAATAAGAAGAAAGGTACTGATATCGGGAAAATCAGTGATATATCGGTCAAATATCGTTGATAATATCGGTACCGATATTTTGACCGATATTTTGCACTGATATCTCACCAGGGGATCGATAACCGATGTATCGGTGATATATCAGCGATATTAATTGCTTAGGTTGTTGGAAATTGAAGGTTAAGATTGTTTAGACTTACATGTTGCATCCACTTAGGGTTGGAAAGAATCTATATTTCGTGCTTAGGTTTTGATTATTGGACAAATTGTTTAGGATGTCTCACATATTAGTTTACTGAGATATTTTCTCGTGGGTTAAGATTTCAAGTTAAAAGCTTTCGGTTTGACCACCATCATTCTCAAGAAGTTTGTATGTTATATGAGGTTGGTCCATGCATGTAGCAGCACTCTAGACAAATCCTATATAGGTTGTGTGCTGGAGGGATGTTGGGCTCGTATGGAATGCGCTCCCTCAAATGCCAGCGACATGTTTTGTATGCATTTGTTTTGGATAAGAGATAACCACAATTAGACGGGCTCAAGTGCGGTAAACAAATGATGGGTAAACCCACAAACAAAGTTGTGAGCTTTAGTGGCAATATGGACAATAGTGGTTGATATGAGGGGTCTGATGTTACGACTTACAAATACATTTCGTTTATATTCTTCAGCAGTTTAATGTTTCATTCGACGTTAAAATGATGTCTGAAGTTGATCTTTGGCAAGTTAAATCTGTTACAACTATGAATTTTGTGCCTGCACAAGACCTATTGAGTATTGACACATTATGGATCGATAATGCCTGGTTTAACCAATTTTTGTGTAGGTTAATTAAAGCACCTCATCATCGCCTACCCTTTGGTGAAATGGATCTGCTACGATGGCTGGGCTTCTTTGCTGCACCAAGCTATGTAATTCCGTGATCTATCCTAAAGATGATGCCATGGTGGTGAGCGAGCGATTGCTATATTGTTACTTCCTGTAAACATGTTTGGCATAGGTTTTGGTTGATAAAGAATACCATTGTAAGATATATAGTTTATTGTTATCTTTCTTGATCATGTTGTCTCCGCTATCCGAGTCTGTGTTGCTGTGTGGCTTTAATTGAGAAGAGAAGACAATGAAACCATGACGACCGGAATTTTAATTTTAAACTAAAGAACTAAAAGCATGGAAACCAGTTTACATAAAACCCGGTTTTTTAACAACAATTACTTTGCTTACAAGAACCGTTTAGGAACCGCACAACGGAGAAAACATAATCAAGAAAGATAACACTGTGCGGTTCCTAAACAGTTCTTGTAATTCATATCAGCAACAAATCAACGGAGTGATTCACAGCAGCAACAACAGTTCTGTGGAGCAATTAGGGAGGGACGTTTTACAGCAACGGTTATCAACAAGCAATAGGCGATTAACACGCAACAAAACCAATGGCGATGAATTAACTCGATTCAACCTAAATTGGAGAGGGCACCCACCGAGCTCAACCCACTACCCAAACATTTTTTTTAAACTAAGAAAACTGATCATTTAAAAAGACACTTTCATTAGTTAAAAAACAAAATACAATATTTAAAATTAAAAAAACTTAAATAAACTTGATTTTTTTGTTTGTTTGTTTTGCCGGTGTGAGTTTTTTATGTGTGATGACCCCTTCATTTGAATATTTTTAAAAAATGTATAGATATGTAGCTGACTAGTTGAATATTTAAAAAAAATGTATAGATATGTAGATGACTATAATAGAGATTAGAAAAGAGTGATTTAAATGAGGTAAAAATTGTGATACATATATATATAGTCTTAAAAAATAGCTTATTTTTTTTGTTTTTAAAATGGGGTAATGACATTGTAGCCGTTAGGCGCAATGGCTTCTTCCCGTGAGTTCACTAACCCGGATACCATACTCATAGGCTCAACCCGGGTAGGTTTGAGGCGGTGTACCAGCCCTACCCGGACCTAACCACTTCTACTCGGGGATATGTGAGTAAGGCGTCCCTTGCATCCTTATAAGAATGAATAAACTCAGAAAGCGAAGCGATCCACAGGAAAAACAATCGACATTCTGCACCAAGAACCAAAAAAGTGGAATTAGAGCGTCTTTAAAAAATTGGAAGTAATGATCAACAAATTAGATTCCTATTCTTCTAAACAGGGCCAGCCCTTTGTAGAATGAGGTGAAGCTTGGGCCCATGCCCTCATTTTTCAATTTTTTTTGTATATTAAATATGAATTTGGGCTTAGGTTTGTAAAACGTCCACACACATTAAAAGAAGAAAATGTGTGACAGACATAAGGAAAACATATAATAATTCGTGTAAATAAAATAATAATAAGGGTAAATTACTTTTTGAGTCCCTGTGTTTTATGGGTTTTAACTATTTGAGTCCAAAAGCAAAAAGTTTAACGACCTGAGTCCCCATAAGCATTTTCTTTAACCATTTGAGTCCAAATTTCTAACCCAGTTAGAATTTTATTGTTAAGTTTTGTTAAATGACCAAATTACCCCTATAAAACACAGAGACTCAAAAAGAAAAATAATATATAATCCCCCAGTTAACATTAACAACCCCTGTAACATAGGTCAAATCAAATCATAAAATATAAACCCCTTTCCTAAAACGTGTTCCGGCCGGCCAACCAACCACCCTTCTGTTCGGAAAAATATCTCCACTAGTGGGTCTAATCCACTAATCAACCACTAATCTTCTTCATTCTTCAAACAAACACTCACTTCTACAACCCTAATTCACCCTCACACATACACAACCACCAAATTCCTCCATAAGCTCACCACCAATGGCGACAACCGTTGAAGGTCAAGACAGAGTCTTAGCAACCGCTTAACAGATCGTCAAAAGCCTCAACATCAACAACCAAGCAACGGAAGACATGCTCATCATTCTCTCCAGTTTCGATAACCGCTTGTCTAACATCTCCGATCTAACCGATCACCGGTTCGAAACGACCGAACAGGTAATCCTCCGGCATGATTCTGTAGGTCTAGGTGAAACTTCATCTGAGCATTTAGAAGCTGTTGATACAATTATCAAATTGACTGAAAACCTAAATATTCAATCTGATTGTAACGGTGAGGTGATAGATCGAGCTGAAAACGCACTTCAGTTAGCTATGTTAAAGCTAGAAGATGAGTTTTATCATGTTTTGATTCGTAATACTGTTCCGTTAGATGTAGATCGGCTGTACGGATCGATCCGTAAGGGTTTCTGGTTGGGTATTGAATAAGGAAGGTGAATGATAGTGGTGAATGAAGGTTGTTAATGTTAATTAGGGGATTATATATTATTTTTCTTTTTGAGTCCCTGTGTTTTATAGGGGTAATTTGGTCATTTAACAAAACTTAACAATAAAATTCTAACTGGGTTAGAAATTTGGACTCAAATGGTTAAAGAAAATGCTTATAGGGACTCAGGTCGTTAAATTTTTTGCTTTTGGACTCAATTAGTTTAAACCCATAAAACACAGAGACTCAAAAAGTAATTTACCCTAATAATAATAATAATAGTAATAGTAATAATTAGGGCTGTAAACGAACCGAACGAACACGAACAAGGCCATGTTCATGTTCATGTTCGTTCGTTAAGGAAATTAACATGTTCGCGAACTGTTCACGAACGCATACCGAACATAAGTTTATGTTCATGTTCGTTCGTTAAGGAAATTCAGTTGTTCACGAACAGTTCGTGAACACTAGTCTCGAACACAAACGAATGCAAGCGAACACAAACGAACACAAGCAAATAAAAAAGAACACAAACGAACATTTAACTTGAAAATAAAAAAATAAAAATATTGTTATCCTTAAACATTGGATATAAGTAGTTAAATACAACCATCAAATAATAAATCAAAACACAAGAAGTCTAATACACCACCAAAGTCCAAACGATGAATCAACTTTAACTAACTTAGACATAACTATCCCAAAAAATGTCTTAGCATGACCAAATTTTAGCTAACTAAGAAAAAAATAGGGTTTCAAGTTTTCAATATGTTTAGATAAAAGGTTTATTATTTATTATTTTTTAATATAATCAAATGGACACGGACGAACATAATCGAACATATTACCGAACGTTCACGAACGCAGTCAAACGAACGAGACCTATGTTCGTGTTCGTTCGCTAAGCTAACCGAACAAATTTTTTTGTTCGTGTTCGTTCGTTAAGCTAATCGAACGAACATAAACGAACTTCCCGCCGAACGGTTCACGAACTGTTCACTGAACGTTCAGTTCTTTTACAGCCCTAATAATAATAATAATAATAATAATAATAATAATAATAATAATAATAATAATAATAATAATAAGGGAAATTGGTTTTTAATAAACCAACCTTTGCCCCATTGGTAAATAATAATCCTACCTACAGAATTGGTAATTAATAATCCTACGTTTCAATATGTTGGTACTCAATGGACCTCCGTTAGTTTTTTTTAACTGAAGTTAGTTTTTAAGTTTTATTTATTACACAAACAGTCCCTGTAGTTATAATTTACTAGTTTTAAGTTTTATTTATTACACAAACAGTCCCTGTATTTAGAATTTTTTTTGATTTTTTAGGATTTTTATGATTTTTTTAGAGTTTTTATGATTTTTTTATGATTTTTATGTTTTTTATAATTTTTATGATTTTTTAGAGTTTTTTTTATTTTTTTTGAATTTTTATGATTTTTTATGATTTTTTTGATTTTTTTAGAATTTTTATGATTTTTTTGAATTTTTTTGATTTTTTAGTTTTTTTTATTTTTATGATTTTTTTATAAATACAGGGACTGTTTGTGTAATAAATAAAACTTAAAACTAGTAAATTATAACTACAGGGACTGTTTGTGTAATAAATAAAACTTAAAAACTAACTTCAGTTAAAAAAAACTAACGGAGGTCCATTGAGTACCAACATATTGAAACGTAGGATTATTAATTACCAATTCTGTAGGTAGGATTATTATTTACCAATGGGGCAAATGTTGGTTTATTAAAAACCAAAATCCCTAATAATAATAATAATAATAATAATAATAAAGAAGATTTGAAAGATGTAATTTGGGAGGAACTAGTAATAACAGCCGCGCGCGTTGCGGCGCGGTATATCATAAACATCGAATTGATTAGTTCAATCGGTATGCGATGCGTTAACCATATGAAAACACGGATTTTGACGTATTCAATTGAACTCAATGTAACCTATGCATTGCGATTGTATCAAAACGTAAAGTAAATCGAGTTTATAATGTACAATCATAACGTATTATATGTGACCCGACTCGTACATAGAAAACGTAACGGATATAAAAGAAAAAACTAACACATGTATATGACCCGATTCATACATAGAAAATGTAACGGGTATAAAAGAAAAAAGTGAGACGTGTAACCAAAAGCGATTAATTAGAGCTTTTGAAAAAATAAAAAATAAAAAATAAAAAGGAAACCACAATTTGACTCCACTCAGTTTGAAACAAAATTTCGAAACATCCATAAAATAAACACGAAAACATATTATATTTGACCTGACTCGTTTCCCAAAAAAGTTTACTTCGAATCATTGACTAACTCTAATTTATACCAAAACGTACGTAAAGATATGCACGTAAAAATGATTTTTTAAAGAAATGTATTATATTTGAGGTAACTCGTTTCCGGAAAATGTTTACGTCTAAAAGAAAATGTATTATATTTGAGGTAACACGTAAATAATTTGTTTTTTAAGTAAAGGAAGTATAGGGTAAACTCTAAACAAATTATTAGTAAAAAATCAATATGTTAAAAACGTGCGTAAAACCATGCAAAGTAGCACCAATGTCACACCACTGCTAACGACCACCAACATCAGAAAAGCTTGTATTAATAAAATACAGAAAAAGAAAAATAACACCGAACGAAAAGCAGACGTAAAAACGTTGAACCATGCACGCTCGTTGCGGCGTGTTAATGCGAAGAAATTAGACTGAATTGTAAAAACGTAGAAAAAAATAACTAACTCGATCTACGACCCGCACGTTGCTACGAATCTATCAAACGGGGAAAAACGCGTTGCAACGGACCTGTCAAATGGGAAAAATAGACCAAAAAACATGTTGAACCCCACACGTACGATGTAGCGTGTTAACTCGCAAAATTTAAAAGGAAACGTAAAACGAAAACTTGCGAAATATAAAAAGTATGGTGACCCAAGGTGAAAATAAAAAAGTGTTGGGGTTAAATTGCAAAAAATAAAAAGCTTTGGGTCAAATCTAAAACAATCAAAGGGGTTAAAATACAAAAGATAAAAACCTTTGGGTTTTAAGTGAAAAATCAATTAATTTTTTTTTGGAAAACTCCCTATGCATTGATTACAACAATATATAGCCTAACAATATGTTGGTAATTTATAATATGGTAACAGTATAGCATGCCATTTTTATGATGTATAGGCCTAGGGGGGACTATGTGGCGGCTTACCACCTTACCGGGCAAAGTTGAAAGGAATTTATATTGATTGATAAGCACTACTTGTTAGACTTCAGAGATGGAATGTGTTGACAAAATGGCAAGAATGATTGATATTTAATTCATTTTATGGCTTTTAAAATATTATATCTTAACTAATATAACCGGAATCTTAAAAGGATTCATCTTTTAAAATATTATATCTTAACTAATGTGCTCCATATTATAAATTATCAACAAATTGTTGCTTATTGGTGTTGTACCTCATGTATGGGAAGTTTTTCAAAAAAAAAAAAAAAAAAAAAAAAAAATTAATATTTTACTTTTAACCCAAAGGTTTTCATCTTTTTGCATTTTAACCCTTTTGCTTTTTTCACTTTTAACCTAAAGCTTTCATCTTTTGCAATTTAACCCTAACACTTTTTATTTTCAACTTTAGTCCCCCAGATTTTTCATCTTTCGCAAGTTTTTCGTTTTACATTTCGTTCTAAATTTTGCGAGTTAACACACCACAACGTGCGTGTGAGGTTCAACGTATTTTCGTCAGTTTTTTCCGTTTGACAGGCGCATCGCAACACGTCTATTTTCCCCGTTTGATGGATTCGTCGGAACACGCGTCCTAGATCGACTTATTTATTTTTTCTACGTTTTACGTTTCATTCTAATTTCTTCGGATTAACACACCGCAACGGGTGTGCGTGGTTCAACAATTTTATGTCTGCTTTTCGTCCAGTGTTATTTTTTTTCCTTTTTTTTATTTATTTTAGTTTTACGACTTTTTCCGATGTTGGTGGTCACTAGCTGTGATGTGACATTGGTGCTACTTGGCATAGTTATATGCATATTTTTATATATGTATCGGTATAAATTCGATTGCTCTATTTTTGACGTAAACGTTTTCTAGAAACGAGTCAGATCAAATATAATATGTTTTCGGTTAAAAAAAACCAATTTTTATGTGCGTTTTGCTATAAATTCGAGTTGGTATACGTTTCAACGTAAACTATTTTGGTAAACGAGTTAGGTCAAATACAATTTGTTTTCGTGCTTTTTTATGTATGTTTTGTAAATTTTGTTTCGAACCGAGTGGAGTCATATTTTACTTTTCCCTTTTTTCAGAAGCTCTAATTAATCACTTTTGATTACATGTGTCGTTTTTTCCGTTATACCCGCTAATGTTTTCTATGTATAAGTCGGATCACTTGTAATACGTTATGATTGTATGGTATAAACTCGATTTACTTTATGTTTTGATCAAATCGCAATGCTTCTATAGGTCACACTAAGCACAATCAGATACGTCGAAACGGAGTTAGGATCCTGTAAAAAAGGCCCAAAGTGTGAGAAAGGTAAGAAAGAATCTCAGCCATTAGATCTTTTGATCTAATGGTTGAGATAAATAGGGACCAAAATGTAAAATATTTTTATTAATTTGGATTGAATTGAAATATCTACGGTCAATTGTGTCTTTTTATCTTTATTTTGTAAATCAAAATCCCTGCTATTTCGTTCTCTCTCTATCATACGTTCCTAATTTATCTCTTTCTCCCTCTTTCTCGCTCTTTCTTCTTCCATATTCAGAACAGAATCTCTGCAAACAGAAAACGTAGATAGCATCAGACGGAAATAGTTGTGGCCCATTTCAACCGCTACGAGAAGGATCCGCAGGAGACATTCCAATCGGAAGATCCAACAGCACAACTCCAAGACCACCACGAATCGAAAGATCAAACATCAATCGGAAGCGGACCGGCAGTGGTGGTCGACGACGGCGGTGGCGGACCGGCAGTGGTTGGGTTCGACGACGGCGGGTGGTTGGGTTCGACGACGGCGGCGGTTGGGAACCATGAGATTTTACTGTCGGGTGGTTGTGTTCGACGACGGCGGTGGCGGACCGGCAGTGGTGGTGCCGGCAGCGGAGAAAAAGATGATACAGAGATGTAAGGATTATTGAATGGTGTTATTTTCTTCTCTGAATGGTGTTATTTTTCTTTTCATTAATGGTGTTATTTTCCTTTCTTAATGGTGTTTTTTTCTTTTCTGAATGGTGTTATTTTTCTTTTCTTAATGGTGTTTTTTCTTTTCTGAATGGTGTTTTTTTTCTTTTTCTGAATGGTGTTGTATTTCTTTTACTGAATGGTGTTATATTCTTGTACTGAATGGTGTTTATTTTATTTACTGCTGAATGGTGTTTTTTTGTGCTGAATGGTGTTATTTTTGTGCTGAATGATGTTATTTTTTGTGTGAATGGTGTTTTTTTTGTGCTGAATGGTGTTATATTTTGTGCTGAATGATGTTATTTTTGTGTGAATGGTGTTTTTTTTTTGTACTGAATGGTGTTATGTTTGTGCTGAATGATGTTATTTTTGTGTGAATGGTGTTTTTTTTGTGCTGAATGGTGTTATATTGTGCTGAATGGTGTTATATTTTCTGAATGATGTTATATTTAAAACACCATGTATGAACATGCTCTGAATGGTGTTATATTTATGGACGGTTATAAGTCCTTAAATCAAGGATTTTCTCTCTCCAAATCCTTAAATCAAGGATTACCATATTTGAATTTGTTAATGCATTTACAATTATACCCTTTTCAATTAATTTAGATCTAATGGTTGAGATTCTTTCTTACCTTTCTCACACTTTTGGTCTTTTTTACAATAACTTCACCCCGTCGAAACGTATGTTTTCATATGATTAACGCATAAAATAACATTTGGACTAATCCATTCTATATTTACTGTGTACCCGTGCCGCAACGCGTACGGGTGTTATTGCAAAATTTCTAAGAGGCATTGAACGCGAGCTTAAATATCTATAGCTATCCTTACTTTTATTAAACTAGAATTGATTCTACGCGTTGAGTGTGACAACCCGACTTTCTAAGTCAAAGTACAAGTCAAAGTCAAAGTCAAAGTCAAGGTCAAGATATGACATTACTTATATCTGTCAATTCTTGCTTAATTACCTTGTACTCTCGAGATTCGATCTATAGTTAACCCTCTTTCGGTAATCTATATATTTTTGGTGTTTAAACGATATTTCAAACTATGTTTTACAACGCTTATTCGAAACGCATTTATCGCATTTAACGCAGTTTACAATAAATACTAATTAAATGCACTTCATCGCATATTGCATCGCATGTTTATACTAAACGCTATCACAACGCAACGCAAACTCGGAACACAGTTATTGGTATTGTTCTATGTGTGTGTTATTATGTGCTTTACTTGTGTGTGCCTTATATATGTTTTGGAATACTATTCGCAAACGCAATCGCAACTCTATCGCATCACAATCTCATCGCAAACACGAAACGCAGACTTACTTTTATGCATTTTATGGGTTATGTTATTTGTGTAACTTCGCAACTCGCTTAAACGCAACGCAACGCTCAACGCACGACACTCTCCACCGCCTTATCTCCCTCTCACCTATAAATACTCACCTGTCACATCAACTGTTCACTGATGTGACAGCTCTATCCGACCAACTCTCTCCCAGCTCGTTCTCAAGCACTTTTCACTCGATTCAAGGTTATTTTCGTAAGTTTTCTCTCTAAATCTTGTACTTCCATCATCAACACACATCTTCTCAATATTTTCTCCATCGAATCATACTTTTCCACCATGAAATCACCTGGTTTGGACTGCTTGAAGGTAATGTCATCACGATTTCCTATGCAAACTGTTGCGCGGCTTCATCTCATCAAGATTTGTCGAGATCTAAAGGATTTCCACATTATTTTACACAAATCCCAACTAGATTTCAACACTACTTCACCGATTTCAAACTTTTCTTCAACTTTCTTCACTTTTTACTCAAAATCGTTGGAATCTAGACTCGTTTAGGCTTTCTACTCATAATCTAGTTGAGAATCGGTCTAAGAACGGATTTCCACCGAAGAGACGACCGATTCATGGGTTGAACATGAAACTTCGTAAAAAACAGTTAGTCTGATCTAATGGGATGATTCCAATCCGATCGACTGAGTTGGACTTGGTGTGGCTTCCGTTGTTTGACACATCGTCACGCCGTCTCCGTTAAACTTCAAAACTTTTAACTAGAAAATTTTGCAAAAGATTTCAAAACATCAGATCGCCGATCGAATAGCCATCCAATTGGATGACCATCCGATCGAATGACTACTCGACCAGGTGACTTGTAAGTTCAGCACTAAAACAATTTGACAAAACTTCCAAGAATATCACACTTTCAATCGAATAGCCACCCGATCGAATGGCCATCCGTCCGGATGACCATCCGATCGAATGACTTGAATTATACTACAACGAAAACTTCAAAAGGTTCATAAACACACTCACTCCATGTCACACCCGATATTTCCACGTATTACCGGTGGGCCCGGTGGGGAGTATCGTGATGCAGTTGATATCCTCATGGTCAATAATCACAGTTTAAATGCACAACGGAAGTCTAAAAGTAATAATTATACAAACTGATTCGAAAGTAACATAAAATATTACAAACGGGTTGTAAGATGGATCCACAGGCGGATCAAAGATAAAAAGAAATATTGTTCAACAGATTTAAGCATCAAAAAGCTTGCAAGACTCTTTATTTGATACTAGGAGTAGCCAGCCCATTTCGCTTAGTACCTGCACTTAACCTTTTTGGAAAATACGTCAGTTTACACTGGTAAATACAATTAACCGACACTTTTTAAAATACTTTAAGAAAATTGATTTGAATGCACAAGGCACAAATATTCTTTTACAACTTGGGATAATTATTTAAAAATAATCTTGTAAAAGATTTATATGTTTATTATACATCCAGGATCCGGGATAGAAGCCGGAACAAGATTAATAGACACACCACATAATATAAACCCACGGCGAGTTATTCTCAACAAGCGGGTATATCTTTTTACATACGCACCGGCAGGTGTATGCCTACACCCCGTGCTTAAGTCGTGGCCATTTCAATGAATGAGCCGAGGATATCCAGGACATGGTCATTAACCCCCCAAAGGCTTAAAATAAACAAAACATATTCAACAGGTTATCTCAATAATTTAACCATTATTCGATTAAAAATTCAATACCCGACCAAGCGGTGTTATTAAATACTGTACCCCAAGCCCATATAAGGGAAAATAAGTTAAACGTATTTACCTGAGCAAAAATATAATTTTTATCCTAGCCGTATATCAATCAGCAAGTACAGATAGCTTTTACCGGGCTCCTAATCTAGAACGAAGTTTTTAATAACCTATTAGATTCCTAACGGGTCTTATTTATGCTATAACTTAGACCGGTTAGTTTTAAAGAAAGGTATACGGTTCAAAATGCAAGATTAAGCGAAGACCGGATTAGAATGTGATTTAGACCCGACAAGTATGAAGACTTGTATAATAAGGGTAAACTAAACACATTATGGATTTTGAAGTAAAAAAAATGATAAGGTTTGACACGTTTCGGTCAATTTATGCAAACTAGTCGCATAAACCGTACCGAACGCGAAAAATGCATAACGGGTAACCAAATGAGTCATGAACAGGTTCCATAAGTTAATATGCCTTAAATATGTTGTGATATCAGTAGGATACCTTCCATTATGCCCAAAACGAATTTTAAAATCAAGTTAAGCCCCGAAAGGGTATTTTGGTCATTTTAAAGTTTATAAAAGAGGTTAAATGACAATCTGAGGTTCTGGTCTAAATTGATCAGTAAAAATATTTATTTTAGTAAGTTATATCAGTAAGATATCACACATATGTGAACTTTATCATTTATAGCCAAACTATGCACCGTATGGGGCATTTTGGTCATTTCACATAAGCTTTAAAGGTCAAATTTGGAAATATGAGTTCAAAACTTTTACTTACTGTTAAAGTATAAAAATTTATTCATAACATCACTAGGTAACAAGCCTTAGGTGCCAAATATGGTTTTCAACCATACTATGCGCCTAAATCGCATAAAAGTCGGTATTTGACGATATTCGGGTTGATTAATGAAATCTGAGATTTTTATCAGCCTTTACTGTTTAAAATAACTTATTTAATATATAAAATCAATAGCAAAAGGTTTGATATGTAAAGGATGTGTAAAACTCATTTTATTAGCAAAAATGGCATAACCGTCAATTACCGAGTCAATGCAAGAACCCTATGTAATGATCAGTTTAATATTTAACAAAAATTTCCAAAAATATCTAAATATTATATAATAATAGTGGGTAGGATGTTTGGTGTCAAAATTTGGGTTTAAATGGGTTTTATGCCAAAAATGGCGTTTAATTAATAAAAAACTTTCAATTTACGATATTGAGCATAACTCCTAATTTAGACCATTAACTGATGTCAAATTTTCAGGACATGTTTATAAATTAGTAATAAAGATTTTTGTCATCTCACATTTTCAAAAATCTCGTTTTAATGTCAAAAGGGCATAATGGTCAACTTTTAAGCATTTAACGGAAACATGCATATGAATCAGATTTAATAGGAACCATATAGTATAATCTCCGAGGGTTATACTTACATGAAACATGGTCCTAAAGGAACCCTAAGGATATCTAAACTAAGCTAAATCGGATCAGAACTGAAAGTCAAAGCAAAAGTCTACTTTTGTGACTTTCGGTTCCGAACCGAGACTAAACTCAGAATTGTCGGGTTGAACATGCATAAACAAGTTCTTATATTACTTACCAAGTTATTTTAATGTTAAAATATGTTCCATAACCTCTGCATTATCAGTTATTAATTTATTTGTAAAAATAGTTCTGTTGACTTTTTATTAATAATTTTGACCCGACAATTGACCAAGTTAGAGTGAAAATCAGTAGGTGCCCTTTTAAGGGTTTATTACCTACATAATTACCCACTCATAGCCACTTTCAATTCGAATAATAGCTGGACCATTAGTGATTAATCACTAAGTCAAAGCTTAATTACGATAGCTTTGACTTTTGCTCATTAAGCTAATAAAACTTGAACTAGAGAGGCTAAAAATGCTTACAAGAACTCTTAGCACGAGATTAGAACAGAAGAAAGCTCTCTTGAATTCCAGGAAGCTCCAGAGAAAGAGTTGTGAATAAATTTTGAGAATGTGCAAATGATCAATGAAAAACAAGGGCCTTATATAGCAAATTCCACTTCACAAGATCACTCCACATGCCCCTATATTGATCCCTGATGATTCCAGGTGTCCCTAGTGCATGAAAAACCGTTGGCACAGTCCCTGGTATCGAAATTTAGCATGCAAAGGCGGTGGAACTGGCTGCAACATGCAGCTGTCATTGTTTTCTGTTACTTGCACTCTCACGCGGGCCGCGTAAGACTCATAGAGAGTCTACTCGGGCCGCGTGGCTCCTCTGTCACAGGAAAACAACTTTCAAACATTGCAGTTTTGGTCCCTGGTCCATAATAAGTTTATTTAACTTTCATTTATTGCATTTAGGACCCCCATAGTTAACTATTAAGGACCTTGGGTCTTAAACTAACTCCGTTAAGCTCCCGGTTAGTTGTACGGTCACCCGTAAAGTCTTGTTTTCATCGAAACTCCCCAACATTAATATCCAATATTCTTGATAACCAAATATATAATTATTACAATGTTCTTGGGATCGTTAAAAGGTTTCTCAAAGGTATCTTTTATCATGTTAACACTTTTAACCCCTATGTTTCGTAAGATCCTTATTTTAAACACAAACGACTTCTAATGTTCGACAAATTATTCATTAAAGAATACGAACGTCGTATGAGGTCAATCAGAGGCACAAGAATGGAATGTTGACACTTTGGATCCTTTTACTAACATATTTACATTGTTTGACAATTTTGGTCCCTCGGAAACAATTCCTTATACGTTTAAAGTCCATGACACGTGTCTTTATTATATTGGTCGCGATTTTACGAGGTGTTACATTCCATCGAATGACCAACCATTCGAATGGTCATCTGTCTGGATGGTCATCCGATCGACTCATCATCCGACGCTCTATACACACTGTTCAACGCTTACACTGTCGTTCTAAGCTCTTCTGGAAGATTTAGCTTGTAAGCCACTGTTCCGACACATTCGATGATTTCGAATGGTCCTATGAATCTTTGGCTTAGCTTGCCTTTCTTGCCAAAATGCATCACCCCTTTCCAGGGTGATACCTTAAGTAGCACTTTATCTCCTACCTCGAATTTCAGAGGTTTACGCCTTTTGTCCGCGAAGCTTTTCTGCCTATCCCTGGCAGCTTTTAGATGATCACAGATCTACACTATCTTATCTGTCATCTCCATGACTATATCAGGTCTTGTTAGTTGGACATCTCTAACTTCTGCCCAACAAACTGGCGTCCTACACTTTCTTCCATACAAAGCTTCGAAAGGTGCTGCTTGAATACTTGAATGATAGCTATTATTATACGAAAATTCAATCAACGGAAGATGATCATCCCAACTTCCACCTAAATCAATGATACAAGCTCGAAGCATATCCTCAAGTGTTTGAATTGTACATTCGCTTTGACCATCCGTCTGAGGATAATAAGCAGTGCTGAAGTTTAATCGAGTGCCTAAAGATTGCTGATAGCTTTTCCAAAAATGCGATGTGTATCTTGTATCCCTATCAGAGATAATAGACATTGGAACTCTGTGGAGAGATACAATCTCGTCCACGTACAGCTGAGCTAACTTGTCGGACCTGTGAGTTTCTTTAATCGGAAAAAAGTGGGCTGACTTGGTCAGTCTATCTACTATAACCCAAATAGTATCATTCCCATGCTTTGTCCTTGGTAACTTAGTGATAAAATCCATAGTTACCATTTCCCACTTCCAAGTGGGAAACTCAAGCTGTTGCGGCAAACCTGACGGCTTCTGGTGTTCGGCTTTAACTTGCGCGCATGTTAGACATTTAGCCACGTAAGTGGCTATAGATTTCTTCAAACCTATCCACCAATAATTTTCCTTTAAATCCTGGTACATCTTATCACTGCCAGGATGAACAGAGTATTTGGAACTATGGGCTTCTTAAAGAATCACATCCCTAAGTCCTCAATAGATTGGAACCCATATTTGTCCGTTCAGTCGTAGGATTCCCTCCTTGCCATACGATAACTGTTCAGCAGTTACGCCCAACTTTTCATTTGGATAGTTAGCTTCTAATACGACTTTTTTTTAGCGGCTAACAATCTTTCATTCAAACGGTTCTTTAACTCAATGCTCTTGGCATTGATTCTAATAGGCTTAACCCTTTCTTTTCTGCTCAAGGCATCAGCGACTACATTTGCCTTGCCAGGATGATATCAGATTTCACAATCATAATCATTCAGCGTTTCCATCCATCGACGCTGTCTCATGTTAAAATCCTTTTGGTTAAACAGATGTTGAAGGCTCTTATGATCAGAATAGATCACGCACTTTGTTCCATAAAGGTAATGCCTCCAAATATTTAGTGCAAATACAACGGCACCCAATTCCAAATCATGGGTGGTGTAATTCTTTTTGTGCACCTTTAATTATCGGGAAGCATATGCAATAACCTTGCCCTTCTGCATAAGCACACATCTCATACCTGTGTGCGATGCGTCGCAATAAACCACAAATTCTTCAATACCTTCTGGCAATGTCAACACAGGCGCATTGCTTAACTTCTGTTTAAGAATATCAAAGGATTCTTGTTGCTTGGGACCCCAATCGAACTTTATATTCTTACGAGTCAACGAAGTTAGGGGTGCAGCAATCCTTGAAAAGTTTTCAATAAAACGCCTATAGTAACCTTCTAGACTCAAGAAGCTGCGAATCTCTGTGGGTGTCTTCGGCTCTTGCCAATTCATAATTGCCTCAATCTTAGCGGGATCCACCTGGATACCACGCTCGCTTACCACATGTCCAAGAAATTGGACTTCTCGAAGCCAAAACTCACATTTTGAAAACCTGGCGTAGAGCTTCTCTTACTGAAGAAGTTTAAGGATACATCGAAGGTGCTTCTCATGATCAGCTTGATTCTTGGAATATATAAGTATGTCATCAATAAAAACAATGACAAACTTGTCCAAGTATGGTTTGCAAACGCGATTCATGAGATCCATGAACGCTGCTGGTGCATTTGTGAGCCCGAAAGGCATCACTAAGAACTCGTAGTGACCATAACGAGTACTGAATGAAGTCTTATGCACATCTTCATCTCTGACCTTCAGTTGATGGAAACCTGACCTGAAATCAATCTTGGAGAAATAACTTACTCCTTGAAGCGGATCGAATAGATCATCGATCCTGGGTAGCAGATATCTGTTCTTGATCGTTACCTTGTTCAGCTCATAATAATCAATGCATAAACGCATTGATCCATCTTTCTTCTTCACAAAGAGAATCGGTGCTCCCAGAGGGGACGAGCTAGGTCGAATAAAACCATTTGCCAACAAATCATCCAACTGAGTCCTTAACTCTTTCATCTCAGTTAGAGCCAAACGATAAGGTGCACTTGCAATTGGTGCTGCTCCAGGAATCATATCGATTCTGAACTCCACTTGCCTATCTGGGGGTAAACCAGGTAGTTCTTCAGGAAAGACGTTTGGATAATCGGAAATAACGGGGATGTCTTCAATATTTGGCTTTGGGTCATCAATGGTTACTTGTGCCATGTAAATGACACATCCTTTCTTCATACACCTTGATGCTTTAAGCAAGGACACTTGCTTAGGTAATCCGTACTGAGTATCTCCTTGTATTGTTAACGGCTCACCATAAGGAGTTTTGATAACCACTTGCTTCTTGTCACAAACGATTTGAGCTTGGTTATGAGATAACCAATCCATGCCTATTACTATGTCAAATCCTGCTAATTTCAACGGAAGCAAAGAAAGAGGAAAAGAGTGGTTCCTAATGGATATAAAACATCCATCTAGAACTGTTGACGCGGCCTCTAAAGAACCATCGGCTAATTCTACCTCATACTTTATGCTTAGAGTTTTAACAGGCAGATTTAATAACTTACAAAACTTATTATCCATAAAAGACTTCTCTGCACCCGAATCAAACAATACCCTAGCATAAACGTCATTGATAAGAAAGGTACCTGTTATCACATTGTCTTTCTGAATTGCTTCTTGAGCATTCATTTGAAAGACCCGAGTATTGGTCTTTTTACCCTCTTCAGGTTTCTTTGCATACTTTGGGCAGTTGGACTTGATATGCCCCTTCTCGTTACAGTTGTAACAAGTCGCATCCTTTATCTTCTTGCAATCCAACGTTTTATGCTCACTTGATTTGCAGATCCCACAAGCTCTGGGCTGCGATTCAGATTTTGATTCGAACCTGCACTTCCCTAGATGACGCTTCTTGCAGGTTTTACACTTGGGGTTTTCACCCGACTGCTGATTATCCTTTTTAAACCCTGAACACTTCTTGTTCTCAGAGTTCCCCTTATGTTTCTTATCAGAACGGCGTGAGTTCTCATCCTCACGTTTCCTTTTCCCCTCGTCAGAATTCTTGAGCGATCTCTGCCTGACCGCATCGAGAGTAAGGGATAACGACAAATCAGCCACTGACCTGAATGTGGTAGGTCTAGATGCTTTCACACTTGCTTTAATTTCTGGAGCTAGACCTCCAATAAAACGAGCTATACGTTTCGGTTCTGGTGTGACCAAGTACGGAACCAATCGAGACATGGTGTTGAAACTGGTAAGGTATGCCTGACAATCCAAGTTCTTCATGACCAAGGTCAAGAAGTCAGCCTCAATTTTCTCAACTTCATGTTGAGGACATAAATTTTCTTTGATTAAAGCAACAAACTGATCCCAAGACATATTGTAAAGTGGGATCTTTCCTGTAGCTTGGATTAGGGACCTCCACCAAGCTAAAGCTTCTCCTTTAAAAGATTGTGAAACAAACTTCACAATGTCTTGCTCTGCACATCCACTAATATCAACCACAATATCCATCTCGTCGAGCCAAGTCATACAATCGATGGCTCCTTTCTCCCCTGTGAAGTCTCTGGGCTTGCAGGAGACAAAATACTTATAAGAACATGTCTTAACACGTGGCTCTTAACCGAGAACAATCTTCTTAGACGGGACACTCCTTTGATTTGATGAGTGATGGGAATCGTCTCTGTGTGATGCATGCGACTTAGATGGTGGCTTTGAATGAGCTACAGATAGGGTCTTGTTACGAGTGCCACTAGATTCTTTGAATTGCCTGTCCATGGCTCGTGTTACAACATTATCAATCATGGCTTGCAGATCTGCACCAGCCACATTAATCCTGGTAGTATCTTTATTCTCCCTCGGGTGACTGTTAACCTCGTCTGATCCGGCCGTGTAGCTTGATTGCTACATAAAAATATTAATAATGATTTATACAGAAGTCTATTATGGAATTGTCATTTATGGAAATTCATTAACCATGGAAATCTTAAGCCATATTGGTTAATTTAATTTATTTAAATTTTTATTATATTTTATCCAGTTATAAACTATTTAAGGATAATAGGGTGGCATACAAAAGACCTAGTCACAAGGACAATTTTAAATTATAAGCTATGATTTTATAGGATCGAGGCATTAAGGCTTGAACATAGTTCATCACCTTTTCTTGACAGGGAGTCGTAGACTACAACTGTCTTTTTGTCTTATAGGACAATAAGTGTGGCCCGTAGGCACTTCATCACTAATGGATGATCAATAATAAATAGAGAAAAGGAATTGGAAGAATCCAATAAAAGGATGACTTGTGTGATTTTATTGAATCACATTTGCCAGGAGTGTTAACATGTTTTCAGATGTTAACAAGGATTTGAATCTTAAAAATGGACTACCATCATGGCCTTATCTTAGAATGACACATGGGCTAGGTTTTTACCTTTAAGATTTCATTTAATAATTAATGGCAGATCAATTACAAAAGGGAATGATATTTTGATTTATTTCATATATTATATTTATGCATGTGATGACAAATTAAATTTTAAAATTAAAACATTCCATTAAATTTAAAAGGAGTACATAGGTGCCCTAAACGGGACTTTTACATAAATAACTTGCCCACGCAGGGGCTAAATTGAAAATACAAGTCCTCGCAGGGACTAGGTACATAAATAAATGTCCACACAGGGACTTAATTGAAAATTAAAAATTACAAAACAAATAAATAAGGAATTTCAATAATCCCTTCTATTCTTCTCCTTGATTAAATCAGCCAAACCCTTAAGTAGACCTCGACGGCTTCTACGCTCCACCTGAACATCACGTTCCACCTGGTTCAACCTCTGAATGATCTCCTGCTGTTGCGGTGGTTGAACTAGTGGCGGCTGCGGCTGCGGCTGCTGCTGCGACTGAGGTTGAAGAGGTGGCGGGTATTGATACCCATATACTGGGTATCCAGTTGGATATGTAGCTTGAAAGGGCCCTTCAGGATGAAGAGCATTGTAGTTCTCCGCCTCGAGATATGGGTCAACACTAGGGGCGTTGTAGTAGTTGTAGCCAGGATAAGCTGGCTGCTCAAAAGGGTTATACACCGCTGCACCGGCGTAAGAAGGAATTGAGTTATCATAACCCATGTGTGGTGGTGGTGGTGCGACTGACGGAGAGTCGACCTCAGAAACGGGGTTTGAAGGCCCACCCATCTGCAGGTCTTCATATAGTGGCGGGTAGTGGCTGCCACTACAGTGTTGAGGGGTGCTAAAGTGAAAATCCCCTCTTCGCACGGACATCCGTGCACCTGACCTTCTTCGCCTTGGCGGTTCGGGAGGCGGCTGCTGCTCTGGCGGCGGCGGTGGCGGTGGCGTAACCGCCTGGAAACGTGAATCCTCAGAGGGATCCTACTGTTGCTGTTGAGGTGGGTTGAAAGGGGGAGTAAACTCCCAGTGGTATGTGGCCCACCTTTCTGCAAAGCTGCCTGGGCCCCGGTATGACGAACCATGAAAAGATGATCCGTCAGAAATCTCGATGGGATGCGTGGGCGTCCCTGTTGGCATTTCCGGATCCGGGTCTTCATCCATTTTCGTATCCTGGGCTCCAGGAAAGTGGTCTTCTGGTCCCTATGGGTTATGGCCCATTGGTTCTTCACACACGTTTGCCGGATTAAACCGACTCTGAAAGTAGGGTGTCGGGTCCTGAAAGGCACGGTGAGAACCCGAACGCTGCAACGGGAGGTAGGAGTGGCGCAAGTGGTCGGACTCGTTGTTTTGGTGGAGCTCGAATGAGTCGTGGTACGATGGTGATGAACTGAGCGAGACAGAGCGTCTCGCAGGCTCCAGGTAAGTCCTTCAATCCTCGTGGGGACTTGAGCTTAAAGTTGCTGAAGGAGTTCGCTGGTGTGATTGCCCGGCCTCGTGGTCATTAGGAGCAGTGATTGGCTCCTTGCCTCGTCCTCATCTTCCTCTGAATCGTGGCGGCATTGTCTTGTTCCTGCCAAAATAAACAAAAAGAAACCAACAAAAATAAAACAATAAGACTAGGATTAGTCCTAAGTCATTAGCCTAGACTCGGAGATAAGGAATATGCAAACTGTGTCATTGAGATTTAACACAAAAGGCTAGTGTTTAATTCACTCAATGTTGCCTCTGATACCAACCTGTCACACCTCGATATTTCCACGTATTACCGGTGGGCCCGGTGGGGAGTATCGTGACGCAGTTGATATCATCACGGTCAATAATCACAGTTTAAATGCACAGCGGAAGTCTAAAAGTAATAATTATACAAACCGATTCGAAAGTAACAAAAAATATTACAAACGGGTTGTAAGATGGATCCACAGGCAGATCAAAGATAAAAAGAAATATTGTTCAACAGATTTAAGCATCAAAAAGCTTGCAAGACTCTTTATTTGATACTAGGAGTAGCCAACCCATTTCGCTTAATACCTGCACCTAACCTTTTTGGAAAATACGTCAGTTTACACTGGTAAATACAATTAACCGACACTTTATAAAATACTTTAAGAAAATTGATTTGAATGCACAAGGCACAAATATTCTTTTATAACTTGGGATAATTATTTAAAAATAATCTTGTAAAAGATTTATATGTTTATTATACATTTAGGATCCGGGATAGAAGCCGGAACAAGATTAATAGACACACCACATAATATAAACCCACGTCGAGTTATTCTCAACTAGCGGGTATATCATTTTACATACATACCGGCAGGTGTATGCCTACACCCCGTGCTTAAGTCGTGGCCATTTCAATGAATGAGCCGAGGATATCCAGGACATGGTCATTAACCCCCCAAAGGCTTAAAATAAACAAAACAGATTAAACGGGTTATCTCAATAATTTAACCATTATTCGATTAAAAATTCAATACCCGACCAAGCGGTATTATTAAATACCGTACCCCAAGCCCATATAAGGGAAAATAAGTTAAAGGTATTTACCTGAGCAAAAATATAATTTTTATCCCAGCCATATATCAATCAACAAGTACAGATAGCTTTTACCGGGCTCCTAATCTGGAATGAAGGTTTTTTAATAACCTATTAGATTCCTAACGGGTCTTATTTATGCTATAACTTAGACCAGTTAGTTTTAAAGAAAGGTATACGGTTCAAAACGCAAGATTAAGCGAAGACCGGATTAGAATGTGATTTAGACCCGAAAAGTATGAAGACTTGTATAATAAGGGTAAACTAAACACATTATGGATTTTGAAGTAAAAAAAATGATAAGGTTTGACACGTTTCGGTCAATTTTATGCAAACTAGTCACATAAACCGCACCGAACGCGAAAAATGCATAACGGGTAACCAAATGAGTCATGAACAGGTTCCATAAGTTAATATGCCTTAAATATGTTGTGATATCAGTAGGATACCTTCCATTATGCCCAAAACGAATTTTAAAATCAAGTTAAGCCCCGAAAGGGTATTTTGGTCATTTTAAAGTTTATAAAAGAGGTTAAATGACAATCCAAGGTTCTGGTCTAAATTGACCAGTAAAAATATTTATTTTAGTAAGTTATATTAGTAAGATATCACACATATGTGAACTTTATCATTTATAGCCAAACTATGCACCGTATGGGGCATTTTGGTCATTTCACATAAGCTTTAAAGGTCAAATTTGGAAATATGAGTTCAAAACTTTTACTTACTGTTAAAGTATAAAAATTTATTCATAACATCACTAGGTAACAAGCCTTAGGTGCCAAATATTAAGGGTTTATTACCTACATAATCACCCACTCATTGCCACTTTCAATTCGAATAATTACTGGACCATTAGTGATTAATCACTAAGTCAAAGCTAAATTACGATAGCTTTGACTTTTGGTCATTAAGCTAATAAAACTTGAACTAGAGAGGCTAAAAATGCTTACTAGAACTCTTAGCACGAGATTAGAACATAAGAAACTCTCTTGAACTCCAGAGAAAGAGTTGTGAATAAATTTTGAGAATGTGCAAATGATTAATGAAAAAAAAAGGGCCTTATATAGCAAATTCCACTTCACAACATCACTCCACATGCCCCTATATTGATCCCTGATGATTCCAGGTGTCCCTAGTGCATGAAAAACCATTGGCACAGTCTCTGGTATCGAAATTTAGCATGCAAAGGCGGTGGAACTGGCTGGAACATGCAGCTGTCATTGTTTTCTGTTACTGGCACTCTCACGCGGGCCACGTAAGACTCATAGAGAGTCTACGCGGGTCGCGTGGCTCCTCTGTCACCGGAAAACAACTTTCAAACATTGCAGTTTTGGTCCCTGGTCCATAATAAGTTTATTTAACTTTTATTTATTGCATTTAGGACCCCCATAGTTAACTATTAAGGACCCTGGGTCTTAAACTAACTCCGTTAAGCTCCCGGTTAGTTGTACGATCACTCGAAAAGTCTTTTTTTCATCGAAACTCCCCAACATTAATATCTGTAACACCTCGGAAATTCACGTCCTGTAATATATTGACACGTGTCATAATGTTTAAACGTGTGAAAGAAGTATTATAAAAGGACTAAAGCTGACGAACATGGAAAGTATGTGAATATACGTATTCTAAGTGTCAACTGTGAATAAATATAATGTATACTAACCCTACGTGGTGCTCATACCTTCAAACGAATAAATCATGGATCATACGAGGCTGAAAGTGAGAGATTACAAACTACAGGGGTTAAACGTGTCAACATGTTTAATTTATACCTCTGAGTGACCTTTTGACATACCCGAAGCTTTGTAACGATAAATTATGCTCACTAGAATGCACGGTTAAAATTTCATAAAGTTTCGTCAACGTATGAGAGAGTTGTGATCAAATTCGTGTGCGAGGGTTTAAAGCGTAAACGTTGAAAGTTAGACCTTTTCGGGTAACAATTTAGTTACCCGAGGGCTTAACAAAGTGGGTATATGTTTTAAAGCCCCTATATATCAATTATAAAGGTTCATACAGCAATAATCGAGTGTCTGTACAAGATTTGAAGAGCCAAGGATCAAACAGCAATTAAATAAAATTTTTGGATGAAATACACATGCTCGCGTAGCGCGAGCATGAAGCCTGGAGGCGTCGCGCTACGCGACTGCAACATCTGGACAGAAACATTGTTTTCGTGGTCCATTGTCTGCCACAAGCTTGGTGCATGAACTTTGATCGATTTTCTCACATATAATTGGCCCCTAAAACACCCCTAGGACTCTAGGGCATGTGTCAATCTTTTGTGGATGATCATAGACTTGTTTGTCAAGCACCTGTGGTGTGTAAACCCACTATATAAGGCCATTCCTTTGCAACATTGATCATTCCACTTCAATTCAGCAACTGATCAAGTTCTGGAGCTCAAGGGCAATTGCAACTCCTTCCTAATCAACCATTAATCATCTAGTAAGTTGCCTAACCCTTCTAAATTAATTCTAGCTTTATAATTAGCTTAAAAAGTCAATATATCGTGCTTAACGGTTGACTTCGTGATTAAGTGTCGATAGCTCAGTCGTATCACGAATTAAAAGTACCATTAGATAGGTAATTATATGGGTATTAAACCCTTATAAGGGCGCGTACCAATTCCAGACCTAACTAGGTCGTTTGTCGGGTCAAACGTTGACCGAAAAAGTCAACAGAATTACAAAATATGATTTAATGCACGATTAATGATCCGAGAGGTGTGTAACCTGTTTTAACCTTAATATAACATGGTAATAAGTATGAAAACTTGTCTACGCTTGCCCGACTCGACAAATTTCTGTTAAAACCCGGTTCGGAACCGAAAGGCGCAAAACCTTGACTTTTGCTTTGACTTCGCTTCTGACCCGTTTTAGTTTGATTCGGAAATGCCTTAGTGCTTCATTAGAGTAGGGTTGCATGATAGTATAAGCCTCTGTACTTGTTTCGTTGATTATCCAATTAATATGCAAGTTTCCGTTAATCGCTCATATGTTGACCGTTATGCCCTTATTATCTTAAAACGTGATTTATGAAAATGTAAAAGTGTAGAAACCTTAAATACTGATATATAGACTTGCATGCAAAGTTTGACATCAGTTCGACTTGTAGATTAAGAGTTATGCTCATTATCGCAAAACTAAGGCTTTATGTTAACATAATGGCGTAATTAGCATATAGCCTAGTTAAACATACTTTTTGGTATTAAATCTTTTACCCGCTGATATAAAATATTATTTTAGGATTTTTAAAGATTTTTAATAAATTTTAGGCTGAGCATAACTCGTAGTCGCAGGCTTAATTCGGAAATTGTCGGTTTTGCCCTTACGGGCCATAAAATGAGTTTTACTTATCTAAACGACTCCAAACCTTTTGCTACTGATCACATATGTTAAATAAATTATTTTAAGCCTTCTGGAAATATAAAAATATCAGATTTAAGTATCGAACCCGGAAATGGCCTTTAATCGCCATAATTAGCGTTTTTAACGCATAGTATGTCTTAAAATCATATTAGACATACCCGGGTTGATACCTACTGATATATGAGGCAAATTATGATATTTTAACAGTAAGCAAGGGTTGATTAACTCAGACTTCGTTTTTGAGCTTTTCGGCTTATGTGAAATTACCAAAATACCCCTACGGGGCATAGTTTGGTTAAAAATGATAAATCTCACATATATGCTTAAGTCTACTGTTATAACTCATCAAATTGAGTATGTTTGCTGTTTACATCAGACCTGTAACTCAGTTAAACATCTAAGCGCTCTTACAAACTTTCAAATGACCAAACTACCCCTACGGGGCATAGTTTGTGTTTAAATTAGTTCGGGGCATAACGAAAGACATCCTACTGATGTCACAACATATTTGAAGCATATTAACTTAGGAAACCTGTATATGGCTATTACGGATACCCGTTACGCTTATTTCGCGTTCGGTTCGGTTTATGTAACAAGTTTACATAAATTAGCCGAAACGGGTCAAACCTTATCGGTTTAATCTCAAAATCCAGAATGTGAATAATAAACCCATATTAAACAAGTCTTCACACTTGTCGGGTCTGAATCACATTCTATCCGGTCTTCGCTTAATCGTGCGTACGAACCGTATCTTTGAAACTAGCCGGTCTAAGCTTAAGCTTAATTAAAGACCCGTTAGGATTCTAATAGGTTATTAAAAACCTTCGTTCCAGATTAGGAGCCCAGTAAAAGCTATCTGTACTTGCTGAATTGATATACGGCTGGGATTGAATTTATATTTAGCTCAGGTAAATACTTTTAACTTATTTTCCCTATACGGGCTTGGGTTACGGTACATAGCGTACCGCTTGATCGAGCATCAAATCTTCCACGCTTAGTGGTTAATTGAATAATTTGATCGGCTCGTTTTAAACAGATGTGTTTACTTTACAGCCTTTGGGGGGTTAATGACCATGTCCCGGATATCCTCGGCATTATCTTACGAGATGGCCACGACCTGAGCACGGGGTGTAGGCGTACACCTGTCAGTGTATAACTCTAGAATTGTGGTGTGTCTATTGATCTTTAACCCGGATACGTTCCGGGCTACTGAACGCATAAGTAACATGTAAATCGTTCTCAAGATTATAATATTAAATAATTCTCCCAAGTTAAAAAGATTAATTTTGCCTCTGTGCATTTTAATCAATGTGTCAAGATATTTTGTGCCACGTGCATTCAAAACAATTTACAAACTCTTTTTCCAAAATGAGTCAGTTGAATGTATTTACCAGTGTAAACTGACGTATTTTCCAAAAAGGCTAAATGCAGGTACTATACGAAATTGGCTGGATATGTCTCCTTAGCATCAATAGAAGTCTCGCAAGCTTAAGATGCCTAAAAGTCTGTTGAACTATTGTTTCCATTTTATGTTCGATCCTTCTGTGGATAAACTTCCGAATATTGTGATAATTGATATTACAATAATAAATTCGGTTGTATTATATTTTCAATTGCTTCCGCTGTGCTTAATAATATTGTGTTGTTTGACTATTATGTTGCCAACCATGACGTCACGATACTCCCCACCGGGCCCACCGGTGACACGTGGAAATCGGGGTGTGACAATATCCAATATTCTTGAGAACCAAATATATAATTATTACAATGTTCTTGGGATCGTTAAAAGGTTTCTCAGAGGTATCTTTTATCATGTTAACACTTTTAACCCTTATGTTTCGTAAGATCCTTATTTTAAACACAAACGAATTCTAATGTTCGACAAATTATTCATTAAAGAATACGAACGTCGTATGAGGTCAATCAGAGGAACAAGAATGGCATGTTGACACTTTGGATCCTTTTACTAACATATTTACATTGTTTGACAATTTTAGTCCCTCGGAAACAATTCATTATACGTTTAAAGTCCATGACACGTGTCTTTATTATATTGGTCGCGATTTTACGAGGTGTTACACTCCATCGAATGACCAACCGTTCGAATGGTCATCCGTCCAGATGGTCATCCGATCGACTCATCATCCGACGCCCTGTACACACTGTTCAATGCTTACACTATCGTTTATGCTCAGGCTAATCTCCACACGCTCCCTTCAATCCAATACCGTGTTATTTACTAAACACATACTGTGAGTATACTCGAACCCTTTTTGCTTAACGCACTTTTGGGTGTTACATACGCTACCTATATCAAATCACATCAACACACAACGCAAACACTTTTAAACGCTGACCGCTCTCGCATGTTATACGTGTCTTGATGAATGCTTGTATGTTATGTTTACACAGTGATTGTTGCCTGACACATTAGCAACGATAGTACTGTAGTTTGGAGTCAGTACCTGTCATGGACAGGGGTGGTTTTACTTCACATGGTCACAGTGGTGATAATGTGTTGCGTGTTCTACAACTCGCAGTCATGTCAGTTGCATATGTCATTGTCGATAGCTTACTTGCTTCACATTTCTACGTGTTACATGCTGGTTATGCGTAAACGCTTTCGCTATACTATATGCTATTAAACTTGTGTACTCACCTTTACACTCTGTGTATTGACTTTATTTTAACGTATGTGACAGGTGTTTAGGATGCTATGTTTGTCGTGACGAATCAAGCTAGGGAGTCTAGAAACAAACTAAATAAATCTGAGTTGTCGGAACGGTCTTTTTGTCTTTGAGAACAATATCTGTATTAACTGTTTTTACTTTATATGTTGATGGTATGGGACGTTAACAATTAATATATTGTCATTAATAGTTGTTATGGATTCTCTTGGACAATCTGTTTCGCTCAGTGCCACGCCCCGATGTTTCCACCGTCAGTTGGGGTGTGACATTGCGGTTGTGTTTTTAAAGTGATTTAGGTGTACTATTTTTTTGCAATTGCTTAATGATCAAAAGGTAGACCAACGAAAAACGTTCATAAAAATAAGCACAAAAATGTATTATGTTTGACATGACTCATTAAACGTAAAGTAACTCTAATTTATAAAGTTTAAGGCAAATGTATTATATTGACCCGATTCGTTTCAGAACAAAATTTACGTCAAAGTGTAGACTAACTGAAAACGTCCACAAAAATAAGTACACAATGTATTATATTTGACATGACTCATTTTCGATAAAAATTACGTTGAAACTTAAAACGTTAATTTGTACCAGATGTGTATATAAAATAAGCCCGTAAAACTCGAGGGGGTGTCAAAATGAAATGTTACAAAGTTTTTAGAAATTTTAGAAGGTTTAAATGTCAATATTAAAAGTTAAGGGATGAAATACACAAAAAGACAAAAAAAAATTAAATTATTGTATCTAACAATTTGACTTTAATTATATATTTTTTGAATTTTCAAAGTGTCATATTTTGAATTTTCAAAGTCTTTATTTATAAAATTTGACTTTAATTATATATTTTTTGTGTTATATAAAACTTGATTAAAATTAACCTCATAAAAACACTTGTAAAACACACTCAAATCATATAACTTTCATCAAGTATTATCTAACACAAACAAAATTATTTAAGGTCAAAGTTTATAAATAAAGACTTTGAAAATTCAAAATAAGACACTTTTGATGAGACGGAGGGAATATATAATAATGGGTCCTACCTTTACATTTAACAATTTCTAACTTTAATAAACTATAATAAGTTTGTTATTTAAAATATTACAATTTTATTTGCACGGCACATATTTTATAAATATCGATATATCAAAGACGCTAGAATGGAACAAAACACAGTAACTTCATTATTACACTAAGTTATTCAATCTAAATTGCGGAATTTAGCTCTATTGTTAAGCCAACCAAAATATCTCCTCAACTATTTTCTCCATTGACCTTTTGCTTTTGTTGAACACCCTACCATTCCTTGCTTTCCAAAGTACCAAACGTAACCAACTAGTTTTTTACCCCGCGCTTCGTGGCGGAAATACGATCGTTTTTCTGCTCGCAAGTGTCTGGAGTTTGGTCACTATCAGTTTGGCTTGTCGAAAAACGTAAAGGCGAACATTGATACCGTTTACATTATGGCAAAACATCAGCAACGATGTTCGCTCATAAAAAGTTGGGTTCGTCACAGTACCACAGCAGTAACATCGCCCGCTATAGCATATGATGACAAATAAATAATTGATTTTGAATACAATTATGTTTTTTAGTTCTACCCTAGAACGTTCAACAAAAAACCTAAAAACAACGTGCATTAATGGCAAAACCGAAAACCAAGAAATTTGAAGTGAAATAAATTGATTATATATGGTATGTAGTTAACGAAATTATTGTAAATACATAATGTCTAGAACAACCATATCTATTCATCTCAAAGTCGGTCAAAAATTACATTCCTCAAAAGAATTTTTACATAAGAAGACATATTATAAAATATTAACTATATCTTATTTGCATTGTGATATTAATTTAATATGTTTCTATATTATTCTAGCGGAGCACACAGATTTTAAAAACCATGTGTGTTAATTTTTTCCTTTTTCAAATTTATGTCAGCAGAAGTCATAATCAGATGCATTTTAAACTAATAAGTTAGAGAGAAACACGACAAATGTCACCTCCACCGCCGTTCTACCGGCTCATATCACCTCATTTGCCGGTGAGTCCTCCGGTGCTCTACCGACTCAACGATGATGTCACCACCACCCTCGTCGACGTCACCACCATATAACACGCCCCTATCTTCACCTACCTACGAACACCACCTATCGCTGCTATCTTCAAATAATCAAAATCGTTAGGTTCGAACACTGTTATCGCTGGCTAAGCTTTGAACCACCTCACCATCGTCATATCTTCTTCAAAACAGTCATAACCGCCGCCGCTAGATTTGAAAAGTATGACCGGATCTGAACTCCACACCCATTTCGGTTTTGTCTATCTCTCAAACAGTTTCTCTCTCTAAAATTACACATATGAGGGACCAAACTATAGAAACAAAAAAAGTGAGGTGGTCACTCTTAGAGAAATGGGTGTATGTGTTGTGTTACAGTGGGGGAAAAGTGAAAAGATAAAGTATAGTGGCCAAAACCAAACTTAAAAACCTACTGGCACAAACATGCTATGTGTTTTGATATAGTGAATTGTGGAAGACTGCCGGGTGATAAAGACCTTGACCGGCAGATGTAGGTGTGGAAAATTGGAAAACCGGGACTGTTCCTAAGAGCTTTCATCCTTTGTTATTATATAAAACTAGTTGATGCCCCGCCCGCGTTGCGGGGCGATGGCCGAATAATGAGTGAGTGTTAGTTAGCTCATTGACACGAAAAACAATTAAATCGAGTCAACCAATTAAAACAAAACACTTTTATAGTTTTGATAAAAAAAAAAAACTAAAACAATGACAATATTGTAATTTTTAACTAAGTGAAAGTTGTATTTTTTGACTGTGGTAAAATCGTAATTTGACAAAAGCTAAAGTAATGGCAGTACTGTAAATTTGAACCTGGGGCAAAATTGTAAATTTTCACAGGGGCAAATTCGTAATTTTTAACTTGGGGTAACAACGTAATATAAATTTGAACTAAGGCCACAATCATAATTTTAAGCTTGAGGCAAAAACATAATTTTATTTTGAACGGAGGACAAAATCGTAATTTTGAGTTGGGGGCGAAAACATTTTTTTTTATTTTGAACTGGGGAAAAAACGTAATTTTGTATTGAGGGCGAAATCACAATTTTTAAAAGGGGAAAAATCACATTTTTGAACAGAGGGCAAAATCGTAATTTTTAAGTGGGGGCAAAAACAAAATTTTATTTTGAACTGGGGGCGAAAAGGTAATTCTGAGCTGAGGGCAAAACCACAATTTTATTTTGAATGGAGGGAAAATCGTAATCTTGAGCTGGGGACAAAATCGTAATTTTATTTTGAGCTGGGGGCAAAACCGTAATTTTAAAGAGAGACAAAAACGTGATTTTAGAATGGATATAAAATAATAAACTGGTTGGTCCAATGGGAGAGTGTCAGGCAAAGTCGTAATTTTGAATTGATGGCAAGATCGTAATTTTGAGATGGGGACAAAAAGCGTAATTTTATTTTGAGCTGGGGGCAAAAACGTAATTTTAAAATGAATATAAAACAATAAACGTGTTGGTCCAATGGGTAAAGAGGGACAAAAACGTGATTTTAGAATGGATATAAAATAATAAACTGGTTGGTCCAATGGGAGAGTGCCAGACAAAGTCGTAATTTTGAATTGCGGGCAAGATCGTAATTTTGAGATGGAGACAAAAAGCGTAACTTTATTTTGAGTTGGGGGCAAAAACGTAATTTTAAAATGAATAACAATAAACGTGTTAGTTCAATGTGGGAGTGGCAGACAGCTGTGACACTATTCCCCCATTTGGTTTTTGTATATGTAGGAAATACAATGCTTGAATACTTTATTAAAAATGACGGCTCTCTTTTACCAAAACACCTTTAACCACCGGAATCTCCCGTTTGTTTTTTTGTATATGTAGGAAATACAATGCTTGAATACTTTATTAAAAATGACGGCTCTCTTTTACCAAAACACCTTTAACCACCGGAAACCAACACCATTCTTGCACCTCCTTCCAAACCATCTCTACTACCGAACACGAGATGCGTATATGATCAGAAGATTCCAAAACCAAACCGCAAGCATCATACACCGTAGACGATGATACAAAGATATTTCTTTTAGCGAGTGTCACCATGGATGGAATTTAATCAAGACCAGGCTCCATCCAAATAAGTTTACTTTCTTTGGAAGCCATTTAGACCAAGCCAAACCAAAAGCATCACATACCATAGATGATACAAAGATATTTCTTTTAGCGAGTGCCAACGTGCACCATGCATGGAATTTTATCAAGGCCGGCTATCAAGGCCGGCTCTCCATCGAATTTTTTTTTGAACGGCAAATTTGGATCACTGACGGACCACTGGAGTATCATCGTGCCACCAGCGGAACCACCCGATCATATCCATCTCCACTAGGCATAATGCCTATACACCAATTCAGGAGGAAACCCAATAAATATGAGAAAAACTCCCTTGTGGGAATCGAACCCAGGACCTATTGGTCCCAAAGACTTATCACACCCCCAAGATACCACTAGGCTATAAAGGCATGGGCCAGCTCTCCATCGAAATAAGTTTACTTTCTTTTGAAGCCATTTAGACCAAGCAAATAATCGATTATTCATTGGAAAGAGCAGTGGCAAACCTAATTTTTTTTTTATTTATGATTAGCGACAGGAGGGCTTAACTAAACTTTTATGGCGGTTGCCCCCAATGGTTTCTACATGGGTCCCCCAATAACTTTCCTTATTTTCAAACAAGTTTTTTTTTTTTTTTTTTAACAAACAGTTCCAAGCAAAGGCAATTAAAGTTGACCAATGTGTATTATTCTTGTAAAACACGAAGAAAACAAATACTTGATACAATACAGTAAACAACAATATTAATGTTACAAAATTCAGCCTTCATTCCATCCCATTATTATCATGACTTCTTTCTACTTTTACTTTGACAGGGAGATAGGGACAATCTTTAATGGATGAATAGGTAGTGTAGATATCCCAGTAATTTCTCTCATATCAATATCATCAGGTTTTATTCCATCAGGAAGCTTCCAGTCATAATGCAGCAACAAATTAGCAACAACATATTCAACCGTACCCATCCCAAAGTTCATACCCGGGCATATTCTCCTGCCAGCACCAAACGGAATGAACTCGAAGTCAGCACCCGAATAACCAATCGAATTGTTTTCAAATCGCTCGGGTATGAAGCTATCAGGATCTTCCCAACTGTCGGGGTCTGTTGCGCATGCCCAAGCGTTTACAAGTAACCTAGTCTTGGCTGGAATATCATATCCATTGACAACACAATCTTCCTGGTTCTCTCTAGGAACCAAAATAGGCACACCATGCAACCTCAATGTTTCCTTTATTACCAACTTTGTGTAATCCAAATTTTGTATGTCAGCCTCCGTGACTCTATCTCCCTTCACCACTGATCTCACTTCCGATTGCGCTTTCTTCAATATCTTCGGGTTCCTCATCATTTCAGTAAATGCCCATTCGATTGTCATTGAAGACGAACTTGTCCCCGCAGTCAACATTTCCTGGATTAATATACAAAACATTTGTAAAGATAGAATGTAAATTCTCACCACCCAATGGCGGAACCAAGAAGGTCAAGAGAGTCTGCTAGCCACGTTCAACAGAATTATTTAGATTTTATATTTGTAAGATATGATATTTTTTATAATAAAAACGTGAGTTGGACCCGTAGTTGTAACCAGCAAAGAAGAGAAACCAACTAAAAAGTTGTACTCTACCACCACTAATCTTAATAAAACTAAAATGCAAGGTCGTCTATGAGAATTCAGATGTCCTGTGCGACTAAAAAACGGGCTCGTAATGGATGATAAACAAAATTATCGTAGAAAATGATAGGACGATAATGGATGATATACAAAATTATCATCGATTATATATAAGCGTGTAATATATATAAAAAGTCAATAATAGGACGATAATGGATTGGTTTTGCAATTCAAAAGGGGGTTGTGGCGCAGCTTGTTGCCCGTTTACCTGTTACTTATTTGTAATTTGTTACTTTGGCATTTTAATGAAAAAGATACAACAAACGAGGAAGATAATGGATGATAAACAAAATTATCGTAGAAAATGATCTATTTTAATTAGGTTTAAAATATTAAGTTTGTAATTGGGTTAAATCAATGAGTTTATAGGTTTTTTTTTGTTTTAGAATAAGTTTATATAAACCATAATTTTTTTTAAAAGTGTACTTACAAGAATGATTGCTTTGATATTGTCATCAGTAATGGCCATATCTAGATCACCGGTCTCTTTGATCCTTATAAGGACATCAACAAGATCTTCATGGTCATTTTTGCCACGTGGTCTACTTCTGTGTTCCCTCAAGATTTTTTCCAAGATAACATCAACTTCCTTGTGCATCTTCAACCACTGAGCTTGCTTCCCAGAAATGACATTGATAAAACTCAGACTAGGATAATAATTGAACAAATTAAAAGAGTTGAATGACTTCAACATAGTATACGTCGAATCGATAATAAACTGTCGGTCTTCGCTAACATCGCCTAACGTAGCCCTGCTAACCACATTATTAACCATCTCTTGGATTGTATCCCTAAGAATGATAGGTGTACCAGAAGAAAAATCAAGAAACTTATAAGTACGAGTAAGCTCCTCCTCTCGAATATAGAAAAACGATCGGCTTTTTTTGGCACTGAGGAGCTCTAAAGTACAAATCTTCTTCATCTGTCTCCAGTAATTCCCATAACGAGCCCATGCAATGTTTGAAGCTTTATAAAAGAATATCTGAGATGTTGTGGTTGTGGGTCTGTCCGCAAAGCTGAGATCTTGGGTCTTCATGATCTCGTGGGCTAACCGTGGCGAGGATATGACCACGGTAGACACTTGCCCGAGCCGTAAATGCATGATGGGACCATATTTCCTAGCCAAGTTTCTAAGGTTTCGGTGGGGGGCTATTTTATCGAGTAGATGTATGTTTCCGATAATCGGGAGCTTTGGAGGACCTGGTGGCAGGTTTTTTGGAACCTTGAGTGCCCAAAAAGTGAAGAGAATTAGGGAAGAAACAACAATGGAGAAGACTGTGAAAAGCTCCATTGCTTGAGGTTTTAGTTTTAGTGGTTGTATGGTTAGTGTTGTTCAAGTGCACCTATTTATAACAGGTTATCAATATGTTGTGACAAAGTTATAAATGCTTTCACACATATTAAAAAAATGAAATTCTTATTTTTTAGCACCCACCGCTTACCGGGCAAAGTTGAAAGTCGTAGATGGCAAAACCCAACATGCGTTCGTCTTCTCTTCAATAATAGATGAGGAAAAGATATGCATATTTTGACAAACAAAACAAAATAATGATAATAATAATAGAAACATTTGACGAATGTTTAGTTTGTCTTAACATGTTTCTAGACTATGATCTCATAATTTTATACACATAACATAAGGTAATCTACATAAAACTCAGTATATAAGTTCAGTGGCGGAGCTTGATGACTATAGTTTAACTAAACCTAATTTAACATTTTAACTAAACCTAAAGCTCAATAATCATTTAACATTTTAACTAAAGCTTAACTAAACCTAATTTAACATTTTAACTAAAGCTTAACTAAACCTAAAGCTTAATAATCATTTAACATTTTAACTAAAGCTAAAGCCCAATTGAATAGTGATTAAAATAGCCTATTAGCCTAAGCCTCAGACTATAACCAATTTAATATAAACAAAATTAAAGTGACGCTGCCCACTGTTAACTGTTGTTTTGCAAAATTAAACTTATACTTTCTTGTTAAAATTAGTTAGGGGACTTGTCTGCTTGAGTTTTTGAAAGTTGCAACATGAACGTGAAACCACATTCTAAACATGTTCTAATTGGGAAAGTTTTCAAAAGAAAATTCTAAAAAGTTGATGACAATGACATTGATAAAAGTTCGAATTTTGATAGAAGTCCGAATGTTGTTATTGATAATATGCAAGAAAATGATGACATTGATAGAAGTCCGAAATATGAGCTGGATATAGGATCAAATTTTACAACCGGGTATGTGCATGTGATTAGTCATACCCAACCGATTGCCATCCCTATTTAGTTCATAGATTTGAAATAAATCGGTTTCCTTTGAATTTAATTTAGAATGCAATGAACTTGATTTAGTTCACAGAGTTGAAATAAAATGGTTCCAAGTTAAAATGGTGTTGAATGGAGGAATATGACAGTGTAGTGGTGATGAGGTGGTGGCTGGAGTTCTAAAGAGTGCTTGGACCTCAATGGTGGAGGTGATGGTGGAGGGGTTGAAGATGGTGGTTGGTGGGTGTAGGCTGAAGATGAAGATTGTGGGTGGGTCCCACATAATTTTTATCGTAGTTTATTGATTTTGTTAATATAAAGGGGTATTTTAGTAATTTTATATGCAATTAACCGGAAAACTTAACGGCCATTCACTCAAGTACTATCATCCGAGTAACAACTGGGGAAACCACATGTCAATTTTAGAAAATTGATGACTAAAGGTGAAATATTAGCAAATCACAGAGACTATCCATGTATTTTTTTTTTCTTTCCTTATTGATTGAACGTATGGTTTAATTTTTTTCCTTTTTTTTGGGCTAGATTTGTAACTATTACAAACTAGTGCGGTTCCCTCGCGCTACGCGGCGGGAATTCGGTTGGCATTAGTTCGGTTCGTTATGGACCGACACTCGCTAGAGCAACAAAAAAGCCAAGTCGTGTATTACATTGATTGAAACCATAAACCTGTATCAATTTCGATAATAGCAATATCGGTTCCAATGTTCGGTCAGAATCAGCTCAGTTCGTCAGGTTACCGACACAACACCAAAAAAAAAAAAACACTGTGTTGAACGTAAATCTTTGTGAACAAAACTTATAAGGCAATATGAAGAAAAAAAATTAAACACACCTGCATGATGATAATAGCAAATACTGATGCTCGGTCAAAATTAGTTCGGTTTGTCAGGGTACCAGCATGGTACCACAAAAACACTCTATGTTGAATGCAACTTTGTTATGGACAAAATTTATACCCGAATGTGAAAGAAAAAAAAATAAAAAACTAAAAACAAATTCGAATTTGTGAGTTCTTTGAACAATCATGTTTTGAGGACTTTTCATATTTTGTTTTATTGATCTTATAATCAATCAATTAAAATAATATAATACAATAATAGAAGTATCAAAATTAAAAAAAATTACTGAAATAATTATAGAACACTGTTCATGCTCAATTTGTATTAATATATACTAGTAATATTCCCCGCATGTTACGGCGGGTCTACGGAAGTACCAGTTCGATTTATAATGGGATCGGTATGGTATCGGCACTCGATATAATAACTAAAAGACACAACCAAAAAATAAAAGTAATTACAACCAAAATGATGTCAACACGTGTTTTACAATGGTCAAAAGACGAAAACCATAAAAACGAATATCGGTTCCAATAATAACGATACCAGTACCAATGTTGTTCGGTTGAAATCGACAGGGCATTGATGTTGCTAGGACGGTGTCATTTTAGTTAGTCACGGTAAGAGTATGGTACCAACACTCGCTAAAAATAAGCATGTTGCAACATTATAGTCGAAGTTGTTCAAATGGTATTGGTTTGGTTTGTCACAAAAAAACGAAAAATCAATTATATTTTACCCGTTCGATTCAAACAAAACTTATATTTAAATATAGATAAAAATAAGCATGTCGCAACATTATAGTTGAAATTTTATAAGGCATTACTTGTATTATTAAATTAATGTAAAGGATACGTCAACATATAATAAATACTAAAACGTAGATAAAAAATAGACACGTTGTAACTGTATACTCAAAATTTTAGAAAACATCATATCATAAAAGTTATAATAGGAAAACAAAGTATGTTTAATTAATATAAAAAATAATTAAAAGCTAGAAAAAAAATATAATAACATATATAATATTAATTTTGTTTACTGTTCATCAGCACTTTCTTTTAATAGGTATAATAATATATATATATATATATATAATATAATTGTTATCTCTATGGACGGGTAATACCACAAACACTTTTTTATTAGGGTGTCCGGGGCACTAGCGGGGAGGGGGATCGGTGACCCCATTCCCCGATCGGGAACACCGCCGCCATCACCGCGGGGACCCAAATCGAGGAGGGGAATGGGGGGAGACACAGCAAGAAGGAGAGAGGAGATGGTGGGCCACCCTCATTTTCAACCAATAAGTGATTTTTTTTTTAATAAAAAAAAGTCCCCTAAGAGGGGAGTGTCGCCATCAAATTGGGGTGTGAGGGGAGTTTAAGAGGGGAGTTGACATGGCATAACCTGATTGGGTGTGCGTAAGAGAGGGGACTTCCCTAAGAGGGGAGTGCCCCTCTCACCCTTATAATTTTCTAAAGAGGAAGAAAAAATCTGTGGACGGGTAATGCCACAAACACTTTTTTATTATAACTAGTTGATTTGGCGCCCGCGCGTTGCGGCGGGGACCTAATGTTTGCAAAACGTGTGTCGGCAACGGCAAGCAGATACCGAATATCAAAACATAAATAAAAATGACGTGGTAACGATAGTCACTTCGTCCTAAAAAAACGATTTTAAATAATCTAATATATAATAATAGGATCCACACGTCCTACACGTTGGAAATTCGGTTGTTTTCAGTTTAGTTATTACGGTACTAACACGTTAAAATATGGATGAGCCCGGTACAGGTAACGGCACCAAAAGTTACCAATCCGGAAAATCATCGAAATTAGGTACCGGCACCGAAAATGCTCGGTACTATACGGTATGGTAGTTGAGGGTAAAAACAGGTGAATACAAGTGCCGAACCGATACCGAAAATGTCAAAAGTCGGTACCATTCGGTACTGAAAATATAACCGGTTTGGTAAATTTGATACCAGTACCGGTACCCGATACCATTTGCTCATCTCCTTGATGGTGTTACTATTCATTGGGTTGTGTATGAAAAGTAATCTAAACGGTGCAATTACTTGCGTTGCTATGTTGTTACAGGATTTGATAAGCTTAGTACCAACCGGTACAGAAAATACCGTTACCAAAAATCCCTAAAAGTGGGTACCGGTACCGAATATATCTGGCATGGTACGGTTCGGTACCGGTCGGTATTGGTACGGTACCGGTATTTGAGGGTACAAACCGGTGAATACCGTTGCCAAACCGATACCGAAAATGTCAAAAGTCGGTACCGATTCGGTACCGAAAATATACCTAGTTTGGTAAATTGGATATTGGTACCAGTACCCGATACCATTTGCTAATCACCTTGATAATGTTACTTCTTCAAAATTTAATATATATTCTTCAAACGATTCGAGATAAACGATGCGTAACCAGCCATATCCGGCATCATAGAGTGCATTAAAAAGGGAGCAATTGGACGATTGGATACTGGGCTAGGTGTTTCTTGGAATGCCCACGGATTGTTCGGGTCAAAACCACGATTATGAGGATTCATTTTTCGTATTGTGGTTGGATGAGATTTTTTTTTTAAATAAGATAGAGATGATTATAGAAGAGGTGGAGTAGTTGTGGTAAAAAATGAATAGAAGTGTGAGTATTTATAGTGAATAATTTTTTTTTAAACACATAGCTGTTGGCCAACGGCTAGCCCAAACGGCTACTTGTCTTGGCCAATGAGATCCTGCCATGTCATCTTGATAGCCCCGTCCAGCGCCCGGGCTGAAACCCTCGCCCAAGGGACCACACCGAAACCCAAGCCCACACGGGGTGGTGACTTGGGCGTTTGTACCCAACCCACGCCACAACCCCCGCCCCCAGGCTGAAACCCCCGCCCAAGGCGCCACGCCGAAACCCAAGCCCACCCGGGGTGGTGACTTGGGCGTTTGTACCCAACCCACGCCACAACCCCTCCCCATACCCCATATTCTATTATACCCTAAATTCACTGTTCATTTAGTTTGATTTTTATCATATAGAGATGATTATAGAAGAGGTGGAGTAGTTGTGGTAAAAAAATGAATAGAAGTGTGAGTATTTATAGTGAATAATTTTTTTTAAACACATAGCCGTTGGCCAACGGCTAGCCCAAACGGCTACTTGTCTTGGCCAATGAGATCCTGCCATGTCATCTTGATAGCCCCGTCCAATGCCCAGGCTGAAACCCCCGCCCAAGGGGCCACGCCGAAACCCAAGCCCACCCGGGGTGGTGACTTGGGCGTTTGTACCCAACCCACGCCACAACCCCCGCCCCCAGGCTGAAACCCCCGCCCAAGGGGCCACACCGAAACCCAAACCCACCCGGGGTGGTGACTTGGGCGTTTGTACCCAACCCACGCCACAACCCCGCCCCATACCCCATATTCTAATATACCGTAAATTCACTGTTCATTTATTTTGATTTCATATATGCGTTTGTACCCAACCCACACCACAACCCCGCCCCATACCCCATATTCTAATATACCCTAAATTCACTGTTCATTTATTTTGATTTTTATCATATATATGAAATTCACTGTTCATTTAGTTTGATTTTTATCATATATGAATTTTCTAAAGAGGAAGAAAAAGAGATTGGATTATGAACGTATTCCCTCACCGTGCAAAATTGAAAATACTAGTGATACATCGTTGACAATGATGTGTAAGATCACTTATAAAAATAATATATGTCGTTATGTGCATGCTTTAATAAATAGAAATGTTATTGTTTATTATGTACGAAGACGATAAAAAAAGTTATAGAAAGTTACATATGTAGGTCAATATCAATAAAAACTACAATTTATGTACGAAGATGATAGAAATAGGGGATTCTATTTGCACACCGAAGAATCTATCCTCACACTTTGACATTTTAATATGGATCATATAAGCCTATACGATCCGTATTATACCCCAGTTTTTTTAGGTGAAAATTGGTGTTTTGAGTGTGTTTCTTGGTGTGTGTTGTTTATTTTTTGTTTTTATATGTTTTGTAATTTGCTATATATTTATATCGTTACGTGATGTATCTTATTTGTAGTATAATTTATCACTCCGTATCGTATTTGTATTTTGTATTATATTTTTATTCGTGACGTGTCTTATTATTCGTATCGTATCGTGACGCGTTATAACTGTTTTATACATTATACATAATCAAACCATCGGATCTAAATATTATACATAAACATCACAAATATAAATAAACTGAAAGCTGCAAATTTAACTATATAATTCATTTGTTTATACATGCATAATACAAAATACATACAAGTCAAAATACAAAAAACATAACACACTACAGTAAAGCGTCGGATCGGGACCCTGAGGATCCTGAGAGGTGGCCGACGACCCCAGGTCCTGAGTGGTGTGCTCCTGGCCTGGTCGTGGAGGCAACGTCGGCATCGGTAGAGGGCTCCGACCACGATCCCGAGTCGCCTGAATATAGTCCTGTATGACCCGTAACAAAAGGGCCTCAGTACGAGTGTGGTGGGCGTCAATCCGCGCCTGTAACCGATCCTCCATCTGTTGTAACGCAAGCTGGACAGCTAGAAGCAACTGGTCATACACGACGTGCTGAGGGTACTGAGGCACCCCTTGCGGCGGAGAGAGCTCTCGGTCGACCTGAGTGACCAAAGGCTCGGCGTGATCATTAGCATCAGCATCATCATCAACATCACTTGATGCCGTGGCAAGCTCAGGCCCCTCCGCCGGTAACTCGAGTGGCAGGGGTGAGGAAAAAAAATGGCTCCTTACAGTCACGAAATCAAAGGCCGATACCAACATCATAATCGTGCTTGATATGTATGCCAATAATCGTCGCGCGCGTCAACCGGGTCGGCTCGACCTTGCCCCCCTCCGTGACCTGCCTAACTTGGGACGAGGCCCAATGAGAGGGCAATCTAGGTTATGTACGCCCCCACCCCGTACAACAACGACCGCTCCTACATGTGAAATGCCGCTTGAAACCACTAGGCGAGGCACCCCGGTAAAACGAATGTCATGGCAGATTCCCTTAGTAAAAAAACTCATGTGAAGAGTATTCGTTGCTTCCAGCTCCAAAACGACATTCAAAATCATATTCGTGAGGCTCAATACTCATCCGTCAATGAAAACAATTTGTATGGCGCGATGAAGTGGAGTGCTGAAAGCCAACTCGTAACCAAACCCAACGGTATTCTTTACTACCTCGATCGCATTTGGGTTTCGAACAGCAACAACATCCGTGGCCTCTTGATGAAAGAGGCACACAAGTCTTGATACTCTGTTCACCCCGGTGCCGACAAGATGTACCAAGACCTTCGTGTATCCTATTGGTGGTCGGGTATGAAGAAAGACATCGTGACTTACGTATCCAAATGTCTCACGTGTTCCAAGGTGAAGGCCGAACATCAACGTCCTTCGGGCTTACTCGAACAACTAGAAATTCTGGTCTGGAAATGGGAGAGTATAGCGATGGACTTCATCACCAACCTCCGTCGAACCTTGTCTAGTCATGATAGCATTTGGTTGATTATTGATCGTCTAACAAATTCGCTCACTTCCTCCCCATTCATAAAGATTACCGAGTTGAGAAATTAGCTCGTATCTACACCAGTGGGATCATTTGCCGCCATGGTATTCCCATCGACATCATTTCTGACCGTGATGGTCATTTCACTTCACGCCTTTGGCAAACCTTTCAAACCGCTCTAGGCACTCAACTCAATCTTAGTACGGCTTTCCATCCTCAATCAGATGGTCAAACCGAGCTACCTATCCAATCCCTTGAGGATATTCTTCGATCTTGCGTAATCGACTTTGGTGGCAATTGGGACATACATTTACCTTTGGTCGAATTCTCGTACAATAAAAATCATTACTCTAGTATTCAAACGGCTGCATTCGAAGCCTTGTATGGTCGAAAGTGTCGTTCACCTATTTATTGGCACGAGATCAGAGATGCACAAATCACCGGTCCCGAGCTCATACAAGAAACGACTGACAAGAATTTAAAGATTCATGACAACCAACTCAAGGCTAGAAGTCGACAAAAGAGCTACACTGAAAAGAGACGTAAACCCTTGGAATTCAACATTGGTGATCATGTACTCCTCAAGGTATCCCCTTGGATAGGAGTCGTTCTTTTTGTAAGAAAGGCAAACTAGCACCTCGCTCCGTAGGTCCTTTCAAGATTCTCGAAAGGATTGGCAAGGTGGCGTACCGACTGGATTTACCTTAAGAGATAAACAACGTTCATCCAACGTTTCATGTGTCTAACCTCAAGAACTGATTAGCAGAAGAAGGATTTCAAGTTCCACTTGACGAGTTACAAATCAACGAGTCCTTACACTTCGTCGAGAAACCGGTCGAAATCAGGGACTGAGGAACCAAACAACTTAGATACAGCTGAATTCCCATAGTCAAGATTCGATGGGAAGGAAAACGTGACGCTAAATTTACTTGGGAACTCGAGAGTGATATGATGTCGTAAACCCCGGCCCCTATCTCCTGGGATCGGGCGGACGCGAACTCAGATGTGGTGGTATCATTGGTTTAATCATTATTTGGCAGCGGAAATTTCATCAGGACCGTAGTTAGAAAATATTTTATCAGAGTAAAATACCACATTTTCATATTAATAAACACATGGGTAAAACCTAAGTTTCTATTACAAACATGTTTATAGGGATAAACGCTAATTTATTGAATTTAAAACATCGTCTTTTAGGTAACTTTTATAGCCACATTTTTCCAAGCCTTCAGTGCTCTCCAGCTGGCTTCTAATTGGCTTTCACAATTTGTTACCTGAAACGCGTTTTAAAAACATTTGTCAGTGGGAAATACTGGTGAGTGAATCCCAGTTTAATCAAAAAGCATTTATCCTTTTACAGTATGGAGAGCAATCACAATGTTTACTTCTACACAATTACTCATTCAGTATTATCAATCCTGACTGGTGGGTCATATTATACATTGGCTATATCGTTGTCCAATGGTAACGTGTTCCACATTTTGTATACAAAACCTCAACATACCGGCAGTAATTGAATAACTACAAAGACTCAATCACTGCTAATCACATTGTAAATTATTTAAGGTTTTGTAAAAACAGTTTACAAAAAGGAGATTACCCACATTGCTACTTTAGACTTTTCTTGGTGGATTCCTGGTTATAATCTATTAATTACACAATGCACGTGTGTTAGTATAATAACCCAATATTTACATTAGTAATACCCTCCCCGAGACGACATTCCAACGACTACGTCGGGCAGAACCATGACAACCGTTACGGAACCCTATATCAATCGGGCAGTGTATCTAATACGTAACCGGGGTTATAATACTTACAACGGGGCAGAACTTCGTTATTTAGGGGGATATTATACCCAGAAATTATAATTGCTATGTAGAAATTCGAGAGAGAAAGCACGAGATTGAACGAGTTGGGACTGAGGCTGAATGCCTCTATTTATAGTGTCCATTCGACTTCCGTCGCGCCCCGCTTAAACATTAGCCAGGGGCTTCGCGACCCGCGAGGCCAGCTAGGGTAGGCCCTAGCTTGGCCGATTCGGACACTAGACTCGACACGGTTGCGACACGTGGCGGCACCGGAGGTGTCCTGGTGGCCTAGGTTGTCGCGGCCAGCGACGGAGGTAGCTAGGGTCGTCGCGCCCCGCGAGCACCTCTGAAATTTTGTTTTTATTTTATTTTTGTAAAATTAAAGGTATTTAGGGTCAAATATCATATACGAGGTATATTTTAGGTCGTATAAGGACATTCTAAATAAATTAGGGTGTCGAGAATTTTTTTTGGGAGGGTTGTTATATCCTCCCCACCTTGTTTTAGAACTCGTCCTCGAGGTCTACTGGAATAGGTGTGGATCTTTCCTTTGCATCTCTGATTCAAGCTCCCATGTGTATTCTGGTCCTCTCTTGGAATCCCATTTTACTTTGACTAGAACTAATCTCTTGTGTTTGAGGTTCTTGACTTTCCTGTCTTCAATTTGTAGAGGGTTTTCTACGAACTTGAGCTTTTCATTTATCTCTATGTCCTTAAGAGGTACTACTAGTGATTCATCAACTAAACATTTCTTGAGGTTACGTACATTAAATACATCATGTATTCCTGCCGTTTCCTCTGGTAGTTGTAGCTGATAAGCTACAGGTCCTATTCTTTTAATAATTTCAAAGGGTACAACATACCTGGGGCTTAGTTTTCCTCTTTTGATGAATCTTACCACTCCTTTCCAAGGAGAAACTTTTAATAAGACTTTGTCTCCTACCTGAAATTCCAATGGTTTTCGCCTGTTATCAGCATAGCTTTTCTGACGATCGCGTGCTGCTTTCAGTCGTTCATTAACTTGAATAATCTTATCTGTTGTTTCTTGTACTATTTCTGGTCCAGATAATTGCTTTTCTCCAATTTCTGCCCAACAGACTGGGGTTCGGCATTTTCGTCCATAAAGTGCTTCAAATGGTGCAGCATTGATACTGGTATGATAGCTGTTGTTGTAAGAAAACTCTATTAATGGTAAGTGATCGTCCCAATTTCCTCCGAATTCAATTACACAAGCTCTAAGCATATCTTCCATTGTCTGAATCGTCCTTTCACTTTGTCCGTCCGTTTGAGGATGATAAGCTGTGCTTAGATTCAACTTGGTTCCCATTGCTTTTTGGAAACTTGTCCAAAAATGAGAAGTAAAACGGCTATCTCTATCAGAAACAATTGATAAAGGAATTCCATGTAATCAAACTATTTCATTTACATACAATTTGGCTAATTGTTCCATACTGAATGTTTCCTTCATTGGTAAGAAATGAGCAGATTTAGTTAGTCTATCTACAATCACCCAGATTGTATCATTACCTTTTCGTGTCTTGGGTAATTTGGTAACAAAGTCCATTGTTATCAATTCCCATTTCCATACAGGCATTTCCAATTGCTGTAACAAACCTGAGGGTTTTTGATGTTCAGCTTTGACTTGTGAACAAGTTAGACACTTGGCAACATAAGTTGCTATATCCTTTTTCATTCCTATCCACCAAAATTTCTTTCTTAAGTCTTGATACATTTTATCATTTCCAGGATGCATGGTATACTTAGACTTATGGGCTTCTTCTAATATATGGTGGCGTAGGTTTCCTAGTTTAGGTATCCACATTCTCTTCTTATGGAATCTCCAAATTCCATCGGTTCCTTGTTCTAATTCCTTTCAATTTCTCAGTATCATCCTTGATTACTGATTCCTATGCTTTTCTAATCTATTCGTTTAAATCTATCTGCAGATTTAATTTAAGAGAACGTACTTTCTTTGGCTTTTCGTGATATTTTCGACTTAAAGCGTCGGCTACTACGTTAGCTTTTCCTACATGATACTGGATATTACAATCGTAATCACTTAGTATCTCCATCCATCGTCTTTGCCTCATGTTTAACTCTTTTTGCCCGAAAACATATCTTAAACTCTTATGATCAGTGTAAATGGTAAACTTACTACCATAAAGATAATGTCTCCAAATTTTAAGGCAAAAATGATAGCTCCTAATTCTAAATCATGGGTTGTATAATTTTCTTCATGATTCTTAAGTTGTCTAGATGCATAAGCTATAACCTTTTGACATTGCATCAATACATATCCATAACCTAATTTAGAAGCATCACAATATATTACAAAATCTTCAGTTCCTTCTGGTAATGCTAATATGGGTGCGTTAGTTAATCATTGCTTAAGGATTCTAAAGGCTTCTTCTTGTTTTGGTCCCCATTCAAACTTAACAGATTTACAGGTTAGCTTAGTTAAGGGAATGGCTATTCTAGAAAAATCTCGGATGAATCTTCTATAATAACCGGCTAATCCTAAGAAACTTCTAACCTTAGTTGGTGACTTAGGGGTTTTCCATTTGGTAATTGCCTCGATCTTGGTAGGATCCACGTGAATTCCTTCATGGTTAACTAAATGTCCAAGAAACTGTACCTGTTCTAACCAGAATTCACACTTAGAAAACTTTGCATAAAGCTTTTATTTTCTTAGCAAATTTAGGAGTGCATGCAGATGCGCTGCATGTTCCTCTTTACTTTGAGAGTAAATGAGAATATCATCTATAAAGACAATTATGAATTTATCCAAATATGGCTTACATATTCAGTTCATCATGTCCATAAATGCGGCCGGGGCATTGGTTAAACCAAATGGCATGACAGTAAATTCATAATGACCATACCTGGTTCTAAATGCGGTTTTAGGAATGTCCTCTTCCTGTACCTTTAATTGATGATATCCTGAATGTAAATTGATTTTCGATAAAAATCGAGCTCCTTGCACTTGATCAAACAAATCATCGATTCTCGGTAATGGGTACCGATTTTTAATCGTGACTTTATTCAATTCACGGTAATCAATGCACATACGCATCGATCCGTCTTTCTTTTTGACAAATAAGATCGGCGCTCCCCATGGTGATGAACTTGGCTGTATGAATCCTTTTTCTAACAGTTCGTCCAGTTGTTTCTTTAACTCTTGCATTTCTGCAGGCGCCAAACGATAAGGTGTTTTGGCAATCGGTGCTGTTCCTGGTAGCAGATGGATTCTGAACTCAACTTCTATATCTGGCGGTAGCCCTGGTAACTCTTATGAAAATTGAGATACTACAGGGATATCTTTTAATTCCTTTACTTTAGTGTTAATGATTATAGAAATCATATACACTAGTGATCCTTTTCTAGCATAACTTGTTGTTTTCATTAAAAGATGAATTTTGTGGATTTAGTTGGCTTGTCTCCTTTAATTGTGATCTTTTCACCTTTTGGTGAACTTACTTGTATTGACTTTTGATCACACAAAATACTGGCTTTATTGGCTATTAACCAATCCATTCTTAATACAACATCAAATCCTGCCAGATTCATTGGGTAAAGGTTGGCAATAAACTTTTGATTTAGAAATTCTATTCTTGCTCCCTGCAAGATTTCGGTAATCTTAATGGTTTCTCCATTCGCTGTTTCTACTAAACATTCTTGTTGGAGTTTAGTTAATGGTTGATTGAGAAGTTTGAAAAATGAAGTATTAATAAAACTTTGGTTTGCAACAGAGTCAAATAATACTTTGGCAAAAACATCATTAACTAAAAACGTACCGACAATCACGTCCGGAATCATTTTGGTTTCTTCTGCAGTCAGAACAAATGTTCTAGCATTCTTAGTAGTTTTATTGTTTGTTGCTGAGCTAATTTCGGACAGTTTGGCTTGATATGACCTTGCTTACCACAATTGTAGCATATCTTATTGGTGGATTTCTTCCTGCAGTCTTCTTCCTTGTGTCCAGATATTTTGCTGAAATTGCAGTATATGGAGCATCTCCCAGAATGCTTCCTTTTGCAATACTTGCAATAAGGTGCAGAAGTAGAACCTACATTTTTCCCACGGTTGGAATTACCGTAGCGAAGTTCCTGGGTAAGCTTTTGAGCTAGGTTTTTCCTCTGGTTTTCTTCTTGAGTACGTACCAGTTCATCGGTCAGGGTATTAGCTAGTTCTACTGCTTCTTCTATAGTTTGTGGTCTAGCTCACTTGACTACATGCCTGATTTCACTGATTAATCCCCAGATGTAACAAGAGATTAATACTGGTTCAGGTGATGCTAGGGTTGGCACTATTCTAGCATATTCAAAGAATGTAGTAGTGTAACCTTTACTATCTACTCCAGTCATTCTTAAGTTTAAGAATTTATTTGATATCTGTTCCTTTTTATTGGGAGGACATAATTTCTGTTAAGATCAGAGGCTCTCATGATTGTGTTTGTTTGTATGATTTGAACAATGAATGAATATGAAACAATGTAAAGTGCAGCGGAAATGAATAACAAACTTTGTAAACACAATCAAGGAAGAAAATAGTTTAGATAAACAAATGCTTTTCATCAGTCAAAAGGTTACAAAGCAATTCAAAAGATTGCAAGCATGTCTACAAACTAAGCTCCCCCTCAGCCTGATACTACAGTGGTTGGTTGCACAAGATGAAAGGATTGAACTGAGGAGAAAAATTCTCTCAGAACGAATCAAATATAACAGTACAGAGTACTGTTCCATTTATAGACAATCCAAACCGCTGAGGCATCTCAGCTGACGTCACCATGAAAGCGACGTCTAACAGCCTAACAACCTATATCTACTGTTCTTATACAAACACTGCTAAACCTAACCACTGACTATACATAAAACAGATGATATACTAAACTACTGCTCTCTCTTTATGTCAGTGCTTTCCTCAAGGTTGACCAGTCCTTGATTGAGCAGTGCTTTGTCATCAGCAGTGCTTAGTTCTCAGCAGTCTTTTGGCTTCATCAGTAGTTAGAAGAGCAGCAGCAGTTGTGTCCGGACAGTGGATACAAGACCATCAGATGTTATAATCACCTTCAAGGGAGAAGACTTAGTGTAAACTGCTGCTTATTGTGAATCCACTGTCATGATCCGGTTTTGGTTTCATTATCTGTTCCTCTGGCAGGGTTCAATCCCAACAATCTCCCCCTGGAACAGATAATGCCAAAACCCTTCATTATTCTGGATTTTTGTTTCTCATCAGTAGTTCCCTTGCTTGTCTTTTAAATTCTTCTTCAAATTCTTTGGAACTTGTGTCATCCTCATCCCTGCACAGTGTAAGTTCAAGGAGATCCTGCAAATCTTCAACACTAAGGCCTAGTGCTTCTTTCCTTGATATGTACTTCACATCACCATTGATTCTGACCAGAGTCAATACATGGGTCTTTTGATCAGAAAGCCACTTTAGTATTTTTAAACCAAATGGGTTTCTTGGGAGAGATTTATTTGCAGATGAGCTTTGAGATATTGGCCTTGAGAAAAATTGTAAAGCAGTATCCTGAACTTCAGACATTCTTTTGAAAGCTTCTTCTATGACTTCATTTGCTGCAGCTATATCTTCTGCAACTTCTTTGTCAATTTGCTCTTGTGTCTCTTGTTGATCAAGCTCACTGTCTGAGATATCTGCTGAAATGTTTGGTGATGCAGGTTTGGTTAGTACCTTTTTGAAAAGGTTTTGAAGGCTTACTGAACTATCTTCTTTTAGACCCATTTTCTTGATGGCTTCTGTGAAGTACTCAGCTTCCTTTTCTTTTTCTTCTTCACTAGTCAGCAGTTTCCCTTTCTCTTGGTTTATCACAAGGCTCGGGCTAACTTTTGATGTGATCAGTGTTTTGAGAGCATCCAGTTGTTGTTCTATCTTGTTGTAGTCTGGCCTTTTAGAAGTGCCTGAGACTGTTATCTTTCTTTTCTTCAACCGTTCATAAGCTTCATCAGTATGCTGCTTTGACCATTTTGATATGGCATTGGCAGTGTCCACTTTTGCATCCACCAACTCCTGTTTCTTCCTTTTGTACTCAGAAGTAAGATCAGCAATTAACTTTTTGTACTTGTTCCAATTTGGAGCTGTCTTCTTCTTGCTTGGATTATTTTTAACCCTTTCAATCTTGTTTGCTTCATGCTTCAAGGCAACCAGTGGCCATTCTTCAAATTGGTTTTCTTCAGCTTGATAGAATTTTTCTTTCATTATATATGCAAGATATTATTTTCTCATTGTTTTTCGTTGATCTACCTTCTCTTTGCTCAGATCTTGTGCATAGTTTTCCATCAGCTTGACTTTTGAGAGTAAAAATTCCAATTTTTCAGCAATGGCTTCATCACCTTGATCTTTGCATTCGAGCTTAGCTCTGATCTTTGCTTGCCTTGCTTTCATCTCAAGATATTCATCCATGTCTTCTGGAACTACAAAACCTATGAGAGAAGGAAATCTTCTTTTTGAAGGATCATCCTCAGTGTAAAATTGTCTCATCTCTTTTTTCACAGCTTCTAGTTCCAGTGGATATTTAGCAGCAACAAGATCATACTTTTCATCAGTAGGCTGAGTTTTTTCTCTTTTTCTTTTGTGAAGCTTTACTGATGAAGAGGATTTTGGTTGTGAGGTAGGAATGATGAGAGCAGTGGTGGATGGTTGACTAACAGCTGTTGAAACAACTGGTGTTTCAACTGCTGTTGTCATTACAACTACTGATGTGTCAGTAGATGTCTTCTGCTTTTGAGCAGGGGTTGAAGGTGGTGAGGTAGTTTTTGATGGTGGTGATGGTGGTGGTGAATCATCAGGTATGAGAATCCTTCTCCTTTTTATTGTAGGAGAAGCTGATGATGTCTTGGGTGGCTCAGTGGTTTGAGATGAAATGGCAGTGGTTTGTGTTTGTGATTGACTAATAGCCGTTGAAACAACTGGTGTTTCAACCACTGTTGTCATTACAGCAGATGTTGTAACATCTGTTGTCTTCTGTTTTATGACAGGAAATGGTGGTATGGCAGTGGTTTTGGTGGTGTGTGGTGAAGTTGTGTGTGTTGATGAAGTGACAGCTGTTTGGCTACTGACAGCAATTTTTGTAACTACTGCTGTATCAGCTGTTTGAATGGGAGTTTGAGATTTTGAATCTTTTGAGATTTTAGATGGCTGTTTTCCTTGTTCTGGTTCAACATACAGACCATCTTCAATTCCCTTTTTCTTCAACTGTTTGACATTCTCCCCCTTTTTGGCATTATCTGCAAGGGGGTTATCCATAAAAAGGATAGTAGAGGGAACTTTTCCAGAAGTGCTTTGGAGATGAGCCTTGATAGCTTTGATGTCTGCTTGAGTATCTTTAAATCTCGACTCCACCATGTTTGTCAGCATTTTTACATGTATTTCATGCTGCTGATCAGCCATCTGCTTTTGTTGTTCAAGTAAGGGCTGGAAAATATTCCAGAGCTCATTTGCAGCAAATGCTTGTGGTGGAGCAGATGCTTGAGGTGGAACAGGTGCTTGTGGTGGAACAGCAGTGGATTGTGCTTTTTGAGCTTTTAAAATCTCTTGCACCATATCCTTTATTTCAGCAACCGAGGTTTCAAGTTTTTCAACTCTGCCCGTCAATTCCTGATATTTTGAATCATCACCTACATTAGTAGGATCATCTGAATCCCCACCAGCAGTGGTTGTATCAATGTGTGACTTAGGAACTGAGTCCCAAAAATCACTCATTGATGCCCCTTGTTCTTGGTACTGGGGACTTCTTTCTTCAGCACTTGATAAACCTTTGATGGTACCAGTGGTTAGAAACAACTCACTGGTGGTTACCGATGGTGCTATAGAAGAAATTGCCTTCAAGGGAGTCTTATTTATGAAACAACTGTCCAACTGAAGATCTGTTGATCCATCAGTTGTAGTTGTTGCTCCACTTGAACTACCACCGAGAGTTACTTGTAACTCAGGGGGTGTAACCTCCTCAGTTGTTGCTGGGATAGCAGGACTAGTAGCATCAGACCCAGTCACTTGTGGGAGTATACTCTCAGTGACAGGTGATAGAGAGGAACTGGTTTGTGTCTGAGCTATATCAACTGCATGCAACAAAGGTAGCATGGATTGTGGTAGTATGATTGGTGAGGGTATGGGAGTTGAAAAAGACATGTCCTTGGGATCAGGACTGAGGAAGATGGATCCGATTGAATCCAGAGCTTCATATTGTGGGGTCCCTGTGCTTACAACCTGATCCTTTTGTGAGGAAGTAGGAGGAGTTTGAGGCAATGGTTGAGATCTTTCTACCAACTGCTGTGAGGAAGTAGCTGCAGTGGTTTGTGGTGACATTTGTTTTGTCACTGGCAGTTGCTCTGGGATCTCATCTTCTAGAGTTGCCTTTGTTTTGGATTTGGTGGGTTTTCTGGATGTTTTCCTTTTTGTCTTTTTGGTAATGTCAGGTGTGGGTTTCAAAGCAGTGGTAGTGCTGCTATGATCACCTGGAGCAGTGGGCTCAGCAGCAGATGTCTGAGGAGCAGTTGTAACTGCTAAATTCTGCTCAGGCACCTTTGCTTTTGTTTTTATTGGTGCCAACATTCTAGTGAATGTTTCAGGTGTTAAGCTTTTTATTTGAAAATAAACACCTTGTTTTAGCAAATTTTCATTTTCTTTTTCCAATTTTTGTTTAAAATAGTAACTTAGAAATCTTGGAAAGAGTAAAAATGCTTTGCTCTCAACATTTTTTACCAAGTCATTGAAGATCTCCTGGGAGTAGTTGTAGTCTTTATTATTCAAAATAGCGTAACCCAGGCATTGAATCTTCAATGGTATTTCGTTAAACGCTGTTGTTTTATTAGAAACACAACTCAAAAGTGTGTGAAATAAAAACCTTGGTGCAGAAGGGAAATAACCTTTTTGTAAGGTTTCTACCTTTGATTGTTCTGCATATCCCTTTTTTTGAAAATCAGCTTTTAACTCGTTTTTATCAAAGGAAGTTTTACCTTTCTGATCATCGAGTTTGAAGACTTCTGAGATTGATTGCGGAGTGATTTGAATCGCTTTACCCTGTATCAAGGAGTTGATGGCTACTGCTTTATTGTCTTGTTTTTCAAGCACAACATTTTTCTAGAACTCTCTCTGGGTTTGCAAATAAATGGGAGCGTCTACTGTCAACAAAGTTTTGTACTTTGATGAAGATATGGTGTCGATGATGGAATCGAAGGTGTGGTTGTTTGTGGGTTTTATGAGGAGACCCAAGTAGTTGTGCGGTGATTTGTATGGGATTTCAATGGTTTCTTCGGCCGTTTGAGCGACCTCTTTTGAAGATGATGGTGATTTTAGTTTTGATTTCGATTTTGATTTTGATTTCGTCATTTTGAAAGAGGAAGAAGAAGAACAGAGAATGATTTGGGATGAAGGGTTAGAAACTGCTTTGAGAAGAGAATTTTAGAATTCAATTCGACAGTGTAAAACATGTTTGGGGGTTTAGGGCAGGGTTTTATTTAGGGAAAAATGAATTGCTGATGTGGCAGCGGTTACAACGATCTGAGGGCTAAAAACTTACCACGTGTCAACCTCTGATGATATGGATGTAGAATGGAGAACAGTTGTTTTGAGAGCCACTGATGTACCAAACATCAGTAGTTACAACGGTAATAATGTGATAACAGTGGAAGATTTTTACTATCAGTGGATAGTATATCAGTGGATAAGACACTGATTTTGAGCATCAGTGCTTGCCAAGCTAAATGCAGGATCAGTGCTTAACTTTCAGCAGTGGATAGTAATTAGGAAACAGATGTTTAACCAAAACAGTGGTCAAGGGTAATATAATGATAATGATTTGAAAGACCAGTATGTCAGCAACAGTTTTGAGAATTTTCATTCAGGGTTTTGCCACATGTCAATTACACATTTTGAAGCTTTTTCAACTCCTTGACAGTGGTTTAGTACCTCAGATGATGTAAACTTTCTACTAAGGCTACTCATTCTTGCTATAATATTTAAATTAAGACAAGAGTATCCCAGTAGTTCAAGGTCTATTGTCAATCAATCTCTGATCTGTTTTAAGACAAACTTGAATTAGATATGACCTTGACACTTGTACCAAAATCCTTTTGATCTGTTTTGAGGAGAGTATAACCAACAAAAATAAAGGTTATAAATCCTGATAGGAGATTGAAACTTTTACTATAAAAAACAAGTAAAAGTTCAAAATATATCATTAAAAAAATGAAGAATGATATATCCTGCATTATTCGAGAGAATCCTTTTTAATTTTTTTTCTTCTGAAAACAACACTAAAAAGAATCTGGTATAATTTTCTCTGAAGTTCCTAATCATATCTAACACAAGCTTATGAAAATGATCAGTGGGTTGACAAACAGTGGTATGAGATTTTAAATATATTTTGACCACTGTTTGGTATCATTCTTTTGTTTGATTAATTGACAGTAAACAAATGAGGACACAAGATCATATAAGATTTCGAAACCCTGATGTAGATTTTGTTACTATGTGATGATTCAGAAAATTTGTCTAGTCCTTTTGAAAGCTTATTCACTGGGAATACCATGGTTACCTGAACCTTTTCCTGAACCAATGACTGCACACAGCTGCTTTGATGACCATTTTTACCCCAACTTTGACTCTAAAGTGTTTTATGTTTATACTCTTTTCTTTTGACTTCAAAAGTTTTGAGATAAACACACTTCTGAGTTTTTGTGAATTTTCTTCTTCCCTTTTTACCCTTCCCATTCATAAGTAATGAAATACTTACTAGGAGGTTTTATTGAAGGAATACTTTAATCCAGAATCATTTTGCAGTAATGTTTTAAGAGGATTAGCCATATTTATACAAATTTTTGACCAATCTCACATTACATATGATATGGACTATCTTGACTCCTGTTTTCATAAAGTATTTCAACAGAGTTAATTTGTTCCTTTTGAGGATCTCAACCTGTTTTCAACACATAAGATCTAATGACTAAAGTTTTAATTTCCCTCTTTTTACATTAACAAAAACACTAATGTTTTTATGAACATAGGCTTTTGTTAATCTGAGGTTCAACTTTATCATCTAATGTAATGACATCACAAGTTTTCATCACAGCAGTTGAAATCAATTTTGAAAATAAGAAATAATCCCATAGTTTAACAGATATGTGTTCAGATCTGAAAACCATGAGTGTCTTGTGCATGAAATCATTTGTGTGAAATTTGTGTGTCATATGACATCTTGGTTGATTTACAGAGTTTTCGAATAACCACTTTGAACATGGTTTACTCGGTACTCTGTTTTTCAACTAAATGCATCCAACCTTAGTATCAATGAATAATGAGCCGAATTGTATGTCAAATTGATTGTTAGATCGAATTTGACTGTCCAGGCTCTGATACCAATTATTAAGATCGGAGGCTCTCATGATTGTGTTTGTTTGTATGATTTGAACAATAAATGAATATGAAACAATGTAAAGTGCAGCTAAAATGAATAACAAACTTTGTAAACACAATCAAGGAAGAAAATAGTTTAGATAAACAAATGCTTTTCATCAGTCAAAAGGTTACAAAGCAATTCAAAAGATTGCATGCATGTCTACAAACTAAGCTCCCCCTCAGCCTGATACTATAGTGGTTGGTTGCACAAGATGAAAGGATTGAACCGAGGAGAAAAATTCTCTCAGAACGAATCAAATATAACAGTACAGAGTACTGTTCCATTTATAGACAATCCAAACCGCTGAGGCATCTCAGCTGACGTCACCATGAAAGCGATGTCTAACAGCCTAACAACCTATATCTACTGTTCTTATACAAACACTGCTAAACCTAACCACTGACTATACATAAAACAGATGATATACTAAACTACTGCTCTCTCTTTATGTCAGTGCTTTCCTCAAGGTTGATCAGTCCTTGATTGAGCAGTGCTTTGTCATCAGCAGTGCTTAGTTCTCAGCAGTCTTTTGGCTTCATCAGTAGTTAGAAGAGCAGTAGCAGTTGTGTCCGGACAGTGGATACAAGACCATCAGATGTTATAATCACCTTCAAGGGAGAAGACTTAGTGTAAACTGCTGCTTATTGTGAATCCACTGTCATGATCCGGTTTTGGCTTTCATTATCTGTACCTCTGGCAGGGTTCAATCCCAACAATTTCCTTTCTATCGTATCCTTAAACTCGTTCCATTCCATACCATAAACCCTGTTACTTCCTCTAGATTGGAGGATAATGTTCCACCATTCTAACGCTGCATTTTTAAACAGGTTGGAAGAAAACATTATCTTATCTTCTTCTGCGCACTTGCTTATTTTTAAGACTGCCTCAGTCTTTTCTATCAAACGTAGAGTTGCAATGGGCCCTTCATTGCCAGAGAATTCTATTGGTTTACAAGACCAGATTTTTTTGTAAGAACAACCATAAGACATGGTTCTTCTTCTTTTTGGAATTGGCATTTGAAAAATGGGTCCATTGTGCACGCTGTGACTAAGTTTAGTATGGGTTCGCCTACTCCCATTACCACTTTTATTATTATCCGCGTCCCTAACATTTTGGATAATAGCTGTCATGGCATCCCTAATTCCTTGGCTTACAATGTGTCGAATTTCACTGTTATTTATTTGATTTTCATTATTCTGGTTTTCCTGATTTGCTGTTTCGGCCATCTGGATTTTAAACAATTACCAAATATTAATATCGTATGAAAATATCCAATGCACCAGTCACACAACAAGCATGTTGATCCAAAATCGTCGAACATTGCGACTTACTCTATTTTATATTAGGCATCTATATTTATTACAAATACAACTGGAATTAAAATACAATACTAATATGCATCACTAACTACAAGATGGTCTATACTACAATATATTATTATTATTATTATTATTATTATTATTATTATTATTATTATTATTATTATTATATATATAAGATATTTTTTTCACACACACACACACACACATATATATATATATATTTATTATTTATTATTATTCTTAATGATAGGGGTTCATCACATATATATATATATTTATTATTTTTTATTATTCTTAATGATAGGGGTTCATCCAAAATTCTATATTACACTCGTCATATTTCCAGACGAGTCGTTCCCCTATTTGCCTCATCCTTTCACTCCCTTATAAAATCTCCTCACCAAAGGTTCGGAGTTCTTGCACATTGTCAGTGCTCATGGGTGGTGCAGGTGCTGGTATTGGGTCTGGGAACTGGGGCATCTGTTCTTCCTGAGGGTATGAATTCTCTAGAATCTCCCTGATGTATTGGTCATTATCGTAATATAGGTCTAGGGATCCAAATCAGGATAAGGTCCTACTAGGTCTTGCATGGGCTACTATATTGGGATTGGATAACGTTGCTGGTAATCCCTATGGTCGTTAAACCATGGGTCATAGTCTAGAGGAGGGGGTGCAGATATCCTAGGAATCTCAGCTGGGTCTAGTTCGATATCCATGGGTTGTGTGGGAAACAATGGTAATGGCTAGGGTGCTATGAGTTGCTCTAAATTGGGGTCTGCAGCTGTAGTTGTTAAGATATGAAAATTTGCTAGACTCCTATTGAGCATATCCTGAGTGTGAGCATCTGTTTCTCTCTTAGCGGCTGCTAAAACTCGATGTTGTTGATACTTTTTCATCCTCTTCCTATGTTCATGCGCTCCTCTGCTAAACCATCCTCTCTTCTTGGGAGGGAATGGCTCTTCAGATTGGGCATTGAACACGAATATCCCATCTTCGTTGTCAGTCGAATACCCTGAGAGGGTAGGCTGTGAAGAGGTGCCTTCGTCCCTAGGTGAACCGGACAGTTGACGGTAAGTGTCTGAAGGTCCTTGGCCACTCATGCTGTAAACTAACAAATTGTTAAATAACACAAAATAATAATCTACACGTATGCACATAATTTTATTGATTATTTCCTAACAGAATTGATAAATTCAATGTCAGCAGAACACTTCTGTGGCTGAATCAGTGGCTTAGCTCTGATAGCACCTTCTGTCACAACCCCCGACCCCTATCTCCGGGGATCGGGCGGACGCGAACTTAGATGTGGTGGTATTTTTGTTTAATCATTATTTGGCAGCGGAAATTTCATCAGGACCGTAGTTAGGAAATATTTTATCAGAGTAAAATACCACATTTTCATATTAATAAACACATGGGTAAAACCCAAGTTTCTATTACAAACTTGTTTATAGGGATAAACCCTAATTTATTGAATTTAAAACATCGTCTTTTAGGTAACTTTTATAGCCACATTTTTTCAAGCCTTCAGTGCTCTCCAGCTGGCTTCTAATTCGCTTTCACATTTTGTTACCTGAAACGCGTTTTAAAAACATTTGTTAGTGGGAAATACTGGTGAGTGAATCCCAGTTTAATCAAGAAGCATTTATCCTTTAACATTATTGAGAGCAAGCACAATGTTTATTTCTACACAATTACTCATTCAGTATTGTCAATCCTAACTGGTGGGTCATATTACACATTGGCTATCTCGTTGTCCAATGGTAACGTGTTCCACATTTTGTATACAAAACCTCAACATACCAGCAGTAATTGAAGAACTACAAAGACTCAATCACTGCTAATCACATTGTAAATTATTTAAGGTTTTGTAAAAACAGTTTACAAAAAGGAGATTACTCACATTGCTACTTTAGACTTTTCTTGGTGGATTCCTGGTTATAATCTATTAATTACACAATGCATGTGTGTTAGTATAATAACCCAATATTTACATTAGTAATACCCTCCCCGAGACGGCATTCCAACGACTACGTCAGGCAGAACCACGACATCCATTACGGAATCCTATATCAATCGGGCAGCGTATCTAATACGTAATCGGGGTTATAATACTTATAACGGGGCAGAACTTCGTTATTTAGGGGGATATTATACCCGGAAATTATAATTGCTATGTAGAAATTCGAGAGAGAAAGCACGAGATTGAACGAGTTGGGACTGAGGCTGAATGCCTCTATTTATAGTGTCCATTCGACTTCCGTCGCGCCCCGCGTAAACATTAGCCAGGGGCTTCGCGGCCCGCGAGGCCAGCTAGGGTAGGCCCTAGCTTGGCTGATTCGGACACTAGACTCGACACGGTTACGACACGTAGCGGCACCAGAGGTGTCCTGGTGGCCTAGCTTGTCGCGGCCCGCGACGGAGATAGCTAGGGTCGTTGCTCCCCGCGAGCACCTCTGAAATTTTGTTTTTATTTTTGTAAAATTAAAGGTATTAAGGGTCAAATATCGTATACGGGGTGTATTTTAGGTCGTATAGGGACATTCTAAATAAATTAGGGTGTCGAGAATTTTTTTTAGAGGGTTGTTGTATATGAAGATGAAGTATCCACACCTATTCGCCAAGTCTTCCTCTTGAATAAATTTCGGGACCAAATTTCCTGAAGTAGAGGAGATTGTAACGATTTGCATTTCTGTATTTTCCATATTTAGAAAGTAGTATTCGTATTTATATTTTTAAAGTAGGGGAGACTGTAACGCCGAGTCTTTACGCAAGATGGAGCTTGATTGGGAAATAAAAGCTGATGGCACAAGATACTTCATGAACTGCATATGGGTTCCTCTCTATAGGAATCTGAGGAAGCTCATAATGAATGAAGCCCACAAATCTAGATACTCTATCCATCCGGGTTCAGATAAGACGTATCAGGAACTCAAAACAACCTACTGGTGGCCAAACATGAAAGCAGAAATTGCCACCAATGTGAGCAAATGTCTGACTTGCTCAAAGGTAAAAGTTAAATATCAGAAACCATCAGTGTTACTGCAACACCCAGAGATCGCAGTGTGGAAATGAGAACAAATTGCCATGGATTTTATTACAGGCTTTCCAAGAACACCTAGCGGGAACGATACCATCTGGGTAATCGTAGATCGACTAACTAAATCAGCACACTTCTTAGCCATCAAGGAAACTGACAAGTTTAACACACTTGCTGCGATCTATATGAAGGAGATAGTTGCTAGGAATGGAGTGCTGGTGTCAATAATATCCGACCGCAACCCACGATTCGCATCCTAAATGTGGCAATTGGTATAGAGAATTCTAGGCTCACGCTTGGATATGAGTACCACGTACCATCCTCAGACAGACGGTCAAAGTGAATGGACCATTCAGACCCTTGAAGACATGCTTAGGGAATGTGTTATCGATTTTGGCAATAGTTGGGGGAGACACCTGCCATTAGTAGAATTTTCTTATAACAACAGCTATCACACGAGCATACAGGCAGCACCGTTTGAAGCGTTGTATGGACGGAAATGTAGGTCGCCCGTGTGTTGGACGGAAGTTGGTGATAGTTAGCTCACTGGTCCCGAGTTGATACTTGAAACAACCGAAAAGATTGTGCAAATCAGAAACCGCATGGCGGCAGCTCGCGACCGTTAGAAGAACTATGCCGATTAGCGTCATAAACCACTGGAATTTTAGGTAGGCGATAGAGTTCTACTGAAGTTGTCACCATGGAAGGGTGTGATTCGTTTTGGGAAACGAGGTAAACTAAACCTACGCTACATAGGACTGTTTGAAATCACGAAGAAGATTGGGCCAGTGGCATATGAACTAAACCTTCCTGATGAACTTAGCGGAGTTCACAATGTTTTTCATGTTTCAAATCTGAAGAAGTGTTTGGCGGATGAAACACTAGTCATTCCATTGGACGAGATCCACGTGGACAAACAACTCCGGTTCATTGAAAACCCAATCGAGATCATGGACCGAGAGGTCAAGACTTGAAGACACAACAAGATACCCATCATTAAAGTTCATTGGAACTCTAAGCATGGACCGGAGTTCACGTGGGAAAGAGAGGTCTAAATGAAAGACAAGTACCCTCTCCTTTTTGCAACCGAAGCACCAGTTTCAGTTAACGCAGACTGAATTTCGGGATGAAATTCTGTCAACAGGGGGATGATGTGACAGCCTGGGAAAACCTCATACTAACTTAGCAACTCAACTTGTGTTTACTCAATTTTCGGGACAAAAATTCTTTCAACTTGGGGATAATGTGACATCCCTGAAAACCAGGTATCATTCCTAGCTCAAATTATCGTTTTGTGTTTATAATTTATAACTTAGTTTATTTGTTTGAACCGACCTAAACCGCTTGAACCATGGCATAACTCACGTAACCCGATACTTATGAGGCCTGAACCGTAACCTGACTAACGTATATATCATATTAGTAAATTGATGCTTAACCATATTTTATTATTACACATTCTCATTATTGGTTGTAAAAGAAATAACACATATCATATATGGCACTACCACAACACATACCTCCACTCCCCAAACTTTTCGTCAATTGGTAGCCCACCCCATCGACCCAAACTCCAGCCATTCCATTAGTTTGGCCTACTACCTTGGCCCACCTCCCCAAACCGCCACACCTTCACTCTTTACGTAAAGTTTCCATGTTATATATCTTTTAGAATTATTAGGCCACAAACCCTAACCTTCCAAAATAAAAAAGTTGCGACCTACTTACCCCTCTCCCTCTCTTGTTACCGTTAACCAGAAACCGAGCCAAGGGCTCCGAGATCCAGTCGTCTTTGATTATCACACCTTCTTCTTCGTTAGGTAACTATACTTTACATCGTTGTTATAATATATGTGTTTGATAATTTGTGATATACGAGATGATAGAGATCGTAGTTATTATATTTAGGTCGTTATGTGATCGATTAGATTGTTAGGGATGTTAATCTGCGTATTGTGGTGTATGTGAATGCTCTAGCATGATCGTATAGGGGAGGTATTTGGTTGTGGTTTTGATTAGAGGTTAAATTAATCTGGCTGCATTTTGTGATTGGATTATAATAGTGTAGTTGGGGTAAATTCTGGGTCCGGGTATGTATTAGTAGTGTTAAACATGATTAGACTTGTTAAAACTTATGTCACTTGTTGGTGGTTAATTCAACGCGGATGGGTGTTACGAAGGGGCGTTAAAGGACGGGTAGAAACTGATATAAAAAAAGGGTTGATAGGGTACATGATCACTAAACATGCTAACGGAACCGTTAGGGCTTGCGATAGAAAATAAAAGCTTGAAAATAGAAAACCGTTTGGCGTTTACAGCCAACTTCAGTTGGCTGTAACTGGGTCTTAACATAACTAAAACTGGATTTTCTTGAGTCTATAACGTGCTATTTCAAAATAAGCTTCTAATGGCTCTGGAATCATGATTTTCGGACGTCGTTTGCTATTTTGAATAAATTATTTCGTTTCAGAAATTAAAGTTGCGTTTTTCTGCAGATTTTACGTGTTATGTTTTGAGTTATAACTTGATGAATACTTAGAGTTAGACCATGAAATTTATACTGTAGATGGCCTTAGGTGTCCGGCGAACCTCCAGCTGGAATTACGTCAATCAAACAACCAAGGAATTTTAGATGAATTTTTCCGTAAGTTGCAGTCAGAAAGTGACGAATCTGATTGCTGCATAGTAAATGATTTTTATTGATTTTTTGGTAAAGAATTAGACTCTAAAATTTTAACACAAGGCCAACCCCTCCGAGGGGCACATCACATAAGAAGATTGTAATTTTTTTCAAGCTCGTAATAACAGTAAACGGACATCCTAAAACAGCCTATTTTCAGTGAAATTTGTTATGCATGAATCATGTATGTATAAGAACCGAACTTGCTATTTTTACTATTCGTGCTTGCTTGATAATTGTATAGTGTCATATCTCATATCTTATATCTTATATCGTAGGATAGGTTGTGAATATGTGTATGAAACCATATGATAGATGTGCTATGTGATTACTTGTTTGCGTGCTAGTTGCTAGATATGCGTAGGACTTACATGATTTCATAAACAATTACTAATAACCCATGGTAACTATAATAGGGCGTGATTGATCGTCCTAGCTTGCAAACACTTAATCTTATTCTTACTGAGCAATACGAAGGTGAGTTCACGGTCCCGACATTTAAATGTTTTGAAACATAGGGAAGGTAACACGAGCACATTACGGTAATGTAATGCCTACCCGTTATAAGATTATAACGCTTTTATTTAATAGAACATTGTTATATTGTTATGGTCACAAAGTAGCATTATCACATAAATTCCTTGTAAACCTCGGACCGTTAGTATTGGGATTAATAGCGGGGGAATTTTGAGTAGTACTGCTGGACCCAACAAGCCCCACCTAAGCTAGTCGCGCTAGCTAGACTGGTAATGGTCACCGGATTTAGAATTAGCCTAACTTACCGCCATGGTCAATGATAGACCTGGAAAACAATGGCAACAACAGTCAGCTTCGGTTTCGAACTCTTTCGTGACGTAACACGGGTTATAATATATTAAATACTAATAATTACTATTCGAGTTAGATAGTGGAAACTTGTGTAAAAGAAACATGTTATAACTGTGAACTGAATATGTGAACTCACTCATCTTAATTGACTGGCACTTGTTTCTTTCGTGTTTCCCCAGGTCGCTAAGGTACTTGCCACGATTAGGTGCACAACATGGCGTTAAAAACATTTTCATTTCGTAAACGTTGCCTTTTCATATTTATTTACCGTTTGATTGGGCGTTTGTTTTGACGCACATTTTTACTTTACATTTGTTACGCTTCCGCATTTCTTTTGAAGTGTTGGTTGTTTGGTAAAACTATTTTTTTCATATAGAGGTCATTCGATATGACTGGTGTCTAAATCTTGGTTTGTCACGCGCCTCGCGGTAAAACCCTACATGTGGATTTTTGAGGGTATGACAAATACTGCGCGCCCAATCTGCATCAGAAAAGTCTAATAAAGTAGTGTTAGGTGGGTTATCAAACGTTAGGCCTTGTTTTAAGGTACCCTTGAGATAATGAAGAGTTCGTTTGACAAGTTCAAATAATTGGTTGTGGGATGTTGAAGAAATTGTCTGGCTTGGTTAACAGTATAGGAAATATCTGGACGAGTAATGGTAAGGTATTGGAGAGCCCCTACAAGAGAACGATAAAGATCGGGTCATGAAAAGGTTGACCGGTGGAGTTGAATGTGTCTTTGGGAGTGAGAGGGGTGGCGACAGGTTTGGAATCAAGAAAACCGGCCCATGAGAGGATATCATAGGCATATTTAGATTGATTTAGGAAGAGACCTGATTTGGTGTGAGTGACTTCTAAACCAAGAAAGAAACTTAGTAGACCGAGATCTTTGATTTTGAACTCCTTGTTTAGGCGAGAAGTGAATGTGGTGATGAATTTTTCATTATTCCCTGTGAGAATTATGTCATCCACATATACAAAGAGATATATTAAGGTGTCATCACGATTGAAAACAAATAAAGAAGGATCGACTCTACTACGCTTGAAACCAAGTGTTAGAAGGAATGAACTTAATCGTTGAAGCCAAGCATGTGGAGCTTGTTTTAAGTCATAGATGGCTCGATTGATTCATGAGTGGGATGTTTGGGGTCTTTAAAACCCGGGGGTTATTCCATAAAAACGGTTCGGTAAGGTTTCCATTTAGAAATGCATTGTTGATATCAAGTTGTCGTAACTTCCATCGATGAATGGTAGCAAGACTAAGTACAACTCGAATGGTGGATGATTTGACTACGAGAATAAAAGTATGAGAAAAATCAAGTCCCGGTACTTGAGTGAATCCTTGAGCGACCAAACGAGCTTTGTAGCGATCAACGGATCCATCGGCTTTGTATTTTATCCGATAAATCCATTTAGAGCCGATAATGTTTATTGAAGAAGGATGAGGAACAGGGTGCCAAGTAAGATTTCCATGTAAAGCATTAAGTTCGTCATGCATGGCGTGTACCCATTTAGGATCTTTGAAGGCGGTTTTGATTCTTTGGGTACATGGGTGGAAAGAAATGAGTGATGAAGAGGGTTAGTGGAAAATTGAGGTAGGTCGGTGAAATGTTTGGGTTTGAAGGTACCGGCCTTTGACCGAGTGGTCATGGGATGGTCGTTAATGGTATGAGTGTTGGGAGGCAAATGAGATGAACTTGGTTCTGAAGAGTAGGGAATCGGGTTGAAGTTGGACGAGTATGGTGCGGAAGAAGTGGATGGATGGGGAGGTTTGATTTGGGCTATCATAGGCTGAGGGGATTGTGGAGGTTCAGTTTGGGGGCTGAATGGTGAGGATATTGGGCCGGTTGAAAATGAGGTTGGACTGGATGGAGGAGTTGATGGATTTGAGGAGGAATGAGTTGGTGAGTCGAAATGTTGGTGATCGATTGGGCAGTGAGTGCAAGGGTGCTTATTTGTAGGTTTTTACACAATGGGTGAAGGTGTTTGAGTGGTGGGGTTTTTTTTAGGAGTAGGTAGGTTGTCTTCAAAGTTGGTGAAAGGAATGAGTGAGATGTCCAAAGGTGTGGAAGACGATTTGAAGGGTAGGTTATCCTTGTAACGCTTCGCATTTTGTACTTTCCTTATTTAGAAAGTGTAATCGTATTTCTATTTTTGGAAATTTGTAATTGTATCGTATTTGTATTTCTCTTCCGGACATTGTAATATGAGGATTTGATCATAATAAAACTCTATTGTTTCATACATACTTATGTTATACATGCAATCTTGAATACATGATCATACTCAAAAACTCATACTTGGAATACCTGAAACATTGATTATACATGCATTATACTTATACATTACTCTTTTATGCTTGAAATACTTAAATACGGCTAAAATACGTGAAATTTGCCCAACCTAACCCTCTTGTGTGGACTAAACTCCCTCGCACGAATGAGCCATTTATGCGACTGACCACCCCTTCATGTGAACTAACTTCAGTGGCACAAACCCTTCCATCTGCACCAGACTCCCATCCGCCCTATAAATATGTGACCACTTCCACTCCTCACCACTTTCCCCAACACTTCAACTCTCTCAAGTCCCCATTGTTCTCTTTGAACTATCAGCTCCAAGCAGAAGGATTGCAACATTCTAAGTGAGTTTAGCTCACTTCTTTGCTTACTTTTCTACTATTTTTTTTCCATTTTCATCTATTTCTTCAAATCTTCATATTTGGGAAAAACCTCTAGGATGGTTTTCATCAGTTTGCAAAGGCAAGCTAAGGTGAAACCTCATCACATTGAGGTCCAAAGCAAGATTTAAAGTTATGATTTTATAAAAGTTTTTGTACAATACATTCTGTATTGAAACTTGGTGAAATCTTGAACCCACCGAGCTCACAACTAAGTCCATAGCTGTGGGTTTGTGCTGAGGTTTATTTCCACTAAGAAACAAGGACGTTCATATGATTCAGGACCCATTCGCACGAACTAGTCCATTCACACGGACTGACTCCACTCGTGAGAACAGGTCCGTTCGCACGAACTAACATTCTGTTATTTTCCTTTAGTTCATAGATAATTCCGAGTGTTTAAACCATCCAGGATTCACGATTTTCAATATGGACGAACCTGTGTTTTGGTAGAAGTGTGAACTGTGGGAGCCTTGGCTTTCCAAACTAGTTCCACTACCTCACTTGTGTACCTTGTAAATGAACACCCAAGCAGTTTCCTAGAATTAATGTAAGTTAACCCCGCCTCGCCTCCAACACTTGCCATGTTGGGAATGACATGCCCGGGTTGTCCTTATTTGGCTGCTTGGATAGTTTATTAGTTAGTTTTATTATACTTATTCATGACCAACCGGGTTATCAACTATGTTGATAAACCTTGAGCTTTGGTGAATCATACAATAAGGTGTTCGTACCTCCATACTTGACTTCCATGAAATCTGTGACAATACTAGACTGATAATACTACTGCATAATATATAATACAAAATATATGAATCTTAGACGAAATCAGAACGTTAACCAGTTTATGGTTAAGTGTCACGAAAGAACGGGCCCTATTCGTGCGGATATGCCCTTTCGCACGGACATGCATCCACCATCCGCACGAACTGGCATCATTCGCACGAATGGAACCCCATTCTCACGAACAGTGTTATGAACTTCGATTACCTTTTATCTCTGTTATAAACTTATCGTTTCTGATTCTAATGGGCAAGTTAGGACCCATGAAATCACATAAAAACTTAAAGTCAGAACGGGTACTTTGAAGAGATATACCATCTGATGTGCATAAATACAACATATAAATTATATCAAATACGACGTAAAAGCAACCCTTTTTCGGTACTAATGTTAGAAAAACCTTGTTTCTTTGTTCCTTTTTATTTTACAGGGTCAAAAGAGCTTAAACGCACAAAAGGAGCAAAATAACAACAAAAACCAACATAAATACAAAGAAGGAGGATTGACGCAACTCGCCAAGCCCCCATCCACATCCAAACCAACAAAATAGCAAGATCAGAAGATCTGGCATGGGGCCATGCCCAAGGCAATATTCTCTGCAGAAGAAAAGACAAACAACAAAGGACAAACCAGACAACCAACACGGGGTCGTGCTAAGGCAACACGGGGCGTGGTTAACTCTAAGATTCGTAGAATTTGACATAGTACAGCAAGTACAATGGCCATGAGCCATGCCGTTGACACATAGGGCCATGTTAGTACAAGACTTGACACTGCAGTTAATGAGGAAGAGAGAGAAAGATGGCCACGGGGCCGTGCCAGGTGGCAATGCGCCGTGTTGAGCATCTGACTTCAGCTATAAATAGGGGTGTTTTGTTTCATTCCATTCCATCCCTTGGCAGGCCACTTCTCTCACACTTGCCACCACTCCACCACCACAACACAATCATCCACCACCATCATCCATCTTCCAGCATTTAGAGTGTGTAGTAGTCTCGGGATCCAAGATCGATCGTAAGAGTTCTTGTCAAACAAAGGCCATGCTTGGCTAAACTCTTACATCACTTGGTGAAGAAAAATCTTTTATGTGTTACCTTTTGATTTCCAATCTTCGGCTCCTTTTTATTTGGGTATGTATTAATGACTTTAATTACTAGTTTTTTATATTGAAAGCGAATTTATTTAACCATTCTTCATATGTTGTTGATTCACATATTCATGTATTTACGGTCTATATAAAGCGTGTTAACTATTTGGAAGGGCGTTAGAAGGGTGGTTGGGTATTTCTATGTCTCGTTTAGTGTATAGATCCTGCGAGAACCCGGTTCAAGCTTAGTACTACTTCACGGTTTGGGCAGTACTGTTCGCCCCAGAAGAATGTAGGAAACCGCTTGAATCCCTTATCTATAAACTACTATTAAAACTTTAAACCAACCCTACAAGGACTGTATCCCTGCTGACTCAGAGCAAAGGGTTGAGGGTAACGCTATATGGAAGGGGGCCTACCACTTTTCGCATTAATAACTTACTTAATTATTTTTCAATAATCCGACCTTGCGGGACTATATCCCTGCTGACTCAGACCAATAGGCTGATGGTAGCGCTGCCTGGAAGGGGGCCTATGACTATAACTAAAAGATAATCTCTTAAAATGCCCAAAGTGCGGAAATCATTAAAAGGATAAAAGAGGAGTTGGAACCAAGTGATTCCTTCTTGTCTATCTGTTTTTCCTTATATTTTATTTTTGCTTTTTAATTTATCTTTTTATAGCTTTAAAACCTTTTCATCAAAATTTGGTTAGATTAGACGTTAACGATAAGCAGGTATTAAAAGCTCTTGTGTCCTTGGACGACCTCAGTATCTTGCCATCACTATACTACGTTCGCGATGGGTGCACTTGCCCTAATGTGTGTGTAGAGTAATAGTAGTATATCGTGTTTTATAAATTTAAAACTTGAATTTGCGAGTAAAAAGAGCTAAAATAAATCTAAAAAAATATACCCTCACATACGCACGTCAAGTTTTTGGCGTCGTTGCCGGGGACATAAGGATTTTGAGAAAGCTTAAAATTAACGGCCTAATCGTTTTTATCTTTTCTTTTTAATTTTTTCTTCTTTTTCCTTCAAATTTTCTACTTTCTGCAAGAATAACACGGGGCCATGTTTGATCAACACAGGCCGTGTCAATCCTACAGTATCTGGGAAGAGCTGTTTTCTTGTTACTGGAACAGAGACACGGGGCCGTGTTATAGGAGCACGGGGCCGTGTTAAACTTCCAGTATCTGGGAACTTGAAAACAAAAACTTTTTCTGGACAGCACGGGCCATGCTAACATCAGCATGGGACCGCGCTATTCTTCTGACGAGGCATTCTTTTTGTTTTTGTTCGCAGAAAATTACACAATTCTGTATAATTGCAGGAGATACAGTTTGGTGCATGACCTCCTCCTCCGACAAAGACATAAAAGTGCCGCTTGACGAACCCGAGCGCTTTTTGAGAAAAAACACTTCAAGCCAAAAATCGACAAAAAGCCTCGACCCAAAACCTCCCTATGGCAGATCAATGAACTCTCATGGATTACCTACGGCCTACGGTCGGTAATCTTAGAGCCACTATTAACCCTCCTAATGTCGATGCTAATAACTTTGAGCTTCGACCACACCTAATCTAAATGCTCCAAAATTCCGCCACTTTCCATGGCCTATCCGATGAAGATCCTCATTTACATATTACCAACTTTTTGGAAATATGTGACACCTTTCGGATCAACGGAGCCTCCAACGATGTTATCCGGCTCCGAAGTGGGGCCATACACACTTGGTTAAACACCCTCCCAAATGGGGCCGTACACACTTGGAATGAACTTGCCCAAAAATTTCTCAACAAATATTTCCTTCCCGCTAAAACCGCCAAACTCATGACCGAGATTAACACCTATTCTCAAGAAGACAGGGAATCATTGTACGAGACATGGGAAAGGTTCAAGGAACTATTAAGGAAATGCCCACATCACGGCCTTGAACGTTGGCAGCAAGTGTCCACTTTCTATAATAGACTCTTGTCGCACACAAGGCAAATCCTTGATTCCGGCTCCGGGGGACTCCTTTGGAATCGGCGTCTCGAGAAAATCTATAATCAAATTGAGGAACTTGTTCAAAACAGTTTTCAATGGCACACTCATAGGGGCTCAAAATCCATAGCCCCGGGCGCCTACAAAGTGGATGAAACCACTTCTTTGCAAGCCCAAATCGAAGCATTGACTACTAAAATAAAGAAACTTGAATTAAACAAAATGGCTTCGGTTATGGCTTGTGAGGATGTGGAGGCCCCCATGAAAACTGGAGTTGTATGAAAGATTTAGAAAATCAAACGGAAGTGGTAAATTACCTAAATAACCGGCCACGACCACCGGGAGCTCTGAGTAACTCCTTCACTACCGAGTGGCGTAATCATCCCAACTTTAGTTGGAGCGAATCGGGGGTAATAACCAACAAAATCAAAATCAACGATCTAACTTTCAACAACAACCACGGAATGAGCAACAAGGTTTCCCAGCACAACAACAAGTAGGAAGAGAAAGGCTTGAGGATATTATCACTCGCCTCTTCTTCGAATCCGATAAAAGATACTCGGAAAGGTTCCTAACTGAACCTGGAATTAGAAACCAAAGGGCTAGTGTTCAAAATATAGAAAAACAAATAAACCAACTTGCCAAAAATTTCACCGAGAGACTGCAAGGAGCCTTACCGAGTAACACCGAACAAACTCAAAAGCCCAAGTATACGCAATTAACCGAAGAAGTCGTAAGGTAGGGCCCGAGATTGAATCAACACCACAACAACCCAATCCAATCCCCATTAAAACACCCATTACTAATGATCACGAAAAATACTCAACCCCAAAACACCAACACAACCAAACCACCCCCTGTCCCTTACCCTAGTCATTTACTTCAGCAAAAGACCGACGAGCAATTCAGTAAGTTTGTGAGCTTACTTAAACAACTTCACATCAATCTCCCTTTTATGGAAGTCCTTACTCAAATACCAAAGTACTCCAAGTTCATGAGAGACTTCCTTACTCACAAAAGAAAGATTGAATCCATTCAACAAGTCACCTTAAGTGAAGAATGCTCGGCGGCAATCCTTAACAAACTCCCTCAAAAGAAAAGTGATCCCGAAAGCTTCACCATTCCTTGCTCTATTGGTGGATCACCAATAAGCAATGCTCTCACCGACTTGGGGGCTAGCATTAATCTAATGCCGGCCTCTATGTTCAACCGACTCGACTTACGAAAGCCGCACCCTACAAGAATGAGCATACAACTCGTGGATATGTCGGTAAAATACCCTCAAGGTGTCGTAGAAAATCTAGTGGTAAAGGTCGGAGAATTTGTTTTCCAGGCCAACTTCATTATCCTAGATACGGAGGAAGACATCGAAATCCCGCTCATATTAGGAAGACCCTTCCTTACCACCGCACGGGCTATGGTGGATATGAGCGATGGACGACTAACATTGAGGGTTGGTGAAAAAGAGATCAACTTCGAGGTGGGACAACGAGCGGAGGATGATCTGGTCAAATACATCAAAGCGATTGACTCAAGCCTAGACGACGCCCTTCAACGATGCAACATGGGATGCAATTCATCCTGCTCGGGTAACATTTGACCGACTTTGGGTCTAGCCAAGGACCCTTATAAATGTGGCGCACCATGGAGGAATTCCATGGACTATCCATAAGTAAAGTAGTTTAAAACCTAGTGTAATATTGAGTTTAATGTTTTCTTTTTAAGTTTTATCTTTGTAGGAATAAAGCACGCTCAAAAAAGGGTAATGGATGATGAAAAATGGAACCTATGCACGTAAACCAGAGCCCCCCGACTCAAAAACTGCAAAACAGTGTCTGCAGCACGGGGTCGTGCCCACCAGGCATGCCCCCGTGCTCAACTGTCTGATGTCCAAAGCTTTCTGCCGAGAAGGTGGCATGGGCCGTGCTCACCCAGCACACCCCCGTGGCCACCACACTGTAAGTCTTCTGTTCAAATTTGTTACTGGCACTCTGGACACGGGGCCGTGTCCCCTTAGCACGCCCTCGTGCTGCAAGTGCCAGTGACCAAAAAAATTGCTATTTTCACACACTTTTTACACAATTAACCAAAATAAATCCTATTTGGGACACATTGAGGGCAATGTGTAATTTAAGTGTGGGGGGATGGTAAAACCTTGAATCGTTTGTCCTAAACAAGCCTTACACAAAACTCGCCTTGGAAAACCGCTAATCGCCCCATACTTTTTCAAAAAAAAAAAATTCTTTTACTTATCTTGGTTTAGTTGGGTATAATAAGTTCTAAAAAATGTGTTTTTCTAATTTACACCTGATAGCGTCATGATAAAAAGAACCAACTAAGAAAAATATAAAAACGGGCAAAACAATTCTTTGTAAAATTTGATTATATATATAATTTTACACTATAACCACTTTTCCCATAAAAGTGAGTTTTGAGCCTTTACCGAGCATATAAATACACATCTATACTAATTGCTCAATTCTCGTTTCTTATGTGAATAGCCCGTTTGGTTCTCACAAATCTAGAACTTGCCGAAATGATGTATTCGAAGTCCTTACCGACACAAATCAAAGTAAGTAAATGATGGAGGCATTAGGATCAAACCCATTTTTCACTTCAAAACCTTTATTTTTCTTTTCTTTTCCAAAAACATCCCCCTAGATAAAGCACTTTGAGCCTTAACCCTTTCATTTCTAAACCCGTAAAAACAAACCTTTTCATTTTTCATCTTTAATTTTTGTGAAGATATCGGTTATAAAATTATGATTATGGCTCAGTTTCAACTTTGGCAAATAACCCAAAGTATTTTTTACTAAGCCAAAAATCAATGAGAAAACCGATACTTTTTACGCCTTTCGCCATTTCAATAAAACACACTTACCCGAACCACAACCTACCCTTTAAAGCCCTCTTGATATTTACAAGGATTAAACGTCACAAAGGAGGAGTTGATTGTTTGTCAAGCCTATAGTAGGAGTGAGTTCCAAATTGGGCACGAACGTTTTCACTTATACATCTTCGGCCGAGTGTTGAGTGACCACTTGTGAGGTGTGTAAATTTGTATATAACTAAATGGAATTTTATAAAGGCATATTATGCCCAAAACAAATAATTTTTCTTAATTTTTGTTTTAAATAAATCATGACGAATAAGATTGTAAATAAAATAAAAACAAAATAAAACTAGAACTTGGATTCCCGACACTCTAAAGAGAAGCCCAAAACCTTCTCTTCTACCTATTCCGTTTGGGTATGAAGGCCACATTTTAGAGTTTTGCTTAAGTACAAGCAAAGATTCAAGTGTGGGGGTATTTGATATGCGTAAAATACAACATATAAATTATATCAAATATGGCGTAAAAACAACCCTTTTTCGGTACTAATGTTGGAAAAAGCTTGTTTGTTTGTTCCTTTTTAATTTACTAGGTTAAAAGATCTTAAACACACAAAAGGAGCAAAATAACAGCAAAAACAACATAAATACAAAGAAGGAGGATTGATGCAACTTGTCAAGCCCCCATCCACATCCAAACCAATAAAATAGCAAGATCAGAAGATCTGGCACGGGGTCGTGCCCACCAGGCATAGGCCATGCCCAAGGCAAGATTCTCTGCAGAAGAAAAGACGAACAGCAAAGGACAAACCAGACGACCAACACGGGGCCGTGCTAAGGCAACACGAGGCATGGCCAACTCTAAGATTCATAGAATCTGACACAGTACAACAAGTACAATGGCCATGGGCCGTGCCGTTGACACACGGGGCCGTGTTAGTACAAGACCTGGCACTGCAGTTAATGAAGAAAAGAGAGAAAGATGGCCACAGGGTCGTGCCAGGCAGGCACGGGCCGTGTTGAGCATCTGACTTCAGCTATAAATAGGGGTGCTTGGTTTCATTCCAATCCATCCCTTGGCAAACCACTTCTCTCAGACTTGCCACCACTCCACCACCACTACAACAACATCATCCACCACCATCATCCATCTTCCATCATTTAGAGTGTGTATTAGTCTCGGGATCCAAGATCGATCGTAAGAGTTCTTGTCAAACAAAGGCCATGCTTGGCTAAACTCTTACATCACTTGGTGAAGAAAAATCTTTTATGTATTACTTTTTTATTTCCAATCTTTTGCTCCTTTTTATTTGGGTATGCATTAATGACTTTAATAACTAGTTTTTTTATATTGAAGGCGAATTTATTTAACCATTCTTCATATGTTGTTGATTCACATATTCGTGTCTTTACGGTGTATATAAAGCGCGTTAACTACTTGGAAGGGGGTTAGAAGGGTGGTTAGGTAATTCTATGTCTTGTTCAGTGTATAGATCCTGCGAGAACCTGGTTCAAGCTTAGTACTACTTCACAATTTGGGGCGGTACTGTTCTCCCTAGAAGAAAGTAGGAAACCACTTGAATCCCTTATCTATAAACTACTATTAAAACTTTAAACCAACCCTGCGAGGACTGTATCCCTGTTGACTCAGACCAAAGGGTTGATGGTAACGCTGCCTGGAAGGGGGCCCACAACTTTTCGCATTAATAACTTACTTAATTATCTTTCAATAATCCGACCTTGCGGGACTGTAACCCTACTGACTCAGACCAATAGGTTGATGGTAACTCTGCCTGGAAGGGGGCCTACTACTATAACTTAAAGATAATCTCTTAAAATGCTCAAAGTGCGGAAATCATTAAAAGGATACATAAAAAAGGAGTTGGAACCAAGTGATTCCTTCTTGTCTATCTGTTTTTCCTTATATTTTATTTTTGCGTTTTAGTTTATATTTTTATAGCGTTAAAACCTTTTCATCAAAATTTGGTTAGATTAGACATTAATGATAAGCCAGTGTTAAAAGCTCTTTTATCCTTGGACGACCTCGGTATCTTGCCATCACTATACTACGTCTGCGATGGGTGAACTTGCCCTAACGTGTGTGTAGAGTAATAGTAGTATATCGTGTTTTATAAATTTAAAACTTGAATTTGCGAGTAAAAAGAGCTAAAATAAATCTAAAAAAATATACCCTCACACGCACACGTCACTTTCGTATATATATATATATATATACTTTTCATACTTAAATTCCAATCCGAATCCTCCATCCAAATCCAAGTAACTCACACACCTTCGTTTACCCGATATAGGGTAACACCGGTGTTCCAATCTCGCAATCATCAATTCCCGGATTTATAAAGGAAGCTTTGCAAAACCGTGAGTATACTAGATCCTTTTTTTCTTTTTACACTTTTGGGTGCAATACGTTTAGGCTATCAAACTCACACAAACACACATACTTTTTTCTTAATCACAAACAAACAATCCAATATACATGCTTAATACGTTATGCTTTAATTCGTATGTGCTGGACTATTCTTATGCTTTATACATGTCATTAACTTCGTACAAGCCTTCCTTAACATGTATAGCGCTATAGGAGTAACGCACCACCCATATTCTTGAGGTCATGTTAAGTTAAAACAGAACGGTCTTATCGTTGCTACGATAAGATTACGCTAGCGGTAATCTTTGGGTTGACATTTATAGTTGCATGCTATACGTTAATTCTAGATAACAAATTATACCATGTGGATTTGTTTAAACTTTTAATACTTATGCTAGTATTAAACTTGTATACTAAACAATACTTTTGTATTGAACTATACTTAAAACGTATTGCAGGAATTTGATGACGATGCTAACGAATGGAATTTATTAGGATTGACTAGAAACTCATTTTAGAAATTTTGTATTGTTGTTATATTTATTTCATGTTCCATGTTGTAATTTGTTTCAATTGTTGTACTTGAATATTTAGCAATGAATTGAAATTTGAGTTTATTAAATATTGGCGCAAAATAGTGTTATGAAGTCTCTTACAATCTTGTTTTCGTCTCACTCCGATGTTTCCGCCATCGGTTAGGGTGTGACAATCCTCATCAAATTTTGCATGTCTAGTGGTATATATGCGACTGGTTGAAGGATCTAGACATCGAAAACCTTTGTATCTTGGAATATAACCAATAAATATGCAAGGTGTTTCTAGGTAAAAGTTTATGTTTGGTATAGTCGCGAAGATATGGATAGACCAGACACCCAAAAACATGTAAGTTAGAGTAAGTAGGAGGATGATTAAAAATCACTTCAAAAGGAGATTTGTTGTCGAGGATTGGAGTTGGGAGACGTTTTATGATGCAAGTAGCGGAAGTGAATGCATCAATCCATAGGTTTGATGGGGCATGAGCATTGAACACCATTGCTAACCCGGTTTCGGTTATGTGGTGATGTTTGCATTCCGCCCTTCCGTTTTGTTGTGGTGTATGAGGACACGATAGACGATGATGTATGCCATGCGGTTGAAAGCAAGTTTGCACACAATTGTTTGTAAACTCGGGTCCATCATCACTTTGGAAAACTTTTAACACTTGTTGAAAATTGATTTTGTACAGAGTTTAAGAAGGTGGTTAAAATATTGAAAAATCGGATTTAGCCTTGAGAGGGTAAAACCAAGTGAACCGAGAGTGAACGTCTACAAAAATAACGTAGTATAAATAACCGTCGGTGGAGGCTATGGGTGCGGGTCTCCAAATATCACAATGAATTAGATCTAAAATATGTTGCACACGTTTATTATTTTTAACAAAAGGCTGACGTTTAGCTTTTGATAGTTCGCAAGAATTGCATAAACCTGGTTTGGGTAATAAAGATGTGACAAAAACATAACCAAGTTTGTTTAAGGTAATGATTATATCAAAAGAAACATGTCCTAGGCGACTATGCCATTTATTGAAAGATGCACGAAGATGATAAGCAGAAAGTGCGGCAATAAGCGACTTGTGACTTTGGGTGAAAACATAGAAGCCATTTTCGCAAATACCTCTAGTAAGAACTTGAGTTGTTTTTCGGTCCTGAATATGAAAGTAGTTGTTAGAAAACAAAACATCAACTGGTGAGTCATTTGTGAGTCTACTAATAGATAATAGATTCTTTGTGAGATTAGGAACGACAATAACATTTTGTAATGAAATAGAATCATTTAGATTTGTGTTCCCTATGTGAGTAACAGGTAATGATTGTCCGTTACCAAAAGTGACACGCATGTTACCAGTTTGATTTTGAGAAAAGTTGAGACCGTTTCTATGTTTTAACATATGTGTGGTTGCACCTGAATCGGCTGTCCATTCCGGAGTGTCCGGTGTGATGTTACATTGAGCATGGAATGTGTGTGCTAGATTTGCATCGAGAGAAGTCTCCTTTTTAGCGTATGAAGCAAGATTTGGACAAGCACTCGCATAGTGTCCTTCGGTGCGGCACAATTGACAATGGCATCGTTTTGGATAGGTTCCTCCACGACCTCTAGAAGAGAAGTTGCGTCCACGGTCACAAGATGTGGAACGACTTTGTTTTGATAGATTTGCATAGAAGGCAGCCTCGTTGTTGTGAGCCATGAAGTTTTTGAATGAACATTTCTTGGTTTTCGGCTTTATCAAGGAGGTCACGAAAATGTAGGATCGTTTTGTGACCCAAACGAGTCGATCAGAAGAGTTCTAATCTATTTCAAAGGCGGAAACAATAAAATAGACTTGTAAAACAGCTTGATTCACTTCAAAATTGTTAGGATCGAACCCTACCAGAGGAACAGATAATAAAAGCTAAAACTGGATCAGAACAGTGGATCCAGAATAAGCAGATGTTTCATACAAGTCTCTCCCCTTGAAAGTGATTTTCAACATCTGCTGACCTCCTATCTACTGATCATGCAACCTGCTGACCCACAACTGTTGTTCAAGTAAAGACCTGATGAAAGACTAAAGCTCTGCTGTTCAATCTACTGCCTTGAGTCAAGCACTGCTGATCCGGAGAAGTACTGCTGGGTTCACAGCAGTGGAGGAATGCAGCAGTTGTTTATTATGTCTTTATATAATGTAATGTAATAGCAGTAGTTTAGCATAGCAGTGTTTGTATTGATCAGAGGTTAGAGTTTGTTAGGAGGTTAGATGTCACTTTCATGGTGACGTCAGCTTAGATGCTCAGTGGTTTGCTAGTGCCTATAAATAGAACAGTGCTCTGTACTGTTCTATTAGCTCTTGGCAACAATCGTCTTCTCTGCACGAACAAACACTGAGCTCTGGCTGAGGGGGAGTTTGTATTCAATCATTGCAATTGTAATCGTAATTGAAATAAATTCAATCTGTCGGTTCATTGTGAAAAATGTTTGATCAAAGCAATACTCTCGTTTGATTGTATGCAAAGTTTGTTTCCATCTTAATTCCGCTGCACAACTCATCAATTTCCATCTTAATTTCAAACGTAAAATACAATCAAAACCAAACTCAGATCCAACAATTGGTATCAGAGCTTGGACAGTTAAATTTGATTTAACAATCATTTTGACATAAATAGTTCAGCTCAAAATCGTTGATATCGATAGTTTGTTCGGTTTGTTGAAAAACAGAGTAAGGTTTAATCACCATTAAAGTTGATTAATCAGTGCCTGCAAAACAACCAGGATGACGTCACAATCCCAAGATGATAATAATAACATTGGCTCGCTTTTTAAACCACCCATGCTTAAACGTAATGAATACAACATCTGGGAGAGAAGGATGGGTCACATCCTTGCTCAACAGAACACTGGATGTTGGAGGTCTGTTGTTTTTGGTCCCCATGTTCCTATGGTGCCAAGTGCTGAGGATCCAAAGAAGTTCGTTCCTAAACCAACTGAGAACTATACTGAAATTGATTTCCAAAAGTTCGAACTCGATGCCAAAGCATTTAGCATCATAGCATCTGCATTACCAAATGAGATCTATGCTGGACTGTTGCATTGTAACAGTGCCAAAGAGCTATGGGATGCATTGAAGGAACAGTTTGGGGGGACTGAAGAAGTCATTGAAAACAATAGGGAAATACTGCACCAGCAGTATGAAACATTTTGTCACATCAAGGGTGAATCACTGACTCAACAATTTGAGCGGTTCAGTTGTCTCATCAGTGAACTAAGGCTTGTTAAAGTAACTTTTCCAAATTCAACTCAAAATAGCAGGTTCCTTAGGTCACTACCAGAAAAATGGGACACCATAACTTTTGTCACCAGAAACTCTGCTGAGTTCAAAGATCTGACCCTGACCCAACTTCATGGTAGACTCCTGACCTATGAAAGGGAGTTAAACCAGAAAAGGAAGTTGCAAGAGTCTGGCAAAGTTGCTAATGATTATTCATTCGGCAGCACAACTCTTTTAGGTCAGGAAGAATCTGGTAGCAGTGGTAAGGAACAGGGTTATGATCACTTCATTGATATAACTGCTGGTGCAAATTTTAACAACCCTGATCCTCACTCTGCAAACTATGCATTTATTGCTAATGAAAACCAGATGTCAGATAATTTGTGTTTTGAACTCAATGATTTACAACATTTTGATCCCACTGACTTAGAAGAAATGGACATTCTGCATCAGTTGGCTTTGCTTAGTGTAAGAACAAGCAAATTCTACAAAAGAACATGGAGAAAATTCCCAGGGTTACATGGGAATCTAAGGGTTGGGTTGGATAAATCGAAAATCAAGTGTTACAAGTGCAATAGGCTAGGTCATTTTGCTAGGGAATGCAGGAGTCAAACTACTGGTCCTATAATTACTCATCCCAGCTCAAACCCTAGACCACAAAAGCAAAGCACTGTGCACTATACCCAATATACCCCTACAGCTCATGTTAACACTGCTCACTATGCTGCTACCCCTGTGCCTGTGCATTATGTTCAAACTACTGTTCCACAAATTCAGTATGTTCAAACCCATGTCCCCCAGGCACAAGTGCAACCTGTTGCACCTCAAACAGCTGCTCCAGCAGTGGTACAACCAGATCAGCAAAGCTTTTTCACTCAAGGCTTTGTTGACTGGAGCAGTATGCCTGATGAGCTTAGTGATGAAAATTTTTCTCTCTATGCCTTTAATGAACCTTCTAATGATGAATTTTGTTTGATGGCATTAGAGTCAATACCAGAGGGGTTGAAACTGAAGGTGAACAGCTAAGTGCTGAAACAGTGGATGAGGTGACTGAAGCAGTGGTTACTGCTGTGGTTGGTGAACTACTGCTGGGAGAAAGTTCAGGAACCCTGATTGAACCACTGACAGATCCATGGTCCAAAGAGGAAAAAGAAGAAGAGGAAGAGAAAAGAGCAGGTGAGAAAGAAGCAAGAGCTGATGATGAAGAGGATCATCAATGTGACTGTGCAATGATGGCTGCTGCCAAGGTATCACCTCAAGTTCTTGAAAAACTGTGTTCAGACAATTGCATTATTGCTTTTGCTAACATCAAAGAGGTAAATGAAAACCTTAGGAACAAAGTCTTGTCTGATGAAGTCAAATTTGAAAAGTTGTTAAAAGAACTTAGAAACAAATTGGCTGAAAAAGATAAAGAGATCAGCAGTCTAAAGGAAGAGCAGAGCATAACCAAAACTCAACTCCAAACTATGGTAGAAAAATACCAAGTTTGCAAAAAGGAGTTGGAGTCCACCCATATTACATGTGAAAAATGGGTGGAATCATGCAAAGGGTATGAGGTTATGCTTGAAAAACAGATTAAAAGCAATGTGAAATTTGGGGTTGGTTATAGAAAACATGATGATGAAAACATTGACTTTGAAAAATCTGTTCAAACCACTGATGTAACCACTGAGTACATTCCAACAAACAAGAAGGGCCAAGAAGTGAAAATCACTGACAAACTTGGTAACAAAATCACACTTGACGGACCAATGGGATCCTCTACTTTTGAGGAGATTGAGAAATATCAGTTTAAACCCACGTGGTCTGATGAGAGTGATATTCTTGAAAATTTCAAGCCTATGGACTTTACAACCACTGATGGGGTTAAAGCTCCAAAAGCTAAAGTCATTCCTCTCAAGGATATCCCAGCAGAGGTTAAAAACTCTGCTGCAAAGGAATCCGAAAAGAGAAAGAAGAGAGAAAAGATCAATAACATGTTTTGTGAATTTTGTGAGAAAAGGAATCATCTAACAAAAGATTGTTTCCATTTAAAAGCATATGATTTAAACAAAACAAGTGTCATTGTTTCTGCAGAAAGCTGCATTGTCTGTGGTAAATCAAACCACAAAACTCAAGCATGTGTGTATCTCAAAAACTTTGATGTAAAAAAGAATGAATACACTGCTAAAACATCCTTGAGTCCATCAACATCATCAGTCAAATTCACCAAGAACCAACCACTGTTTGTGCCAGTTCAAACAGTTGTCACAAAACAGCTGAACCAAACATCTGTCAAAAGAGATGTTCAGGTCTGATGCACCACCTGCCAATCAGTTCAGAAAAGGCAAGGAAAAACAGTCTTACCAAAGGATTCCACACGTTTATGAGGCCTACAAAAGGCCCTCTAAACCTAAAGTGAACAGGCATCCTTTTGGGTACCAACAGGTGATTGGTCAAGATCCCCAACAGTGGTTAGCAAGAAACAGTCCTAAAATTGTCCAAACCCCTGACCTAACCACTGTCCATCAATGTGCATCCATCCCAGACACTGTTGAGACCCCATCCAAAGCCTTATTGGCTTTGGAAACCCTAATGAACTAATCCTTTTACTTCATGTGCAGGGAGCTTCTGCCTGCTTAGATAGCCTTTGGTATGTTGATAGTGGAGGCTCCAGGCACATGACTGGATGTAAAGCCCTACTCAAAGATTTCAAAATTCATGGAGGGGGTGATATATCCTTTGGGAATAACAGTAAAGGGAAAGTTCTGGGGTCTGGTACAGTACAGTCTGGCAATGTAAAATTTGAAAATGTCAATCTAATAGACAATCTGAAATTCAACCTCCTGAGTGTTTCACAAATGAGTGACAAGGGGTATGGGTCATTCTTCACAAAGGAGTGTTGTAGGATTGTTGGACCTGAAATGGTCAAAAAGATTGAAGCAATAATAAACACTGGTCAAACAAAACTTGTTGCTCAAAGAAGTGGCAATGTTTATGTTGTTGATATGTCAAAAGAGTGTCCCAGAGCTGATGCATGTCTGTTCTCAGCTGCCTCTAACAAAGAGACAGAACTTTGGCACAGAAGACTGGGGCACACAAATCTTAAGACAATCACTGAAATTTCAAAAAATGGTTTGGTAAGAGGCCTACCACAAAAATTGTTTTCTTGTCCTGAACATTGCATTTCCTGTTTAAAAGGAAAACAACATAAAAGTTCTTATAAGTCCATTGAAGAGTCCAAAACAACCCAGTGTTTGCAAATGCTGCACATGGATTTGTTTGGCCCAGTTCAAGTCATGAGTCTCAAAAAGAAGAGATATTGTTTGGTTATTGTTGATGACTTTTCTAGGTTTACATGGACTTTCTTTTTACACTCAAAAGATGAGACTGCAGGCATTTTGCAAGACTTTGTGATACAGGTTGAAAAGTAATTTGATCTTCCAGTAAAAGTCTTCAGGAGTGACAATGGCACAGAATTCAAGAATAAGGAGTTGGATGCCTTCTGTGTGAAGAAAGGGATTGTAAGGCAGTACAGTATCCCTAGAACACCAGAGCAAAATGGGGTAGTGGAAAGAAAGAACAGAACTTTGATTGAGGCTGCCAGAACCATGCTTGCTGATTCAGGTTTGCCATTAACTTTTTGGGCAGAGGCAGTAAATACTGCTTGCTATGTCCAAAACAGAGTTTTAATAAACCCTAGGCACAAAAAGACTGCCTATGAAATTCTGTATAAAATCAAACCACTGATCTCATATTTCAAGGTGTTTGGCTGCCCATGCTTTATTTTGAACTTAAAAGATTCCATTTCAAAATTTGCAGCCAAAATTGACTGTGGTTATCATCTGGGATACTCAACCACTGCCAAGGCCTACAAAGTGTTTAATACACGGACCAAGGCAGTAGAGGAGACTTTGAATGTAAAGTTCAATGAACTTTCATCAATGAAAATCCCAGCAAATCCTGCAGATCTGTTTGATCTTAATAAATTCACTTTTGAAAATACTGTTGTCAAGACTAACAGTGCAGGTACATCAGTGGATGCAACACCAGACTATGGGTATGAAATCATCTTCCCTCAAAAGTCTGCCACAATGGGAAGAGCGTCAGATGTTCAAAACAGCTGTCAAAGCTCAACCACTGCTACCTCAACAGTTGTTGACCAAAGTAGCCCATCAACCACTGCTTCCACATCAACAAACACTGCTGACAAAAGTCCCCAAACAGTGGATAAAAGTCAGCGTGTGTCCTCACCATTACCACCAATTCCACCACCTTTTGAAGACACTGCTGGGTCATCAAAGTCACCAGCAGCGGTTGGCTCAGATGATACACATTTACAGCCTTCACCAACAAATGCCATCATACCATACCAAGGAGATTTAATCTTCTTAAGATCTCATCCTCCTGATCAAATTATTGGTAACATAAATGAAGGGGTGCTCACAAGAAGCCAAACCCAAAACATTTGTCTTTTTGCTGGTTTTCTATCACTCCATCAGCCAGTCAAGTACCAAGAGGCACTGAAAGACAACAGCTGGGTAGAAGCTATGCAAGAAGAGCTCCAACAGTTTAAAAGACAACAAGTATGGGAGCTTGTACCACTGCCAGAAGATGTAAGTCCTATTGGCACAAAGTGGGTCTTCAAAAACAAAACTGATGAAAGGGGCATTGTTGTCAAAAATAAAGCCAGGCTTATGGTTCAAGGTTACAGACAGGAAGAGGGAATTGATTATGATGAAACATTTGCCCCTGTAGCAAGATTAGAAGCTATCAGACTGTTCCTGGCCTTTGCTGTCAACCACAACATGAAGGTGTTCCAAATGGATATCAAAAGTGCTTTCCTCTATGGTACAATTCAAGAAGAGGTGTATGTTTGTCAACCTCCAGGTTTTGTGGATCCATTTTATCCAGATCATGTCTACAGGCTGAACAAAGCACTGTATGGCCTGAAACAAGCACCAAGGGCCTGGTATGAAACTCTTTCCACCTTTCTACTCTCAAGTGGTTTCAAAAGAGGTACCATTGATAAAACACTGTTTCTAAAATGGAGAGGAAAGGATTTAATGATTGTCCAAATTTATATGGATGACATTATTTTTGGAAGCACATGCAACAAAATGTGTGAAGAGTTTAGAGAACTCATGACAACTGAGTTTGAAATGAGTGCAATGGGTGAGCTGCAATGCTTTCTTGGTCTCCAAGTTCAGCAAATGCAAAATGGTACTTTCATTCATCAAAGCAAATCTGCAAAAGAACTTTTAAACAAATTTGATATGAATGATTGTAAACCATGCAGCATACCCATGGCAACAAATAAGCTTGTCATGTCTGATGAAAAGGATGAGCTGATTGACCAAACTCTATATAGAAGCATGATTGGGTCTTTGTTGTACCTAACTACATCTAGGCCAGACATCATGTTTGCAACATGTGTTTATGCAAGAAGTCAATCAGCCCCTAGAAAATCCAATCTTATTGCTGTAAAAAGCATATTCAGATACATAAAAAGTGCTCCCACACTTGGTATCTGGTATCCAGCTAATGGGAATATCAAGCTTTCAGGATTTTCAGACAGTGACTTTGCTGGATGTAACACCACAAGGAAGTCCACATCAGGAGGGTGCCAGTTTCTAGGTGATTGCTTAGTTTCATGGCAAAGCAAAAAGCAAGCAGCTGTTTCAACATCCACTGCTGAAGCTGAATACATTGCTGCTGCAAGTTGTACAGCCCAACTCCTGTGGCTTCAAAATCAGTTACTGGATTTTGGTATCACTGCCTTAAAGACACCACTCATGTTGGATAGCCAGGCAGCAGAAAATATCATCAAAAATCCAGTTTCCCATTCAACCACCAAACACATCGACATCAGACATCACTTTGTGAGGGATTGCTATGAAAAAGGTTTGATTTCTCTGCATCATGTCCCAACTAAAGACCAGTTGGCAGATGTGCTCACAAAAGCACTTGATACAGCCACATTTGAAAGCTTGGTCTCTAGAATTGGGATGCTAAACATGGAATAACAAGCAACATCTTGTTTTTCTATGAATAAAAGCATTAAAATGTTTTCAGAAAATCAAAAATCCATCCTTAAAAATAGCAAAAAAATGAAATTTTCATTAAAATCCTTAAAAGTCTGCCATAACCACTGCTTGTTCAAAAGTCTGCCCTGCTTCAATGTTTGTACACTGCTGAAAGACAACCCCTGTTCCCTCATTCATTTGATAAAAACTGTTATTCAAAAGCAGTGTCTTATCCACTGATAGTGAAAATCATCCACTGCTTCCATAACCACTGCCTTCACCAGTAACTTTCATAAAAGTACTGTCCTTCATTTCATCAGAGGTTGTCACGTGGGCAGTACATTGTGGTCAGACCTTTTGTAACCCCCACTCACCACCAAAACAGGATTTTACTGTCGAATTGAATTCTCAAAAATTATCTTCTCAAAACAGTTTTTTCCATCCCATTTCTTCACAAATTTCTTCGATCATCATCCTCAAAATGACAAAATCGAAGCCATCTGCAAAACCCACCTCCAAATCATCGTCGAAAGCGGCCTCTCAAAAGGCCAATCCCACTGAAATTCCACACAAACCATCTCACAATCTTCTGGGTCTTCTCACAAAACCCAGCACCACAGATGCTTTCGACTCCATCATCGCCAAAATGGCTAAATCAAAGTACAAAACTTTGTTAACAGCCGATGCACCAATTTACTTAGCAACCCAACGAGAGTTTTGGAAAAACGCAACCCTTGACAAACAAGGTGAAACTTTGATAGCCATTAACTCCACTTTAAAGGGTAAAGCTGTTCAAATCACGCCACAATCTATATCAGAAGTCTTTAAACCCGAGGATCAGCAAGGTAAAACTTCTTTCCCTAAAAACGAGTTAAAAATCGACTTCATTGAGAGAGGGTATGCAGACACAATGATGAAGAAAGCTACCTTACAAAAAGGTTTCTTTCCTTCTGCAACAAGGTTTTTATTCCATACCCTCCTAATGTGTGTTTCAAACAAAACCACTTCTTTTAATGAAATACCATTAAAGATTCAAAATCTGGGATATGCTATTCTTCAAGAAGAAAATTTTAATTTTTCTCGGGAAATCTTTAATGATTTGGTTAACAATGTTGAAACAAAATCATTCTTACTGTTTCCAAGGTTTTTAAGTTATTATTTTGAAAAGAAATTCAGTAAGGATGATATTGCTGCAATAAACCAAGGTGAATATTTTCAAATGAACAGCTTAACTGCTGAAACTTTTACAAGAATGTTAACACCTTGCAAAACACAAGCAGAGGTGCCTGAGCAGAATTTAGCAGCTACCACTGCTCCTCAGGTATCTGCTGCTGAGCCCACTGCTCAAGGTGATCAAAGCAGCAGAACAACTGTTTTGAAACCCACACCTACAATCCACAAAAAGCCACACAAAAAGAAAAGTCAAAAACCCCCCCAAACCCATCAAAAAGGCAACTCTGGAGGATGAGATACCAGAGCAACTGCCAGTGACAAAACAAAAGTCACAAGAAACCACTGCTGCTACTTCCTCACAGCAGTTGGTACAAATATCTCAACCCATAACCACAGCTCCTCCTGCTTCTTCACAAAAAGAACAGGTTGTACAAATTGGGACACCACATCATGATGCTCTGGAATCACTTGATTCCATCATCCACAGCCCAATTCCCGGGGCAAATTCTGTTTCTAAGCCAAACATCACATCCACAATTCCCCCACCAACTAAACTTCTGTTGGATGCAATCGATTTGAACCAGGCACTAATCAGTCTTTCTCAATCACATATTAATGAGAATATACCTCAACAAATGACTGGGTCTGATGTATCAATCCTTGCTAACCCACCAACACAACCTGAGGAGGTTACACCCCTTGAGTTACAAGTAACTCTTGGTGGTATTCCAAGTGAAGCAGCCACTACAACTGTTGAATCCATTGGATTGCAGTTGGACAGTGGTTACATTAATAAGACTTTCTTGGAGGCAATTCCTTCCATAGCACCTCTGACATCTACCAGTGGACTTTTCTTGACCTCTGGCAACATCAAAAGATTGTCAAGTGTTGAAGGGAGAAGACCCTAGTACCAAGAAAAAGGGGCATCAGTGGTTAATGTTTGGAGTAAACTCCCTACCTCAACCACTGATAAAACCACTGCTAGTGGGAAATCAGATGATCCCATTAAATTGGGTGATGGTTTAAAATACCAGAAATTGACGGATCGTGTTGAAAAACTTGATAACTTTGTTGCAGAACTCAAAGATATGCTGCAACAGTTGTTACAAGTACAAAAGGTGCAATCCACTGCTGTTCCATCTCAAGCATCTGCTCCACCACAAGCACCTGCTACAAATGAGCTCTGGAATCTCTTTCAACCTTTTCTCCATCAGCAAGCACAAATGGCAGATCAGCAACATGAAAAACATGTACTAAAGCTGAGAAATACAATGGAGTCTAGGTTCAAGAACACCCAGGCTGATCTCAAGGCTCTAAAAGCCCAGCTCCTACATACCACTGGCACTGCTCCTCCAACTATCTTCTTTATTGATCAACTCCCTCCAGATAATGCCAAAAAGGGGGAGAAAATTCAGGAGTGGAAGAAGAAGGGAATAGATGATGGTCTTTACCTTGAACCAGAAAGAGAAAACATGACCAAAAATATCCCTTTGCCAGATGGTAGCAAGAAAGTTGATGAGACCACAAATGCACTGGCAGAAGTAGTTGCAAGTGTCAAAAAGGATAGAGAGGCCAAGAAGAAAGCTAGGGTGGATTATCCAGATCAGGGTGCTTCTGGGTCAAAGGATGATGAAAATCCTGTTGATGAAAAGAAGAAGCCTACTAGAAAAGTAAGGCAACCCAAATCCATCCCAACCAGACATTCAAAGTCTGCTCCTAAACCACCATTCAAAACAGCTGTTGTAACTCCTGTTGTATCAACTACTGCTGGTACTTCAGTGGTTTCAACATCTGTTCTCACTTCAACACACACCACTTCAACACACACCACATCCACTGCTTTACCACCATCACCACCAAAAACAAATTCACCACCATCTCCTGCCAAAAAGCAGAAGACAGCAGATGTTACAACATCTGTTGTAATGACAACAGTGGTTGAAACACCAGTTGTTTCAACAGCTGTTAGTCAATCACAAACCACTGCCACCCAATCTACCACCACTGTTCCACCCAAAACATCATCAGTCCCTCCTCAAACAAAAAGGAGAAGGCTAATCCTCAAAGATGATGACTATTCACCACCACCAACATCTTCAAAATCCTTATCACTTGTCACAATTCCAAAACCCATACCTCTCTCTTCAGCTCAAATTCTAAAGCCATTACCTCCTGCTGGTGTCTTATTTCCTCTGGAACTCATTGCAGTTAGGGAAGAAATCAAATCCTTCTACTGTGAGGACGACCCAGCTAAAAGGAGTTTGCCATCAATTGAAGGATATCCCAGGCCTAACAATATCGAAGAATATTTGAAAGCCAAGCAAGCAGAGGATATCGCAATAAAAAACAGACAAGGGAAATCTGATAGGGAATTTCAGCAAAACTATCAGTTTCTACTCACACAGGTCAGTGCTATGGAGCAATTTGCCAAAAATGTATGTCGACAACTCTCAGAAAGGGCAGACGAGTCCTTGAGAAAAGACTACATTGAGAACATCATGACCTACAAGAAATACAAGGGGGAGAAACATATGTACAAAAACTGGACCATTCCTGAGCTTGAAAAAGAGGCAGCCAGGATTCAAGAAATGATCAAAAATAAGGTCAAGCAGACTCCTCCTGAAAAATTCAAACAGATTGAAGCTGATAAGGTTTTAGAGTTGAAGAGAATGAAAGAAGAGCTATAGCAGCTAATTATGGGTCAAAGAATTCTATGACAAAGTGGGGAGAAGATAGGGTCAGGGCTACCTACAGAAAGTTAGAGGAACTTAGAAAGAAAGATCCAACAGTTCCAAAAAGGCCTGACTATTCTAAAGCAGAGGTCTCAAAAAGACCACCAAAGCTGCAAGTCAAGAGAACTACTGCTCCAGCTGGTGCTGCCATCTACAAAAGAAGGAGTCAAAACCAGTCAGGGGCTGAAACAGTTCAAGATCTAAATGCTGGAAATGCCATTGTAAAAGAGGGCATTAGATTAATGATGAAAGAAGATCCTGAATTGGAACTACCTGCAAGCACTGCTCAGACAGTGTTCAATAGGCCATCTTCACCAAACTCCTCTTCAAATAAAAATCTCCCAAGAAACCCATCAGGCTCAAAAGTACTAAAGTGGGAAGCTGACAAACAGACTCATGTATTGACTCTGTTCAGGTCTGATGGAGAAGTGAAGAAAATATCAAGGGAACAAGCACTTGGCCTAAGTCTTGAAGATTTGCAGGATCTCCTTAATCTTCCACTTAGCAGGGATGATGAAGACACAGATGCCTTAACCTTTGAACTACAACTTAAAGGGCAAATAAGGGAACTGTTGATGAGGCAATAAAGTTCCACAATAATGAAGAGTTTTGGCATTATCTGTTCCAGGGGGAGATTGTTAGGATCGAACCCTACCAGAGGAACATATAATAAAAGCCAAAACTGGATCAGAACAGTGGATCCAGAATAAGCAGATGTTTCATACAAGTCTCTCCCCTGGAAAGTGATTTTCAACATCTGCTGACCTCCTATCTACTGATCATGCAACCTGCTGACCCACAACTGTTGTTCAAGTAAAGATCTGATGAAAGACTAAAGCTCTGTTGTTCAATCTACTGCCTTGAGTCAAGCACTACTGATCCGGACAAGTACTGCTGGGTTCACAGCAGTGGAGGGATGCAGCAGTTGTTTATTATGTCTTTATATAATGTAATGTAATAGCAGTAGTTTAGCATAGCAGTGTTTGTATTGATCAGAGGTTAGAGTTTGTTAGGAGGTTAGATGTCACTTTCATGGTGACGTCAGCTTAGATGCTCAGTGGTTTGCTAGTGCCTATAAATAGAACAGTGCTCTGTACTGTTCTATTAGCTCTTGGCAACAATCGTCTTCTTTGCACGAACAATCACTGAGCTCTGGCTGAGGGGGAGTTTGTATTCAATCATTGCAATTGTAATCGTAATTGAAATAAATTCAATCTTTCGGTTCGTTGTGAAAAATGTTTGATCAAAGCAATACTCTCGTTTGATTGTATGCAAAGTTTGTTTCCATCTTAATTCCGCTGCACAACTCATCCATTTCCATCTTAATTTCAAACGTAAAATACAATCAAAACCAAACTCAGATCCAACAAAAATGTCTTGTATTATCAATTTAACACTATTTCAGATCAGCAGACACATCGGCAGCACTTCGGTACCGGAAACATGAAAATTACAAATGATTTCGTTTGAGGGGTATTTATAGGGATTAGGGATGCTAATTTCGCTTGAAAGTGGCACTGGCCATGTCAAGCGGAATTAACTATGTTGATTTCGCTTGAAAGTGGCAAATGTCATTTCAAGCGAAATTAACCAACACACCACCCAAACCCTTGATTTCTCGTACTACGTGCCCTGATCTAACAATTCTAATACTATACTCGATACAAGACGAAGTCGACAGACGCATGCACCAACAGACTCCCCCTCGAATGTTGACGAGTCTTCACAATCTTCAGTCTTTATCAGTCTTTGGGCTCTTTCAAAATATCTGACAGAGTAAGCATTCTCAATCTTTTACTCTCTATTATCATCAGGATTCGATTCTGGCTCTTATATCTACAGACTTTTCTCTCCATCAGATGTTGATCTAATCTTCAATACCAGAATCACAATCTGGCTCTTGAGTCTTCTAATTCTCTTGATCAGATCTCTTGATTCCTTAAGTTCATCAGCATCAGCAGTTCCAGGATCATAACCTGGCCTACCTGCACAAACTCTACCTCACAATAAATTTCACAATTTTAACATTTTACAAATTTAGAACTTTGCTAACCACTTTATAAACTCAGTTCAAAACATCAATTATTGATATAACAAATTTAATTTCTGATGATTACATGTATGAATATTTTTTTTAAAACACACACTACCAAACCTGTTCATCATGTTCAGCACTCGGAATTTTGAAAATCAGCTTTTCAACATCAGTTGTCTAAAATCTTTTTGAATTTTTCAAAATCTATGCTAAAACACTCCGAAAATCTTTTTGGATCTTTGAAATTAAAATGAAATTCAGTAAAGAAATATTTACATGCAATATTTTTGTGAGTTTGTGTAAGAGGATCATATCAGTTTTTGAGACAAATCACCAACACCGTTAAACTTTAAACATTTTAAGTTCTAAATGATTCACTTAGATTGTCAGTATACTGATCCACTTAAATTTTCACACAAAGTTCAACTGTTTCGAGTTACGAGATTAATGTTTTAAGCGACTTAAACTTATTCGCGTGCCCCACCTCAGAATATACTCCCGTATCCAGATCCCAATATTCAGTCTTACAGGTGAGTATACCTAGATGATATCTGTAAAGGGTTAAATAGCGAGGCCGTGAGAGCTCAGGTCAGAACTTCCGTTCAGCAGAGAGATGACGGCTCGACTTTAGGTGAGTCCCCTTTAGAGGATCTTTTCTTCAACAGCACATGATTAGCATTTTTCAATGTTTCATCATTTTTTATGCTGAGGACAGGCTTTATATTTCAAGCAAGCAGTAATGTATTCTCCGGGGACTAGGCCATTGCTTCCGTAATATTAGAAGTCCCGGGATAATACCCCAGATATCACTGAGTATAAAGACCTAGTATCTCAGAAAGAGAGACCTTTCAAACAAGATTTCGGGGGTTACCCATATCTCCGAGAGATGTTACCCACGATAAGCAAGTTTGAATTTAGAGTAAATTACAAGTTTTGTCCTTTATGTTTGTCCAAAATTGCAGGCGCTGTCCTTTGTCTTTAAAATTGATGAGTTTTGTCCTTAATGTTTGCAAATCTTGCACGTTATTTCCTTTAGGCCAAACCCAGTTAGATTTTTTTGGTTAAATTTGATTATCCAAGGGTATTTTTGTCATTTCATTATCCAAGGGCTATTGTGTAAAACAATTTATGTTAGAGGGACTATTGTGTCAAATTTAAAAGTTTATGAAATAAAAACCTGCTCTCTCTCTCTCTCTTAATTAACTCCTGCACATTCTCTCTCTCTAAACTAAACACTCTCTCTCTCTCTAAACTAAGATGGCGACAGTGATGGTGGTGATCCGGCGGTTCTCTTTCTCTCTTCCAGCGGTTCTCTCTCCTCTCTCCCGTTCTTCTCTCTCTCTCTTCTAGTTCTCACAGATTAAAAAAACCCTAATTCCCCCAAATTCCAAACATCCGTTCGGTTATCGATCGATTAATTGAACTTCTGGCTGTTTGAATCTCGATCTGGAACAGTTGAGGCGGTTACGGAGGTTCGTGATCGGTTAATTGAAGGAGCTAGGGTTTGGTTAGATAGATAATAAAAAGGGGATCGGAAAAGTGGCTGATGGTTGAGGTCGCACGGTACGGAGAACAACGAGATTTGATTAATAAGAGTGATGATGGACGATTATTGGTATGTATGGGCGGTGGGAAGGTGAGTTGTGGTTCCACCGGTGGCACATGTGGCCGGTCCCATCTTCCTCCACGCCGTCTGTAGCTGTTCAGAACAATTCATTCGTATTTGTTGATACTAACTCTTTCTCTAAAGTATATATATATCATATGTATATGTTTTGTTATTTTAGGGTCTGTGTATGTGTATGTGTGTTTGTAAGTTGTTGATCTTTATGATTAGTATACCTTTTTGAGTGTTTTTGTAAATATGTGTTGTATTAGAATGCTATGGTAATTAGCTGTTACTTTGAATTGGTTGTTTGTACGGTAATTTACAGTTACAGTTGGGGTTTATATGCATTAGTTTCCTTTTCATTACATTACTTTGAATTGGTGAACGGGTTGAGGGGGTGAAAAAGCCCATTCTGAAGGATTGATCATCTGAAATGATGGGGTTGAAGATGAACCAGGGGTGTTATTAGGGTTTGGGGTTGAAGATGAATTGGGGTTTAAATTGTACAAAATGACCCTTTAATAAAAGTTATTTACAAACTAGCCCCTGGAAAGCTCAAATGACAAGAATGCCCTCATGTGCCTTGCACATGACCAGATTTAACTAAAAAATCTAACTGGGTTTGGCCTAAAGGACATAACGTGCAAGATTTGCAAACATTAAGGACAAAACTCATCAATTTTAAAGACAAAGGACATCGCCTGCAATTTTGGACAAACATAAAGGACAAAACTTGTAATTTACTCTTGAATTTATGTTTATATCTCGTCGCAATCTACTAAATGTGTAAAAACCTACTGGCACATCATCAGTGAGACCGTTTATCACATTTTTTACTTTCCAATTCTTTAGCATGCCGTGATCGTCCACTGATGTACTATCATTTCCTCTTTTTCACAACAAAACTCATTTTTATTTTATCATGTTTTTGACTTTTTCAAATTTTCTAATGTTTTTGGATTTTCTGAAATTCTTACTCCCCCTAAAATTCAAAATCATTTAAAGGAAATTTGAAAACAAACTATACAAGGTAAATTGACAACTGATATCGAATCACTTCAATTCGCCATCCACTTGGCATAAACAATCAGAACTCCCCCTCACAACAAACTATTTTCCCATTATGATTTCAAAACACTTAAGTTTGTTTTAATTAAATGGTTTTTCCGGAAAATAAGTTTTGTTGATTTTACCACTTGTAGATTAGGGGATCACTTCATCACCTTGTTCTCTTAACCACTTGAAATATTTAACAATTTTAAAATCAAATAACAAACATCACTTGTAGAAAATCAAGTACAATTTAATGTCCCTGATTTACCACTTGTAAGTCGAAATATCACCTAAGTGACTTTCTCAAGAAAGATGCCGAATCCTGCTCCACTCTTACCAACCTGGGAGCTCCGGCAAGTCAAGTTTTTAGTTAGAAAATGCTGTCCCCCAAGCCTGACCAGCCTTGGGTGACTTTGGTACACATCTATCCCACCAACATTTAGATTTGTAAAATTCTTTGGCACCTTTAACCTTCCCATCAACCATCTTCCCAAAGATATGTTTGACTTTCCCATTGAAAGCCTTTTCAGCATCAAATTCTTCTTTACCAAAGAAGAATTGATCTAAAATCTCAAACCTACCTTTTGATTTCAGATTATCCTTTGACAATGGTGGAAAGTTTTCATCGTTCAACTCTGGAACGGAATTCTCAACCTTTTTCTCAACAAATGACTCCTCTGATTTTATGGAATCAGATTCATTGTCAGAACTACTCTCAGATTTCACAACCCATCTTTGTTTCTTCAAATCAACTTTTCTTTTGTAAAAACATTTTGAAACTTCACCAGTTTCGAAAGTTGAATTTTCAAACATCTTAGATTTCTCAGTTAGTTGTTTCTTTTCATCAACACATTTTTCTTTCAATTTTGAATTAAAAGAAACTCCCTGTTTTGTGATGTTGGACTGTTGGCAATTCCAAGCAATGTGTCCAATCTTGTGACATTTAAAACACGTTCTTCTCTCAACCCTTCGCTCAGATTCTTTCAACATATTCTTCTTTATTTCAGCAAGAAACTCTTTGTTTGACTGTTTCTAGAATGGTTTCTTCTGCTCTTCTTCAGAACTTCCTCCTGCAACAAATTTCGTTTTTAATTTATAATTTTTCTCATTTTTATAATTTTCCGAAGAACTAAAACCAAGACCTTTCTTTTTGAAATTACCGTTATGGTTTGGTTTCTTTCGATAACCTGTACCAGAACTGTAACCTTTTTTCTTGTTCAATCTTTGTTGAACTCTTGAAGTGTATTTTTTAGGTTTTTCAGTAAGATTTAAATCTTTTATTTCAGAAATATTAATTTCTGTTAATTTGAAAACCTGTTTAATCATTTCAGTTTTAACACTTCTTCTTGGAAATTCCTCATCGGAATATAATTTGTCCGAATCACTCAAAGTATATGCTACTTTGATAGGTTCATCATCCAAATTAGATTTTGATAACAAGAATTCTTTATTGTAAACCCTTTTAACCGGTGAACTCGGACTCTTTTCTGACGAACTCGAACTATCTGACTTAGACTCCGAATTTGACTCTTCATCCATATCCAACACCTGATCGACCACTTTCTTTAACAATACAGACTCATGATCAGTGTCAGACGCTGTGAATGTAACATCATTGTTATCTGGTAACTCATCAATGGTTTCACACTTTAACTTGATGTTGACTGCCTTTTTTAAACGCTCCTCGTTTGGATTTCTGGGGGAATAACTCTCATAGATTGGAGGCAGACACTTTTTATACTTGACACTTTGTTTCTTACCAGCATCCGTGTCTTCCGTCTCTTTATCTTTGAAAGCTTCAAGACCTGCAACAGTAGGATAAACTCGATCAATCAAATAATCACATGTTGTATAACTCAACAACAATCGTTTGATTCTTTCACTTTCAATCTTTTCGAATTCCAACTCCTGCTTCAGTTTCGCACAATCTTCAATATACTCATTTATGACCTTTTGCTTTGTCATTAAAGTTGAATTCATCTTCATCTGAACAGTTTCAACTTCTAAATTTGTCTTTTTCAGACAATCAATTGTTCTGTTCAGAACATCGTATGACTCTTTCACATACTTCACATCGGACAACAAATTTTCTTTTATCTCTTCCAGTTCACTAATCTTCTTGTCTTTCTCGTCACAATGTTTGCAAGATTCTGAACATTTCTCACAAGGTTTAATGACTTCAACTATCTTTTCAACCTCGACGATTTTTTCAACTTCAACAATTTTTTCTACCTCGACGACTTTCTCAACTTCGACGAGTTTTTCAACTTCGACTATTTTTTCGATTTCAACGAGTTTCTCAACTTCAACAATTTTTTCAATTTCAACGAGTTTCTCAACTTCAACAATTTTTTCAATTTCCACGATCTTTTCTACTTCAACAATTTTCTCTATCACTTTCTCCACTTCAATGATCTTTTCTATCACCTTTTCAATCTCTAATTCAACATTTTGTTCTTCAGCTTTCATCTTTGTCTTGTCATCAGCTATTCTCATTTCTTTCAACTCTCTCTTTAATCTGGCCATTTTCTTTCCATACAGCATCTCAACTTTATCTGCAAAGAATAAATTAAAACTATCAGGATCTATACATTTTCTAGTTTAATTAATGTATTCTTCTTCATCATTAGTATCTATGTCACTTCCAAGATGTATTCTTTTCGAACTAGATTTGATTTCATCTTCTTCCAGAATTCTAGCAACAAGACCTGAACCGGGTGGAATGTATTTATCCCAGCTAAATCCCTCTGCAACAAATTCATCATCTTGATCAATTATCCCAAAACAAGCTCTTTTCTCTTCAATGGTACGTGCATGAGCAGTTTGTGGTTGTTTATCAATCTGATGAAAAATTGACTTTTGATAATAATCATTCTTTCCATCTTGTCTTCCTGTTGCTTCTTTGTTTATGCATTCTCGTTTAAAATGTCCCTTTCCTTTGCAATGAAAACAGGTGACTTTCAACTTGTCAAACCCTATTGGAGATTCACTCATTCCCCGAAAATCATCTCTACTAGTGATTTGTGTAAATTTTTTTGCTCTTCGAACAGCACTGGCTAAACACCACTTTACATCCATCAACTCAAGTTCCTCTGCATCAATCTGGTCATAATCCTCTTTGGTAAGCATCGGATTTCCAATTTTGCCACCAATCAAACTTTCATATGATTCCAACATAGCCACGAGGGATGCCATGTGTTGCTTAGCTATTTCTGGAGACAGATTTTGACCATTTTGAATGTTCAAAGTAACATTGCACTGCAGATTTGTAGAATTCTGTTGTTGAGGACTAGGTGTTGTAAAATTTGGATCAAAACTTGAATATAAAGATGAAGATCCACCACTTTGATTCACAGTACTTCCCTTTGTTCCAGAAGAACTATCAGCACTGAAGCCAGTTTGAATCTTTGGGCTTGGAGTAACTTCAAATTTGTTTCCTCTGTAGTATAAACTGACATCTTGTTGAGCATTTGGATTGTTCATGATTGCTGTTTTCTGGATATCTGATGTGTTGAAAAACACTGTCATTTACCCGTGTATTTTGTATATTATTTTGATAGTTTAGAGTCATTTTTATAATATTTAGACATATATTTTATTATTTATTATTATTACAGGTCAGGGTGTGAAAAGGAATGAAAAACGAGCTTAAACGATCAATGCACGAAGAATCAGGAAATATTAAACGAAGCTGAAAGACGAAAGGTTAAATCGCAATTAAAGAAAAGTTCTTAAAAAAAATAGTTCATGGAACTCAAGGGGGCTAAAGTGCACATTATATCAAACTTGAAATTAATTCCATATGATGGCAAGACTAGAATTCACGTGAATTCTAAATTGTTGGCGCAAGGATCAAAAAGAAAAAGAAAAAAAGAAAAGAAATATTATTTGATTATTTATTTTAGGATGGCATACGAATTAGAGGAGGAAGTCACCCAAGACAATGGGCCAGGCCACTACATCTGCAATTGCATTAGAAAGTCCAAATGGTAAAAGGCTGTTTTTGTATAAAATTGTGGAGGATGCAAAATTAAAGGGTGTGCCCTACGGCAATTAAACATCATATGACAGAATAAAAAACGTAGAAGGCAGCAACAACTTTTATTATTGATTATCAGTTGACGGCAACAACGGATACAAGGAAACGAACAGAAGAAAAAGAGGCAGAATTCTTTAGTGGAGAAGAAGAAAGAGAAGGCTCGTGTTGAAGAACTTGGCATAAAGTTTATTGCTTTTGTTCGGTTAGACATCGTTTATTATTTTTGGGTCGTTAAAACTTGATATATTAGACATGTTTGCTGAATTTATAACTCTAAATTTATTTGTGCTTTGCTTTTGAACATGAGTAGCTAAACTTTTATGCTACCTAGGTCGTATTGATGAATACTTTGTGACTTGTAACTTTCGGTTTTGGATAATATAATTTTTGGTTTGATGTTTTGGTAAAATATCTTTGTGTTGTTGATGATAATGCGTATGAATGCTTATAGTAATCGGTTTACTTGATTGTTGCTTTGCGTTTTCTCTACGTTTGTTACTTTGGTAGTTTCAGATCTAGGGTTACACGTGATTTTCCATAGACTTTGTGTTAGTGATATAATCTAGAGGTTTCTTGTCTTAGATAACCCTATAAGCAACCTTGTGAGTCTTTGAAATTAGTGTTTTGCCGCTCTTGAGACCGGGAGGAGATAGAGTGTCGGTTTGTCTAGTTCTTAGGTGTTGGGTAAAGGTGAGACCGGGAGGAGATCCTTACTTAGCTATCTCAGTTTTCCTAGCAAACTCGAGTTGTTATCATCAACCCTAGATTACCCTTTCATACTTTAGGGTGTGTTGTGATTAGCGAGACCGGGAGGTGAGCGAGTCATTTGGGAACCTTAGCATTCCCTAGTGAAGTGAGACCGGGAGGTGATCTGATCTAGTAACCGGTGATTTACACGTCCATTTTAGGATTGTCCTAGAGATGTTAGTGAGACCGGGAGGTGATCTAGCAGTCTTTAGGGTTTTCTTGAGTTAGTCGTATTTTTAGAAACCCGGTAGCCATTCCATTATCCAATTCTGAGAGTTGTAAGTTACGGGTAGGATTCTAGACCTAGGTAGCTGTTTTCTCCTAGCATTTGAGTTTTCCTTCAGTTTCCTGAGTCTTCTACTTTGTTTTATCTTAGTTTATTTATTTGCTTTATTTAGTAATTAGTTAAAACCATTCTCTCAAACAAACAAATTATTAGGCTAGGGCTCGATAGAGGTTTAGTATCAAGAGTCGCTAGATTGTGTCCACGGTTCGATACTCGGACTTGCTTGTTTTACTACTTACGACCGGTACACTTGCCGGTAGTGTGTGGTTTACAGGTTTTTCCAATTTTCAAAACTTGTTGAATTTAATTAAAACATATTTCACACATCAAGTTTTCCAACTCGTGCTCTTCAATTTTCTGAATAAACTGTGCTAGACTCATATTTTCAGATTTTCTCGTGTGTTTAAGAATCATCAAATAAGTTCCCCATTTCTGCTGTGGTAATGCATCAGCAAGTTTATCAACCCATTCATCGTCGTCTTTCTTTATGTCCAATCTTCCCATTTCCAAGACCAAATGACATTATCTATCAATGGTCATCTTTGTTGTTTCATGGTCAAAAGCTACAAACATATCAAATGATTTCTTCAATAACGCCTTTTTGTTTTTTTATCATATCTGCGCTTCCTTTGAACTTCTGAATTAATGCATTCCAAATTGACCTAGCTGTACCATCATGTTGGAGCAAAACAAAGATATCTTCTTTAATCGCTTGTTGAAGAATACTGATCATCATTTTCTCACTTGTATACTTCAATTTATCAATCTCCGAAAAGTCACAAAACGCTTTTTCAAGCCCACGCTTATTTTTCGGTTTCTCGTAATCTTTTTCCAGTGAACACCATGCGTCAAACTTTTAAGCTTGCACCCAGTTTTCAAATCGATTTTGCCACCCTCTAAAATCTTCAATGTACATAAGCTTTGGTGGTTTTTGATGAGTCCCCGTTTCATTCTCACTGTACAATGTTTTAGCGGCTGTAACTGGTGCAACTGGTGTAGCAAACGCATTATAAAATTCCTCTTCCATGTTTCGGAAAATTGTTTCACGAAAACACAAGTCTCAAACGGAATATAGATTCAAACGGAATCAACACTCAAACGGAATCACCTTTGAACCGAAATAACACCCTCAAACGAAATTACTTTGAAGCGGAATCACTAATTTCGTGTGAACCAGCACACTTTCAAGCGGAATACCAATTTGAAACGAAATTAACTTATTTCGTTTGGAACGTCTCAAACGGAATTACACCCTGAAGCGGAATCAGGTAATTTCGAGCGGAATCAAGGATATTTTTCAAGCAGAATAGCAAGTTCAAGCGGAATTAAGTGCTAATCTCGTTTGAAATGCTGCTGACGTCATCTTTTTGATCTGATTTTCAAGCGGAATTATAGTTTTTATCAATTTTAAGCTGAATTAAAGTCTAATACTTTCAAGGATTCATTAAAACACTGTTTCGCATGACATGTATAAAATTCAAACCATTTTGACCGTGAAATTTTGTTAATTTTGTAAAAGAAGTTGTAGAAATCAGAAATTATGACTGTTTCGGCAAGAACTCTTCCTCCTGAGCTCTGATACCACTTGTAGGATCGTTTTGTGACCCAAACGAGTCGATCAGAAGAGTTCTAATCTATTTCAAAGGCGAAAACAATGAAATGGACTTGTAAAACAGCTTGATTCACTTCAAAATGTCTTGTATTATCAATTTAACACTATTTCAGATCAGCAGACACATCGTCAGCACTTCGGTACCGGAAACATGAAAATTACAAATGATTTCGTTTGAGGGGTATTTATAGGGATGCTAATTTCGCTTGAAAGTGGCACTGGCCATTTCAAGCGGAATTAACTATGTTGATTTCGCTTGAAAGTGGCAAATGTCATTTCAAGCGAAATTAACCAAAACACCACCCAAACCCTTAATTTCTCGTACTACGTGCCCTGATCTAACAATTCTAATACTAGACTCGATACAAGACGAAGTCGACAAACGCATGCACCAACAGAAAAGATGGTGTGGGACGAATGGTATGTTGAGAGGTTGAGAAGCTACCAAAGATAGCGCCTAAACTGCAGAGTAACCAATGTTGTTTGTCCTCATCGTTAACCGGATGGCCGATTGCGGCTAGTTGATCGGCGATGGCTTTGAATTTCCGACCGAAATCGGAGACAGAAGCTGTACCTTTTTGAAGGGTCCGAAGACTATCTTTCAGATTTTGAATACGCTCGATTGAGCAGTGGCTGTAAGCGTTGGCCAAGGCTTTCCAGACGGATGAAGCCGTGTTGTGACTAATTGTTTCAGCCATTGCTTCTTTAGTAAGCGTAGAATTGATGAGAAGTAAGACTTTTTGATCCGCTACTTTCCAGGTCACGAAGTTAGGGTTGGCAATGGTTTCTTTGTCTTTGGTGAGAGTTTCGGAAGGGGAATGAGCATACCGTCGACATGGCCGAGAAGGTTAAGGCATGTGAGAACAGGGCTTATTTGTTTCTCTCATGGAAGGTAGTTTATGGAGGTGAGTTTAGTGTTGATTAGATGAGTTAGAGAGTGTAGAGGAATGGAGGATAAATCAGAAGAGGAAGACATGGCTGGGCAAAAAGATGAAACAGACAGAAGGTTACAGAAGAGGAAAAACAACAAAAAGGAAAGAAGAAAGAAGTGGATCTCAGGCTGATACTATGAGAATGTGGAAAATATGGAAAATCTCACTGATTGTATATTGCATAATACAACATCTATATATACATGAGAGAATACTAATCTATAGCAGATGAATACTCCTGTTTACAAATATAGAATATATAGAACAATGCAGCCAAAGGAATAATAAAGTTCATTGATATGGAGCCACTAATGTTGCCATTAGTTTTCTTTCAGTTATTTTTTTTCTTCTGACAATTTAACATGCTAGTAAACATAAATAAAGGAAAAAATCACTTAAATATATATTTTGATCAAAGGAGCCACCAAAATGAATATATATATATATATATATATATATATATATGAGGGTGGTGATACTATATATCAGAGAGGGTGGTGATACTGAAAATAAAAAAAATGGTGATACTGAAAATAAAAAAATTAAAACTTGAAAATAAAAGGAAAATTAAAACTTACTTTTGATGGAGATATGCACAACGGATGAAGGTGGATGATGGATGAGAGTATGCACAGCGGAGTAGAAGGTTGCAGAAAAGAGGTTTATTTTTTTTATGTGTGTGTTGGAATATAATATGAAGAACTGGAGAAAATTTGGGATGTTAAGGGAGTGGAGCTAAAGAGATATGGAGAGAGTTTTAGTGTGCCATTAAAGTAGTAATTCTATTACTCGTAATGGTTCTGAATATGTTACAACGGTTTACAATAGAAGGACTGCTCCCCATCCTTCTTTGCATCCATCTGTTTCAATAATTATATAATCTGTAACTAATGGTAACTCTAATGGTTTAATATTTTTGACTGCTTTTTTGATTTCTTTAACTAGTTTAATATCTTATTGATTAAAATACCTTTGACCGTTTTTAGTGGTTTTACCATATAAAGGTCCAACCAGTTTTGACAAGTTTGGAATGAATTTTCTAGCATAATTTACTAGACCCAAGAAGGCTTGTATCTGTTTCAAATTTTCAAACTTCTCTGGAAAACTTAGAATTTTTGTAGAAATATGTGATTGCAATTCTATTTTTCCATTTCCAATTTCTAATCCTAAAAAAGAAAATTTTCTTTTAAAAAGTTCCATTTTTCTTTTTGAAACTACTATACCATTTTTCTTTATTTCTCCAAAGACCTGTTGTAAGTGTTTCTCATGTTCCTGCACTATATTACTTGCAACTAAAATATCATCAATGTATACTAAGCAAAAATCAAATTTTAAAATATACTGTCCATAAATCTTTGAAAAATTGAAGGTTCATTTTTTAGTACAAAACTATGGACATTCCATTCATATTGCCCTTCAGAACATGTGAAAGTTGTCCATGGTTTAAAGCTTTCTTCTAATTTTAACTGGTTATATCCTGATTTTAAATCAAATTTTGAAAATACTTTTTTGTTTTGTATAAGATTTAGCAAACTGTCTTTATTAGGTATATTATACCCATCATCGATTGTATTATCATTCAATCTTTTATAATTATAAACTATCCTAGCTTTCCCTCTTTTTATCTCACTGTGGTTTCTTACTAAAAAAACTGTAGATCTATGAGGACTTTCTGATTTTCTAATTAATCCTTGATTTACCATTTCAGGGATTTGTTTTTTAAATTCTTCTTTATCTAATGGGCTGTATTCTATATTAGCTGTTCTGATTATTATATCAGGATTTTTTAATTTAAATTTACAAATATATTTTACATTTGATTTTGTTATATTTTCTCCAATATATCCTATTTTTTTCTAAATGTAATATCATAGGATGATTTACATTTTTTGTAATATCTTGCCCTTTTTCTATTTCATGACTTAAAAAATCTGTTAAAAGTTTTAATGACTCATTTTCTATAAACTTTCTGTTTTGTGTTTTTAAGAAATCTAAATTCCCTTTATCCCCTCTTTTTTGAACAATTTGTGTTGTATTCATATATCTAAGGGTTGGTATTGTATATAATTGTTTACTTAGTGTTATAAAATTCCTTGTAATTGTTACTGCACCATTTAATCCTAATATGAAATTTAATCCTATTACAAAATCTTTTGATTTAATATTTGGTGGATTAATATTTATTTGTGGCATTTCATATTTTATACTGTAATTGTTTGCAAAATCTAAGAACTGTATTCCTACTGGTTCTAAACAATGTGTAATAGGTATTAATCTGTCTTCTACTGTTCTTGTACTTAATTCATACGATAATTTTTTATGATATTCTATAGGTGCCAAACTATATGAAATTAAGCTTTTTGTAGCTCCTGTATCAACTAATGCTGTTAAATCTAGGTATTTATTATTATCCAACCATAAACGACATTGTATATTTATCATGTTTGTTGATCCTTGTGTTTGTATGTAAGTTTGATCATCTGGTTTTTGTAGAGCCATTTTACTTATTTCTTCTGTTTTAATTACTCTTTCAAGTTCTTCTACTTTGTTTTCTAAGTTTTTTATTTTTAAATTATGTAACTCTATTGTTAATTCTAATTTGTCTATTCTTTCATTTTCATTGTTTTTGAAACTTGTTTTAACTTTAGATGTTGTAGCTATATCTTTATCATAAATTTCCTTAAGACATTTAAAACAAATTTTTGTAAAACATTTATTACACTGTGACCTTTTTTCTATACTAGGGTAATATCCACAATTGTAACATCTTATGTGATTATTTCCTTTATTTTGTTTCTAATCATGTTCACAATTTTCTTCTGTATTCATATATGTATATGTTACTTTTGATGTTGGATTTTCTTCTTCACTGTAAATACTATATATTGATTCGTTATCAGATTCATCATCTGTTCCTAGAGCTTCTATTTCATAATCTTGTAATTGCTCTATTAAATTAGCTCTTTCCATATTTTTTCTCTTATTTTGACATTCATTAGCTAAGTGTGTTGTTTCTCCACAAGTGTAACATTTACATTTTCGTGTTTGTGGTTTTTTAACATATTTATTTGTATTATAATTTTTTCTATAATTTCTATTATATGTTGTGCTTTTTCGTATCTTTTTCTTTTTATCATAAACTCCATATGCTTGTGGTGTATAAATTGTTGTTTTACAGAATGCATAAGCATTTCTTTTTAATTGTTCTTGTAATGCTACTTCTTTGCATTTTTCTTCTAGTATGCCAAATGTATAAGTTATTCTTGGTCCTATTCCTAAATTATGTTGTGTACCATAATTTGTTTTCCATGCTTCATGTATAGATTTTCCTAAATCACCTGGTAATTTTATAAAGTATTTATCACATAAACTATCATCCATTGGTTTTCCTGTTTGTGATAATAATCTTGTAAAATCTAGTGTGAATTCATTTATATATTTCATATCTGCTATACTTAATTGTTCTAAATTTCTAATAGCTGTATCCTGTATTAGAGAATTATTTTTTGCTGGATCAACCCCTAATATAAGTGTTCTAATTTGTGATGTAAAATTATAAGGATTATCCCCTAATGCTTTAAGATTATTTATTTCTTCTGGATTTTGTGTTTTCTTACTTTGCCATATTCCTAATGCTATTGGTCCTAATGTAGTTTCTAAATATGAAAACATATCCATGCTGTCTTTTTTATTTGTTTCCCATAATCTTACTACATTTTGTTCCCATGTTAAAACTTCATCTATTCATAACTGGGGTTTTTGTTGTTCTAATAATAACATATTTCCACTGTATATTTGTCCTATAGGCAATCTTCTTCCTTTTCCTATAGAATTAGACTCTTGTTGATAATTAATTGTTGGTTGTGTCCATGGTTCTCTGCCATGACTTTCGTGTGTACCACTATATTCTCCTCCCCATTCTATTTTTGGTCTTTTTAAGGGATTAAATGGATTAAACATTTGTGTATCCATAAAATTTTGTTCTTGTTTATAAAAATCTGATAACATTACTTTTCCATTCATAATATCTTCTACTAATGGCAAATTATAATATTCTTGTAATTTTTTATAACTTTCTTCATAGTCCATACCTAATTCTGTTATACATTCTATAATCATATCATCTACCTCTTGTTGTATATTTATTTCTGTAAATTTTCTATCTATAATTTGTTCTATTGTTTTATTTGTTTCCTCTACTTTGAAACAATCTATTGATTCTTCTTCATAATCTAATAGTGTGTAATCCATTGTTTCTTCTTGTTCAAATTTTAATAAATTTACATCTATTTCATCTTCTTCATTATCTGTATTATATATAAAAGGTGTTTCTTCTTCTTCTATATTCATAAAATGATATTCTTCATCATCATTTTTCTCTGTTTGTTTTTCTTTAAAGTCAGTATATCTTAACTTTTGTTTTCCATTAGTTTCTTCATATATATAACTTTTCTTAGGTATCAAAACTGTATTTTCTTCTTTTTCTTGTAAATCTTTTAAATCCCATTCTAATCCTGTTAACTGTTCTGGATCTATTTTTATTGGTTCTATCATTTGTATAGATTTTGATGCAATTGTTTTTACTATTCCTTCTATATTTACTTTGTATTTCATTCCTGAACTGTTACTGGCTTTTCCTAGTACTCCTATACTTACTACTAGGTTATTTCCTTCATATTCTTCGTAACCTTTTGTTTGTAAGGCTATTTTAATGTTTTGTAAATCTTTAACATCTTTTAAAATGTCTGGTGTACAATAAAATATTGCTATGTTTTGACTTAAATCTACCTCCATACCTGAGATTATAGCTTTTTTCATATCGGTTTTCCAACTTTTATCAAGTATTAGAGCTAATAGTTTTGTTCCTAAATTTTTTCTTCCTAAAGCTTTAACTCCTATTACTATTAGTCCTGTGTGTACAAAGTGTTTGCTTTGTTTTTTAATTTTTTCAATAGTATCTGGTGATAAAAGATCTAGAGTTACTGTATTATCTACTACCCTTAAACTTTCTTCTCTACTACTTCTTATAAGAGTTGTGTTTATGTTTAATCTTCCTGTTTGATATAATATTCTTGGATTTAATATGTCTAATTGATGTTGGTTATATAATTCCAAGTTTCTGTCTAAATCTATTTCTTCTTCTAGTTGTATTATTTGTCTATTACTGTTGGATCCTGATCCTCTTCTAATTATTCTATTTAAAAAATTGTCTGATGTTATACTATCATTTATATTACTTGTAGAATTTCTAGCTTCCTGTATAGTTCTACTTCTTCCTAAAAAAGTTATTGTTATTATTCATTTTCTTGGTTGCCAGTGTGTATATGGAGTAGGCTTTTTCTCTGTTTTTAATTTTTGTAAAGCTTCTGTGATTTTTTCAACTTCTAGAGGTATATTATTTTCAATACTATTCTTATTTTTTCCTATTAATATATTAGACTGATTTTTTATATAATCTAGGTTTTGTGATAATTTTTTAAATTATGCTGTTAAGTTTTCTATTGTTTGTTTATTATTTATAGCTTCTTGTTGTAGACTAATACTCAGATTTATAAATAAATCTACTAGAGTGTTTAACTGTGAGTTATTTGTATGTAAAGTATGTTCACAAAGGTCTTTAATATTACAAACTATAGTAAAATTATCTGTTATAAAAGGTTTTCGGTGAGCTTTTTCAGAAAATTCTAAATTTAAGAATTCTAAACGCTTGATTGTTTGAGAAGTACCAATGATTAATGAATTCCAACTCTCTTTAGCTTTTATCCCTTATTCCAAATTTCTCTTAAATATTTTCTTATATTCCAACTATTTAAGAACAATAATAACAAGCTAATCTATTAACAGATGTAAACTAATCTATTAAACGATTTTGTGTATATATTCTTTCTTTTAAATTAGCTCGTTGGTATATATAATACCTTAAACGATATTCATCTATATAATCTAACCAATCTGCTGATTGTAAAGAAAGAATTAGTCTATCATATCTTTTTAATCTATTTAAAAGTTTTCTAATATAAAAACTAGTCATAATAGTTAACCCTTTCGTTTATGATGTTATCAAAGCAACTATCTTTTCCACAATCTTCACCTAAGAGAGTTTTCCAAAAATACTGGCATAACACGCCATAAAAGGAACTTTTCTTAGTCTATTAGATTTTAAGAAAGCCTTTGCTCTGATATATATATATATATAGGGTAGGGTTCATGCGAGAACCACCTTTATTGCGAGAACCGCGAAAACCAATGTGAACACAACAAACTAACCTAAAAAAACCTAACCCCCCTCCCCACCCCCCACCCAAGCTAAATGCTAAAAACTAAACACTAAAAAAATCTAAGAAACACACAAAAATATTTTTTTTAAATATTTTTTATGTAAAAATCGCTACTTTTAGTAGCCAAAAAAACTTTTAAATTTTTTTTAATAACGAAATACAACGATTTTTCATTAAAAGATATTTCTGTTTTTTAGCTATTTTTAGATATTTTTGGTTGTGTTCACATTGGTTCTCGCGGTTCTCGCAATAAATGGTGGTTCCTAACGGATCTTTCTCCTATATATATATATATATATATATAGGGTCGGGATTTAGAGAAAACGCTCAAAAGTGTGAGAACGGTGAGAACGCTTACCGATCGTCCGATCAAAACAATCTATGGACTAGATTGGCGCGGTGACGTTTTCTTAAATAACATCAATTTTATTACGTGGAGGCGCTTCATTAAGGGTAAAAGCGTCTTTTGACTACTCCAAACAAAACGCCATCTCATGAAAATAAAACGCCAAAACAAAAATCACACAGCATTCTGCTAAAAACGCCATTAGATATAAAACGCCAAATTTAATTATAGTAAAATCCCGCCTAAAAAAACCGCCAAAAATCCTATATATACAACAACTCAGACATTCAATTAAAAAAACACAAAACAAAAACCCCAAACGCCATATTTAATATATACCACCAGACTAATAAACGCCAGAAACCCCAAACATCAAATATATTGCTGTTAATAAAGTGTAGCTGTATGGTGTGGACAACATTGTCAGTTATATTTCTTAACTGAGGATTAACAATGTTATCCAACACCATACAACAACACTTTATTGATTTTAGCATGATCAAATTTACAGTTTTAAGATGGTTTATTTGTGGCGTTCTTTTTATCGGTAAAACGCCAAAAAAGATAACATTTTGGCTGAAAGAGTATAAAATCAATAACATTTTTGCTACATGAGATGGGCAAAAATTAAAGAAAAAGAGGCTGATTTCATACGAAAGTCGAAACAACCAGTGAAGATGCTTCAAAAGAAGAAAGAGACAGGTGACAGTGAAAATTTGAAGATCAATATTTATTTTGTTTAATTTTCTTTTTCAGTTGATTGTTATTTAATAAACAACGCCATATCTAATAAAAACGCAAAAAAAAAAAAAAAAATGTCTTACACCTTTAGCGTTTATCAAACCATCATAAAATGACTTTGGACAAGTATTATAAAAAAAACTTTTTTTATGTATTCTTTTTTTTTGTTTTTTCCTTTTCACTTGATTGTTGTATATAATAAAACGTCATATATAATAAAAACGCCAAAACAGTCAAAATGCTTCTTTAAACGATATCATCCAGTTAAAACGCCCCACCAAAAACTCCCAAACTATAATAAAATTAGTTTAAAAAAGTATAATAAAAAAACAAAAAAATAAAAAACAAACTTGAAAATGTAACTAGAAACAGTAACTTCAAATCAGGAAAACTGAAGATAGTGAAAATTTATTATATTAGAATCTAAAATGTCAAACTTGAATGATGGGACGTGTTACAGACTTCAGAGATAAAGCTTGTCAAAAACAATAATTACAAACAGTAACTGAAAAGACGAATACTTTATTATAATAACGCACCGCCTAACTTACGTGCCAAAAAGAGATCCTATAAAACGATACATCTCAGCAACTTCCATTTGATCAAACAAAAAAAAACGCCAATTCTACTAAAATACCACTCACTGTAAAACACCAAAAAAATCAAGATGGCTAATATGCTTTCTTGGATATTCAGTATTGTTATTCGTCAAGTTTCACTGAATGAATTGTTAGGGAGGCAAGTAACTCAGTAAGATTTTGCTGCATGAGATGGACAAAAAATCAAGAAAAAGATACTAATGCCAGTCATATGACATTTTTGTATTTTTTGTTCTTGAAGAAGGCTTGGATGAGGAGAAGAGATCAATGACACTGAAGAGTGGGATGATGATAAAGATGAAGATCAACATGAAGAAAAAGCGAAAAACCCACCCACACGTCATAGATCTATGTCCCCAAACATCTAGAAAAAAAGCCAGTACAACAGACGAGCAGGCAAAATAATCAAACCGATGGGTTTGTTAAGTTTGACATAAAACGCCATGTTTTGGTGTCAGTTCTTGTACTATTAAAGAACAGAGAGACTGATGACAGTGAATATTGTGAAGAGAGATCTGATTAGCATTTTCAATTTATTTTCTTCGCTTGTATTTTTTTTACTGTGGCTTAAATATAATCCAACAATTGTAAAACGCCAAGATAACCCAAACGCCAAAATGTTTATAAAAAAATAATAGAACAATTAGCCATCTTGTTTAAAACCCCTTCAAAAACGCCATTCAAATAGATTTCCTACCCCCCGGGCTCCAATGGCATACGTTGTGAATAAACGTCATAAACGCCAAAATATTGATACAATGGAACCATTAAAACGCCATTAATTATTGAATTTGGTTAATGCCAAAAATCTCAAAACCAAAAATTAAAACAACATTGGGAAAGGGCGGAACAGGAAAAGCAGAAGATGAAAGGACAAAAAAGCCCCTCCGCCCTTTTCTAAGCGGAGTGACACGTGTTGGGCCAGGAAGCGTTCTCACCGTTCTCACACTTTTGAGCGTTTTCTCCTGATCCCGTTTCTATATATATATATATATATATATATATATATATATATATATATATATATATATATATACTCCTTTTTATAAACATTAAATTGATCACTCAAAGCTTGACAGCACAAAGTGAATAACAGAGCCAACTCCACACCTTTACTCCAATGAAAATGCAATGCGTCACGTGTCCCCAAGAGTAACATCTGAGACGGGTCCACAACCCACAACAATTTCTCTCACTCATACGTCTCAACCAACGAAAGTGTGGCACGTGTCTTCAAGTGGGCACAAATGAACTACATCTCCTCCAATGAAATCACGCCACGTATTCCCAAGAGCGCACAATATACTTTTTATATAATCTTTTTAATCAACGTTATAAAAATAATTACTAATAAATCTAATTAAAAATACGTTTTTTATAATACTTTAAGATATTATAAAATTCTATTAAAATATTTTTCTAAAGTCGGGTAGGTAGAGCTTACTCAAACGATCACTCTTGAGGATAGGTGATGCAATTTCATTGGAGTAGAGGTGTGGGGCCGGCTCAAATGATCGCTTTGTGATCAACTGTGATCAATTTGCCTACTTGTCAAGCTCCGATAACGTTTACAAGTGGGAAAAAAAAGTCCATGTTTAAATGTTTAATATGTACATTTTGGTGATTTCTCACATAGATGGATTCAAATTGTGGCCTCTAGCATTAATCATGAAGAAAAGACGTTGCAGCATGAGTTCCTATATCCATAATTAGTAAATAAAGGTCCCAACCCAGCTACAAAAAACTTACATAAAACTATATACGTGATTCACTTGTTATTTATTCAGCATGTTGTTCATGATGACTCCACAACATACATATTAACGGCCAAGATGATTGATGAGCAGGACAAAAAACTCACTCCTAATTGTTGCGGACCGATTTGTCTTTGTCTTTCTTTTGGCCACCACCAAGAATGCGAAAGATTTGTAGACCTCTGCTAAACGCTTGGTTGAACAGCATTCGTGTTTGGAATTCTGAGACGAATGGGAACCAAGCCAAAAATGCAACCGGAGTGAATAGAATCATCCCCATGATCATTTCATAATATTGTGCTAGCGTTCTAACAGATGACCAGAATCCAGATCGTCTCAAAAATGGCTTCAGAGCTTGTGCAATCTAATACATGAAACGCACAACAAAATATATCAAAGCAATGTAACAACTTGCAAACAGTCGCCTAGATTTTCTTTTCATAAACAAGAAAGAAATTAGGCCCAAATCTCTAAATGCATTCTAGATCCATGCTATACAAAAATAAAGACAGTTCATTTTTTTTTCAAGTAGGAAATGAATTTAGAATATATCTGATACAGGAAGAGGTTGCGCTTTCGACCCATTTACTTAGAAGTGGGTCAAGTTTGCTAATGGAAATAGGTCAATTTCGTTGAACCCAAAAAATTACGTTGGAAGTCTATTTCGGATGCTCTAATAATTATCTTTTGAAAGTGGACAAAAATGTGTTTTCGCGTCAAGCTAAGTTAACCCGGTATGTGTACTAAAAGAATAACCATTATAATCCGTTATACAACCCACCCATTTTGTCACCTCCATAGAAAAACCATGATCTAAAACTAATGTATGGTAAAAGGGCTTGCTCACCAGAAGCATTCCCCAACCGGTAGGCATTAAAGCAAGGATGCATACTATTATATCCTTCACTGTCATATGAGGTTGTGCAATTATGGTGATCAGGATAGAAAGAAAAGTGACAAAGACTAATCCTTTAATCAATCGGAATGCAAGCTGATAGTCATTGCTAAGAGATCTTTTACAATATGACACCCCCTGAAAACACAGAAAAATGTAAATGAGTTTAATATGCAAATCGGAGTTACTAAGTGTATAAGTATCAGTTTCGTTTTTAACCAACCTTCATTACAAGAAGTCCTGCAAAGATCACGAGCCACGATATTCCATAAACCTGCAATTAAGAACACAATATAGTTTATGTAAACTCAATTAAGTTTTATATCTAAGACATGTTATTTAAGAAATACCAGAAAACTTTTGCTGTTTGTGATGTTGAGATGATATACAAGTCCAAATTGATAAATAAAGAACCGAAATGCCAACAAAATCTCCATAATGGTGCCCCTTATCCCAGAAGACAGAAGATGTTCTTGGTCTTTTTCCCACCATGATTCCCAACTTTTTTCAGCAGGCACACCAATCCCACCTCGGTTGCTTATCCACTTCTTCCAATCTGTCCAATCGTCAACAATTTTCTGCCATTCGAATCCTGATGGGTTAAAAAGAAAGGGAGCAAAAAGCCATGTTCCCACCATGAACCACATTGATACTGTAATCAATACATATGCTAGCGAACTTCTATAAGATTCACCAAATATTTCATATACAACAAGTAAGATGAGAAGTTCGATTCCTTTGACAAAGTGACTGCGAGAATAGAGCCTGTAGTTCTCGGCAAATTTGGCATGAAATACAACGAATCCACGACCTGTAGCTCTGTATTGTGCACCTCCACGATGCAAAGTTCTACCATAGTAATGGGTTTTTGTACCAAGAGAAAATGTGAAAAACACAGAAGCTAACTGTAGTTGCATCAGAACAAAATCAGTAAAAGCACTTCTGAATCCTCTTTCCAGTCCTATTTCCATTATCATCGGAAGTGCCATAAGAAAGCCGATTTGAACAAAAGATTGAGAAGCAAGAGCTACTTGAAGTGGGTTATTTTTCATCATTTCTTTATTCGTACTCAACACTCTCTCAAGTCCACTTAGTACAAGATATAGGCGGCCATACAGAAACACATACACTATAAGCACAGTGAGCTGCCACATAAAACAACTTGCTTGTATTAGATAGCACCGATTGGAATTTCTATAAGAAGGTTAAAGAATATCAGTTCTTAATTACCAATGTGTTGAAGTAGAATCCCACAGTAGTGAAATAGCATGAGAGCATGCGGAAGAAATCAAAACGGTGTCCAAGCCGATATATATCACGACTCATTGTTTGCTCCCCATTTCCGTTAGCTATCTTTGCCTCAAACAATGATATCTGGTTGAGGCCCACATCTCTTCCTTTTCCAACTTGTATGTATTCATGATGAGTAACATTTCCTCCACGTAGTGTAGAGTTAAAACCTGAAAGAAATTAATTTGGTAATTGTGAACTATGTTAAAGTGGATAAAAACACAGAAAAGAAGCTTCAGCTGCAAAATTATGCCTGCAAATATGTCTTCACTCAGGTTAACAATTTTTGAAGCCTTGCTGATACCCCCTCTGGTCAAGTGAAATAGTCTTTCAAAAACATCAGGATGCCCATAGTGAAATCTGACCCTGAATAGGAAAAACATACAAAGCTTTCTATATATTATATCTGACACAAGTTGACATTACATAGATCAAATCCATGTTATGAATCTAAAAAAATAAAAATTAATCTTGAAACTTACTTTAATGGGTTAGCCAACAATCTTTGTCCAATTGTTACAAAACTAGTCTCCTGGTTAGACATGAACCATGCAAGAGAAGAAACACTGAAAAGCACAAATAGTATAAATAGGTCGTAAATCAGAAAATAAAGCAATGCATATATACATGAGAAATGCAAAATTTACCTGCCAGTGAATATATGCTCCCTAAGTCCAAGTATGGTTGGAGTTCGAACACCGTGTTTGACAAGAAATTCTTGAAGCAAATTCCTCATTTTAAAGGCTTCTTCCATGTAGTTGTCCTGTTGAGAATACAGTAAAAATGATAATAATAAATATAAAACCACATTTCTTGCTAAGAGACTACAGTCATATAAATTTTAACCGGTAATTAGAGTACCTGGTTCATGTCTATTGTTTGCAAGCCTTCTCCGCGTGTGAAAATTATGGCATGATTTTGGTTCTCTGGTTTACCCTCACCCAATAAGGCAGGCCCTGGAAGTTTTATACGGTATATAACCTAAACAAGGAAAATTTATTATTTGCTTCAATTCCTTAGTGTATACTGATCTTGTTCTGAACAGTAGCTTATGAATTTTTTTCTTCTTTGCACTAGTTTCATGTTTAATGCATAAATATAATATTCAAATAAACTACCTGATGAAAATCAATAGCCAAACTTGTTATGCGTCGTCACCATAGCTCCAACAGGTAGATAAATATTTCAAAATCGATAAACTATGCTCAAAAGAATATTGAAACTTGTACCTGATCTAAGTTTTGATCTCGGTCAGATGCATCTGCAGACTTAGGCACAGCTTTCACAAGAACAGAATAGTAAGAAACGTTATCACGCACTTTTTCTGATCTGCCATAGCTAGGTTCTTCCACCTCATCGATATAGGCAACACGAAGAGAAGGATACCTGTCACATGAACATATAATTGTTAATAGAAGAAATACTTAACCTAATGTATCATATTTAAAGTAAAATCTTTCAACTCTTACGTTGCCATAAGCCTCAAAATGTCATGAGCACGAGCATCATTTGATCTTTTCTGAATGCCATATTGTTGACATGAGACGACATACGTGAACTTCATATCTGCAATTGCTTGGCATTGGGCCAATAGTGATCTTTCATTCCTCAAATATTCTTCTGTGTTAGAATCAGCAGCCTTGTATCCTTTCATCAACTCTGCAAAAATGATCATAAGTAAATTCCATTCCACACGAAAAAAGGCAATTACAAAGCAATGGCAGGTAGTCGGGCAACAAGTTGCGCCGCCACCCCCTTTTGAAAGGCTGTTGAAGTTGATAGTAATTGTAGTATGTATGTACCGTCATCCTTTGCTATGTCAAGGAAAGCCTGAAGTTCCAATGCTTGCCGATAGTACATCATGCCTCGTACTAATTTATGTTCAGAGAGGGGTCAAATTATTTTCAGAATATAGAGGTTAATAATAAGTTTGACGTTAATTTTAACTAGATCGTTACACGAAAAGCATTTACAATTACACAGTTTATAAAAACAACTTGGTTGTGTTAAGATAATATTCAATCAGATACCAGTCTTGGTAAGCGTTTGGCCTCTATATGATGCCCAATGGCGAAGTTTTTCCTCCCAAACTGAACCTCCTTTCATTTCTTCTTCATTGTTAAGTCCCACCCTCTCTCGAAAATTGTTCCATTCATCTGAAATATATTTACATGGTTTCATGGAATACCGGTTTCAATATCAAAGATGAAACTGAAAAGTAAGAAAATAAACTAACCAGGGTAAATTTTCTGCAAGTAGAAAAGGATGGAAACTCCATCTTCATTTGGCTTTTCCAAGGCATCCATAGAAAAAAGCACATCCTCAATGTAGTAAGGAGTCAGGACCCTAAAAGACAATAGTAGCATGTAATAACGCTTCACTTCATGATTAAAAAACTTGTTTATAGAATTGATTAAGAAAACTTACGAGAAAGATATCATATTTCTAACTTTGGGTGCCACAGGCATGTCCATAAACAATGAATTTGCGAAGAAAGATAAACGCCTTCTGGCTTCTAAGTTTGATGGTACATCCATAGCAGATTCTTTTTCAGTAAGCAAGAGATGAAGCCTTGTAATCTAGAAGAAATAACAAGATGACTAGACTTTATAAACTAACTCAATCTGTTACATTTATAATTAATTATTAAAATAGCTAACATAAACTTTGCTAATAATTAAGTCCATAAACTTTTTCATTATCATCAGAACTTACTTTCTCTTTCCAAGCTAATTCTTCTGTCTCAACAGTAACAGGAAAATTAAGCTCCGCAAAAAGATAATGTTTATTTTGTGGTGCTATAGCCTCATGAACTCCATAAGATCCACTATGACTTGACTCCAGCATGCTATATGACATAACGCAAAAGAGTTTAATTAGTAATGTTACGTTATATAACTTGAAAATACCTTAAACGCATTTCATTTTACCTAGAATCTGGCTCATTTAATATGTCTTTTTTCACCACCTCCAGCATGTTTTGTAGCTCAATTACAAGTTTCTTCTTGTCACTATCTTTATTTCTTTTCTGAAAGAAAAGATTTTTAATTTGGGTATAATATTGGACTCATTAAGAGAATATAAGGAAAAGCAAAGAAGTTGTATTTGACCAAAAGCTCGACAAGACGAATGAAATGATCAGTGAGACTAGGGAGTGCACTCATATCCAACGCCCGTATAAGATCTCCCTCCTTGATGTGATGGTCAACTTTTTCAAAAATCTCAGTAATGACGCTGCAAATAGACAAAGTACAAACTACGTCAATAACAAACGCAACATATACATTTACTGGTGCGGCAAAAGAGACTGGATAAATGGGTTAACGGGGTCAGACCCAGTAATTTTTTGTCCGTGTCAACTGTCACCTGCGGGTCAGGTGTTAGGCTAACACATAAGCATTTTATGGTTACTTTTTCTTAATTTGTATAAATAATAAATTTGTCAAAAACGCATGAAAAAATCATTTTATTACAATAACAATCTAAATTTTCTTTTAGTAAAGCGAATTATGAGGTTTATGCATTTGCATACACCAATTTTACATGCTTTCTTTTTAGTTGAGTCTTTTAGCTCAACTCATTTGGCTTTAAAGATAAAACATGACCCCAAGATAGGTCAAAATATTTGCTACCTCAGTCTAACATACATATACTATGAAATGATTCAGATGATGGTTACGTACGTCTTATCACTTTCCGCTAGGACAAGAAGGTTTATAATTTTTTTGCATGAAGCATAGCATTCCTGTACAGCACAGAGCATATAAATATCTGCATTTAGCCTCTTTTGCAGTTCTCGTTGACGGTCACGGTCTTTTCCCTTGCTATCCTTTGCCATGTCCAAGGCTATTGGAAGCTGAAAATTGCTTGGTTAAATGTCAGCATATGTATCCTCAATGTTCATGAAAGAGAGTTAATTCAGTAAGTAATAAACCTTGCTAGCAAGTAAAAATGGAGGCCACTGAATAAGATTCAAGTCAAAATCTGACCAGCATGGCATGAGTAAAAGGTCCCTTTCCCTGATCTCATAAAAATTTATGTACAAATCAATCCAAGTAAGAAAAGGTTAAAATTACATGCATGTAAATATAAAATATGTCCAAAGTACCTATTGCTTATCAAATCTTCTTCCCTGAAAGTTGTAATTATTTTATTCCACATCTGAGCAAACCTTGCTGTGTCCTCTTTATTAGTTGCTTCCTGAAATGAATGCCCAAAAAGTTAAACTCCTTTGGGACTATTTCATAATGACAAAAATAAATGTGTATTTATTTGGGTTGACAAAAAAGATTATAGGAAAAACATGAAACATGGTACGGGTTTATAAGTGGCAAGCCTCATTGATTATTACTTCCATAGCCAATGGAAGTGGTGGGGACTCTACCCTTATATGATGTGACCGTGGGTGATGGGCTTATTGTGGCACTATTTATGACTCACTTTTGCACTTAAGCGGGAAAGGATGCATGGTCGGTTGAGGTTCCATTGGTTGCTCGGTTCGGCCTGGTCACAGCTATTGAGGGTTGCAGTTGGATACATATGATGATTTAGTTCATAAAGTGTCGTCAATTGGTGATGAATTTGACATGTTCTGCTAAGCGAACCATTATGTCTATTCGAATGGTGGTTGCTGACAGATCTAAAGTCACAAAACGGCCACCATATATAACACTGAAAACCATTTGGGACGCTTAAACCACATTTATTTGATCCTAGATATACCGACACTCATGTACTACTACACGAGTCGCTATAGGTGTACCTCTTGACAAAATCAGATATCAGCGACCCAAACAGTCTGTTGACACAATCAGCCATAATTGTGACGTAACACATTGTTGCTTATATCACTAAAGTAGCATTCCATGTTCTCTAACTAATTTGCATGTACCTATTAGATGTAAATGTCACCAGAAACCAGATAGCCTAAACTCTCTTGCTCCCTTATACCACATTTCAAGATAATCATGGTAGGATCCGAACATGACTCTTCGTTACTTGAAATCCTTAACAGCTTAGCCGGCTTATCACAACGAGGTGCAGGGTTTAATGGTTTATAAGGGATTGTGCACACACTCCTTAAATGTATCTTGAAAAATGATTTGTCATGAAACTCTATGCATTGTGTTTCTTTGAACAGTGGAAGCGAAATTGTGCTACGGATAGAGAACATTTATTGTAAAGCATTAAATAGCATACTTCTATTGTTCTTTTATACATATATCTTAGCCATTGTTTTAGAAAACCCAAAACTACCGAACTCCACTGTAACGTGTTAAAATATGCAAAAAGTGGCCAAAGAGAAAAAGTTAAACCTTATTCAATCTACGGGTTAGAGTGGCATTGATTCCCGTCTTAGTGCTTTCACTAGTTTCTTGTGGAATTAAGCAGTCATTAAATGCACCCGGCAATGACTGAAATCGGCTTCTCAACATGCTTAAAGTTCGAATCTAAAGAGGCAAACATTAGTTGGTAATACTATGAATAAAATGAAAACATATAAATAAAACTGTAAATAATGAAAATTGAATCATTAACCTCTCCAAGACGCCGAAATGCACCATAAATACCACCAAATATTGTGGAAAATATTGCATACCATATCTGTGTATCCATAAAATAGACCTGTAAAGATTAGAAAAAAATCACTTTAGAAAGAAAGTATTTACAAAAAGGATATTAGGACAGGACTAAGATAAAATTAACATACTAGAATGATAGGAGACCAGAGTGCAATCACAACACCAATATTGCTGTTAGCTGGAAAAAAAAGGAAATTTGTAACATCTTCTTAACGATATGATTAAAACTAGATGTATAAACATATATCATATATGGGTTCTGAAACTTGATTACCTTGAGGGAAGAACTCATGCCATTCATAACGTCTTACGTGAAGTTCCATTATTGCTTTTGTTGGGCCCACTAGAGGCTTTATCTGCGATATGTGATTCTCATTGAAATCAGAATTAGTATTGATTATTTTCTACAAGCAAAAGATACGATCAACTGATCAAGAGAGCAGGGGCGATGCTTTGAAGGGGTCGGGAGGGGCGCCCGACCCCCTGAAATTTTCGGCCAGTAGTGTTATATATGTAGTTTTCGTATAGAAATTTTTGGGTATATATGGTTTCGACCCCCCGGTTCTATAGAAATTTTTGGGTATATACGTTTTCGACCCCCCCGTAAAAAATTTCAAGCTTCGCCACTGCAAGAGAGGCACCTCTAAGTAGTAACTGAAAGCTAACTTTGCCGCTATGAGGAGTACCCAGAACATAGTGTATCTAAAAACAGAAAATGTAAAACATAAAGAAAGGCACAACTAATCAAGCAATTTGCACGACATTGTTAATATGGAAGTCATATACTTGATAAGAGAGAGCGGATCTTCATGCATTCCCCTCCCAACATAAAGTGGAAGCTGCAAAAATTAATAACATTACGATTGACTGTATATGTGTTATTGTGAAGAACAAAAATTAAACCAAAATGAACTTAGTTGTGGAAAGGTTGTTGTACCTGAGACCACCACATCATGAATTTCACAATTTTGTAGTCTGATCGCTCTAGATTGCGACGTATAAATGGTAGGAGAAACAGTAATGCAGAAAGAATATTTGGCGATAAGTAGATAACAACGGCTAAAATGAAAAGAGAAGGTGAACTTGGTCCGTTACCGAACCAGTTCTTAATGGTCTCCTCAAAACCAGAAGGGTTGTTCCAACTATATGAATATGTTATTGGTAAAGCAACTACCCAAGCTGCTGCAGATAGAGCCTTCAGAATATATCGAAGTTTCACATGAAATGGCATGCTGAACCTTGCTTTCCACATCATAGCTATATCAAGGACAGCTGGAAAATGTGGAGGAGAGAATCTGATTAGATCTCAATACAAATATATAGGTACAAATATACATATCTACTGCCTATATATACGAGTACAAACATATATACCTACATATATGAGTATATATGTTTTACCTTGTGCAAGTTTTAAAACGGCTGCTGTTATGAAGATGCTCAAGACTTTCTTAAATACAACTCCATCGAAGATTGAACTGAGTTCACCCGACTCATTCCATGCTATTATAATCATTGCCTTAAGCAGGAACGGATCAAGTTAATAAAACAAGCAAGGGGCTTGCAATATGACAGCAGAGAAACAAGATAATTACCTGTAAAGACAAAATGAAAAAGCTCCACATCCTATCAAAGCTCCTAAAGATATGCCAATACGAATCTATTTCAACGAAATTGATTTTTCCGATTGGATGATTATCTGTAGCAGATTTTTCACTAGGCGCAGCTTTTTCACTAGTAGCAGATTTTTTATTCTGAAATAAAACCATTTGATATATTTAATGACTGACCAGTAACACACATATGTGGTTGAGTTGAATATCTGGCGCCAAAAAGGTAAATCAATACTTACGTCATCAGACGGGCAAAAGAAAGAAGTATCATCAAGCACGCGCATTGGCCAACCCAGACGAAAGCAATCGGGTGACCTACAATATTTGTATCAATAAATATATTTGATTGAATTACCATTAAAACAATACGTGAACAGAGAGAATGATACCAAAAGTATTCATTTAAGTCATCATAGTTTCTCCATTGAGAATGTTTTGTCCTCCCCCCTTTGCTTTTTTCAGCTTCCTGAGAATAACGAAAACATTGGTGTTTGAAAACTTTATGAGAATAACGAAAACATTGGTGTTTGAAATTTAACACACATATACATAAGCTGCAAACATTCCACAGCTTTACACCACACCTTAGCTATTGTTTTGTAGATTGGATGCACAACTTTCCACAAAAATGCCTCTTTTTCACCCCCATATGCAGGTTGCATATTCTTACCATCGGGCGTAACACTACCAGCCAAAATACCATATACCTCAAATGCCATCTGTGGAACAAGGATACAGTTAAACATTTTAAACATACACATGAACGTAATAAAAATGATTAAAAATAATCATGATGCATACATTATGATAGATATAGCAAAGACATTCTGGCATAAATCTCAAGTTTGCAGCTTCGCCCCATATGAGAAGATATAGACCCATGTACAACAACTTTCTTTGTTGCACATCTTGTTGAATATTTGGCAACCTGTAAAATGAAGGATGACGGTAACATATTGCAAGTCAACAGATATCATTTTGTAACTTTACTAACTGTGTGGAGACTACATACCCAAAAACAGTTTTAATCATTTAATGTGTGAAAATATATCAAGACGGTAGCTATAAGACACTAACCATATTATATAAAAGATATATAATAATTATTGTATTATGTAATTACTAGGAATTTGTTGTTCTGTTTCTGTAAATAACAAATCTGAATCAGCCACCACTAAAAAACCTCAAGGAAGGCTTTACTTACCAAAGACTACTTTTGCGACCCAAATATTTGCACCACTTCTTGTAATTTTTAAAAAGTTTCTTCATAACTTCAGTAACCGCACGATCATCCAACTTTTTGAAAGAACAATATGAGAGAATGCCATAAGCAATGAGAATTGAGGTATATTATAAATTCAGGACACCTGTAAAGTATAATACCTTAGAATGTTGGTCAGGATTTGGGAACTGGCGTATGTAAGCATTTGAAAGCAACAAGATTAAGTGCTCTCTCTGATTTGCGACACTATCTTTCTGTGAAATAAAAAAAGTCACATTGAGGGTCACCATGATGTAATAGATTCCTAATAAACCGCCAAATGGCAAACCTGAAAACCAAATATAGCCTGTAGCCAGTCCAGGATGTCATCGTGTACTTTCCTCATGTAGTCCTTGGGCCATGGAAGTCCCCTGGTGTTACGGAGTGCAGAAACCGAAGCTTGAATCTACAAGTTTATTAGTTTTATAACAATTGTAGTATGAATAAATAGTGTCATATATATGACCAAAAACCATATTAATTTCAATATATCTAAGTCTTTTAAAATAATATTCGAGGTCATATTATTAGAAAAGCACTTCAACCCGTTTGACCCATTTTTGTTTTAGCTAATTTGTTAACCTTGCCCGTTTGACCCATTGAAACATACCCGAATCAAAGTGTGCATTAGTAAATCAGCTGAAATGACACTTCCAATAAAGGCTATGCTAGAAAGACTTGAAAGAGATCTCGATAAAAGATCTGGAATTTACCTCTGGATATCTCATTATAGTTTGATTTGAACTATCAGGGTCAAGTGGAAGTATATTATAAGGAACATACATCTCTGTCTTCTCAGTAATCTTAGTGTGAGCTTCCAAAATCTATGAATAGAAGAACTAATGATTCACTTAAAGGTCTTAAAGGGTAAGAGAATTCTCCATTATTTACCTCATCTGCCATCTCTACAGACTCGGTGGAGTTAACCGCTTTTAAAACATCAAACAGCACTTCAGCAGTCTGATAAGCTTTCGTAAACCGGGTACTAATTAATACATGAAGTAAACTTCAGAAATCAGAAAATACATAACACAAATATCAAGGAAGACATAACTCAAGAAGAGAGATTATTACCGGTCAGCTTTATCAGCCTTTAGTAAAGCTTGAATGTACTTCCTGTAGTAATGTTGATAAAAATTCTGCATTTCACGAGCATCGCTCTTTTTTCGTCCGGCTAATGTTGTTTGGTCTTCCTGAAAAATGTTTGTAACACACATCAGATTTTTATAAGGAATTGATAAACAATATTCATGATGTAGTGCGCGTGTGTGGATTGTATACAGAAAAACATACAAACGTACCCTCTCTAGGCGTTGAAGTAGGGCAGTCTTGAATTGGCGAACACCACGTCCACTTGATTTTGGATCTAGTTTGTGGGCTTTCTCAAAAGCATAGAAGCGACCTGAGTGCATACATAATAAAGTCTTTGTACTATTGTATTTAAGCATGTAAAGCAAGTTATTGCATATTAAAGGAAATGATAAACAATATATATATCATATATGTATCCTGCTATGAGGAAAAACAGAATATCGGTCTCCATTTCTCGACGATGACAAATTCATTAACAGATAGAACAAGAACTATAGCTCAAATAGTTTCAAAGTCAAAAGGTCAAAATTGGAATAAATTTTACAGATGTTAACACAGAATAGGACTTACAAAGGTAGGCAACTCTTGGATTTGCAGCTTCAACTTCATTAGCAACACGGAGAATAGGTGCAATTTCTTCGAGTGACGAAGGCACCACCTCACTGTCCATCATAGACTCCATACCCAAAGTACCAGATGTTTGAGTGTACGTCAGCCGTCCAGGTGGCTGCTGGTCAAACCGTCTGCGGTTGTACGCCATTGTTTCTTAAAATCCTTCTTGCAAAATGGCTTAGGCTCCTTTAGATAAGAAACTCTGTTAAGAAATAAAAAAACAGCGCCAAAATAGCGGAAAGCCGAACATGTTGATGCATGCATGTTCTTCTAATCAAATATAATTTAATTAAATAAAATTAAATCAAATTAATGGTTCGGATTACTTTGAAAATTAGGAGAAAACAACTTTTTACACTTTAGTGTCACCCTTTTTAATGGATCAAAAGTTAAAGTGCAGCTTTCTGTAGTTGAATCCTTTTTCGTTAATGATCGATCGAAAAACCAAATCCTTTAAACATATTAAACTTAAAAAATTTCATGAAGTTTTTGACTGATTAAAAACAACTTAAAGGTTTTTCCTTAATGATCCATCCAAAAAACAAATCCATTAAGCATATTAAACTCAAAAAATTCATTCAAAAATTCATGAAGTTTTTGACTGACTAAAAAACAACTTGAAGGTTTTTCCTTAATGATCGATCGAAAAACCAAGTCGATTAAACATATTAAACTCAAAGAACTCATTCAAAATTTCGTGAAGTTTAAAGTTTTCAAGCAGCTACAGTATGTTGTTGTAACAGTAGACATCAGTGATCAAACACTTGAATTAATACAACATCATTAGAGAATTATAAACGACGATGATGATGATGATGAACTTACCAGATGGCTGAAGCTCAAAATGTTATAGAAAAGTAGCTTTTATGATGGTGGTAGAAAATTCAAAAAAGAGATTTTTATGAGGAGGAATGCTTTCTGCTAAAAGACACAACACATATAGAAAGAGGGAGGGAAAAAGCAGAAGCATTACCTAACTGTTCTTAAGAATTAAGAAACAAGAAAACGCGGGCAACTATACAAATAATTGAACACTAAAATATAAATATTTACTAGTGTGTTATATATTTCAAAGTTTCATGATTTTCAGTTTTAGTACCCATGGTTTGTACAGTGCTGATTAATGGACTTATTTACAATATTTTTGCATGAAATCATGATTTTGTATCAATATTCCATCACTCTTATAACTAGAATGGAAATCAATTAATAAATATTATCCAAGTGGGCATAATATAGAAAATTATAGTAGATAAAAAAATTCTTTTTAACAAAAATCTCTGCTATTGTGTGAGAGTCTATACCCAACTGGCTATATTAAAATGGACTGGGCTGTAAGCCTGTAACTTATTTTTGTTGGACTAGGCTTTCTATTTTCGGGTTGGTTTTTGAGAAGTCAGGTTTCTTCGGTTCATACTTCATGCTAGAGGACAGAACCGAAACCGATGTAGAGACAATCTAGGGACCGAGGACCAACTGACTTAGCACAATTCGGTCCGCTTTCTAGGTGCAGTTGGTTTGGGTCTCGGTTTTATTCAGCTTTACCCTAAATTACCTCAACTCTATACGTGACGCGGGTAAAAATGAATGCACAATCAAAGGCTTACAAAAAAAATAACGCGTATAAAAATACATTAAAAAAAAGTTATTTTTAACAGGAAAATACATCCTTGAAGTTGATGCTAATTTTCTTCACTTTTTTTAAACAGCAAATTCCTAGATTTTCTAAAATAAATACATCACTTAACCAACAAACATTTCACACAAATACTTGCCAATTTCGCTGATGAGGCTTTGAAATCTCAAAAAAAAGGTATATTTCATGAAGTTTAGAAATTTAACCACACAAACAAAAAGATAAGTGTAATTATTATGCGAAAGGATAATCGGACCCAAACCGTTTATTTTGCAACGCTTGCTAACTGCTGTTTAACATACGTCATAAAGTAACTTATGGTTTACAAAAATGGATGTTCGGTTGGTGGTTAAATATAATACCTAGCAATGATTGTTAAGGGTACCTAGTCTTGATCAAAATAGTATACATCATATCAAATCGCTCTTTCCGTATTATACCAAAAAAATCTTCATCGGCCAATTGCAAAGCACAGAACAGGCTAACCAGACCCTCCAGCAGCAGCAACCTGTTTCTCATCTTCACCGGTTTCTTCTTTGGAAAACTCCTCGATCAACTCACGTTGTTTTTCCGTCAATTTCCTGAATATCATATTAAACAAATATAAGTAATCAATCTACCAAATAAATTAAGGCCGCAAACCCACAAATTTTGACGTGTTAACGAGAAACGAAAAACCTACGTTGGGATGCTAACGTTGAAGTGCACGTATTGATTGCCATATGAATAAGAGGTCCGTGTTTTAATTCCTGAGATAAAACCATCAATTAATACATTTCATAATGAGTATGCGACAAATTTAACCAGAAAAAGAATAAACAGATCAAAACCAACCTTTTCCCTTTAGGACTACTTGTGAACCTGGTTGGGTCCCCGCACGAACCTGCATATTACAAATATATAATATTTAAGAAACAAAAAACTTGTATGACACTTGTCTTCAGCAAACATTATTCTCAAAGATATGAAAATCAACCTTAAGAAGAACATCTCCTGTTAACGTTGGGACCTGCATGCTTGTTCCCAAAATTGCCTGCAAGAGAACAAACAAAAGTAAACCATCTTTACGATCGCTTAAACAAGAAAAAGCATGAAATTAGTTACCTGACTCATACTCAAGGTGGCATTGACGTGAATGTGGGCCCCTTCTCGCCGGAAAGTAGGGTCTTCTCGCACCTGTAAAGATTGTGATGGAAAACATGAATGTTTGACCTGATATATGATAAACAAGCAATGTCGTTAAATTATTTTTCGTGTTATTTCAAATTACCTTAATAAGAACATAAAGATCGCCAGGTTGGTTGCCATCTGGATCTGCTCCACCGCTTCTGGACACCCGTAATTCTTCATTTGTATCCACTCCTGCATGTTTTAAAGTCCAAATAGTTTAAAGGTCTACATGTAATGTAACTTTTATGATAATCGGGTTTAAATACAAGTTACTCAAGACCAGGGCCGTCTCCGAGAATGATAAAAAAAATTTGGGCCCCGGGCAAAACAAAAAAAATTGGTATAATATAAACTCATCAAATATATATCAAGAAACCACAATACGACATGCTAATCATGGGGTTTGAACTCATGACCTCAAGATTATAACCCAAAACATTAACTAATCAATCATATAATCATCCTGTTAACAAGATTGAAGAGTCAATTAATTCAGTGAATTGATAGTTCAAAACAGTTTAGGAAATAAAAAATGCATGAGATTAACTGAAAATTGTTTAGGAAATAAAAATGTAAAGGAAGGGTTTAGAACTCATGACCTTGGTTTTCAAATTTGAGTATCTTAACCATTGAACTAGCTTCATCTTTATTACTAAATTCATTTATTAAACATTTAAGATAACAGTCCTCATTTAAAAATCTTGACCCTAAATTTTTGTTGGGCCCTATAAACCTTTTGGGCCTTGGCGTCTGCCCGGGCTGCCCAACCCACAAAGCCGGGCCTGCTCAAGACATAATGTGATAAAAGAATACGAGATCATAGTAACATACCGGGCATGATGTTTAGTTTGACCGATTTCGGTCCTCTCACCACTCTCTGGCCATTGCAAGATTTACAAAAGTTCTGTAAGTCAACCAACCTCATAAGTCAAATACCGTTGTAAACATTTTACAATCTATATGCATATAGCTTTGTTTATTTCAGAATTATTAAAAATGTACCTTGATGTATTTTCCAGTTCCGCCACACTGAGTGCAAGTGGACTGCATTCTAAATGGACCATTTTGACTGGTTATCTGTGAACGGTACAGAACCACAATTTAAAATTTCAGCCATAAAATCTATTTTCTAATCACAATAATAAGGGGCAATTTCACAAACTTGCAAAATATCATATACACCCATGCAAAATTATAAATATCATATATACCCATGCAAAATTATAAAGTAGTTGAAATATCATATATACCCAATTCATTAAAAACAATTTAGTAAATGACAATTTTACCCAATTCATCAAATATTATATTTACTCATTTCTAGCTTAAAAATTATATATGAAGAATACTATTGTTTATGGGAAAAAATAAAAGAACAAAAATAAAAAAAAGGGTAAAAACAAATTTAGGCTTATTATGTGTTATATAAAAAAATGAAGTTAAAAAGATGAGCATATATGCAAACTTGAAGTTAAAAAAAATAAGAGTAAAATGATTATTTATTAGATTGTTTTTAATAAATTGGGTATATTTGATATTTTAACTATTTTGTAAGGGCATATATGATATTTTTAGTTTTGGTTGGGTATATATGAAAATTTCCAAGTTTGTAAGGGTATATATGAAATTAATCCCAATAAGTAGGTATTAAAATTGTATAAATACTAACCACGCCTGCTCCTTTACATCGCCTACACGTTTCTGGCTTTGTTCCATGAGGAACGCCAGATCCACCTGCACGTACCACAATAGAAACATGATGCTCACAATGATTGTTTATCTTTCCAAATATAAGTAAAATGAGCGGAAACATGTCATACGACAAGCCTAGATTTTTTCATACCGCAAGCTTCGCAAGACAGCTCAGTTTGGAAAACCACATTTTTGGTACATCCTTGCACAGCCTCCATAAAAGAAAGCTCAACAGTGGTCTATTGAAAAAGTTGAGAAGAAAATAATTTAGATAAAGAGTCGAATTCATAAACAGCACCAGCAACACATGATGTAGATGAGTACCTTAGCATCCTTGCCACCGAAGATTTGATTAAACGGATTAATGTTAAATATCTGATCCACAAAGTCAAGTGAAAAAGGTTAAAAAAACAAATACATAAATAAAATAAATTTCCGGCTAAAAAAGAAACTTATATTGCAGATGTGAAATTGTAAATAGAATGGATCAAAGTGCATTAACAGAATGGGCGTCAATGTGTGAGAAAGTAAAGGCGATTAGACTAAAAGATTAGATTCATAATTTAAGCAAAACATTAGGATAAAATTTACATCTTCAAAATTGTGGAAAGGATTATTATCCCATGAACCAGGATCCGGACCACCACCGTTAACACTTGCTTCATAAGCCGCATGGCCAACCTATAAAACCATTAATCCAGCAGATATAAGGTAAATATAACAGCAGTAATCAATAGTGTAAAGACTAAAGTAGAACATCAAAGAAATATTATAGGAAAGTGTGTGCATAACAGACCTGGTCATAATCTGCTCGTTTATCCTCATCTTTCAAAACCTACAAAAAAACGGAACTAACTTAATAGGTTTGTTAAGTACACATGATGTAGACTTTCTTATAATCTTATAAAACCTCAAATTGCAAAGTTTGACTAATTGAAAGAAAAAGAAAACACTAGACCTCATATGCCTTTTGAATTTCTTGAAAAGTTTTCCCTGCTTCTGGATCATCTTTGTTTGCGTCTGGATGCCACTTCTTTGCTAGCTACAAATGCCAATATCAAAAAATAACCAGTTAGTGAAGATAAGTTGATAAATGATAACAATTTAAAAGAACGAAGTACAAACAACAATTAAAAGGAAATAATTGTTTCAAGAAAGATACAAACCCCATAAAATGCTTTCTTGATTTCCGAAGAAGTTGCATTCTTACTCACTCCAAGAGTATCATAATAATCCTTTGAAGCCATAGATGCTGGCAAAAGAAGAAAATCCTAAATACTAAATAAACAGTATTTTTATGTTGAAAATACCGGCAGATTTATGTAATGTACAAACATAAGCTTTAGAGCCTCCATCTCATAGCTATAGTTTGGATCATATCATTAACCACTATTTGGAGTTCTAAACCTTCATTAGATAATTCATAACAGTGCAACACCCACTGAGCGTGGAACCCCCCCCCCCCCCCCCCCCCCGGTGTGAGTGGAGCGTTTTGGGCGGAAAAGTGGGGCTAGTCATGTTCGTTGGGCGCATCTCTCACACACAAACCTTTTTTTATTTAATTTTGCACCCAATCACAACAACCTCACTTTCTTTTAGTTTTTTTACTTCATTTAAAATGGTTAATGAAACCACTACACACTTCAGTGAAAACGGTGAGTGAAAACGGTGAGTGAAAACAATCATGCCCACGTGGCAGGGACGTGTCACCCCCTTTTCATTGAGACCATTTCGGACGGTCTTACGAACAAATGTTAAAAGGCGTCTAAGAATTCGTGTACCATGTTCGAGCTCGAAAAAATGTGCCCTTCCATAATGTTTTATCATTAATATTTTTTTTTAAATCAAATGGGTATTTGGCTCACTAAACCTAATGCCGATGGGCTAACTTCTAAACTATAAAAATTGTTTTGTAAATGGGCCTATCTTTGAGTTGGTATGGGTATACAATTTGAAAAATAATTACATATAAACACACAGCCACAAACTGTCAACTTTATGCATACGAAAGAGTAATAAATAAAGAGCAATTTGCAATGAGGCTCTTTAACATTATTAAACTAACTGTAAATTAATGAAATTAAGAATTACCAGTGCCATGAATGGATCTAATTGTTCCAAGATTGGGCCAATATCTTGAACTTCCCGCTGCTTTACAACAAATAAACAAGACAATCCCCCTATTATCAACTAATAATCGAACATAACGATAACAAAATATCAACTTTCTTGTTATTTGTTCAAAGATTTACCGTTTCTGTAATTGGGAAGATTGAAAATTCCATACTGCCGTGGGGAACAAAAGCTTCGATAACCCCCTATAAGGGTTGATTTATACAACTGTAAACGAACAATTACGACATTCACATAACTGGCAATTGTTATAATCTTATAGAAAGAAGAAGAAAAGGGGTATACTGGATTGTGCAAAAGGGATCGGCGAGCAAGCAATGAGACGAGTTTAATGGCGGTAGAACGACCCATTTGGGGACTGCAAAATGTTGATAAATCGGATTGATTTAGGTTAAAAGTCAAAACCCTAGAGAAACCCTGCACCAATCTCAGACCCGATTCTTGAACGTTTTGCTTTCGCTCCGGATACCGACCGCCAATGAACAAAAACTTCAATCTTGACCGATAAGAAATCTAATTTTATAACCCCAACTATTACTTATTAACCGGTAAGGGTCTCAGCTAACGAAACATTTTATGACAGTCCTGACTTTTATCATTTTCTTTCAACGAGATTTTTCTTGGTCAGACCATGTCGTCAAAACTTTGGCCACATAAGACCAAGCGGTATGGCGGCCGGCTTAGGCCCGGCGCCGGTCCCCCACACCGCCCCCTCACCCCGTCTTGTGATAACCGGCTACCTCACGACGATGATGACGGGCCATTGTTTTGAAAATATAGCCGTTCAACGGCTATAACGTTTAATAAAAAAAATTCTCTTTTTCTATAAAATCATCTCATTTTATATCATTTTTCACCATTTTCTCCCCACTTTCAACCCAAAACACTCTCATTTTTATACCACTCCTTTATAAAAAAATATATTTTCATCCACAATGACATCTAATTCTTGGTGGTCCTTGTCTTCTTCGGACGAAAAGGAGATGTTTTTCGCAAACGTTGTGATAAAGGCGGCGCAGATTCTTATGGAGGAGGAAGATGAAGACGTCTCGTCTGAAAGCGTTATTACCAGACGAATACGAATTAACAGAGACCGCCAAGGTTTGTCATTAATAAATTTTATTATCCTTATTCCTTATTTCCCCGTATTTATATATTTTTTACGACAGGAGCGCACGAGAAATTGGTGAACGATTATTTTTCGGATGCACCCCTTTACAATGCCGACATTTTCAGACGAAGGTTCCGAATGAGTCGCCGGTTATTCACACGGATTGCTGATGATTTGGCGGGGCTAGACTGGCGTACGGGACAGTGGCCGACGCTTTGGACGAGTACTTACAGATGTCGGCAAGAACTACGCGGGAATGTTTGTATCGGTTTTGCCATAATGTGGTGAAACTGTATAGCAAACAATATTTGCGGAAACCAAACGCGTATGATGTTCAACAGTTGTACCAAGCTCATGAAGCACGACACGGGTTTCCGGGAATGCTTGGTAGCATTGATTGTATGCATTGGGCGTGGCATAACTGCCCGACTGCGTGGCGAGGCCAATACACGCGAGGTGATCACGGCCATCCAACCTTAATATTTGAGGTCGTGGCGTCACAAGATTTGTGGATCTGGCATTCTTTATTTGGTCTCCCTGGTTCACTCAACGACCTCAACGTGCTATACCAATCGGCGATCTTTAGCGATGTCGTTAATGGAACCGGTCCGGACACCCGTTTTACAGTTTCAGGGGTTGAGTATAGACGCGGGTATTATCTTGCTGACGGAATATATCCGTTTTGGTCTACAATTGTCAAGACTATTTCATATCCCGAGGACGAAAAAAAGAAAAAATTCGCCAAGCATCAAGAAGCTGCAAGAAAAGATATCGAACGTTGTTTTGGTGTTTTACAAAAAAAATGGGCAATCATTCAACAACCGGCACGTGCGTTCACACCGAAGAGGTTGCGCCTTTGTATGTACGCTTGCATTTTGCTCCATAACATGATTATTGAAGACGAAGGTCGGGCGATTTGTGAGTATAATGAGAATGCATCTTACGGGAATACTGTCACGGTAGATCCGACGCAAAAGATTTAAACTCGTTCGCGCTAATCAACGACTACACGCATGCAAACCTTCAACAGGGTTTGGTAGAACATATATGGAACAACGCAAACGACGGGGACGGTGACGAAGACGAAGACGAGTAGTGTAATTTTTATAAATTTTTAAATGTTGTCTTTTTTTATAAATTTTAGGTTATGTAATTTTTATTTATGTTATGTAATGAATTTTATTATCTTCTTTTATGTCTTATTTTTATTTTTATTTAAATTTTGAATTGTTTTTATAAAGTTAAACAAATAAAAAAGTTAAACAATAAAAATTAAACATTAAACAATAAAAGTTAAACAAACAAATTAATTAAACAATAAAAAATTATGTGGGGTAGCCCCATCCTCCACCCCCCTCAAAAATGGAGAGGCCCATCCTCCATAAGAAGGTGATGTGGCGCCTACGTGGCGGCCCATTCTCATGGGGATGAGCCTCCCATACCCACTAGTCTAAGTAGTTCACATGATCAAACTTCTGACTTGTTGCCACATAAGTCGCCAACTTCAATAAAAAAACTAACTGGGTTAGACCTTAGTTAGAAAAAGCTCGTAGGGTGAAAATAGGTTAAAAGTTGGAACTGTTACAAGGATTGTTACTGGCCAATAGGTAATAGTTAGCATTATTTAAATCCAAGAGTAAATTGCCAATTTAGTCTCTGAGGTTTGTCCAAATTTGTCATTTTAGTCCAAATAATTTTTTTCTCCTCTAGATCCTTGACTTTTCCCTTTTGTTGCCATTTTGATCACATACACTAACTCAGTCAAAAAAACTCAGTTTTAACCAGGGGTATTTTCGGCATTTTCATAATAAACTTTTCAACTTGCCATTTTAGTCCAAAGCTTATTTTATATTAAAAAATTATGTTATAAAAAACACAAAAATATTTATTATATATAAAAAACATATATTTTAAAATCTATTAACTTTAATACACATATATGTATATATCGTCGTTTATCTCCATCTTTTTATACAGAAGCCAATCTATGGCACCACCACTAACCTCTCATAACCATCAAATGCCCAATAATCCAGAAACCACCTTTACCGTAATTTTCCGCCACTAAATTAATATTTTACTGCTATTTTTTTAAAAAACCTAAACCACCACCAGATTAACCACCCCCACGGGACCACAACAATCACCAAACAAATGTCGCGACACCACATCCAACAGAGATGAACCACCCTCGTCGACGCACCTCACTTCTCCCTCAACTTCATCAACATCACCACTTAGAAACGACCCTAGCCGGACCCTAACGTTTTTCAACAAGAAAACGCCTTTTCCGGCCCCCTGCAACTTCCAGTAATCTCTTTGAAACTGCCAGATCTAAACCCAAATACATAAGCCGACCACGACAGCTTCACCCAATTACGCAAGTTGCGACAACCACTAACCTCAAATGCCCTGTGATACTCGCCAACCCTCAGACCTTCAAAAACCCTAATTGTCGACGATACTACGTTTTTCCGGTTGTCTGGAAGCTCGTTGGGTTTGCAAAACTAGGGTTTGGGTAGTTTAGATGAAGAAGATGTTAAGAGTTGATGAGGAAGAGGGAGAGGGTGATGGTCAGCGTTGGAGGTGTGCCGGAGGTTGGGGACGTGATGATGGTGCCATGGTGGTGGTGTTAGAGAGAGGAGAGAGAGGATAAGGGTGGGGTGTTTAATAGGATAAAAATAACATTTTGCTTTGTTATTTAAAGAGTAAATTGCCATTTTACTGTGACAAAAAGAATGGATCAAAATGGTAAGTGGAAGGATTTAAATTGAAAATGTCAAAACAGAAAGTGGTTATAGGCATAAGGACATAGGTTTGAGATAAGAAAACTCAAGTTTGGTTAAATTTAACAAAGTGTTTGTATAAAACAGAAAGTTTCTTGCACTTATAACCCTTTTATGATGATGTTCCATCCTTGGTTTTCCAGGGAAAACCCATGGAAACATCTTTAGGATTGTTCCAAGTGCTAAGAAGCAAGAAAGGATGAAAAAGATGGAAGATAAGTAAGGTTAAACTCACTTTTGCAACTTGAAATGTTTCTGACTTTTGCTACTGTTTTGCAACAGATTTGGAGTGATTAGAGAGTGGATTAGAGAGTTTGTAAAGTGATTCAATTGTGGGATTGAGTTGGGTTTTATAGAGGGTGATTAGGTGAGGGTTAGTTGAGTTTTTAATGAAGAAAACACAACAAGAAGCACAAACTTGATTAATCCATGAGCTAGAAACAACAATCTGACGGATTGAGGCCGTCGCCGCACGCGACCATAAAGGGGGTCTCCCGTCGCGCGACGCCAAGTATAATTAATCGTATGAATGTCGTATTTAAGTATCGTTTAAGGATTTTAGGGTGTTTTAGGGACTATTTTCGTCATATAAGCATAGTTTAAGGATAAAATAAGTATGAGTAACATAAACCAAGTATAATTAATCGTATGAATGTTGTATTTAAGTATCGTTTACGATCCAAACACGTTTTATGCATAAGTTTCACGTATTTACAAGTTTAGCACATAGTTTCCAAGAATCATGAATAAGCATCAATTGTTTCACGAAATTGAATCTATGAGCATGTATAAAGTATGTATAACATGAATTTAACAAAATACGAGTTTCATTTATGATCCAAGTCTCGGATTTTACAACCGATTACAAAGAAAGAACGATTACAAGAACACAAGACTTCCAAAAATAGAAATACGAACAAGACTTGCTATAAATGGAAAGTACAAATAAGCGGGGCGTTACAAAGATTAGCTCGCACAGACTTTTTTAGTGAAACGTTTTCTAAAAAACAAACAGTCTGCAGATAATAGTGTCTGCGCGTGGTCTGCACGACGCAAACAAAGAGCCTGCGCAGATCTTTTTTAGAAACCAAACACCACCTTATAGAAATACACACGCACTTTAAGCATTTGAGGAATAAGGTGTTTAGTTATGGGTTGTTTGAGATTACTTATCAACTTCTCTTTTTCCTTAGACCGCTCGTAATGGGGCGTTTTTTTTTAAAAAAATTCAAAAAAAAAAAACGCTCGAAAACGCCCCCACCCATTACACCCCGGCGTGATTAAGCGTTTTTCGACAAAAAAAAAATTGGATTGGCGTGTTTAAAAAAACGCCTAAAAGGGCTTGTGGAAGGGTTGACTGGCCAATGGGGAAACTTTTGCATTATTTAATTTAAAAAAAATTATTGTGTAATTAATGGAAGGGGTGTTATTGGGCATTATTCCCACTACGCCATTTTTGCAAAAACGCCCAATAAAGCCCTCATGCTGACTGGACTGCCACATGGCAGAAAACGCCCAGGGTGGGGGCAGTATTCGACAAACAACTACGCATGGTCTTAGAGTTAAATGCTTGGTTGGTCCCTGTGGTTTGTAAATATTGCAGACTTGGTTCTAGTGGTTTACTAATTACAGAGTTGGTCCCAGTGGTTGCAAATTTTGCACTAGGGTGATCCTTATAACTAACCCATGTTAATTTTCCCAGTTAAATGTATGTGAAATGACTAGATTGCCCCTAAACAATAAAAAATAAAGATGCCTCATCTTCCTCCCCACTCTCTCTCTCTCTAAAACCCACCACCGCCGCCACCACCTTCAACCAGGGCCGGCCCATAGGCTTGGCAATCTAGGCACGGGCCTAGGGCCACCAAAAAATAAGGGCCTCAAATTTTAAGAAAGTTTTTATATATAGTATATTATTAGGCCTAAATAAATACGTTTATTTCAAAACTAAACTGTATTTTCGTTGAAGGAGCGCAAAATAAATATTGTTTAACAAACAAATGCCAAGTTTCAAAACCCATTTCGCCTTGATTTCTAACTATTACAACACAACCATCGATGTAATCATCAATATTTAGCTGCCTAAAGCCCCTAAATACAGCCGCAATCATCGTTCCCACTTCCCATCGCAACCTTCTTTCAATTTCTAGGCTATCGGCTATCACTAGACGAAAAAAGTAAGGGTAATCACCCATTGCGTCGGGATTAGAGGAGAGTTTATCGGCGAAATTAGGGCCCCCACTTCATAGTTCGCTTAAGGTCTCCAAAAACGTAGGAACGGCTCTGCCTTCAACCCACAACCACCTTCAATCCACCACCTCCACCGTCACCTTCAACCCACTACCTCCACCATCACTCCTTCAACCGGCGACATCTGCAACCGGCGACACCACCATACCACCGAGTGTTTGGCATATACGAAATAATCGATAAAATAACCAAACAAGACATTCTGTAAAACGAGAGACGAATTTAGTTTAAAAGGATGGCTAATTAGGTGAATCTAGTATACCGTTAGAATATCGTTTTTGTTAAAACCAGTATGAAACTGTAAATATGTGCTAAATAATCATACACAGAATCTGTTGTTCTAAACATTAATGACGATAATGAGATAATCAGTTCCAATACTCAAATCCAAACACCCATTAATTAGAAATTGTTTTAATTTGTATATGTCTTGTAGTCACTAATTAATTTTCGGTTGGTGCATAATTATGCTAAAGGCTTTGTCAGAGGAGATAGGCCCGGACGCAAGTCAGGATTCGATATTAACGATTCAGATCTTTTTCAGATGGATCAGTGCAATGGAGTGGTGGTTTCATATGCGATATTTGGTATACACACATACACAAGTTTGAATCATGGGGAATTCTAATACTTCAAATTTTACAGGGGCTTATGGTTTGATTCAAGAACCAACGAATATCAGCGAAACTTCAAAGAAAAGTGTTTGTTTTAACTGAGAAAATGAGGGTGGGCCATTTTATTTTAGAGAGGGGGAGGAAGAAGATGGGGGAGGCTATTTTTATTTTTTTTATTGTACAGGGGCAATCTAGTCATTTCGCATACATTTAACTGAAAAAATTAACATGGGTTAGTGACAAGGATCACCTGAGTGCAAAATTTACAACCACTGGGACCAACTCTGTAATTAGTAAACCATTGGAACCAAGTCTGCAATATTTGCAAACCACAGGACCAACCATGCATTTAACTCTTTTCCTTATCTTTTTCACCTTTTTGAAAAAGTCACTACCAACTAACTTCTCTTTTTCTCATTTTCAAAGCATCAAAACTCCTTTTCAACACATTACCCAAACATCATTTTATATAAAAAAAAAAAAAACTCATTTTTATAAAAGTTATACGTCAATAAGGAACTTGCAAATGGAATCCCAAACACCCCCTTTATCAATCATTGTTTGTTTTATTGTACAAAATTTGTGATTTTGTATTTGGTTACCTAAATGTGTTGGAGGATGTATCTCTCTTGCGGATGGAACAATATAGGGTTTACATAATGTGACCCCCTCCCCTCTTGACACTCATTATCTTTCATGAGTCTTGCCATGTGATTGTAAACAAGACATGAGTGGCGGCTATGAAAGCATCCACCCCTTATTGCAACCAAAATCGTTTGTTATGGGCACAAAGAGCTTACATTTTTTATGTGTATCTAAATGGATACGTCTCAAGATGGCACGCATCTTGGAATTACTCCCACTCGAGCATGATTAACATTGGACTCCGTTTCCATAACCAATACACCCAAACACATGTTGGTGGTGTTTAGAGATGGCATTGTTTATGCCTTAGAATCTCTCTTGTTGGGGATGTGAGATATGCCTAAGATGTCACACCAATTATTAGAAATGAACAAACTCACCAGCAGCAAGTAACACTCCAAACGTCTTCCTGTAGTAAATCAAACGTATATGTATGAATACAATAGTTTGTAATGGTTATGTGATAATTAATGACTTAAGAACATCATTATATTGATACTTAAAAAATAGTTAACGTTCATCCATCATGAATATGTGATCTAGAGTAAATTACAAGTTTTTTTCATTTATCTATATACCCAATTTCAGACGGTGTCCTTTGGCGTAAAAGTTGATGAATTCTATACTTAATGTTTTAAAATCTTGCACGTTATGTCCTTTGATGCTAACCCAATTATTTATTTTTTGTTAAATCAGACCATGTGCAACGCACATCAGGGTACTTGTCGTTTTACCCCTATTATTTAGAAAAATATCTTAAAAGAATATATATATATATATATATATATATATATAGGGTTAGGATCGTGTGAGAAGCACTAGGCTAATTGAGAAATTTGAGAAACATTCTGGATCACACATTTTCTCTAAGCTTTTCGTAATATACACATATGTATAGTTTAAGATTGACAATATACATAGGTGTGTAATTCAAGATTTGACAACATACGTGTATATAGTCAATTTTAAACTATACATATGTGTATATTACAAAAAGCTTAGAAAAATATATGGTCCAAAATGTTTCTCAAATAGGGTGGATTTCTCTTAGGATCCATACTCTATATATATAGAGAGAGAAAGGAAATGTAAGTATATAAAAGAATTTGAGTATTAAATAAATGTAAAAGGTGGTGAAAATGTGGAAATGTAAGTATTGATAAGTAAGTTTGTAGGGTTTGAGGGAAATTAAATGGTTTTAATGTATTTGTGAAAATTTAATGTGACAGTTGGCTAGGCATGTATTTACCTCTTTGCATTGGTGATGCTCTAAATCGCTTCTGCATATGATGTAAAAAAGTTATAAAAAGAACTAATAATATTTCAAGCTAAATATACACCGAATATGAAAAAGGATGAAATGAAATATGGATGTCAATTATAAAAGCAGAAGATGATGGGTTGAAAAAAAATGCATAATTTACATGTGAAATCAAGTGCATCTTACATTCATACATCTTTAGACACATGATTTAAGCATGTCTGGTTAATCAACATAAATAGAAATAATTATTTTAGGTTCGTCAATTTTTGTTAAACTAATTAGTATTTTTATTTTATATTCTTATGCATAAATTTAAAATAAAAACAATATATTTTCTATCAAGTATAATAATATTTTCTAACATCATTACTATCTAGTTTTTTTAGAAAAAAGAAAAACATCATCTAAAATCATAACATTCATCATTTCTCAAAATAATAACATAAAAAAATATACTGAAAGCTAATTAAGAAAGGGAAAAAACGAAAAAGAAAGGCAAAATCAACTCGCTCATTCCAAACACAACACTAAAAACTATTTAATCATTTTTGGGGCCATTATCCGGTTTGTTGCCGACTGAACTGAACCGAAACTGATAAAAACCGAACGAACTAAATGCAGTTTTCAATTCGGTTTTAAACATACATCAGCTTGGCAGTTTGTTTTTTTGGTTTTACAAGATCTGAATTCGGTTCCAATCAAACCGAATAACCCAAATAAACCAAATAACAAACAACTAATATCCAAGTTTTGCCACCTAGTCCAAACCGTCTACAATTTAGCCCAATCTTCCCAACCCAGTCCAATGACATATAATGATAATATGTTTAGAAAAAAAAAAAAAAAAAAAAAAACCTACTCGGTTTATTCTGTTTAAACCGAAAAACCAAACGAAATCGATTCAGTTTTCTGTTACGACCGAAAAAAACCTTGAACCGAATAAATAGAACCGAGTAACCCAAAAACCAAACCAATAAACAACCCTAATTCATCTCACATCCAAATTCCAAACACCCCTTAGGGGCTGTTTGGCTAAGCTTATTTTAGTGACTTATTTACTTTTTGAAAAGTTAAAAGGTGTTTGGGTTAGCTTATTATGTGAGAGGAATAAGTAAATAAGTCATTCCATTATGACTTATTTGCTTTTCAAATAAGCAAATAAGTAAATAAGTCAAAAAAATAAGCTTAGCCAAACAGCCCCTTAGCATAGTATTATATATGATGGTATCCAAAGTCAAACACACAAACCCCCTATGGCATAGTATTATATAGCCTCCATGACAGAAAAAAAAAATAATAAATAAAAAAAAACAAACATGAAACATGACCATCATATCATATAGCCACTATGCCATATATGATCAAGCCCTACTCTTTACACTGAGCATATGGCTTGAACCCAGCAACAGGCCCAGAAGGACCAGCAGCATTTGATGACTCACCATTCATTAGTCCAGCAGGGCCAAAGAGATGATGATGACTCATATGATAACCATCACCCATGCCAACCGGCTTGGCTTGTGGCTCAGCTGCCCTCATGGGCCCACGTTCGCCACCATCGGTCTCCCTGTAGCGCTGGAGGTACAAGGTCAAGGGCTCGAGGTAGTCTTCGAACCCGAGCTTGCTCATTGCCCAAAGAATGTCTTCAGCGGTTATAGTCTTCCTTTGCTCGCGCTGGCACCTGTCATTAGCTTCACTAGTCACGAAGCTGATGAACTCGGAAACACATTCTTGGACTGTCTCTTTGGAATCATCAGAGATCTTGGCATTGCGAGGGAGCATGTTTCGCATGATACGAATCACGTTTGTTATCGGCATCAACCGGTCTTGTTCTCGAACAATGCATTCGTTGTTGCCTAGGCCAATAATAAAAGTTAGTCATCGCGAAAACGATCATAATGCCTAAAGAAGATGACCAAAAGTACTTAAAGAGGGAGAGAGACGGTTACAAAATCGTCTTGTGTATCATATTCACTGTACCATTCTTACTATTCTTGTATATTTAAGTTGTAAGTATTTATAGAATAACTTACCAAAAAATAACTACATTTTTTTTTGATAATATAAGGTTTTAATTTGTACAACTTTTTATATTTGTTTTTTTTTTTCAAGCAAGTAATTTGTACAACTTTTTTATATGTTTTTCTCAAGTAAGTAAAAAATATAATTAAATATTTACTTTTATCGAGACACTAAAAATTAAATATTTACGCGGTGCGGTTCCTAAAGCGGGTTCAACAGGTGGTAAGCAGTAACACCGCGCATGTTAAGGGGCAGAATTTTGTGTTTAGCATGGTAGAGTTTGCTATTTAGAAAGGGGTAGCGGAGCAGCTTGTTGCTCGTCTACCTGCCATTAGTTTGTAATCGTATTGAATTTGAATTTAAGGATAAAAAAAAGGACATAAATATATACTAAATGCACTTCCAAACCCAAAAAGCTAGTTGTCACGTATGTTTATTATTTAATAAATTGACTTAAAACTATCAATAGAATAATGGGAATAAGAGGTGTTTGGGGTCAAAAAGAGAGCATGCATGCCACTTGTTTCATCTACTTGTCTATCCTCCTCCCAATCAGAACAATAACATGCAATACTAGAAAATCAAGTCTTTTCTCACGGCGTATTTTGTGGCAAATTTGTGGGAAACAAGTAGTAGCAACAAATTTCCCACGAATTTTTTTGGTGTGAAAAAACTTCGTCGGAAATTTGGCACTGTTTTAAATTTTTTTAATTTTATAAATTGCACTAACTAATAATAAAGTTAATAAATGGAAAAAACAAAGTTTTGTGGGAACATTGTTAGAAACATAGTTAACTTTGCAACGAAATTGCCACAAATACAGGTTTGGTGACTATCTTGTCGAAAAATTGTGAAAAAATTTATGGTTTTTAATATTTGTCTAAAATTTGTGGGAAACTTGTCGCCAAAATTAAGTTGTGGGAAATTTGTGAAAAAGTTTTGTAGCAAAAAACCCACTTTTCTAGTAGTGATGGAAAGCATATTTCATTCATTGTTTTCTTTTTAAATTTATGAAAAAAAAGTGGAACACCTGCAAATATAAATATTTATATACAAACATCATTTTAGACAACAATTTGTACATCATAAACATATATTTTTATAATTTAATATTTTATCTTCATAAAAATAAAAAAAATCGATACTTGCTTTCTTTCAAAAATCCAAATTCATTGACGCGATTATGCCGATCTGATAAAGAAATACAAATCTAGGTAATTGAACTAAAATTGGTACATTTCTTGAAATATTCCTTTAAAATTCCAAGTTCGTCGACGTAATTACGCCAATCAGATTAAAAAAGATAGAAATCTAGTCAACTGAACTAAAACGAACATGTTTCTTGAAAATTTCTTCCAAAAATTTAAGTTTGTCAAAGTAATTACGCTGATTTGATAAATAGAGATAAAGATCTAGAAAATTAATCTAAATTCATGAAATTTTCTTTCAAAAATCCAAGTTCATCAACGCAAATTTGCTGATCTGATGGAGATACAAATCTAGACATTTGAACTGAAAATAGGGATGTTTTTTGAAAATTTATTTTGAAAATCCAAGTCTGTCGACGCAATTGCGCCGATCTAACCAAAAAATACCAATCGAGATATTTGAACTAAAACGAGTAAGTTTCTTGAAATTTGTTTCGAAAAATTCAAGCCAATCGACATAATTACGCCGATCTGATAAAGAGAGACACAAATCTAGACAATTGAATTAAAAGGGTACATTTTGTGAAAATGAATTATACAAATAAAAAAATGATATTTCCTTCTTTCTTTCAACAAGTTTTTCGATGTTATCTATGCCGATCTGATATAAAGAAATTCAAATCACTACAATTGAATTAAAACGAGTAATTTTCTAGCAATTCAATCGAAATCAAACGATTACAACTTAGTACGTACTCTAGAAGTAGAAGTTACATTCGATTTGATTTCATATCCAACTATGAAAAAACGCCAACCTTTACATTAAGAGTTAAAACAATTCTAAATTAAAACAAAATAATAACAACAATTAATAACTTCAATGCAACATATATAAAGATTCAACTATGGAAATGGTTTAATTAAAGACTTTAGAATACCGGGTGTTGGTTGGGGACGGGGTCCCTGGGGGCCATGGAAACCTTGGGCATTCTCCATTTTCTCAACTTTCCCTAATTTCAATTTGGGTATGGTTTATGAGTTGGAAACTAAACAAGGTTGATGACATATAAATGTGAGAGCGTGTTGATTTGGGGAAATGTGGACAATTATATTGCTGGCACGTGGCATAGAGGACGAGGTGAACAACAACTGACTAACACCCCAATCACACTTTTTTTAAAGGCAAATTTCTTTAGGGTGTAAGGGGCACTCACCTAAGAGGTGAGTCCCCTCTCTTACGCCCAACCAACCAACTAGTGCCACGTCAACTCCCCTCTTAAACTCCTCTAACACCCCATTTTGATGGCGGCACTCCCCTCTGAGGGGAGTTGGATTTTTTTTTTTTTTTTAAATTATGCATGTTTATAAATTAAAAAAATATTAATAAAAATAAAAATTAAATAAAAGACATTTCATTAAATAAAAGACATTTCATTAAATTAAAAAAAAAAATTACATTCAAACTAGAAAAATATAAAAACAAACTACTCGTCGTCCGAATCAACTTCAAGGTGAGGCAGATCTAAACGTCCGAGATGCTCAACGAGATCGTGTTTTAGTCTCCAATGCGTTTCGTCGTCAATGAGCTCGCTATAAGCTGTTTCAGCGAAGACGGGTTCGACTGGAGGATCTTGAATGTGTACCGGTGCTATCGCCCTTCCGTCGTCTTTTAAAATCATGTTATGTAAAATAATGCACGTATACACGATGTACCTTATCTTTTTCACCGTTTTCGAACGCATTGGACGATTTAGTATTCCCCACTTCGCCTTTAACACACCAAACGCCCGTTCCACATCTTTTCTTGCGGCCTCGTGTTGCCTCTTGAACTTTTTTTCATTCGGGATGTGAGGATATGGAAAAGACTTCACAAACACGGACCAGGTAGGGTAGATCCCATCAGTAAGATAATACCCGCGTTTGTATAAGTGGTCGTTCACCTGAAATGGACAATATGGCGCCGTTCCGTTTCGTTGAGCAAGAAATAACGGAGATTGTTGGAGCACGTTGATGTCGTTTTGTGAACCCGCCGGGCCACAAAAAGCATACCAAATCCACAAATCTTGAGACGCCACCGCCTCTAACATAACCGTCGGGTATTGATGATCGCCTCTCATATATTGTCCACGCAATTCTGTGGGGCACATTCTCCAGACGAAGTGTGTACAATCCAGACTACCCAACATACCAGGTAGATGATGTCTCTCCTCATGAGCCTGATACAATAGCGCAACGTCGTGGCTCGTTGGTCTACGCAAGAATTCACCGGCATACATTGCACAGACCGTCTGGCAGAAATATTCAAGGCACTCACGAGAGGTCCTGTCAGACATCTTTAAATACTCGTCGTTTTCGTCTGGTATGTTACCGGTTGCAAGTTGTTTAATCGCCGAAGTAACCTTTTGCAACGGCGTGAAACTTTTCTTCATTCTCCCGTCTAAGCCTTCTTTAAACCACTCGTCATACGCTTCCACGTCACTAACAATTTTTAGGAACAAAGACTTGGACATACGAAATCTGTGACGAAAAGTATCGTCATTAAATTTTGGATTTTCATCAAAATAATCGGCCATGAGTGTCTCATGGCCTCCCTCACGATCTCGACGGATAAATTTTTTTTTACTAGACGATGCCGTGTCTAGTAGCTCCGCTTGTTGGATGAGATTTTGGAAGAAAATTAAGCTAGTATCGCTTGACGATGCATCTCCATCGTCGGGAAAGTCGGGTAGGGTAGAAAGAAACGGAAGCCTGGGATCCATTTTGTATTTGAAAGATTTGAGTTTGAGAGTTTTGGTGTGAGTTTGAGAGTGGTGAGTGTGGTAAAAAAAATTGATTTAGGTAGGTTAGATATATATTGTTTAAAAAAGTTGAATTTTTTTTTTTTTTTTTTTTTTATAAAAGTGACCGTTTGACAACGGTCTTATTCCGAAAATCGTGCCAAAGCAAGCGGTAAGTCCACACCGATCGACCCCCCCGATTCGGGTCCCCGCTTTGATGGCGGCGGTGTTCCCGATCGGGGACAAGGGTCACCGCTCCCCGCCCCGCGAACGCCCCGTACACCCTTAGTTCTGTCGTTTATGGGACTTAAACCTAATACCTACCTCTCCTAAAGTGTTTAAAGGTATTATATTTGTCAATAGATCACCACCTCATTGATCCAATCACACTTCTTATACTGGGGTTATTTGTGTCAATCTAATTTCCACTAGATTTAAGTTAGTTTTTAATGTAAAATTAATCTACCCTTAATAATTTTTTTTAACGGTAAATTCGAATCATTGACGGACCACTGAAGTATCGTCGTGCCACCAGCAGAACCACTTGATCATATCTATCTCCACTAGGTATAATGCATACACACAAATTCAGTAGGAAACCAATAAATATGGTAAAAACATGTGGGAATCGAACTCAGGACCTATTGGTTCCAAAGTCTAATCCCACCCCAAGGTGCTACTAGGCTATAAAGCCGTAGGCATCTACCCTAAATAATTAATCTACTCCTAAATACTTTAATACCTATCTTTTTTACTAATTGAACCCTTCATCTTTGAATAAAGGGGAAACAATTTACTATCCGAAAATCCGACCCGAACTATCCGATATCCAAATCTGAAATATCCGAAAATTCGGATATCTGAAATTTCGAATTCGGATAGTGATTTTGAAAATTTTCAATATCCGAAAATTTAATTTTTATCGGATACCTGAATATCCGAAATATTGAAAAATATCCGAAACTATCCGAAATATCTGAAAAGTATCCGAAAATATCCGAAAATTTATTTTCGGATATCCAAAACTATCCGGAATATCCGATTCGGAATATTAAAAAATAATAAAAAATAAAAATTAAATAACTAATGGATATTCAGATATACGATTCACTATCCGATCGGATATCCGAAATTTCGGATATCCGAAAATTTGGATACGGATTTGGATAGTGAAATCAGGTATCCGAAAAATTTGGATATCCGAATTTTCGGATATCCGGTTTTGAACACCCCTATAATTTACCACCGCACCATGCCTCTTAAGGTCGGGGCTGGGAATGGGTAGCCTATATGATGGGTTTCTGATGCAGTCAAGGCAGGCTTGTTATATGAAAGCACAGCCCAAGTGCAGGAGGAAGAGGCCCAGCTGAACAATCGGCCCAAGAGAATGCACAAGAGGCCCACAAGGCTCCCGGATTGATCTGCAAATTAGCATCGGAATATTCCATGGGATTCGGCAGTTGCATTTTTATTTATCACATGTTATTTCAGTATTTAATTAGTGGTTAGTTAGCGGAGCATGGTAGGAGTTGTTACATGCATGTCTCCAAGAAATAAGGGGCATGTGCATCATGTGCTCATAACCATTACATATTTAAATTCTTGTAATTTGCTTTTGAGAATATATCCAAAAAAGTGTTTCAAAAATCCTTGTCTTCCCTTTATTGTTCTTAGGAGCATGGTTGTAAAAGTCCCGCCTAGGCTCCGAATACTCCTCGAGTACTCGCTACAAGGTAGGCTGCTGAGGCACGAGTACTTTCCTCCCAGGCCAATTACTCCCCGAGTAATCCCCGCCTAAGCCGAGTACTTCCCGAGTACTCCCGAATCCTACTAGGGAGCGCCTAGCGACTTTTGCAACCATGCTTAGGAGTGTTGGCCTACTAGAAAAGGCTTGCAACATTTGGTGCTTTCATTCACTAATCACCTCCACCATGCCACCGCGGTGCGATCCAGCTGGTTCCGATGACTTTCCTCCATCCATCACAGATCAACTAAGCCAACTAATTTAGATCACCACCACGACCGCTACCACCGCTGCCTACACTCAATCCGATCTCAGAACCCAATTAGTCGCCCTCGTTCAAGCCATAACCAACCTCAATGCCAAACTTGATACCCAAACGGAAACAACCGCTAACCGACTGAAGTCCCCAGCCCATCAAAACAATAATCAACAAACCTTACGCCAACCAAAAATTACCCTACCGCTCTTCGACGGATCCAATCCACTCGTTTGGATTTTTCAAGCTGACCACTATTTTACCTATTACAATATTCCACAGGCAGACCATGTTTCCCTGACGACTTTTCATTTTGTTAGAGACGCCCTCTCATGGTATCAAAACCAATTCAACAATGAATTTATGGGTTCATGGACGGATTTCAAACGCGAGGTGGAACTCCGCTTCGGTCCATCGACTTATGAGAATCACGAGGCCGCCTTGTTCAAACTCCGTCAAACCGCATCAGTCACCGAATACCAAAGGTAATTTGAGAAGATTAACAACCATATTACTGGCTTATCTCAACAAACCCTAAAAAATTATTTTATTTCGGGCCTAAAACCTGAATTACAAGCTGAACTTGCCATCTTAAAGCCCACATCCTTTCACGAGGCTTGCGGGCTAGCCCGTAAAGTGGAGGATAAATTTGCTAATACCCCAAAGCCCAAACCATTTTACCAGCCTAAATCATACCCCTCCCATAATACCCCCCCCCCAAACGATTTCTCCTACTTCCCAGACGTCCACTACGTCCGCTGCAAAACCTACACCATCATAGAATCCTCCATTGTTGCCATCCCCACCGAAACCATTACCCTTCACTAAACTATCTCCCGAAGCAATCCAACAACGCCGAAAAGACGGTCTCTGCTTCCGCTGCCCTGAAAATTTTTTTCCAAGACATAAGTGTTCGCCTCCTCAATTTTTATTAATCGTCTACAACGATGATCAGTATTTTCAGTCGAATATGGGGGATGATAACATATTGCCTATACCTGACGATCCAAATACACCACAATTCATGTCCCTATCTGATGCCGCTTTTTTTGGTTTGAGTTATATTCAAACGTTACGAATCACTGGATACATTAATGGTGTTCCAATTACCGTTTTGATTGATTGTGATAGTACCTACAATATAATCCAGCCTCGAATCGCCGCCAATCTTGGATTACCAACTTAACCATTACAACCATTCTCGGTCATGGTTGGAAACGGACAGTTCATACACTACCAGGGCTTTTGTCCAGCCGTTGACGTTTGTAAGACATATATCAATATTCCTTTCTTTATCTTTCCGGTAGAAGGCGTTGATATTGTCTTGGGTATATCCTGGTTGCGCACACTTGGGTCGATCACCGTGTATTTTTCGGTACCCAAAATATCATTTACTATCAATGGTCAAAACACCACATTACGAGGTGAACCGTTAACCCAACCATTATCGCCAAGTTCATTATCCACACTCCTTCGCCACGGGTCCATTGCATCGTTACACACTTTAACTTTCGAGCCACCACTTCCACAACCACATCTGCCACCAACACCTACATCCACATACCCAAACATCATAGTTCTTCTCGACCTATTTCAACCAGTGTTTGCTGGACCACAATCACTACTTCCTACTCATCCTCACGACAACGACATTACCCTCCTCAACAGTGACCAGCCAATTAATGTAAAACCGTATCGATATCCACATTACCAGAAACAAATTATGACCCAACTCATCCCCGAGATGCTTGCTAATGGCATCATTCGACTAAGTCAAAACCCGTTCTCCTCGCCGATACTTCTTGTAAAAAAGAAAGACGACACTTGGCGCTTTTGCGTTGATTATCGAGCCTTGAATGCCGTCATGATCTGTGATAGGTTTCCCATACCAACTATCGACGAACTTTTAGATGAACTTCATGGTGCTACTATCTTTTCCAAAATTGATCTACGATCCGGATATCACCAAATCCGTGCCGCACCGAAGGATATTCATAAAACGACATTTCGAACAATGGATGGACATTATGAATTTCTCGTAATGCCATTTGGTCTTACTAATGCACCCTCGGCATTTCAAGCCGTGATGAATGATATTTTCTGTTCCGTGCTTCGCCGGTCCGTCTTGGTTTTTTTTGATGATATCTTGATATACAATGGAACAAAAGAAGAGCATTATGATCATCTTCGTTATGTCTTCTAGAAATTGCATGAAAACCATTTCCATGCAAAAGCATCCAAGTGCACCTTCAGTGTACCGGAAATTTCATTTTTAGGACGCTGAATTTTAGCCACTGGTGTCTCCTTGGAACCCGACAAAATCGAGGCCATTTCAATGGTGGTCGGCACCATCGTCCTTTACTACCCTTCGGGATTTTTTGGGCCTTACTGGTTATTACCGACGATTCGTACGAGGATACGCTCAAATCTTTGCCCCGTTAACCGACATTTTGAAACAAAAAGAGTTCACATAGAGTGACGAGGCTATGGATGCAATTATGCAACTTAAGAAACACAAGCAACAGTTGGTCACACTTGCTCTTCCCAACTTTACCGAACCATTCGACGTTACCACGGATGCTTCCAGTCAAGCTATCAGTGCCGTTCTCTCCCGAAACAACCATCCAATAGCCTTTTTCAGCAAAAAAAAACTATGTTTTACAATGCAAGGTCAATCCACATATACGAAATAATTATACGCCATTACCGAAGCCATTAAAAATGGCATCAATACCTCTTGGGACATCGTTTTTGCATCTATACCGATCATCACAACCTAAAACACATCATTTCTCAAACCATTCAGACACCGGAACAACAAAAGTGGGTTACGAAACTGATGGGGTTTGATTTTGAGATCTAATTTAAACCGGGCAAGGAAAACACCGTTGCGGATGCACTAAGTCGCATTAATATTCCGTCCTTATTATACATATCCTACCCGATGACCACTTGGTTAGAAGAACTTCGTTCTTATTACCAAACCGACACAACCGGTAGTAAACTTGTAGCCGATGTTAAAAGAGATCCGGTAAGTTTTCCTCATAATGCTTTTCGCGACGATTTAATGTATGTGCATGGGAAGCTTTTGGTGCCACCCATTTTGGATTTGCGTCACTGACTTCTGGAAGAGTTTCACTCCTCCTTTTTGGGTGGTCATTCGGTGTCAACGCAACGACGAAACGCCTTGCTAGCTCTTTCACATGGCTGGGTCTTAAACGCGATGTCGCAAGCTTTGTTAAAGCTTGTCAAGTGTGTCAAACCATTAAGAATCCTAATCATAAACCATATGGGTTATTGCAGCCGCTGCCCACGCCCGAATACTCGTGGGTCGACATCTCCATGGACTTTGTCACGGGGTACCAAACTCCAAAGGGAAGACCGCAATATGGGTTGTCATAGATCGTCTTTCAAAGTTTGCACATTTTACCTCCTTACCACTTTTACGCTTATCGGAGCGATGAGAATTCTCATCCTCCCTTTTACGCTTCCCATCATCAGAAGCTTTGGCAGCATTGTTTCTGACCACATCAAGTGTGAGAGATAGTGATAGATCTGCCGCTGACCTGAACGTGGTAGGTCTCGATGCTTTCACACTTGCCTTGACTTCTAGGCTAGACCCCCAATAAAGCGAGCTATACACTTCGATTCTGGTGTGATCAAGTAAGGAACCAATCGAGACATGGTATTGAAACTTGTAAGATATGCCTGACAATCTAAGTTCTTCATGACCAATATCAATAATTCAGTCTTGATTTTCTCAACTTCATGTTGAGGACAAAAATTTTCTTTGATAAGAGCAACAAACTGATCCCAAGTCAAGTTGTACCCAGGGATCTTCCCTGTAGCTTGGATTAGTGACCTCCACCAAGCTAAAGCTTCTCCTTTAAAAGATTGTGAAACAAACTTCACAATGTCTTGCTCTGCACATCCACTAATATCAACAACGGTGTCCATCTCATCGAGCCACATCATGCAATCGATGGCTCCCTTTTCTCCTGTGAAGTCTCTGGGCTTGCAGGAGACAAAATATTTATATGAACAGGTTTTAACACGTGGCTCTTGATTAAGCACAACCTATCCAGACGGAACACTCCTCTGATTCGATGAGTGATGAGAATCATCCTTATGAGATACATGCGTTTGGGAAGGTGGTTTTTATGAGGCACTGATTGGGTCCCACTGCGAGCACCACTTGATTCCTTGAACTGTCTTTCAATGGATCGATTGACAACATTATCTATCATTGTCTGTAACTCTGTGGCCGTTACATTCACCCTTGTTTTGTCATTCCTCATATTGGGATGACTGTTGACTTCATCTGATTCAGACATGCTGAAGCTTGTCTTCTATAAAACAATTGTCAATAATTTTGTTTAGAAGTCTATTTTGGAATCATCATCTTCTATGATTCATTAACCATGGTATAAATAGACCATATTTGGAGGTCTAGAATAGGAGTTATGCTTAATAGCGTAATTAGAAAGCTTTTTATTAATTAAACGGCGTAATTAGCATAAAGCCTATCTAAACCCAATTTTTGACACCAAACCTTTTACCCACTAATGTAATATAATATTTTGGTATTTTTGAAGATTTTTAATTATTTTAAACTGGTCATAACATAGGGTTATTACCTTGATTCGGTAATTACCGATTATACCCTTTTTGCTTATAAAATGAGTTTTACACGACATTTGAATACTAGATCTTTTGCTACTGATTTTATACAATAAATGAAGTATTTTGAACTATATAACCTGATCAGAAAACTCAGATTTCCTGTTATAACCGAAAATCGCTTAAAACGACTTTTTACGCGTATTAAACACATTGTTTGGGTTTAAAACCATTTTGTCATATAAGACTTATCACCAACTGATATAACCTATTAAATTAAGTTGTTTTACTGATTATTTCAGACCCGAACCTCAGAATTTTATTTAATCTCTTTTATAATCTTTAAAATGACCAAAATACCCCTACGGGGCTTAAATTGAGATTAAACTCGTTTTGGGCATAATGGAAGGTATCCTAATGATATCACAACATATTTAAAGCATATTAACTTAGGAAACCTGTTTATGACTCTTATGGTTACCCGTTACGCTTCTTGCGCGTTCGGTTCGGTTTAAGTAACTAGTTTTCATAAATTAGCCTAAACGGGTCAAACCTTATCATTTTTATCTCAAAATCCAGAATGTGTTTAGTTTAACCATATTATACAAGTCTTCAAACTTTTCGGGTCTAAATCACATTCTATTCCGGTCTTCGCTTAATCATGCGTTCGAACCGTATCTTCCTTTAAAACTAACCGGTCTAAGCATTGGCTTAATTAAAGACCCGTTAGGAATCTAATAGGTTATTAAAAACCTTCATTCCAGATTTAGGAGCCCAGTAAAAGCTATCTGTACTTGCTGAATTGATATACTGCTGGGATTGAATTTATATTTAGCTCAGGTAAATACTTTTAACTTATTTTCCCTTATACGGGCTTGGGGTACGGTATATAAAATACCGCTTGGTCGGGCATTCGACCTTAATCGTTTGGTGGTTAAGTATTATCGAGATGACCCGTTTAAAAATTTGGTTTTGATTGTTTAACGCCTTTGGGGGATTAATGACCATGTCCCGGATATCCTTGGCATCATTTTACGAAATGGCCACGACCTGAGCACGGGGTGTAGGCGTACACCTGTCAGTGCATAAATAAATAATGTGGTGTGTCTATTAAACTTTAACCCGGCACGATCCGGGCAACTGAACGCATAACAAACATGTAATTCTTTTACAAGTATTATATACAAATAATTATCCCAGGTTATAAAATATTTTGTGCCATGTGCATTCAAATCAATTTTCTAAGACATTTTCAAAATGAGTCAGTTAATTGTATTTACCAGTGTAAACAGACGTATTTTCCAAAAAGGCTAAGTGCAGGTACTATACGTAATAGGCTGGCTACTCCAGGCATCAATAATCAAGTCTCGCAAGCTCTAGATGTTAAAGTCTGTTGAACAATTTTCCTTTTTGCTTCGATCCGCCTGTGGATCCTTTACTGTCTGTTGAAATGCTTGGATATTACTTTATATCAGATTGTAATATATTTATCTTTTGCTTCTGCTGTGCATTTAAATATTGTGTTGTTTGACTATGATGATATCAACTACGTCACGATAGTCCCCACCGATAATACGTGGAAATATCGGGGTGTGACAGGTTGGTATCAGAGCCAACATTGAGTGAATTAAACATTAGCCTTTTGTGTTTAATCTCAATGACACAGTAGCACATTCCTTAACTTCCGAGTCTAGACTTGAACTAGGAATGATCTCATCCCTGTTATATGTATGCATTGTTTTCAATACTTCTGTATCTCCGGATCGTGTCGCCGAGCAAAGCTACCATTGGTGGAGGCTCTCCAAATCCGAAGTTTAAGAATGTAAAGCTTCGTACTACATCTCAAATAGGCGCACGACCTGTATGAAGGAATGACCTTTTAAACCCATTAATCATATTTCAAATTCTTTACCCAAGACTTTGGAAACTTCAAATGAGAAGCCAACATCGGAGGAGTTCGTACTCACTGTCCTTAAAGGTTCTATTCCAAAGATAATACCTATGAAACCAAGGGACTCATATTTCTTACCTCCAAGTCTTGGAATCACAGACTTGGAATATACCTATTCTGATCTATTTCGTGATCCATATTATTGATTACTTTTTTAAATCCTTGGATTCCACCCTTGCAAAGATTCCAAAATAGAAGATTTGGATTACCCACCAAAACCTTCGGTATTCATACCTCACGCAGAGAACCAAGGAGAAAAATTTCTGGAATTAAAGTAAAGAAGAAACTCTTTCGTTGCTTTTCATTTCTTTATTAGTCCTTATAAGGACGTACTTATCTTTCAGTCCCTTCATGGACAACATTATTTCTTTTCAAAGTCCTGTTTAGGGCAATTCTGTACCTCTTTTAAAAATCATTGGAATGTTCTATCTAAATTTCATTCATATCATTGTATATGAATATAATATATGAAATAAATTAAAATAACATTCCTTTTATAAGATCTACCATTATAATAAAATGGCAAAATCTAAAAAGGACAAGACCTAGCCCATGTGTCATTCTAAGACAGGGCCAAGATGGTAGTTCCTCAATTAGATTCAGATCCTTATTAACATCTCAATTTAGGATTATTCTGCGTTAAATATTAAAAAGAATCTTAAAGGTAAAACCTAGTCTAAATGTCATTTCAGACATGGCCAAGATGGTAAAACCTAAAAATTCAAATCCTTGTTAACATCTGAAAGCATATTAACATACTTGACAAAATGCGATTCGATAAAATCACATAAGTCATTCTTAAATTGGGTTATTCTAAATTCCCTTATTTATATAATCATCCCTTAAGGATGAAGTGCCTACGGGCTATAATTAATGTCCTCTGAGACTAAAGACAGTCGTAGCCTACAACTCCCTGTCAGGAAAAGGTAATGAACTTTGACTCAAACCTTAATGCCTCGATTCCATACAATCTGGGCTTATAAATTAAACTTGTCTACGTGACTAGGCCATTTGTGCTATTATTAATTTGTAAATTAGGATTTATGATAAAAATCCTGAATAAAATAAATATCATTCCTTTCCTACTAGTATACATATTAAGAAGAATCTTAAAGGATATAACCTAGCTTGAATGTCATTAAGGACCTGGCTACGATGGTAAAACCTGTTTAAAAGAGATTCAGATCCTTGTTAACATCTAAAAACGTGTTAACACTTCTGACAACAGTGATGCGATAAAAATCACACTTGTCATCCTTATATTAGGAATTTTCCAAACCCCTTATTTTTTTTTTGCGTAAATGATCAAGAGGAATCATGGCTAATGAACGTCGAACATGATGAACACATCAAAACATCCATGGGGATGTATACCTACGGGCAAAGATGTATACATGAAAAGATAGTATTATTCCATAACTTCTTGTCAAGACAATGAATTATGAAATTTTCCGATCCAAAGGAATCATCGATTATGTTTTAAAATTTCTCTAGTGACAAGGCATCTGTGCCATCAGAAAGTCCTTTGGAACAAGCCCTTGTGCTGTATAAAATGTCGGTGCGACATTGACAGTCGTGACTTATGTCCCCTGTCTAATAAATATGAAGGATTATATTCCCTTTAAACGCCAAAGATGGTTATTTAAAAACCTAGGCAAGACATAATCAAATAAACTTAATACTATCTATTGGCCTATATGGTTTAATTGCACCATGGCTATTTGGGGGATTAATGACTATGTCCCGGATATCCTTGGCATCATTTTACGAAATGGCCACGACCTGAGCACGGGGTGTAGGCGTACACCCGTCAGTGCATAAATAAATAATGTGGTGTGTCTATTAAACTTTAACCCGGCACGATCTGGGCAACTGAACGCATAACAAACATGTAATTCTTTTACAAGTATTATATACAAATAATTATCCCAGGTTATAAAATATTTTGTGCCATGTGCATTCAAATCAATTTTCTAAGACATTTTCAAAATGAGTCAGTTAATTGTATTTACCAGTGTAAACTGACGTATTTTCCAAAAAGGCTAAGTGCAGGTACTATACGTAATAGGCTGGCTACTCCAGGCATTAATAATCAAGTCTCGCAAGCTCTAGATGTTAAAGTCTGTTGAACAGTTTTCCTTTTTGCTTCGATCCGCCTGTGGATCCTTTACTGTCCGTTGAAATGCTTGGATATTACTTTATATCAGATTGTAATATATTTATCTTTTGCTTCCGCTGTGCATTTAAATATTGTGTTGTTTGACTATGATGATATCAACTACGTCACGATAGTCCCCACTGGGCCCACCGGTAATACGTGGAAATATCGGGGTGTGACAAGTCAAGGCAGGCTTGTCACATGAAGGCCTAGCCCAAGTGCAGGAGGAAGAGGCCCAGCTGAACAATCGGTCCAAGAGAATGCACCGGAGGCCCACAAGGCTCCTGGATTGGTCTGCAAGTTAGCATCTGAATATTCCATGGGATTTGGCAGTTGCATTTTTTTATCACATGTTATTTTAGTATTGCATTAGTAGTTAGTTAGTGGAGCATGGTAGGAGTTGTTATATGCATGTCGAAATAAGGGACATGGGCATCATGTGCTCATAACCATTGCATATTTAAATTCTTGTAATTTGCTTTTAAGAATATATCCAGAAAATTGTTCCAAAAATCCTTATCTTCCCTCTATTGTTCTTAGGAGTGTTGGCCTACTAGAAAAGGCTTGCAACAGTTTCGGTAGCCTCTGTTTCATGCCCGATAATAAAATTTAGGTTCTACACTTGGTTTTATATTTGTCGGGTACTCATTACTTAGTATCAGTTGGGTACATGGGTATCAGATATACCCATTTATGTTCTTATGCAGTTTAAAGTTTCCATTGAGATGCTAATAATCCGAAACCGAATTGCAATATTAAATATACAACTATGCATCTAAAAATCTTATAAATTTTATAATTACAAGTTTCCAACGACATCAACAATTGTTTAGCATATTTTTAACATCTGTAATACATTAATATAATCGGCTAAACTGATTTTGTGTTGGCGGGAAAAAAAGCAACGAATATTTCTAAAACTAATTTCATGTCTAGTCTCATACCCGAATACTCGTCTCAAATGTTTTGTTTTTTGAATTTTTCGGTTGAGTTCGTGTCTTTGCCATCTCTATCCTTTATTTCATTTTTTTTCGTTTACTAAATTTTTCACAACAAAAATAGAAGTCATTAAGGGGCTGTTTGACAAACTCTGAATGGGTATGTGCTGAACCGGTAAGAGGTGAACCATTAAGTGTTGAACCAATAAGTGGTCTGAACCATTAAGAGCCAATATAATGCTTAACCGTTCAGAGGTAAATGTTTGACCAATTCAAATAAGAGTCTTAACCATTCAGACTCAGTATAATGCTTAACCATTTAGAGGCAAATGTCTGAATCATTCAGACATTTGCTCACAAAATAAACAGTTTGAACCATTAATTGTTGAACCTGTAAGAGGTCTAAACAATTAAAGCCTCATTAAGAGCTAAAAAACAACCCCTAACAAATATTTGTCAACAAACCTTAAGCTCTCATCAATTTGAACGTTATGATGAGACATGGCCAATGCTTTAATAGCTAAGCACCTTTTCAGATTAGAGATGTGGAATACATCATGGATTTCACTCCGTTTATGTGGCATCTTAAGTTTGTAATCCACGGAGCCGACACATTCGATTATCTCAATTGGTCCAATATATCTTGGGCTCAAGTTGTCATTCTTTCCAAATCTCATTACGCCTTTCCAAGGCGAGACTTTGAGCATCACTTTATCTCTGATTTGGAATTTAAGAGGCTTCTACCTTTTATCAGTATAGCTCTTTTGCTTATCACGGGAAGCCTCGAGTCTATCTCTGACTTGTATGATCTTATTAGTGGTCTCCAGGACTATCTCAGGTCCAAAGAGCTAGCTTTCGCCAATTTCAGCCCAACAAACGGCGTTCTACACTTCTCCCGTATAAAGCCTCAAAAGCTGCGGTTTTTATACTAGTGTGATAGTTGCTATTGTAGGAGAATTCAATCATGGGTATATGCCTATCCCAACTACCACCTAGGTCAATTGTGCATGAGCGTAGTATGTCTTCTAGAGTTGATTGTATGCTCACTCTATCCATCAGTCTGGGGATGGTAAGTCGTACTGAAGTTTAAGCGTGTGCCTAGCGTTTGCTGGAAACTTTTCCAGAAGTGAGAAGTGTATCTAGTATCTCTATCTGATAGTATAGACAATGGTACTCCATGAAGAGACACAAGGTTGTCGACATACAACTTAGCCAGCTTGTCATAATTGTAAATTTCCTTAATCAGCAAGAAGTGCTCGAACTTAGTCAGTCTATCGACTATGGCCCATATCGTGTCATTGTTATGGCTGGTCTTAGGTAACTTGGTGATCAAATCTATTATTACAATCTCCCATTTCCATGTGGGGATTTTCAGTTGTTGCAGCGGACCAGACGGTCTCTGATGTTCGGCTTTAACTTGCAAACATGTTAAACATTTGGCTACATGGGTGGCTATGGACTTCTTCATGCCCATCCACTAGAAGTTTTTTTTTCAAGTCCCGGTACATCTTATTTCCACCTGGCCGTACCGAATATTTTGAGTTATGTGATTCTTCAAGAATTAACTCTTTGAGTTCTCCATAGATGGGAACCCAGATTCTATCATATAGTTGTAGGATTCCATCCTTCCCATGTGCTAACAGTTTCACAGTTCCACCTAATCCTCCAGTCGGGTCATTTGCCTCTAACAAGGCTTGCTTCTGAGCATTCAACAACTTTTCATTCAAGCTAGTTCGTTTCTCAATGCTTTTGGCATTAACCCTAATTGGTTTAATCCTTTCTTTGCGACTTAAGGTGTAGGCAACGACATTTACCTTACCGAGATGGTAACCAATCTCACATTGGTAATTGTTTAAAGTTTCCATCCAACGACGTTTTTGCATATTAAGATCTTTTTGGTTGAATAAATGTTGGAGGCTTTTATGGTCCGTGTATATAATACACTTTGTGCCATATAAGTAATGCCCCCAAAGTTTCAATGCAAACATAACTGCACCCAGTTCTAAGTCATGGGTGGTGTACTTCTTCTCATGTATTTTAAGTTGTCGTGATGCATAGGTTGCCTCTTTGCATAAACACACAACCCATTCCTGTGTGCGAAGCATCACAGTACACGACAAAGTCTTCAATTCCTTCAGGTAGTGTCAAGACATGAGCATTGCTTATTTTCTGCTTTAGAATCTCAACGGATTCTTTCTGTTTAGGACCCCAGTCAAACTTCACATTCTTGTGGGTCAATGCAGTTATAGGAATGGCAATTCGAGAAAAGTTCTCAATGAACCTTCTATAATAGCCAGCCAATCTTAAGAAACTACAGATTTCTGAAGGGGTTTTCGGTGCTTCCCAATTCATGATAGCTTCAATCTTAGCGGGATCTACTTAGATACCACACTCGCTAATCATGTGTCATAAGAAATGGACTTCATGGAGCCAAAACTCATATTTAGAGAATTTAGCAAAAAGTTTCTCCTTCTATAATAAACCGAGCATACATTAAAGATGTTTCTCATGGTCTTCCTTGCTGCGATAGTAGATTAGTATGTTGTCTATAAAGAGAATGTCAAACTTATCTAGGTGCGGCTTGGAGACTCAATTCATGAGATCCATGAATGTTGCAGGTGCATTTGTGAGCCCAAAAGGCATCACAAGGAACAAATAGTGAGCGTATCTAGTTCTAAATACAGTCTTCGAGATATCTTCACTTCAGACCTTTAATTGGTGATAACCAGATCTTAGGTCAATCTTCAAAAAGTAGCTAGCACCTTGTAGTTGATCGTACAACTCATCGATCCTTGGTAAACAATAATAATTCTTGATTGTGATCTTGTTCAGTGAGCGCTAGTTAATGCACATCCGCATTGAACCGTCCTTCTTCTTAACAAAGTGAATAGACGCTCCCTAGGACGAGAAACTCGGCTGAATAAAGTCTTTTTCTAGCAGCTCTTCAAGTTGTGCCTTCAACTCCTTCATCTTAGTGGGCGCCAAAAGGTACGGAGCCCTGGCTATGGGATCTAGGCAGAATGGCAATTCTGAATTCGACTTTCCTATCCGGAGGTAGACCGGGTAAGTCTTCTAGAAAAACATCAGGGTATTCTGAGGTGATTGGAATATCTTCAACCTTAGACTTTGGTTCATCAATAGTCACTTGTGCCATGTTAATAATACATCCTCTTTTCAAGCACTTGGATGCTTTAAGCAGAGAAGCTTTATCGGGTAATCCATAATGTTGATCTCCACGAATGGTGAGTATGTCACCAGCTGGTGATTTAATTTCGATAAGTTTCTTATCACAGGCAATGTGGTCTTGGTTATGGCTAACCAATCCATGTTGAAAACTATATCGAATCCCGCAAGATTCACAAGTAAAAGGTTAACAGGGATAGATTGATTCTTTATGGATATAATGCATCCATCAAGGATTGAGGAAGCTATTTCTATGTTACCGTCGGCCATTTTGACCCCATAAGTAATGTCTAGTGCTCTTAAGGGCAGGTTTAAAATTTTGCTAAAATTATGATCAGTGAATCTCTTATCAGCTCCAGAATCAAACAAGAATCTAGTAAATATATCATTTACGAGAAACGTACCCATAATGACGTTTGCGTCCTTAATCGCTTCCTTTGTAGTTATTTGAAAGGCTCCGGCATTGCCTCTCTTGGCATCATTGGATTTGTTCTTCCCATGAGTTGCCTACTTCGGGCAGTGGGTCTTTATGTGCCCTTTCTTGCCACACCTATAGCAGCTGGCGTTCTTTAGATCCTTGCATTCATGGGATTTGTGGTCCATCTGCTTACAGATGGCACAACCTTTGGGTTGCTCACTACGGCGTTTCCCAAAATGTCGTTTCTCGTAGGTTTTACACTCGGGTTTTGCCTCACTCGGTTTTGACTGGTGATGACTCAAACCAGTCTTGCCCTTTTTAAAGTCTCTACTATGGGTGTCATCATGTTTACGCTTGTGATCACCCTCGGTCTTGGCTGCTCAGACTCTTATCTTGTCTTGTCTTCAGTTAAAGATAAGGCAAGATCTATAGCGAATCTGAATGTAGCAGGTTGGGAGGATTTAACCATCCCTTTGATTTCCGGAGCGAGTCCTCTGATAAACTGCGCAATGCGCTTAGACTCAGGGGTAATCAGATAAGGGACTAGCCTTGATAACGAGTTGTTTTCAGATATGTAAGCTCGACAGTTAAGATTCTTCATTGTTAGTTTTAGAAAGTCAGATTCAACTTTCTCCACCTCATGAGGTGGACAGTATGTCTCGCGGATTAGCTCCAAAAATTTAAGCCAACTTAGGTTGTACAGTGCAACCTTGCCAGTAGATTGAATCAGTGCCTTCCATCAAGTTAGTGCATCCTCCGATTGGGACACATATTTAATAGAGTCCTTAGTGGCACAACTGTTTATGTCAATAACGGTCTCCATTTCATCTAGCCATTTAAGGGCATCTATGGCTCCCTTTTCCCTCGTAAAGTCACTGGGTTTGCATGAGATGAAGTAATTGTATGAGCACCCTTCCTTAGAGTTACAGGGCTCTTGTCTGGCGACACTCTTAGTGACGTTTCGCTCATTCTAGAGTGGAGCAACGAGACCTTTCAGTCTTATGAGTTGGTGAGCGGGGTTTAGGAATATATTTGGATTTTTGTACTAATAACTCCGGCCCTTTATATTTAGCCATAAATTCAGCTATGGCTTTACCGACTTTAGCGCCAATCAGGGATCGAATATTATTCTCTTCATCCGTACGGTTTTGGTGCTCTAAGTTGTCACCACCCTTTTTATTATTCATATCGCAAATATTTAGGCTTGCCATTTGTTTATTTGAGAGCTATATGGGCCATCAGTAAGATTTTGGGAATTAGTAGCGGATCAATTAAATAATAGAATGGAAATTTGAAATTTGATTTCATTAAATAATTACAATGCATTATCCTATAAGGACTTTTGGAATTTCAAAATAAACGAAATATGATAATAAAAAGAAGTTCAAAGTCTTTAGTTGTTTTTCTTGATCTTACTTCATCTACTGCACTCCATCTGGTTGAGAATTTTATCATGGTTTTTATTAAGTGGGTGAGGAAGGTGGGGAATTAAGAATACTCCAAACAATGTCTTCCAAGATGGGATTGAAAGGTAGTATAAAATTATCATTTTCAATATTTTCTAAGTTACTAAAGAATAAATCGTTTAGTTCAAGTAGGTTTGTTTGATCATCGGCATATATTGGGTCATCAAGTCTTACAGGTCTAGGGTCCGTGGTAGGAATTGAATTAGAGGGTTCTATTTCTAGTGAGTAGTAGGAATCATGAATTCGAAACGGACTTGTTAGGTAAGATTTGGAATGTCGAAATCAGGATGTAGAAAATTTGGGTCGTCAATGTCTGTTGGTATAGGTTCCATGTTTGATGCCTGACTTGAGGGTTTGTCCATTTGGGGTTCTGTTGGGAAACAACATATTGGTCGTAGGAGGAAGGTAAAGAGCTCATCCTTATGCCTGGTCGTACTGACATCCTTGGTTTGGTGTGAAACTTCCGTTGTTGCTACTTCGAACTATGTTGAGAAGACGTCTGGGAATTCTTCTTGAATGGAAAAAGTATGGGATCTACATTAGCGGGTTCCTTTTTTAGAGGCATCTTCCTAACATATATAAAATCAATAACTATATATATATAAATATATATATATAAAGAGGAGTAGTCTTAGGTTTGGGTCTAGAACACAGAATAGTCCTATGGAATCTGCATGTGATATTTTGAGTTTAGACACAAAAGGCTAGCGTCTAATTCACTCAAACTGTAGCTCTGATACCAACCTGTTATACCCTGATTTCCGGTGGGCCCGGTTGGTGGGCCTTAAGCGTGACGATTAGATAACAATAACAAAATTTATATGCAACATAATTATTGGAGTGAAAATATTTAATTAAATAAAAGACTTGAATATATATATATATATATAAGTTTATACAAGTGTTAAGGTACATGCCCACAGGTGGGATCAATATAAAAAGAGCTTTAGACATCATAGACCTTAAGCTAGGAGTTGAAAATTCCAAAGCTTTTATCATAGTCGATCCGGATTCCCAGCCTACTGTCAAGGTTCGGTACCCGCGGTTCAATCTTTTGAAAATACGTCAGCTTTCACTGGTAAATACAATTAACCGACGCATTTTGAAAATAGTTTTTCAAAAAGAGTTTCATAGATAGAGAAAACCCGTTGGTAATCATTTAATATTTCTTGGGATTTTATCTTGTCACCATTTTTATAATACTTGTCATACAGTCGGGAACCAGAAATCATGGTCGGTCATTTTCAGTGCTATAATGATTAAGGTACACACCAAAGTTTAATAACGCGTCTTTATAGTCAGTATGCCTACCCCGGCGCGTTATTTAGTATGGCCATGATAATTTATGATTCGGGATACCTAGACACGATACCATTAACCCCCAGTTGTTTCAGCTATCAAGTAATACAGATTAAACCGAGTTATATATTTATAAGTAGATCACATGGCTCATTTATATTATACCCGCTCCAAGTGGCATATTTTCCATACCCCATCTTTTAAAACAAAACACGTTAAGAGTATTTACCTTTTGCTAGCTTCCAACCGATAACGATTTTAGTTTAGCAAAAACCGCAAGTCTAAGTATTATTGACCGAAGTCTGATTATATGGGGGTTCTATAGTCCGGAATGAACATAATTAGTTATCCGTTAGAATGTCTATGGGTAATAGATAAGTTCCTTAGACTTGACTCGTTAACTTTGGAATAGGTTCGATTTCGCTAGATTAAGTGTAGACCGGATAGAATGTGGTTTATACATATCCGAGTGCAATGACTCATTGGATAAATGTTATTTAACCGTACATTCTATTTTAAAGTGGTTTTGAAATATTTAGACTCGTTACACCTAGTTTATGCGAACTAGGTTCGTATAACTAGTTATGCGTGTATGAGCAGGTTCAAAAGATCGGTTGGGTCTATGACAAGTCTTAGGTGTCAAACATATTTTATAACATTACACATTTTGTTGGAAAGTCAGAATGTTATTTAGTTTAGCTTAAAACCGTTTATTTAGTCATTACGATGAAAAATGACATAGTTGTTATTTTTAATATATATATATATATATATATATATATATATAAGACTTGCCATTTGATCTACCCAGTGACATGACCAAGAGGTATAACTTTAGAGGGTTATATGCTATATTAATATGGTCATAATGTCGGGTTTAAACAGGCTCTAACGTCGACCAAACAGGTCAGAATCAAAAGGCAAAACAAAGTCAAACTGCTTGACTTTGGATATAGAATTGAGGTCTAAACTGAGTCTGATGAGTTGAGCATGTCAAAATTTGTTATATTAGCCCATACAAACTGATACGATGTCAAAATATTTGGATTTGATAGTTTAAAGTTCAACTAGCGTAAATGCACATTTACTAGTTTTGACTTTTAGATATAATATGCTCGACATATCATTTCACCTATTAAACGTGATTGTCGGAGGGTATGATCATAGGGGAATCATACCAACATTATTACGAGCATGTATGAAAGTTCGATTCGAACTTTGACTTGACCATATTGGTCAGAACTGCAAGTCAAACTGTTTGACTTTCAGTTGAAAACTAGCTAATTGAATGAAATTGAGCAAGGAGGGAAGACTTATTGGACTTGGAGGCTAAGGAGAACACTGGAGAGCAACTCCTAACTTCTAGAGATTGCTCCAAGTGAGAGATTTAGAGTGAGAGTGATGGTGTGAGTTATAAAGAACACCAAAGGTGCTATTTATAGTGTTCAAAGTGTCACCAAATCAGGCCAAGTGTCCACCCAGGTGTTAAGAGCATGCTTAGTGTCACCCCAGGTGTCCAAAGGAGATGAATGATGGCAACAATCGTGACCAGGTGGCATATGGCAGCGATGGCAGGCCAGCTACCAAACTACTGTCACTAGGCATCCCTTACGGACCGTAAGGACCTCTGGCGCCAACAAATTTAAAACTTCCTTGCGGATCGTAAGAGGTAAGTGATGTGCGTTAGGTGTGATAGGTTTTTAATGTATAAATTAAGCCCTTTTACACTTTTTAGCCAAGTTTTAAATTTATAAAACACGATATTTACTAACACTAAACACACATATGGGCAAGTGCACCCATCGTGAGCGTAGTATAGTGTTGGTAAGATACCGAGGTCGTCCAAGGACACAAGAGCTTTTAATACCGGTTTATCCTCAACGTCTAATCAAATCAAAAGTTTAGAAAAAGGTTTTTAAACTAGAAAAATAAAACTAACTAAAATGCTAAAAAATAAAATAAAATAAAAACAGATAGACAAGATGAATCACTTGGATCCTACTCGTGTGTAGTGTAACCTTTGATTATTTCCGCACTTTTGCACTTTTTAAGAGATTATCTTAGTTATTGTAGTAGGCTCCTCTTTTGAAGGTGACGTTACCCTCAACCCAGTAGTTTGAGTCAGCAAGGATACAATCCTAAAGGGTCGGATTATTGAAAGATAATTAATTAAGTTATTAATGCATAATGTGGTAGGCCACTCTTTTGAATGTGACGTTAGCCTCGGCTAAGTAGTCTGAGTCAGCAGGGATACAGTCCTAAGTAGCCGGGTTAAAGTTTTAATAGTAGCTTACATATGAGGGGATCAAAGAGTTTGGACCCCCACCATCCAATACCGGTGGTATCGAAGGAGGTCCTACTAAATTTGACCCAGGTCCTTGCAGGATCTATACACTGAACAAGGCAAGACTCTTACCAAACCGTTCCCTTAACCCCTGACCAGGTAGCCAACATACCTCCATATAGACCGTGGAGATATGAATGGTGAAAATCTTTTATTTTATATAGACAGTAAAATAATGCCAAGACACCACGGACAAACGATAAGGAAGAATCACCTTCAACATAAGAAACTAGTTATTAAAGTCATTAATACATAACCAAATAAAAAGTGCGAAAAGATTAAAAATAAAAAGTATTACACTAGACACTTGTCTTCACCAAGTGATGTAAGAGACTTAGGCAAACATGGACATTGATTGTCAAGAACTCTTACGATCAATCTTAGATCCCGAGACGACTCACACACTCTATGATGGATGATGGATGATGGTGGTGGATGATGGTGTTGTGGTGGTGGTGGAGTGTGGATGAAGTGTGAGAGAGGTGGTGTGCCAAGGGATGGTTTGCAAATGAGCCAAGCACCCCTATTTATAGTCTGAACAGCAGCTCGGGCACGACCCCATGTCCATTGGACACGGCCCCGTGTCCACTCTCCTTCTCTTTCTTCATTAATTGCAGTTTGACGGCATTAGTTGACCACGCCCCCGTGTCCGCTGGGCACGACCCCGTGTGTAGAAGCGTATCTGTACTATCAAGATTTCCCCAGATTCTGTGAATCTTAGAGTTGACCACGGCCCCGTGTCCGCTGGGCACGCCCCCGTGGTGGGTGATAGAAGCTTCTACAACTTTGTCTTTTCTGCAGACACTTGGGCACGCCCCTGTGCTCATTGAGCACGGGGCGTGTTCAGCCTTCTGTTCTCTTGTTTTTGCTTGGGAAGATGCTGTCGGAGGTCGGGCATGCCATGTTTATCCCTTTTCTTGTATTTATGTTAGATTTAGATGTATTTTTGCTTCTTTTGTTCATTTGAGCTAATTTAATCCTGAAAATACAAAAGGAAGACAAAAACACACTTTTTCCAACATTAGTACTAAAAAAGGGTTAGTTTTATGCCGCATTTGATGTAATTTATATGTTGCATTTTGCACACATCAAATACCCCCACACTTGAATCTTTGCTTTTCGTCAAGCAAAACTCTTTATAATATGGCTTTACACTCCCAAATGGAATGGGTAGAAGAGAAGGTTTTTGGGCTTGTCATAGAGTGTCGGGATTTCCAAGATTCTTTATTTAGTTTTATTTTTATTTATTTACAATCATATTCGTCATGATTTATTTAAAACATTACATAAGATAAATTACTTATTAGGGCATAACATGCCTTTTTAAAATTCCACTTATATACAAGTTCACATACCTCACGGGGATCACTCAACACTCGGCCGAAGATGTTTTTTAGTGAATCACTCGAGAGCGGCATGGAACTTACTCCTACCATAAGCATGCCAAGCAATCAATCCTCCTCCTTTTTAACTATACACCTTTGTAAATATCAAGAGAACTTTTTGGGTGAAGGGTTAGGCTTGGGTTAAAGGTAGGTGGTTGGGTTAGTGGTTAGTAAAAGGGCGAAAGGCGTAATAAAGCGTCGGTTTTCGTAAGACTTTTTTTTGTAACTTTTTTATTTTTGATGAAGCACTTTTTTCAAACAAAGTTCTTTTTTATAAACTTTGTTTGTTTACTTCTTTTTGCTTCATCATCATATTTTTTTTTCTTCACAAGGAAGACTTGAGAAAAACCGAGCTTGTTACTAAAACAAAGGGTTAAAAATAAAAAAGGAAAGTTTTGGTGGGTAAAAGGGTGTTTGTTTTGGGTTAAGAAATGAAAAGGTTTAGGCTCAAAGGGGTTAACTAGGGGGATTTTGGGTAGGTGGTAAAAAAAATAATGGTGTAGAAATAAAAAGGGTTAGTCCTAATGCCTCCATCATTTACTTACTCAGGTTTAAGTTGGTAAGGACCGGGAATGTATTGTCGTGGCAAGTTCTAGAGTCGTAAGAACCAAGCGGCTATTCACACAAGAAACGAAAAATGAGCAATTAGTTTAAAGATATGTATTTGTATGCTCAATAAAGGCTCAAAACTCACTTTTTGTGGGAATGGGTTTTTATGTGATCAAGTATATATAATCAAATTTTAACTAAACTTGTCATGCCGTTTCATAATTTTCTTATGTTGGTTCTTTTTTATCACAACGCTATCGGTTGTAAATTTGTAAAAATATAACATTTTTAGAACTTGAAACTCCCAAATTAAACCTAGACAAGTAAAAAAAAAAATGAAAATTTTTGAAAAAAATTGGAGTGATTTGCGGTTCCAATAGAGTTTTGTGTAAGGCTTGTAATTAGGACTTGCAAGATTCAAGGTTTTAGCATCCCCCCACACTTAAATTACACATTGTCCTCAATGTGTCCCAAAAATAAGTTTTTAGGTTGATTGAATGTGTAAAAAGGTGTGAAAAAGCAAAAATTTATGTTACTGGGCGTCTGTACACGGCCCCGTGGTGTCCGGGCACGGCCCCATGTTCAGATTGCCAGTAACAAAAATGAGTAAAAAGAAACTGAGGCCTGGGCACGTGGGCGTGTTGGGTGAGCACGGCCCGTGTCCAGTTACCTGAATTGGGAATTTTCTGCAGACGGCTGGGCACGGGGCGTGTTGGGTGAGCACGGCTCGTGCTGAACTTGCTGTAATGAAGAAAAATTTGTCGGGTGGCCCTGTTTTAGTGCATGGGGTGCTGGTTCAAGTTTTCCTTGGTATCCTTCACTATCCTAAGTGTGTTTTACCCATTACAACATCATCCAATCACCAATTTAACTAAAACCTTCATTCCATTAAATAGAGAAAATTACATAATAGTCCTATTAAGTAAAAATTCTAGATAAATAGGTCAAAAGAAGCACAAGAAGTCTAAACCAAGAAGTTCTAGCCTAAGTTTATTCTATTAGCAAAATTTCCGAAAAGATAATTTTCTCGGTTGGGTGTGGCTCGAAGAACTTCTTCCTCCGGACATGTGTCCTTCATATGTCGGCGAGCCATTCCTCTATCTCCCTTGGGAGAAGAAAAGCGGGCTCATTGGCATTGGTTTAAGGGGGTGCAACCTTCACCGGGACTTCTTGTAGATTTTCAAGAGGTGGCTCTGCTGGAATGTCATCCCATCCGGTGGGATTGTTAACTCCAAGTGCTAGGTTCCAATCCTCTTGAGGGAGGATTGGTTCCATGGGAGGTGTCACAAGAATGTTCAACCTCTGGTGCAAGAGGTTGATTTCTTGAAAACTGTTTTCCAACCCCACCGTAAGATAATTTATACGGTCTATGAGGACCTCCTCTACCGATGTCATCTCATCAAGAGCCTCACGTAATGCCATCACGTAGCGAACGAGAGTTGCTTCAATTGAAGACCTTCTTTCCCTTCGACTGTTTCTGGAGTGCGCAGAAGAGGTTCCACTGTTTTGGGTTGACATTCTACGAAAATAAACGGAAAAGAGTTTATTTTATTGAAACAGTATCTTCGGACACGGCCCCGTGCTCAGTGAGCACGGCCCCGTGTTCACCTTTCTGCAGATTTTTAGAACAAGGAATCTCGGAGTTTTAAATTATTTTTCCAAGTTTTAAAGCATTTTTAGCAGAAATAACTTAAAACAATGTTGCAAAACTTATTTTGAACAAGATTCCTTGAACAAAAACCTAACAAACATCACAACAAAGCTTGGAATCATGTTGATCTCAAGCTCTAATGGAGGTGTTGAGGTGAAAGAGATGGAGAAGAAGGTAGTGGACAAAAGAGGAAATGACAAGATGGTTGTTGAGAACCTTCTTTTAGAAAATACCTAGGATGGTATGAGTGAAGATTCCCCCAAATCTCTGTCCCTCGAATGGTCCAAATGTGCAGGATTCTTGGCTGCATTTATAGAAAATGATAGCACGCTGCACACGGCCCCGTGTCGGCTGGACACGGCCCCGTGTGCAGGCGAGGTCCTGACACATTTTGTTCGTATTCTGAAAAAAAGTCAGAAAGGAATCTTTTGGTGGACACGGGGCGTGTTGACCTAGACACGGCCCCGTGTCTAGAGGCTGCTTATGAAGTTTCGTCTCTTTCTAAGGAACTTATCCGGATTGGGTGGTTCCTTACTGGATGGAACAACCCCAAAGTGCCTAAGATACCTTAATTGCTCTAGATTAAGACGAGAACGCAAGAGGTTGTCGGTGAAGGTGATTCCTATGCTAATTGTAGGTGGACAAGTCCAATCCTTTCCCGGGCTCTCGTTAAAGAAGGTGTATGCCAAATCGCTCAGGTCTATGTATGCACCGAATTAAGTCGATGGGGAGTCCTTCACGGCACAATCGACACAGAGACGACTATCGCCCAAGTCTTTTCTAGAGTTAGAGGTAATATAGGGAACAACGAAGTTGTTTTTATTCGAATGCGATCCCAACAATTCTTCTTGGGTATCGTCTTGAGATGAATTATTGAAATCCATCTTAAGTTCTTTTAACCAATTAAGAATTAGATCTTCCATTTGAAATAGTTCATCAAGAAGCATTTCTCCTAGAAGGTCTGGTTGAGAGCATTTGAGGGAGAGACAGGGATTATTTTTACTTTCGCCCCTCTTAAGGCTACAGGAAAACAATGGGTCTATATAATGGGGCTTATAATTTAGAAAATAACATTCTAAATCTTTATGATGGCCACCAGTAAGGAACCACCTGAGCGATTTGGTATACACCTTCTTTAACGAGATATTTACTAACACTAAACACACATATGGGCAAATGCACCCATCGTGAGCGTAGTATAGTGTTGGTAAGATACCGAGGTCGTCCAAGGACATAAGAGCTTTTAATACCGGTTTATCCTCAACATCTAATCAAATCAAAAGTTTAGAAAAAGGTTTTTAAACTAGAAAAATAAAACTAACTAAAATGCTGAAAAATAAAATAAAATAAAACAGATAGACAAGATGAATCACTTGGATCCGACTCGTGTGTAGTGTAACCTTTGATTATTTCCGCACTTTTGCACTTTTTAAGAGATTATCTTAGTTATTGTAGTAGGCCCCTCTTTTGAAGGTGACGTTACCCTCAACCCAGTAGTTTGAGTCAGCAAGGATACAATCCTAAAGGGTCGGATTATTGAAAGATAATTAATTAAGTTATTAATGCATAATGTGGTAGGCCCCTCTTTTGAAGGTGACGTTAGCCTCGGCTAAGTAGTTTGAGTCAGCAGGGATACAGTCCTAATTAGTCAGGTTAAAGTTTTAATAGTAGCTTACATATGAGGGGATTAAAGAGTTTGGACCCCCACCATCCAATACCGGTGGGTATCGAAGGAGGTTCTACTAAATTTGACCCAGGTCCTTGCAGGATCTATACACTGAACAAGGCAAGACTCATACCAAACCGTTCCCTTAACCCCCGACCAGGTAGCCAACATACCTCCATATAGACCGTGGAGATATGAATGGTGAAAATCTTTTATTTTATATAGACAGTAAAATAATGCCAAGACACCACGGACAAACGATAAGGAAGAATCACCTTCAACATAAGAAACTAGTTATTAAAGTCATTAATACATAACCAAATAAAAAGTGCGAAAAGATTAAAAATAAAAAGTATTACACTAGACACTTGTCTTCACCAAGTGATGTAAGAGACTTAGGCAAACATGGCCTTTGATTGTCAAGAACTCTTACGATCAATCTTAGATCCCGAGACGACTCACACACTCTATGATGGATGATGGATGATGGTGGTGGATGATGGTGTTGTGGTGGTGGTGGAGTGTGGGTGAAGTGTGAGAGAGGTGGTGTGCCAAGGGATGGTTTGCAAATGAGCCAAGCACCCCTATTTATAGCCTGAACAGCAGCTCGGGCACGACCCCGTGTCCATTGGGCACGGCCCCGTGTCCACTCTCCTTCTCTTTCTTCATTAATTGCAGTTTGTCTGCAATAGTTGACCACGCCCCCGTGTCCGCTGGGCACGACCCCGTGTGCAGAAGCGTATCTGTACTATCAAGATTTCCCCAGATTCTGCGAATCTTAGAGTTGACCACGGCCCCGTGTCCGCTGGGCACGCCCCCGTGGTGGGTGATAGAAGCTTCTACAACTTTGTCTTTTCTGCAGACACTTGGGCACGCCCCCGTGCTCATTGAGCACGGGGCGTGTTCCGCCTTCTGTTCTCTTGTTTTTGCTTGGGAAGATGCTGTCGGAGGTCGGGCATGCCACGTTTATCCCTTTTCTTGTATTTATGTTAGATTTAGCTGCCTTTTTGCTTCTTGTGTTCATTTGAGCTTATTTAATCCTGAAAATACAAAAGGAAGACAAAAACACACTTTTTCCAACATTAGTACTAAAAAAAAGATTAGTTTTATGCCACATTTGATGTAATTTATATGTTGCATTTTGCACACATCAGTAAGTCTTGCGGTCCGTAAGGGACCTCCAAGAACAATGTCTTGATAATTTATTATTTTAGTCCTTGGACTTTATATCTTTTCCCATATAAACATATTTGATCCCTCTCCTTCCACACAGTCGGGATTAGTTGGAGATTCGGGATACGTGTCGTCACATAGTTGGACGAAATTTTTTTGGTGTTAAAATTTAATATAGGATTGTATAACAACTCTCCCAAAAACCCTTAAATACGCCTATACGTCTTAATATATACCCCGTATACGAAAAACGAGCCTAATATACATTTATATTATTAAAAATAAAATAAAAAATAAAGGCTCTCACGGGGCACGACCCAGTTAAGCCAAGGTGTCACGGGCCGCGACTCAGTGACACCAGGCCTACCCTAGTTCTCCCGCGGGCCGCGAGAGATATAGAAGTGGCAGTCACAGGCCGCGAGCCGCCCTATGTCCAGCCTATATAAGGAGGCTTCGACCTCTATTAATCTCGTTCAATTCTTTTCTCTCTCAAAAGTCCCTATAATAGTGTAATATTTCTCGGATATTATACCCCTAAAAAGCGAAGCTTTGCCTCTTCGTAAGTATTATAACCCCTGGTTACGTGTTAGTTACTCTACCCGATTGATCTAGGGCTCCGTAACGCATGTCAAGGCCTGTCTGACTCAGTCGTTGGAGTTCTGTCTCGGGGGTATGGCTAATGTAAATTAGGTTATCTTACTAACACGTGTGCATTGTTTAATTTTAATAGATTATAACCAGGAAGTCACCAGAAAGCAGTAGTATTATCTAAAACAGCAAAGTGAGTCATTCTCTTTTTCTACCAAACTGTTTAAACAAAACCTCAATTGTTTTAAATTATAACAACAGTGATTGAGTCTATGTATTCTACAATTACTGTCGGTATGTTGGGGTTTTGTATACATTACTTGTTACTATAATGTGAATAGTAACATGACCACAAGTCAGGATCGACAGTACCGTGGGTGGTAATTGGGTAGTTATAAACATTGTAATCGTCCTCAATACTGTAAAATGATAAAAGCATGTTTTTATTAAATTGGGATGCACTCGCCAGTATTTCTTGCTGATAAAATGTTTTTAAAACGCGTTTCAGGTAACAAAATGTGAAAGCCAAATAGAAGCCAGCTGGAGAGCACTGAAGGCTTGGAAAAGTGGCTATAAAAGTTACCTAAATAAAGAATGAAGTTTTATTTCAATAAATTAGGGTTTATCCCTATAAACATTTTGTAATTGAAAAGTTGGGTTTTTCCCAAGTATTTATTTATAAAAATTGGGGTTAACTCTGATAAACTATTTCCTAACTATGGTCCTGATGTTAGTTTCCGCTGCCAAACTAATAAACACCGATACCACTAATCTGGATCTCGCGACACCGCTCTCGGGGTAGGGGCTGGGGGTTGCGACAGAGAGTGGTATCAGAGCTACAACCACTGATTTAAGCCACAGAAGTGTTCTGTTGACACCGATATTTTTATCAATTATGTTAGGAAATAATCTATGTGAATACGTGTATATATGTATATTACTATTTTGTGTTATTTGACAATCTGTTAGTTTACAGTATGAGTGAGCAAGGTACGTCTGACGCTTACAGTCATCTAGATAGTTCCCCCAAGAGTGAAGGAACCTCGTCATAGCCTACTCCTTCGGGGTATTCTGCTGATACGGAAGAGGGAATTTTCATTTTTAAGTCGCAATCTGAAGAACCGTTCCCTCCGAAAAAGAGAGTATGGTTCAGTAGGGGAGCACACGAGAGGCGAAAGAGGATGAAAAAGTTACAACAACAAAGGGCGTTAGCAGCAGCCAATAGGGAAGTAAATACCCAAACTCAGGAGGTAGTTAATAGACAGTTGGCAAACTTTCATATGCTAGCCACCACTGCAGCAGATCCAAACCTTGATCAGATAGTTGCACTACAACCATTTCCACTATTTCCAACCCAACCAATGTAGATAGAACCTAACCAAGGAAACCAATTTCCCAAACCAACATTTCATCCTGACGAGATACCTAGAATCCCAGCACCTAATCCTCTAGCGTATGATCCATGGGAAGATGACCATAGGGATCTGGAGCTCTATCCTCAGGAAGAACCAATACCAAACCCATAGCACAGTATACTGACCTTAATCCTTTAGATCCGTATTGGGATAACGATTAGTATGTTCAGGAGATATTAAGCAACCCGTACCCATATGGAGAACCAATACCTCAGTACCCTGACCCAGTACCCGCACCAGGACCACCCATGAGTGACGAGAATGTGCAGGAACTCCACACATATGGTGAATAACTGATAGAAGGAGGAGATAGGATAAGACAGATAGGAGAAAAGCTCATGTGGAAATACGACGAGTGTGAGATGCAGTTCTAGATAAACAATCCTTAGTAATAATTATATATATATATATATATATATGTATAATATATATCAAATCAACTAAATAGGTAACCTAATATCTATGGATGCATAACTATTGGTGTGTTTAAATTCTAGTCGTAGGTTGTAATACATATATATATGAAAAGAGTAAAAGTCGTAATGTTTGACGTTTTTGATCAATTTGTTTGTTTGATTATTTGCATTAAATTTTATTATGTGATATTAATACCTGATAAATGTTTGTAAATCCAGATGGACAACGAATTAAATCAGGAAAACCAGAATAATGATAATAACGGAAACCAAGTAGATAACATTGCTATCCAACATATAGTAGCACAAGGAATTATAGATGCTATGCCATATATTATCAAGTCTGTTAATGAAGCAGAAAATAATAAAAGTGGAAGTAAACGACCACCTAGTGAACCAAGTCACAACGTGAATAATGGACCGCTACTCCAATTACCCATTCCAAAAAGAAGAAGAACCATGTCATATGGTTGTTCTTACAAAGAATTCTGATCTTGCAAACAAATAGAATTCTCTGGAAATGAAGGAGCCATTGCAGCTCTACGTTGGATAGAAAAGACAGAGGCAGTCTTAAAAATAAGCAAATGTGCAGATGAAGATAAGATTATGTTTGCTTCTAATCTTTTTAAGAATGCAGCCTTAAAATGGTGGAATACTATTCTCCAGTCTAGAGGAAGTGATAAAATTTATAATATGGAATGGACTGACTTTAAGGATATAGTTGAAAGGAAATTTTATCCTCCTCATGAAAAAGAACAAATTGCTAATAAGTTCTTAAATCTTAAAATGACTGGAATAGACTGCAAGGGTTACACTACCATAGTCTTCGAATATGCTAGAATAGTGCCAACCTTAGCCTCACCAGAACCAGTAGTAATCTCCCGTTACATCTGGGGATTAATTAGTGAAATCAGACATGTAGTCAAGGCAGCTAGACCACAAACCATAGAAGAAGCAGTAGAATTAGCCAATACCTTGACTGGCGAATTGGTACGTACGCAAGAAGAAAACCAGAGAAAGAACCTAGCCCAAAGACTTACCCAAGAATTTCGTTACGGAAATAACTACTGTGGGAAAAATACATGTTCTACTTCTGCACCTTACTGTAAGTATTGCAAGAAGAAACATTCAGGAAAATGCTCAATATACTGCAACTTCTGCAAAATGTCTGGACATAAGGAAGAAGACTACAGGAGGAAACCCAACAATAAGCTATGCTTCAATTGCGGAGAGACTGGGCATATCAAACCGAACTCTCCGAAGCTAGCTCCAGTAACAAACAGCAAAACTACCAAGAATGCCCGAGCATTTGTTCTAACAGCTGAAGAAGCCAAGATGATTCCGGATGTGATTGCCGGTACGTTTTTAGTTAATGATATTTTTGCTAAAGTATTTTGTGACTCTGGTGCAAACCAAAGTTTTATTAATACTTCATTAGTTCATTCTGCAAACTTCTCAATCAACCATTAACTAAACTTCAACAAGAATGTCTGGTAGAAACGGCGAATGGAGAATCCATTAAGATCACTGAAATCTTGCAGGGAGCAAGAATAGAAATTTTAAACCATAATTTTATTGCTAACCTTTATCCAATGAATCTGGCTGGATTTGATATTGTATTAGGAATGGATTGGTTGGTAGCCAATCATGCCAGCATTCTATGTGATCAAAAGTCAGTACAAGTAAATTCACCAAAGGGTGAAAAGATCACAATTAAAGGAGATAAGGCAACTAAATCCACAAAATTCATTTCTATGATGAAAATAGCAAGTTATGCAAGGAAAGGATCACTAGTGTATATGATTTCCATAATCATTAATACTAAAGGAAAAGAATTAAAAGATATTCCTGTAGTATCTAAACTCTCAGATGTTTTTCCAGAAGAGTTACTGGGATTATCGCCAGATAGAGAGGTTGAATTCAGAATTCACCTAATACCAGGGACATCACTGATTGCCAAGGCACCCACCGTTAGCACCAGCAGAGATGCAAGAACTAAAGAAACAGTTGGACGAACTTCTGGAGAAAGGTTTCATACAACCTAGTTCATCGACATGGGGAGCACCAATCTTGTTTGTCAAGAAGAAGGCGGGCGGGTCAATGCGTATGTGCATTGATTACCGAGAATTGAACAAGGTTACGATTAAAAATCGGTACCCACTACCGAAAATCGATGATCTGTTCGATCAACTACAAAGAGCTCGATTCTTTTCTAAGATCGATTTACGCTCAGGATATCATCAATTGAAAGTACAGGAAGAGGACATTCCTAAAACTGCTTTAAGAACAAGGTACGATCATTATGAATTTACAGTCATGCCATTTGGTTTAACCAATGCCCCAGCCGCATTTATGGACATGATGAACAGAATATGTAAACCATATCTGGATAAATTCATAATTGTCTTTATAGATGATATTATTATTTACTCTAAGAGTAAAGAGGATCATGCAGAGCATTTGTTTATACTTTTAAATTTGCTGAGAAAAGAAAAGCTTTACGCTAAATTTTCAAAATGCGAATTTTGGTTAAAGGAAGTGCAATTCCTTGGACACCTAGTTAATCATGAAGGAATTTATGTAGATCCCACAAAATCGAGGCGATTACTCAGTGGAAAGTCCTTGAATCACCGACGAAGGTGAAAAGTTTTCTTGGACTAGCAGGTTATTATAGACGTTTTATTCAAGATTTTTCTAGAATAGCTATTCCCTTAACGAAATTGACCTGCAAATCAGTTAAGTTTGAATGGGGACCAAAACAGGAAAAAGCTTTTAGGATTCTAAAGCAAAAGTTAACCAATGCACTCATACTAGCGTTACCAGAAGGAACTGAAGATCTGGTAATCTATTGTGAGGCTTCTAAATTAGGTTATGGATGTGTGTTAATGCAACGTCAAAAGGTTATAGCCTATGCCTCTAGAAAACTTAATAATCATGAAGAGAATTATACAACCCATGATCTAGAGTTATGAGCTATAATTTTTGCCCTTAAAATTTGGAGACACTATCTTTACGGTAGCAAGTTTACTGTTTTCACCGAACATAAGAGTCTAAGATATGTTTTTGGGCAAAAGGAGTTAAATATGAGACAAAGACACTGGATTGTATGAGAACTATCAAATAAACCTATTTGCGGGTTACACGCAATGATTTATCGGATTAGACAGAGATCACTCTTAAAGGAATTAGGATTTGATGAATTTGTGATGTTGAATTGTGATACCCACTGTGGTAACATTAACTTTTCTTCTTGTGTAAATCAATTACGATCGAGAGTTCTCCTTTTCCAAGTCTAAACAGACTTTTGAGGCCTTTTATCCAAATCACGTGTTTGGACTTTGTCATTTGAACCTTTTAAGTCTAATAAAATTGTCAGACTTATCTAAAATCATGAAGGCCCATTCAAAAAACAATATTAATATAAAATCTATATTAAGTCCAAAACATTAATTACAAACTAAGTATTAAATACAAGACCCATGTAAATTAATTACATAATGAATTCAAATAACATTAGGATTAAATCGAGCCCGCACTTCCTCGTCACCTAACTCGTTTATTCTCTAACATTATTTCCTCGATCGACAAGTTAATCCAGTACCCTAAAATCCGTTGATAACACTAAAATTACCAATATGCCTTTATTTTATATCTTTCTAAAGTCTCTAAGTAACCTACTACCAATTAGGTGATTGAAATCAAACCAAGCCTCCTTTTGTGATTTTATCTTTACGTATGCCTTAATGATACTTGAGCAAAGTGATATCAAGATATAAAACACTAACAAAAATAGAGAGTTCATATTTTTCAAACACAGAAAACAGTTGATCACTTCACTTGTCTTCTTCTAACCGCACTTCCTTTATAAAGTACATACATTATGATCAATCTATGCTCAGTTGTCCCACTTCTCTCTCTCTCTCACTCTTATTGCTCAATGGTATATTCTCAGTGTCTTTTCTGGAACCATCTTAACCAACACGCATATCCCACTATAAACAGAAGCTTTAAAGCCAAGAAAACCTCCGCAATCAAAGCGTATATTTGGTTGTAATTGTAATTGGTTTTTATTAATTATGAATAGAGAATACAAGGCCCTATATATAGATAAACTAATTACAGTTTAGTACCCTCAATAATAATAATCTTGTCTATCTAAATAATTTAGTCTAACATTCCCCCGCAAGTTGAGAGCTGGGAACGACTTGCAACTTGGACCGTAGAAACTCAAATCTTTGTGAAGATAAGGGCTTTGTAAACACATCAGCAATCTGATCATCAGTCGAGATGAACTTGACATTCAGCTTTTCTTGAATAACTTGTTCATGAACAAAGTGGTAATCTACTTCAACATGCTTTGTGCAGGCATGAAATACTGGATTGGCAGAGAGATAGGTTGCACCAATATTATCACACCAAAGCATTGGTGCCTTGCTAACCAGACCGAGTTCATGAAGTAGAGATTTTAACCAGATCAGTTATGCGACAGTATCAGCAATAGCCTTATATTCGGATTCTGTTGAAGATCGAGAGACAGTTCGTTCGTTGTTTGCGAGCAGACCAAGAAATAAGGTTGGAACCCAGATAGATAGCATATCCCCTCGTGGATCGACGATCAAGAGGGCAACCAGCCCAGTCAGAATCCGAGAATGCCCGAAGATTAGTAGCCCAATGGGAGTCAGAAAAGGCTTGTAGCCTGGACCCTGTGTTGTGACGAAATAGTAGGCCAAAATGAGATGTGGCCTTCAGATAACGCAATATGCGCTTCACACCAGCCCAATGATTCTCAATAGGAGCATGCATAAATTGGCACACCTTATTAACTGCAAAGGCAATGTCCGGGCGAGTTAAGGTTGCATATTGAAGAGCACCTACCGTTTGTTTGTATCTGGAAGGATCATCAAGTAAAGGACTATCATCAGGTAAGAAGACATGAGAGGTATTCATAGGGGATGATACTGTTTTGCAGTCTGCAAGACCTGCTCGGTGAAGAATATCAAGAATATATTTGCGTTGACACAGAACCAGATCAGAACCATGATGCACCACTTCAATGCCCAAGAAATAATGTAACTGACCCAAATCTTTGAGTGCAAACATAGAGCTGAGATCTTTAATAACATCATTAACAGCCCTAGAGTGATTACCTGTAATGATAATGTCGTCTACATACACAAGAAGATAGACAAGCGTCCCACTTGAATTGAGAATGAATAGGGAAGGGTCAGTTTTGGACCCGTGAAAGCCCAACTGAAGAAGAGCCATTGACAGTTTTGTAAACCAGGCACGAGGGGCTTGCTTGAGCCCATATAAGGACTTGTGTAATAAGCACACATGATCTGGCCTAGTTTGATCAACGAAGCCAGGAGGTTGTCGCATATAAACTGTCTCTTGAAGATCACCATGCAGAAAGGCGTTTTGGACATCTAACTAACTGAGAGACCACTTATTTGTAACAGCAAGTGATAAGATAGTCCTAATAGTAGCAGGTTTGATTACTGGGCTGAAAGTCTCATGATAATCGACCCCTTGTTGCTGGTGAAATCCTTTTGCCACAAGTCGTGCCTTGTACCTGCTAATCTTTCCATTTTGATCCGTTTTCAACCTGTAAACCCATTTACAATCAACGACATTAGTATGAGGGGTAGGGGGAACTAATGTCCATGTCCCATTCCTATGTAGCGCATCCAACTCGTCAGCCATGGCTTGGCGCCATTCTATAGACTTATTAGCAACGGTAAAAGAGGTGGGCTCAATGGGTAAGGTGGGGGTGGCAGTGGCAGTGTAGGCAGCGGGATCATAGCGAGTGGGTGGCTTGGGATGGGGACGTAGGTTGGGAGGCCGTGGTCTAGGGGTTGGGATTGATTGGACCGTGTGCATGGTGGGTTCGGTTGAGGGTCCGGGAGACGAGTTAGTAGGTGGTGAAGTTGTTGCAGTTTCAGGTGAGATGGTGGCGGTTGGTAGTGGATCCGTGGAGGGTGGTGTGGGTGGGATGGGTTCGGTTGGAAAACCGGGTGGTGGTTCAGGAAAGATGGATACATACGATGGTTCGGACTGTGGTGAGGATTGGGTAGGTATGGGTGTATGGTATGGAAAGATGTGTTCATTGAAGCGAACATGTCGGGCAATGTAGAGTCGTTTGGTGGATGGGTCAAAGCATCAGTAGCCATGGTGAACAGGGCTGTAGCCAAGAAAGACACACGGGGTGGATCGAAATTCAATCTTTTGACGATTGTATGGACGGAGATAAGGAAAACATTGGCATCCGAAAACACAAAGAAAGGAGTAATCAGGTTTCCGTTTAAAAACATGTTCATACGGAGATTTGTTGGAGGAGACACGAGAGGGAAGACGGTTAATTAAGTAAACGACTGTTTCAAAGGCAAATTGCTAGAAACGTTGGGGAAAACTGGAATGTGCAAGAAGAGTAAGTCCAGTTTCCACAGCATGGCGATGACGGCGCTCGACAATCCCATTTTGCTCACTTGTGTGAGGGCAAGAGCGTTGATGAATGATACCAAGACTAGTGCAAAAGGACGTAAGAGGACGAAACTCCCCTCCCCAATCAGATTGTATACTTTTTAGTTTAGTGTTAAATTATCGTTCTGCCAATTTAATAAAGTTTGTTAGCACGTTGTAGACATCTGATTTTTGAACTAATGGATAAAACCACATATATCTAGAATGATGATCTACACATAATAAAAAGAAACGACAACCATCAAATGATAAATCGGGCGAAGGCCCCCAAACATCACAATAAACAAGGTCTAAAAAATTGGTACTCCGAAAAGTTGAGTCTGACAAAGATAATTTGGAAGACTTGCCTAATTGACAAGAAGTACATAAATTATTAGAAAACTTGTTCGAAATGGGTAAAGAAAAACGTGAAGCAATGGAACGAAAAACTTGAGCATGAGGATGTCCTAAGCGTTGATGCCAAGTGGTGGAAGATGCTTTGACAGCAGTGAGTGCCACCTTGGGAATAGACTTGAGTTGTGGCAGACGAATGGAGTACAAGCCCTGTTCACTAGGACCCGTTAGGAGGGTAGTGCGTGTAGACTCGTCCTTCACAACAAAATAAGATGAGTGAAATTCAAAGAAAACATCATTATCAACACAAAATTTTTGAACAGATAAAAGATTTTGTTTTAGTTCAGGAACATGAAGTATATCGGATAATTTAAAGGTTTTGTTAGGTGAGTAAATGGTTGAGGATCCAATGTGAAAAATGGGTAGTGGGTTACTGTCACCAATAAGTAAAGAATCATTACCAAAGTAGGCTTCAGGGTTGTCAATGCCAGATAAGTCTGGGGTAGCATGTCCATTAGCTCCAGTATCGGGTTTCCAAGTAAGTCCTGATTGTGAGCCATCATCTGAGGAAGTAGCATAATTTGCCTGTGGCGCTGCACGTGACTGATTGGGCTGATTAGGGCACTGAGACGGGAGATGACCAATGCCACAACGGTTACAGTGGCCATAAACAGTGTTTTGGGTTGAAGCCCAAGAAAATTGACGTGTGCCACTAGTATCCCGATTGCGGTTATTTGGGTTAGCACGAGAGTTGCCACGGTTGTTGTTAAATGACCGAGACCCAAAGTAAGCCTGTGGTTGTAATGAAGGTGTAGGATTGAGCTGATAACCCAACTGAGAGGCCATGAGTTGAAGGGTATGAAGTTGCTACTGTATGGTATCAATATTGGGCTGCTGAATGGGTGTGACATCAGCCGTAAGGGGGTGCTGTGCTGGTGTGGCAGCCGCAAAAAGAGCATGTGGGACCTGCTGATTTGCAGCCAAGATCTTTGTGATCATAAAATCATCGTCACTTAGTAACCCATGGAGCTCGTTAAAGGTAACGGGAGGGGAACGAGCCAATAAGTTAGCCTTGAGGCCATTGTATTATTCACGGAGCCCAGTAACAGTTAACATGACTAGGTCTTTATCCTTCATTGGTTCACCTATGTTGGCTAGAGCAGTAGCATACTCTTGGGCCCGTGCCAAGTAGTTGGCTGGTTTTTCATCACCTTTCATGGTGATTCTCAGTAACTGACTTTTGAGGGTAAATTCATGGGAGGAAGAAACAGGTGCATAAGCGCGTTCTAGTGATAACCATACCTCACGAGAAGTTTGACCTTGAACATGCTGAAAAGATTCTTCAGAGACTGTGTTGACAATAAGCATACGTACATGGGCATCATTAGCAATCCATGGAGCATAGCTAGGGTTGACAGTAGTGGTAGTTCCAGTTGTTACATTCTGTGACGGGCATGGGATGGTACCATCCACATAACCGAAAAGGTTATGCGAGGCAAGAAAGGGTTCGACTATCTGTTTCCAGTAGCCATAGTTTGTAGGTTTTAGAGTGAAACTGAATTTGTGAGAGTTGTGGGTAGCCTTTTCTTGATTTGTAAAGAGCGTAATGGCAGCCATAGAAATCAGTTAGGGTTGATTAATCAAAAAGCTGTAGCCGAAAAAAAAACGTGAACAGTAAACGTGAACAGTACTGGTGAACAGTGACGACAGCTAGGGTTTGTATATTAGGGTTAGGGTGGACCAGCTCTGATACCAAATCAAAGCGTATATTTGGTTGTAATTGTAATTGGTTTTTATTAATTATGAATAGAGAATACAAGGCCCTATATATAGATAAACTAATTACAGTTTAGTACCCTCAATAATAATAATCTTGTCTATCTAAATAATTTAGTCTAACATCCGCAAATTATATTAGCAGAAAAAGGTGTATTCTAAAGGTGAAAAAAAAGCAACAATACAGAAGCAAAGTATGAGAAGAAGGAAAGAAGGGGGGTTCGGATACTGATAGCCGGAGGTGGGGTTGGTGGTCTGGTGCTAGCTCTAGCTGCCAAACAAAGTGGGTTCGAGGTGAAGGTGTTTGAAAAAGATTTGAGTGCAGTTAGAGGTGAAGGAAGACACCGGGGACCGATTCAGCTTCTGAGCAGTGCGTTGGGTATTTTGGATGGTATTGATAAAGGTGTGGTTGATCAAATCATGGAGGCTGGTTGTGTCACTGGGAATAGGGTTAATGGTCTTGCTGATGGCCTTTCTGGTGACTGGTATATATATCTTTTCACTTTCCTTTTCTTTGTTTATGTTATGATTCTGTGTAGAATTCGTTTCGAATTCGAAAAATTCAAAATTCGTTTAAATTCGATTCGATTATCAAGAATTCGTTTCGATTATAAGAATTCGAATTCGATTCAATTCGAGTCAAGTAAATCGAATACGAATTTATAATTTCAAATTCGATTCGATTCGAAATTCGAATAAAAATTATATAATTTTATTTATTATTTTTATATATAATATATATAACTTTTATTAAGCTATACTATAAATTATTTTCAAATTTTTTTTCAAGTATTAAAATTACCCATTACCAAACCCACTACATGGCCCATAACTAAAACCTAAGTAACAAATCTATCAATAGATTTCTAAGTATAAAAATATTAACTTGTAATGTGGAGGAATGGTTATTCCCGACTTCTCGTTTTGAATTTTAGACTTGTGGTACTTTATTTGGAACTTTTTAATGTGATATCATGATTTATGGCTACTTTAAAATTTACGTTTCATTTTGAAAGTTTTTTACATGTTTTAAAGAATCTGAATTAAATCGAATTTATTCGAATTCGATTCGAATTCGAATTTTTAATCGAATACGAATTGGGTTTTTTATTCGAATACGAATTCGAATCGAATTCGGTAGGTTTTAATCGAATTCGAATCGAATACGAATTCAAGGAAAAATAAAAATTATTCGAACAATTCGATTCGAATAATTCGAAAATTCGATATTTGATTCGATGAACACCCATAGTTATGATTATTATGGTCTTTGTAGATAAAGAATTATGTTGATCCCGTTATAGTTTATATTTAATTTTTCGTATGAAATAATTTAATAGCTTTTCTTTATTGCTGGTGATAAAAGTTTTAACAAATTATTGGTGACACTAAAGTAAACATAGAGTGGACATCCTTTTCAAAAAATAAAATACATAACATGTTAATAGATGAAAAACCTAATTCATTCATAGGAGCATCCCAATGCACCGACGGCGCTCCATGGACAGCCACGTCGCCGTCATGGACTTGGACCGGATCCATCCTCTCTTCTCTCCTCTTACATTTTATTCCTTTCTTGGGAGGCTTTGATGGTGTGCGGGGAGAACCTCCGCACAAGGCCCGTAATTTCAAGGGGCACACGATTTAAAAAAAAAATCCAATATATATATATATATATATATATATAGGGAGGGGCTCATGCGAGAACTCCATTTATTATGAGAACCTTGAGAACCAATGTGAACACAACCTAAAATAGCTAAAAAAACCTAACCCCCCCCCCCCCCCCCACAAAAAAAAAACCTAAACCCCCCCCCCCCCCCCAAGCTAAAATGCTAAAAACTAAACCCCAAAAAACCTAAAAAAAATCTAAAAAAATAAAAAAAAAATCTAAAATTTTTTTTTGATTTTTTTAATATTTTTTAGGTTAAAATCGCTACTTTTCGACACAAAAAAAAAATTTAAAATTTTTTTTTTTTTAAATTTTATTTATTTATTATTTTTTTTGGAGTCGAAAAGTAGCGATTTTAACCTAAAAAATATTAAAAAAAAAAAAAAAAATTTTTGTGTGATTTTTAGCTATTTTTAGGCATTTTTGGTTGTGTTCACATTGGTTCTCGCAATAAGAGGTGGTTCTCGCATGATCTTCTCCCTATATATATATATATAGGGGAAGATTCATTTGAGAAGAAAATTTTGTTGAGAAGAAAAAGAATAAAAGGGTACAATTGTAAAACATTAAATAGTTTTTTTCTCATCTCATTTATTATTATGTTTGACTAATTAATTAGTCATTAAGACTATAATCCTCCACACTAAATATTTCTGCCTACACACATCAAAAGTTATCCTACACATTTCGAAATTTATCCTACACATATTGAAATTTAATTCTACACAACTCGTAATTTATCCTACACGCCTCGTGTTTATCCTACACTATAAATGAATTTTTATTTTTATTTTTTGTGAAAAATATATATCTTAAAAATAAGTTACAAATTTAATATAGTTAGTTATTAAAGATGAAACTACCAATTAATGATGTATGTAAGTTTACTAATATACCCTTATAGTTACATTAAGTACAAATATTAAATGAAGTCTAATGAAGCATTCCTATTGGTTGAAATTTTCTTCTTTTTTCTTCTTACAAAAAATTTCTTCTCATTTGAACCCTCCACTATATATATATATATATATATATATATATATATATATATGTTATTTTTTTTAAATAGTAAACACATACCAATTCCAACATATGCCAATTTTTTATGATTTAGAATTTAGCCTACTTGCATTAGGTTTATTTAGCCCAATATTAATTTGATTTTTTTTTAAAAAATAATAGAACATTATGGGAGGACACATTTTTCAAGCTCGAACAGGGTACGTGAATTCTCAGAGACGCCTCTGATTCCTTTCTTTTTTACGGACCGTTCGTGAAGAAAGACTGCCACCTTAGAAACCTTTGAAGTCTGTCGCCCTCCCCCCTTCAGCTTAGCGTCACCTCGCGTCGATTTGAGAGTTTTAAGGTTGTCAAGAGAAAATTGTCAAAAACAAAATGAGCTAAATATTTAATTGAGTTATAAGGTAATATTAATGTGAGATGAGATGGCATGTACATCACATATTTAGTCAAGTTGTTATAAACTTATAAGGGTGAAGGGAGTGGGCGGCAAAAGGGTCGGCAAACTCCCTTTGCCGCACGGTAACACCGCCCCCACCCCACTTTCACCGATCGGCAAAATTGAAGAGCGGCTTACCCACACCGATCGACAAACAAGGGAGGGTGACAAGACTTTATGTTATGTGTGTGTGTATGTTTGACTTCTAGGCATCTATATATTTTTTTTAAATGAAAAAAAAAAAAAAAGTTTACCACTTTCAAGTGTTTAACCAATGCCAACACTTTTCACCAAAGTTTAAACTCTTTAGACGTGTTGACATGGCACCCTCTCATTGGTTGATTTTAAAGTTTGCCACTTTCAAGTGTCTAACCACTCCCTTCACCCTAATAGATGATTTTTAAAGTTTTTACCCCTCCCTTAATTTATTCAACTACTTTAAACTGATATAGGTTAAAATAGTCCACATCATTCTATGTATCTTTTTATCATTTCTTAAAACAAATAAGCAGCACCAAAAATTTTGACTATTGACAATTTCACCCCTCGGGCTTGCCAAATATGATCTCATGGCCCCTGCATCTAAGGCAAAACTTCCTGTCACTATAGTAATATCCAGAATGACATTACAAGAAATCCTACTGAATGCTGTTGGAAGTCACATTGTGTTCAACAAATCCAAAGTTGTTGGTTTTTCCCAAGACTCCCATAAGGTCATTAATCTCCCTTTTTATCATGTAAACTCTGGATTTTATGTTTCATTAAATGACTCAAGTACATTACTTCATTTATATGATGACCCATCCATGTAGGTTGTGGTAACACTTGATGATGGGCGGAAATTTGAAGGTGATATTTTAGTTGGAGCTGATGGAATTTGGTCGGAGGTATCACTCGTTAAAAAAATCCTGGATCTGTGATTCGTGTCGACATTGGTTTCTTGCAAGCAGCCATAAAAAAGTTCACATCTCAGAAACAAAATTACCAAGAAAGGATAATCATCTGGAGTTATAAAATGTCACTTAATAAATTCATATATACTTGGAAGATCTCTAGCCTTTTTATTACCCAACATTATGCACCACACGTGTAGGTTCATGAGCGGTTAACGTACTCCCATTTTGTTTGTTTCATATACATATAGGTGCGTAAAAAGTTATTTGGATCACGAGAAGCAAGTTATTCAGGGTATACTTGTTATAGTGGACTAGCAGAACACGTGCCCTCATACATAAATACAATCGGGTACTTTGCGTTTATACACTTACTAATATACATATTTAACTTAGTTCGAATAAACTTTGAGTTTTTCATGACTTCCTTTCAGTTATCGAGTGTTTTTGGGACCAAATCAGTACTTTGTTGCTTCTGATGTAGGCAATGGGAAAATGCAATGGTATGCCTTCCATAAGGAAGCCCCAAGAAGCATTGATACTCCAGAAGGTGATAGATGGATCTATGTTTTTTTTTCTTAAATGGTGAACAAATTGATATATGATCAAGCTATGTCTTATTGGTCATTGAATGTGCCCGGAAATTTAGCTCTCTTTTTAGACCGTGCAGACAAAAAGGAAAGACTTATGGAACTGTTTGGGTGCTGGTGTAACGATGTCACCACATTGATAGCGGCAACAAGAGAAGATATGATTTTTCGCAGGGATATCTACGATAGGGACATGATATACTCATGGGGGATAGGACGTGTCACACTTTTAGGAGATGCTGCTCATCCGATGCAGCCCAACCTTGGGCAAGGAGGTTGCTTGGCAATTGAGGTAATTACTAGGCCTGTGAATGAACACGTACGTACATGATATGATTTGTTTATTTAACTTCAACCGAACAGGTCATGAATGTTCATTAATTAAATGAGTGTGGTCATGTCCATGGGCAGACCTTACTTCTTATCACCAACGTCACGTGACACCGCTAAAAAATAGTTTACAACCAGAAATCGAAAGGCACTTTGTGATATTTTCAGAGGATGACATCTACAAGAAAAGTTGGCTGCACTTACTTTTACTTGTTCATGTTATTGATAGGTTGTGTGTTCGAATATGCACTATTGCATATTTCTTAGATATTTTCTTTATCGGTCTAATCTTCCTTATCACTATAATATAATCATTATATATAGATTTATATGATTAAATGTTCAATTATTAAAAGTACATAGATGTTTTGTTATTTCTATAATGTAATATAATTTAATGATTACTTATACTTGTTATTATAATAAAATACGTGAACTGAATCTGGTAAAAAAATTAAATAAATAAAACCTTAATATATGATGAAATGTTATTAATTAAAAATTTCAAACGTTTAGATAATTATAAAGCTAAAGATACAATAATATATATCAAAATAAATCAAGAATCACAAAGGTAAAATCAGTTAACCAACAAAATAAATAACTTAGCCCAACCTCAAGAGATCTAATTTAAAAATAACATGAATCGTAGAACTTTGAAGTTGTTTTATAGTTTTAGCCTTTTAGGATGAGTTGAGCATGAACATAGTAGGCATGATTACCATTATATGCATTTACTAATCCTAAAGTATACTTTATTAAAATTTTGGTGACCCTGACATAAAATATTTCTCGGACATACGAAGACAGAAACATTGCGACACTGACACAGTCCACCATTACTCATGTTTTTTGTTACTATTCAAACTACCATAAAAGAATGAATACAAATGAACAATATACATGTGTTCTTGTTCGTTAGTAAACTACTCAAGGCTTTGGTTCTAAAATTTGACTAGGTTGATACAAGGCCGTCCCCGAGAACTTTTAAAAAATTTAGGCTTTGAGCGACATTAAAAATTGGGCCTAATATTGTGGTTGAGAAGAAATGAATTAAAAAAAATGAGATCTTGGTAATGGAACTAGGGGTGTTCAGAAAAAACCATAAACCAAACGTTAACCATAATCGAATAAACCGATCTGAACTACGAATTCGGTTTTTGGTTTGGTTTCTAACCGAAACCGAATTGTGAATATGGTTTTTGGTTCAGTTTTTGGATCCACATTTTTTATTTGGTGTATTCGGTTTATTTGGACAACAGAATAAACCATCAATTTAATTAATTATTAAATAAAAATAATAATACTTAATAAACTATATACAATTTATTAGCATAAAATACTAAGTCTAATATCCAAGTATATATATCCTCATGGTTTGAAGATTATTTATATTTTATGCCATTAGACTTATTGACTATTTATAGTTTCTATGATCTATGTTTTGAAGTTTAAACTTTGTGGCTGTTTGTACGGCTATTTTATGGATATGTTTGTTTTATTTTGCTATGTCTTTTATTTACATATTGTTAGGTTTAAATTAGTTGCTGATTTGATGTTCGAAAGTTAGAACACAAACATAAATATAAATTAGGAAAAAAAGTACTTAGGTACAATTTGGTTGAATTTGTTTTCTAACCGAAACCAAACCGAATTGAATTTGGTTTGGTTCGGTTTGCATATTCCTAATTTGTTTGGTTAGATTTTTGGTTTGGGGTATAAAATTTTGAAAACCGAATGAAACAAATAAACCATAAACCGAACCGATAAACACCCCTAGATGGAACCAGGTCTTGAACTTGAAACCTATACATTATCTTGAGATGGTTTTCCACTCAACTATCAACATTTTTATGTATAATAAATGAATGCATATGTTAAATATATAATTTAATATATATACAAAAGTTTATAAAAACCGTTTGGACCCTTTGAAAAATTGGGCCTTTGGCGAAGGCCCAAGTTGGCCGACCCTGAGTTGATAACTTATTAATGCATGATGCTACATGATGGGCCAATAGTATTGATTTAAACTGCTAAATAAATTTAAATGAAAACGTAAATGAACAAATACATATAACGAAACATAAACAAACAAACCAAACATGTGTTGTTAAGTAATTGAATGAATAAAGTACAGGCCTAGAGGTATCTTTTTGTGTATGCAATATTCAACAAAGAAATTACATGTGAATCGTCTTGCCCAGCTAAACACATGTTTCATCAACCGGGACAAAAGTCACTCATATGCACTTCAAATTTGACTGAAATTTATATTTCACTGCATTTGCAGGATTGTCGCCAACTGATTCTTGAACTGCAAAGTATCAAGAAACGCGGGTTTGATGCAATCACATTATATGAAATCTCTTCAGCACTTAAGAGGTTTTTCTGCGTCATGCAGCCATATATGATAATCATTAATTCAATATGTCAGGGCATGTGTTGTGATTGTTGATTAGATGTAATCCTGTTGGCTGCACTTTTAATAAACAGATATGAGTAGGAAAGAATGTTAAGGACAAAGATTGTGCATGTAGTGACCCGTGTGGCATCGAAATCGCTTAGTGGTTACAAGCCTTTTATATACTTGTGGACACTTCGGCTTCCTGTTGGTTTTCCATAGTTTATCTTTTCTTTAACTTCACTTTTTTTATTTATTTTGTTATCTCTAATTACAAGAATGTTACAGCACATTCCCTTCCAAGTTTTTGGATTTTTTTTTTGAGAATAGTGATGCCATATTTTATGACCTGGCTACTCACAGGACGCTGGTTAGTGAACATCTCTCTCTGTATATTTTATGTTAGGAAGAAGTAGTTTATTTTATGGAAAATCATTAGAATAGGCATGTGACCAAGCAAAACATACATTTGACTTTTACATTTGTATATATAGGCATTCACTTCTGAGTGTGGACTATGAAAGTGCCAGATTATCGGAGTGAAGTGTGGGCTATAAAGGTGCCAGAATATTAGAGTTTGGGCTATGGAGGTACCAGGCTACCAGCTTATCGGAGTATGGGCTATGAAGGTGTTGGATGGGCTATGAAGGTGTCGTCTAAGCTTATTTGTCATACTCTGATTATTTGTTTTGGATTGTCTACTTAAACAAATGTAAAAATAAATGCCTATCTTGCTAATATGTTTGGTAACATGCATATTCTCATGATTTTCCCTTTGTTATGCGTTTTTATTACTATAGAAAGAATGGTGTAATTGTTTTTGTAGGCTTTGATTTTCAGATTGAATACTCGAAGACAATAGATTACTAGAAATTGCTCATTGGGTATACTAGTTAGTTTTTTATTCGTAAAGACCATCGTATTTTAAATTACATGTTTTTAAATTCTAATGATGATGTTCTTTTCATTATTGAATCGTATTTTGATTATGTGATGGGCCTTACCCGACCCGATTTTTTTTATGTCCAGTCATATGAAATCGAAGCATCTAAAAAAGCGAGCCCAGTGGAAAAAAATCCTGGATGCGCCATTGGTTACGAGGGTTTGCGGATCCAGATGATCCCTTTTCTCTTTTTATCTTTTTTTCGTTAGACAATGTTTAACAGTATGTTTTTTCAAACTGAGTTTGCCTTTCAAGAACTTCCCACAATACTTGCAGCGAGCCATCTCGGTGTTGTCCGGCATAAGACATAAGTCATAGTGGGACTAATTCTCGGGGTTTCTTTTGGTTTCGTGTGCCAAAACAACTTCTTCATTATTTGCCATCGTAGTGAGAGGTTTGAGCGGTTTTGCGGTTATAGAGAGGGTTTAAGAGTTAAAGAAGTGGTGTAATCAAACCTAAACATTCAACAACTATTTATACTAAATATAAGAGGGTTAGAATGATAAATAACCGGTTCCAACGGTTAAATGTCATTTTTTAAACTTATACCCGGTGTACCTGGTTCTCGGGAACGGGTTACATAGGTGTCACACCCCGATTTCCCGGTGGGCCCGGATGGGTATAGTCGTGACGGCTGGATAACAGTTATCACAATATAATAATATGCAGCGGAAGTATTAGAGTGAAAATATAAAATTCAATAAAGCTTGAATTTATCAAAGTATTACAAGCGTTCAGTATAAGCCCACGGGTGGGATCTAATAAACAGAGCTTTAGACATCATAGGCCTTAAGCATCAGGAGTAGCAAATTCCTTAGCCTTCATTCTAGCCGACGCGTATTCCCAGCCTATAATAAGGTTTGGTTCCTGCGGTTCAATCTTTTGAAAATATGTCAGCCAAAGCTGGTTAATACAATTAACTGGCTCTTTGAAAAAACAGTTTTTCGAAAAGAGTTTTATACATAGAGAAAACCCGTAGGTGATCTTTTAATATAACTTGGGATTTATTCTTGTTACCAGATTTACATACTTGATTAACCCATTGGGACGTCCGAACACGGTATTATTAACCCCCAATGATTTCAATTATCAAGCAAAACGGAATAAACCGGATTCTTACATTTTTGCGCAATCATTGGCGACTTACTTATGTAATACCCGCTCCAAGTGGCATAATTGTCATCCCAAGTTTAAAACTAAAATAAGTTAAGAGTGTTTATCTTTTTGCTAGCTTCCAATCAACCAGATTATAATTTAGCAAAAAGCCTTAAGTCTAAGTACTATTGACCCAAGTCCGATTATCTGGGGGGGGGGGTATTATAGTCAAGAATAAACAGATTTATTATCTGTTAGAATATATACGGGCCAAATGTAGTCCCTTTAGATATGACCCGATACTTAAGAATAGGTTCGCTAGATTAAGCGTATATCGAATAGAATGTGGTTTAAACCCAACAAGTACTAGGACTTGTATAAAATGGGTAAAAAATGTACATTCTGGATTTTGAAATGAAAATGATAAGGTTAAACCCGTTTCGGTAAACTTATGTAAACTAGTTATGTAAGTCTAACCGTACGCGTATAAGCGATAATGGGTAACCGGATGAGTCATGAACAAGTTCCATATGCCAATATACTTTACACAAGTTAAAATATCAGTAGGATATCAACTTGTATGCCCGTTAAGTTTTTAAAATCAAACTATGCCACAAAAGGGCATTTTGGTCATTTAGCGACGTATAAAAAGAACTTGCGTATAATCTAATGTTACGACCATAAACATTCTGTGAAAACACTTTATTTATGATATATATCAATAGGATATCAAACATATGTGTATTTTATAGTTTAAGACCAACTATGCTCCGTATGGGCATTTTGGTCATTTCACACATAGTTTTGAAAGCTTATTTGGGATTCTGAGTTTATAGTATGTACCTACTGTAAAAAAAGTTTAAATAAGTTATAAAATCAGTAGGTAACAAGTCTTGCTTGGTAAATATGGTTTAAAACCATACTACGCGCCGAAACGGTGTTAAAGTCTTTAAATGACGATATTTGCAATGTTCTATGAAAACTGATGTTATGACCAGGTTTATATGGTCAATATATGCTATTGAGTATAACATATCAGTAGGTAAAAGATTTTGTATGAAAATTATGCTTTAAAACCATTTTATGCGCCATAAGGGCATTATCGTCATTTAAGAACGTAATACAAGAACTTGTGTATAAACTCAGTTTATAAACTGAATTGATATCCCAAAATATCCTAATTATGATATTACATCAGTAGGTAATGATTTTGGTATAAGAAATTACGTTTAAAACCGTTCTATGCGCCGAAAGGGCATTTCGGTCACTTTAAAGCATAATTTACGATATTATTTGAAAACTCGGTTTATGATCAGATTTGTAACATCAAAATATGTTAAACATGTTAACATAATAGTACCTAAATCATTTGAAAGTTCATTGGTGTTTAAAACCTTATTTTTGCTAAAAAAAAGGGCATAATGGTCAAAGTGGGCACATTTACGGAAACTTGCATAAAACTCAGATTACTATTACAATCGTGTAATATAACCTCAGAGGGTTATGCTACATCAAATTATGATCATAAAAAAACCTTAAATCAGTAGCATACTAGTCGAATTCGGTTCAAAATCGAAAGTCAAAGTAGAAGTCAAACTTCGCAACTTTCGGTTGCGAACCGACCCTAAAACTGGAATTGACGAGCCGAACATGTTTACACATGTTCTAATAATTATTACTAAGTTGTTTAAGTGATAAAATATATTTTAGGACACTTCTAAACTCAAAATTATTTTCTTATACAAAATAAAATAATTATTCAAGGACGAGGTTTCTTTTAAGGGGGTGAGGATGTAACACTCTTATATTTTAGATCGAATCCTATAGTGACACGTGTCTAGAAACTCACCATATGATTCAGATATGTTGAAGGAGAGAAATTATAATAATAAAAAAAGGGTATTAAATCATGAAAATAATATAGATTCAGAGTTAAGGGCTGAAAATGCCAAAAGACACTCTTTTTACTTCTGGGAGGTCACTTACGGACCATATGAACTTAAACTTATGGTCTGCAAGGATGTTCAATAATTATTGCGCGCCTGGTCCCCTTACGGACCGTAAGGCGTATCCCCTTGCGGTCTGCAAGGGGTGCGCTGACAGTAGTTTCTTGGCTGGCAGCAGCCTTGCTACACATTATGCCACTTTTAACAACCTTACCACACTTTAACCTTCGTCTAACACATGTCCTGCCACAAAGCCATATCTTGACACAACATAGGACATTTGGCTTGATTTTAGAGCTCATGATCAAGTATAAATAGCCTCCTTCATGATCCATTTTCTTCAAACCTTTCATTTCTTTCTCTATATAACTTTAGAGCTGCTTCTAATCCATGGAGGCCTCCTCCTTGAAGTTCTAAGCTTCTCTTGTACACTTGTAAGTGTTCTTTCTAGTCTATTTCATTTTATCGGCTAGTTAGTAGCCGAAAGTCAATTTTGCTTTGACGTTTGGTTCTGACCATTTCGGTCTTGTCAAAGTTCGAATCAAACTTTGTAACGTGGTCGTAATAATGAAGGTGTAAATCCCTTGTGATGGCACCCTCTGAAGATCACGTTAGGCGAAATGACGAGTCAAATTTATATTAAATAAAAGTAAAAAATGTAAACTTTGCAAATTATGCTGAATAAGTTTCTAAGTATCAAAACCTTAATTTTTGACATCATAACAGTTTATATAACATATTAGGACATGTTTAATCATGTCCAACTTGTCATTTCCTTTTTAGAGCTCATTTTGTAACCGAAAGTCAAACAGTTTGACTTCTTCTTTGACTTTCGATTCTAACCCGTTTGGTCAAGTTTAGGACCTGGTTAAGATTGTTATATGACCATAATGTTGTAGGGATTAACCCTCCGAGGTTATACTTTCTGGTTATGTTGTTTGATAGGTTTATTCACAAGTCAACATAAGATACTTTAAAATGCCGAAAATGCCCTATAAATGGTTTTAGAACCAATGAAACATGTAATCTGACTTTGAAACTGATTTTATAACATCATGAAATATATTTTTCCTTAATGGACTTTTCATAGACCTACTCGACCACCCGATACCGTATATGCGTGTACGACTAGTTTAAAGAGAATAAAATATATAAACTAGTAGAATCGTGTCAAATGATTTCAAAACTATTCTAAATCAGAATGCTTGGTTAAATAACACGTATCCAACGAGACCGTGCACTCGGACGGGTATAAACCACATTCTATTCGGTCAATGCTTAATCTAGCGTAACCAAGTGTAATTCTAAGTAGCTGGTCAAAGTGTAAAGGATATATATTGACCCGTGAACATTCTATAGGATAATATTTCAATCCATTCTAGATTATAGAAGCCCCTAGTAAATCGCACCTGAATTAACAAACTTTGAATACGGTTGTGCTACGAGAACCAAATACACTATGAGAATGCAGCTAACAGAGGTAAATACTCTTAGCCTATTTTATTTTATAAACGCTTTGGATACGGCACTAGCTGCTTGCTCAGGTATTGAAAAAGGGCGAATGACGTCATAGAAATTCAATTGACCTGTTTTAATACGTTTTTCTTGATAACTTAAACATTGGGGGTTAATACGACTGTGTCCTTGATATCCCCGACTCGTTTAATTGCAAATGGCCACGACCTAAGCGCGGGGTGTAGGCATACACCTGACAGATACTAATGCTATATTTATATGATATTGTAGATGTGGTGTGTCGATAAATCATGTACCGACGTTTAGTTCGGTCCCCATATGTATTGACAAGCATGTAAACTGGTAACAAGATGTCACACCCCATCCGATAGCGGAATCATCGGGGCGCGACACTAAGCGAACCGGATTGCTCAAAAGAATCCATAACGACTAATTTAGCGACAATATTTAACAAGTTCATTATTCCATACTAATAAACAAATATTTCACAAAAATTCATACAGCTTTCATGTCTCTCAAACAATACCGATCCGACAACTTAGATTTTAGGTGGGTTTCTAAAGTAGCCTACTCTTGATTCAGGATAACCTGCAACATACGTTAAAATAATGTCAATACAGAAATGTATTGGTGAGTATACAGGTTTGATATAATGGTAAAGTAGATAAAAGCTTTGCGAATTTCCACATACATAAACGAGATACACACAACATATACACTAATTAGAAAAATACTTCCAGCTAAGTTCCGAGATGACTGCGAAGGAGCAGTGTGATTTAATCTTAACTAGACCTCGTCGGGTGAGAGTCAAAGTATCGTGTCATACTAGCTAAGGTGGAACATCACGAGTAAGAGACCTAGAACATATGTATCAAGCATCACATGTAAATATGTATGTCAGTTATTCGCATGTGAGAATTAGTTTAAACATGTAAGGCATTTTGATAAGTGTGTTTATGTATGAACGTATGTTACACCCCAAAAGGTGCGTCTAAAGAGAAAAGTGGTAAAGTATACTTACAGTGCATGCTTAGCAAGTAAACACGGTCTAGAATAGAGTGGAGAGAGCGCCAGATCAGTCTCCGTGCGGGAACGGAAGTGCGTAAGTCCTTCAAAGTGTTGAAACAGTCGAAATCGGAGTGTCAAGTGATGAACAGGCTCCCTGTACGAAGATGGTCCCTTCCTACGAAGGTGGTGGCTTCACACAGTTGGCTTGTCTCGTGTTCAAAATCGAGTGTTCTTCGTGTCGTGCTTCGAGAAATCGAGTGTTCATCCTTCCAGCCTTAAGCTACTGATTAAACTTAGAGCCGGAGAGGCCTTTGTTCAAGTCACAGGTGAGAACTTGGGTTGGGTTGTGTGAAACTAGCCTTCGTACGAAGCCATGTGCCTTCGCATGAAAGCAGTGCCTTCATACGAAGCCGGGCTTCGCACAGAACAGTCCTGTTTTCACAAGTGGCTGTTTCTTGCGTCTGGAGATGTGTTTTCTTCTGAATCTGATGTGTTTTCGAGTCCTTTTCATGACGGTTTTGACACTACCTCGTCCTACTATCTAGTGAACGAAATATATGTCGTTTTAGGTCCGTTTTTGTGTGAAAATCAAGTTTAAAAGGGTTTTAAAGGGGTTTCACCTAGACCTAACACTTGGTGAGTGTGAAATCTGTAGATTTCTAACTTGGGAAGTCGAAGCTAGGCCTAATACACTCGGTTAAGTGTAGATCCATGGTGAACTAAGAAGATTTGATGAAAAAGATGAAAGTTTTTGTAAAAAGAAGAAGTTTAGTTGAAAAAGATGAAGTTTAAGTGAAAACCCTAGAGTTTGGATGAAATCGAAGTGAGTCTTGAGGAAAATCGCAGTGGAAAACGTTGTGTAACCATGTAAAAATGCTAGATCTTACTTGAAAATAGTTGGACAACAATTCGGCAGTGTTTCGGTAAGAATGGCAGCAAGTTAGAATGGAAGGAGAATGGCTTGCTATTTATAGAGGAGGAATGTGTGACAACCCGAGATTTCAAGATCTTTCCTCTACGTGTCCACTTGTTTTACAATCCTGTTTTATGATCCCTTTTACATTGTATCATTACGTTACTTATCGAATGATTAAAGTATAGTTATGCTTGGTGGTTTAATGTTAATGTTTAATGAAAACTCTAAATGGCAAACAACCCCCGTGTGACGAAGGATGATCCTTCGTCGCCTTTAACATCGACGAAGATTGATCTTCGCCAAAAAGACTCTTCGCCGAAGAAGAGTTCTTCGCTGGCCCACATTACGTAGAAGCCCAGTTGGGTCCAGTTCACTCATTCATGTATATCATGAATAGGGTTTCGTCATCTCACCCAAAAGCGCACCAGATTGAAAATATTAACGACTGACGGCAGTTTCTCACCCTTCATTCGAAACCCTCTAATCCTAAGCACTGTTGTTTTATCTTGTATCAAGGTTAGTGTCTCGTTTCGTTCATTGGATTTATATCCGATACGTAATCCCGTGTAGCGATAAGTTTGTATGAGTAATTAGGGATCATGCTAGTAGAAAACTCGATGATTATTTGCAACAAACTGTATTATTTGATTTATAGTATATTCGATGTTTTGTGATGATTTGGAATTGTTGAATATAAACCGATGATGATCAGCAAGTTAGGCCATTTGTTAATGTGACTTGGTAGTGACACAAAGAATTAGGGTTTGCAAGTTCATTGGGAATCATGGTGGGTTGATGAGATGGGGGAATGCAGTTATGTAACTGTTAAATGATGAATAGGGTTAATGTAAATCATAGAATTTAACCTATGATTCGTGTTGATGAACGACTGTAACTGCGGATTGTTTATACGTGTATAAGAATGTACTGAATCGTGGCATGTAATCTGTAACTGTTGATACAAGGGTAAACCGGTAATCACAGAAGACACCCTGAAAACTGTGACGAAGAGTTACCCAAGTCGACGAAGGTTATGGTTCTTCGTCGACGACGAAGTATGAATCTTCGTCGGGGATCTTCGCCATGGCAATGAACGATGAAGTATGAACCTTCGTTGGGGGATCTTCGCCATAAGGGTGAACCATGAAGTATGAATCTTTGTCGGGATGCTACTTGAGAACAAATTAACAGAACAACTGATACAATATATAATGTGTATGATGTGTATGTTTTGGTTACACGATTTCGTTTGTTGCTTGATAACAACATTAATTAGAAACGAGGAAACCTGTATTTACTGATGTGAATAACCACTTCAACTGTTGAATGCTATTGCGTGATATGCACATGGAATGTGGACTAGTATGAAAACTGAGTATTTGCTACATATTATACGGTGATCTTGTGATGAATAAAAACTGTGAAAATGCGTGACCTAGTTATTTATGAAACTGATAAGTATTGTTGACCACAGTAGGGTTGGTTGACTAGCTGGAACGGGTAATTTAATAAACCGAGCAAACCTAAGGTGAGTTCACTGCTCTTTTTCCAAGCATGCGTCCCGGGGAGGGACATCTGGTAAACATTCCGGAGAGGATTGCAACAACGGTGCTACAACGACGCCAGCCATACTCCGGCACGGTGAATGCGGATTGAGCAGTCGAGTGACGGTGGTAATGATTCGTTACAACCTTCCATACGGTGGTGATAGCAATTGTATGGTGATAACGACCATTCGACAGTGAAAACGGTGGTTTAAGGCAACAGTGATTTTTGGCGACTTAATGAGGTTCTTTATAGCAACGAAACGATGACAGAGGGTTGGACCTGAAAGGGGACGGGTAAAATGACGGTGGAGATGGGTTGTTGAAGACCTAGCCACTTCCTCCGGCGAGGGTGGCTAGGGTTCCGATGAAGATTCCGGCAAAACATTTTCACATAGTTGTTCGGACGTACCACCGCAATAGTTTCTCTTGCTAACGAAACGATAGTAAGCGTGGCTTATCGATCAAATCGTACAGGTTTTTATATTAATCTTTTTGTATCATTTTTAATTATCTATGTTCTGATTTTTCTATATCTAATATGGTTGTGCTCAGTTGATGATGTGGACTCAAAGGGTCATGTTTACAAGTAAATTTTCTTGCACTGTTGTTATTAAATGTTGATAAAATGAAAGTTTTAAAAATTAATTAATGTGGATCTTCTTTACTAAATGTTAGTTCCATAAAATGTTGTAAGTGGGGCTTTAGAGGATATTAAGGGTTGGTCCCTTCTAATTGTCATCTACACCAATCGGGTATGGATGATATCCATTTAATATTATTCTTATTTTACGTATGTTATATACGAGTACATGGTACTATGGTCGAAGAGTTTCTTCCACCTTTACTCGCCAGCAACAGTTTCCACGCGCCGTAGTTTCTGACACCGTTTGCAGGAGCTCCGTTTTTGTACGCTGTTATTGATGATTTTCTGCTTCAAGCTGGCTAAACATGGTGGTGGTTCTACCAAAAGGTATACTTATTTTTATTTTAATTTATATTTGTTTTGTTATTGTGTGTAAATAATATATTATGAGTAAATTACGTGTTGTTGTCTTGTTGATATTGTTGGGTTGAGTTTATGATGGTGATGGTTAGAAGAAGGGTAACTTTAACCATGGGAATCAAACGATGAATAACCGAACTAACATGGCTCAACGAGAGGATGTCATTAGGACAACTATTCCGATTTATATATACTTTTACTACTTGCTTGTAATAAAAATTAGTTTAGCTTCGTATTGGATGAGATATTAATGTAGCATAAATGGTTTTCGAACGGAGTGATAAATTAACTGGCTGAGTCTTTTTTCAACGGAATTGGCGAGTCTTAAATATGTATATGCAGGTATTTATACATCCATTTCATGTATTTTATACCTCAATTTAATGTAATTTAAAGCAAAAGTTTTAGCCCAAGTTTTATTTTGGTTATTAACGGAAATTACAAGACCCAAACAAAAAACCATCGAACTGATTAACAAAAATCGATTGGTTAATAAAATTGACTAACCGATGACTTTGATTTCAACTTTAATTAGATAAGCACTACAATAAAATGGATTAATCAATGACTTCGTTTATGGAGTATATCCACTGCAATGATACTACAATAAACATTATACGAACAAAAAAACTACCAGAAAAGAGTACCGCAATGCAAATTGTCACCCCCGCCTCGTCGCACGGGCACCCTATGTTGGTTCAGGCCCCAAATAACACACAGTAAACACACACAAGAAAACACACACTCACGAAACTCTTTCTTTATTATTAAACTTTCACAAAGATACAAAACTGACTTACAAAAAGCTACTGCAAACTACACCTATATATAGTGATAAAACAAAACCCATATGCTTAAAATACCAAGTCCACTAACTCCTTTTATTTAGCTACACTTCAACATTCACAAATTTCTAACTTCCACACGTGCATTCCTTAAAACCTAGTCAACTCCTGACCAATTCTTCTTTTGCTGACCCGTTCACCTCCATGAACCGTATCCATTTGACCCGTACTCGACCCTAAACATCAAGATTAACCCAATATTCACCCCCGTAATCTTGATGTGGGTTCTTGCTTCTTTCTTTCTTGTGTTCATTCTTGCTTTTCTTGCTAAAACCTAACTCGGTTTTCTTGCTAAACTTGCCATTGTCTTTCTTGATTCAAACCTTTCTTGCTCACTTACATCGAATCATCTTGCTCACTTGCTGTTTTCTTACATCTTGTTATTCATGCTTGCTATCGGTTAATAATCCGACTCTAATCTTGCACTTGCTGAACGAACCACACAAGTCCGCTTCTTTCTTTCTTTCTTTCTTTTGGTTATCGATTATCTTTCTCCTTTCTTATCGACTCCCGTTCTTTCTTTCTTTCTTGTGACGGCTCTTTCTTTCTTCTTTCTTGCACCGCCATTACTTTCTCATTCTTTCTTGCTTACTTTCTTTTTCTTTCGTTATTGCTTTGCTGATTTCAATCAGCTCTCCTTTCTTCTTTCTTGTTCAACCGATGACCTTTCTTCTTTCTCTTCCCGGCGACCTTCCTTCTTCTTTCTCTTTCTGGCAACTTCTTTCACTTTCTTTGTTGATGCTTTCTTGCTTCATCAATCGGTAATACTTCTGCTTCAATTCTTTCTCAACCTGAAAATTGATCATTTGTTCGTGCTTCATTCTTCCAATCACGACTTTCATCAACCTTTCTTGCTTTCACTTTCACTTTCTTTCTTTCTGTTGAACACATATGTGGTGATAAACCGCTGCTACAATTGCTTCTTATCAAGATCTTACACGGCTACTGCTTCGTCTTCTCAGTTCACACAGAACCTGCAACTTTCTCGTCTCTCAATTTTCTCAGCCCCGCAGGGTAGAGGGCTGCTACCCCTTCTCTGAACACACCTCTCAAAACGGCGAACACCGTTTCTTGACCCTCGCTCTGATACCAAATGTTGGTTCAGGCCCCAAATAACACACAGTAAACACAAACAAGAAAACACACACTCACGATACTCTTTCTTTATTATTAAACTTTCACAAAGAAACAAAACTGACTTACAAAAAGCTACTGCAAACTACACCTATATATAGTGAAACAACAAAACCCACATGCTTAAAATACCAAGTCCACTAACTCCTTTTATTTAGCTACACTTCAACGTTCACAACTTTCTAACTTCCACACGTGCATTCCTTAAAACCTGGTCAAGTCCTGACCAATTCTTCTTCTGCTGACCCGTTCACCTCCATGAACCGTATCCATTTGACCCGTACTCGACCCGAAACGACCCTAAACTTCAAGATTAACCCAATATTCACCCCCGTAATCTTGATGTGGGTTCTTGCTTCTTTCTTTCTTTCTTGTGTTCATTCTTGCTTTTCTTGCTAAAACCTAACTCGGTTTTCTTGCTAAACTTGCCATTGTCTTTCTTGATTCGAACCTTTCTTGCTCGCTTACATCAAATCATCTTGCTCACTTGCTGTTTTCTTACATCTTGCTATTCATGCTTGCTATCAGTTAATAATCCGACTCTAATCTTGCATTTGCTGAACGAACCACACAAGTCCGCTTCTTTCTTTCTTTCTTTTGGTTATCGATTATCTTTCTCCTTTCTTATCGACTCCCGTTCTTTCTTTCTTGTGACGGCTCTTTCTTTCTTCTTTCTTGCACCGCTATTACTTTCTCATTCTTTCTTGCTTACTTTCTTTTTCTTTCGTTCTTGCTTTGCTGATTTCAATTAGCTCTCCTTTCTTCTTTCTTGTTCAACCGATGACGTTTCTTCTTTCTCTTCCCGGCGACCTTCCTTCTTCTTTCTCTTTCTGGCAACTTTTTTCACTTTCTCTGTTGATGCTTTCTTGCTTCATCAATCGGTAATACTTCTGCTTCAATTCTTTCTCAACCTGAAAATTGATCATTGTTTCGTGCTTCATTCTTCCAATCACGATTTTCATCAACCTTGCTTGCTTTCACTTTCACTTTCACTTTCTTTCTTTCTGTTGAACACATATGTGGTGATTAAACCGCTGCTACAATTGCTTCTTATCGAGATCTTACACTGCTACTGCTTCGTCTTCTCAGTTCACACAGAACCTGCAACTTTCTCGTCTCTCAATTTTCTCAGCCCCGCAGTGTAGAGGGCTGCTACCCCTTCTCCGAACACGCCTCTCAAAACGGCGAACACCGTTTCTTGACCCTCGCTCTGATACCAAATGTTGGTTCAGGCCCCAAATAACACACAGTAAACACACACAAGAAAACACACACTCACGAAACTCTTTCTTTATTATTAAAACTTTCACAAAGGAACAAAACTGACTTACAAAAAGCTACTGCAAACTACACCTATATATAGTGATAAAACAAAACCCACATGCTTAAAATACCAAGTCCACTAACTCCTTTTATTTAGCTACACTTCAACGTCCACAACTCTCTAACTTCCACATGTGCATTCCTTAAAACCTGGTCAACTCCTGACCAATTCTTCTTCTGCGGACCCGTTCACCTCCATGAACCGTATCCATTTGACCCGTACTCGACCCGAAACGACCCTAAACATCAAGATTAACCCAATACCCTATATACTAGTATCAATTACGATCGAGAGTTCTCCTTTCCAAGTCTTAACAGACTTTTGAGGCCTTTTATCCAAATCACGTGTTTGGACTTTGTCATTTGAACCTTTTAAGTCTAATAAAATTGTCGGACTTATCTAAAATCATGAAGGCCCATTCAAAAAACAATAATAATATAAAATCTATATTAAGTCCAAAACATTAATTACAAACTAAGTATCAAGTACAAGGCCCATGTAAATTAATTACACAATGAACTCAAATAACATTATGATTAAATCGAGCCCGCACTCCCGCGTCACCTAACTCGTTTAGTCTCTAACATTATTTCCCCGATCGACAAGTTAATCCAGTACCCTAAAATCCGTTGATAATACTAAAATTACCAATATGCCCAACCTACTACCAATTACGTGATTGAAACCAAACCACGTCTGCTTTTGTGATTTTATCTTTACGTATGCCTTAGTGATACTTGAGCAAAGTGATATCAAGATATAAAACACTAAGTAAAAATAGATACTTTCATATTTTTCAAACACAGAAAACAGTTGATCACTTCACTTGTCTTCTTCTAACCGCACTTCCTTTATAAAGTACATACATTATGATCAATCTATGCTCAGTTGTCCCACTTCTCTCTCTCTCTCTCTCTCACTCTTATTGCTCAATGGCATATTCTCAGTGTCTTTTCTGGAACCATCTTAACCAACACGTATATCCCACTATAAACAGAAGCTTTAAAGCCAAGAAAACCTCCATAATATGCGCAAATTATAATAGATGGTTTTTTAAAGTTTTTACCCCTCCCTTAATTTATTCAACTATTTTAAACTGATATAGGTTAAAATAGTCCACATCATTCTATGTATCTTTTTATCATTTCTTAAAACAAATAAGCAGCACCAAAAATTTTGACTATTTACAATTTCACCCCTCAGGCTTGCCAAATATGATCTCATGGCCCCTGCATCTAAGGCAAAACTTCCTGTCACTATAGTAATATCCAGAATGACATTACAAGAAATCCTACTGAATGCTGTTGGAAGTCACATTGTGTATAACAGATCCAAAGTTGTTGGTTTCTCCCAAGACCCCCATAAGGTCATTAATCTCCCTTTTTATCATGTAAACTCCGGATTTTATGCTTCATTAAATGACTCAAGTACACCAAGGTGTATGATCTTACTTCATTTATATGATGACCCATCCATGTAGGTTGTGGTAACACTTGATGATGGGCGGAAATTTGAAGGTGATATTTTAGTTGGAGCTGATGGAATTTGGTCGGAGGTATCACATGTTAAGAAAATCCTGGATCTGTCATTTGTGTCGACATTGGTTTCTTGCAAGCAGCCATAAAAGAGTTCACATCTCAAAAACAAAATTACCAAGAAAGCATAATCATCTAGAGTTATAAAATGTCACTTAATAAATTCATATATCCTTGGAAGATCTCTAGCCTTTTTATTACTCAACAGTGTGCACCACACGTGTAGGTTCATGAGCGGTTAACGTATTCCCATTTTGTTTGTTTCTTATCCATATAGGTGCGTAAAAAGTTATTTGGAACACAAGAAGCAAGTTATTCAGGGTATACTTGTTATAGTGGACTAGCAGAACACGTGCCCTCATACATAAATACAATCGGGTACTTCACATTTATACACTTATTAATATGCATATTTAACTAAGTTTGAATAAACTTTAAGTTGTTCATGTCCTCCTTTCAGTTATCGCGTGTTTTTGGGACCGAATCAGTACTTTGTTGCTTCTGATGTAGGCAATGGGAAAATGCAATGGTATGTCTTCCATAAGGAAGCCCCAAGAAGCATTGATGCTCTAGAAGGTGATAGATGGATCTATGTTTTTTTCTTAAATGGTGAACAAATTGATATATGATCAATCTATGGCTTATTGGTAATTGAATGTGCCCGGAAATTTAGCTCTCTTTTTAGACCGTGCAGACAAAAAGGAAAGACTTATGGAACTGTTTGGGTGCTGGTGTAACGATGTCGCCACATTGATAGCGGCAACAAGAGAAGATATGATTTTTCGCAGGGATATCTACGATAAGGACATGATATACTCATGGGGGATAGGACGTGTCACACTTTTAGGAGATGCTGCTCATCCGATGCAGCCCAACCTTGGGCAAGGAGGTTGCTTGGCAATTGAGGTAATTACTAGGCCTGTGAATGAACACGTACGTACATGATATGATTTGTTTATTTAACTTCAACCGAACAGGTCATGAATGTTCATTAATTAAATGAGTGTGGTCATGTCCATGGGCAGACCTTACTTCTTATCACCAACGTCACGTGACACCGCTAAAAAATAGTTTACAACCAGAAATCGAAAGGCACTTTGTGATATTTTCAGAGGATGACATCTACAAGAAAAGTTGGCTACACTTACTTTTACTTGTTCATGTTATTGATAGGTTGTGTGTTCGAATATGCACTATTGCATATTTCTTAGATATTTTCTTTATCGGTCTAATCTTCCTTATCACTATAATATAATCATTATATATAGATTTATATGATTAAATGTTCAATTATTAAAAGTACATAGATGTTTTGTTATTTCTATAATGTAATATAATTTAATGATTACTTATACTTGTTATTATAATAAAATACGTGAACTGAATCTGGTAAAAAAATTAAATAAATAAAACCTTAATATATGATGAAATGTTATTAATTAAAAATTTCAAACGTTTAGATAATTATAAAGCTAAAGATACAATAATATATATCAAAATAAATCAAGAATCACAAAGGTAAAATCAGTTAACCAACAAAATAAATAACTTAGCCCAACCTCAAGAGATCTAATTTAAAAATAACATGAATCGTAGAACTTTGAAGTTGTTTTATAGTTTTAGCCTTTTAGGATGAGTTGAGCATGAACATAGTAGGCATGATTACCATTATATGTATTTACTAATCCTAAAGTTTACTTTATTAAAATTTTGGTGACCCTGACATAAAATATTTCTCGGACATACGAAGACAGAAACATTGCGACACTGACACATTTGGGTCCACCATTACTCATGTTCTTTTGTTACTATTCAAACTACCATAAATGAATGAATACAAATGAACAATATACATGTGTTCTTGTTCGTTAGTAAACTACTCAAGGCTTTGGTTCTAAAATTTGATTAGGTTGATACATGGCCGTCCCCGAGAACTTTTAAAAAATTTAGGCTTTGAGCGACATAAAAAATTGGGCCTAAAATTGTGGTTGAGAAGAAATGAATTAAAAAAAATGAGATCTTGGTAATGGAACTAGGGGTGTTCAGAAAAAACCGTAAACCGAACGTTAACCATAATCAAATAAACCGATCCGAACTACGAATTCGGTTTTTGGTTTGGTTTCTAACCGAAACCGAATTGTGAATATGGTTTTTGGTTCGGTTTTTGGATCCACATTTTTTATTTGGTGTATTCGGTTTATTTGGATAACCCAATAAACCATCAATTTAATTAATTATTAAATAAAAATAATAATGTTTAATAAACTATATACAATTTATTAGCATAAAATACTAAGTCTAATATCCAAGTATATATATCCTCGTGGTTTGAAGATTATATATATTTTGTGTCATTAGACTTATTGACTATTTATAGTTTCTATGATCTATGTTTTGAAGTTTTAACTTTGTGGTTGTTTGTACGACTATTTTATGGATATGTTTGTTTTATTTTGCTATGTCTTTTATTTATATATTGTTAGGTTTAAATTAGTTGCTGATTTGATGTTCGAAAGTTAGAACACAAACATAATTATAAATTAGAAAAAAAGTACTTAGATACAGTTTGGTTGGATTTGTTTTCTAACCGAAAGCAAACCGAATTGAATTTGGTTTGGTTCGGTTTGCATATTAGTAATTTGTTTGGTTTGATTTTTGGTTTGGGGTATAAAATTTTGAAAACCGAATGAACCAAATAAACCTTAAACCGAACCGATAAACACCCCTAGATGGAACCAGGTCTTAAACTTGAAACCTGTACATTATCTTGAGATGGTTTTCCACTCAACTATCAACATTTTTATGTATAATAAATGAATGCATATGTTAAATATATAATTTAATATATATACAAAAGTTTATAAAAACCGTTTGGACCCTTTGAAAAATTGGGCCTTTGGCGACGGCCCAAGTTGGCCGGCCCTGAGTTGATAGCTTATTAATGCATGATGCTACATGATGGGCCATTAGTATTGATTTAAACTGCTAAATAAATTTAAATGAAAACGTAAACTAACATAAACAAACGTAAATGAACAAATACATATAACGAAACATAAACAAGCAAACCAAACATGTGTTGTTAAGTAATTGAATGAATAAAGTACAGGCCTAGAGGTACTTTTTGTGTATGCAATATTCAACAAAGAAATTACATGTGAATCGTCTTGCCAAGCTAAACACATGTTTCATTAACCGGGACAAAAGTCACTCATATGCACTTCAAATTTGACTGAAATTTATATTTCACTGCATTTGCAAGATTGTCGCCAACTGATTCTTGAACTGCAAAGTATCAAGAAATGCGAGTTTGATGCAATCACATTATATGAAATCTCTTCAGCGCTTAAGAGGTTTTTCTGCATCATGCAGCCATATATGATAATCATTAATTCAATATGTCAGGGCATGTGTTGTGATTGTTGATTAGATGTAATCCTGTTGGCTGCACTTTTAATGAACAGATATGAGCAGGCAAGAATGTTAAGGACAAAGATTGTGCATGTAGTGACCCGTGTGGCATCTAAATCGCTTAGTGGTTACAAGCCTTTTATATACTTGTGGACACTTCGGCTGCTTGTTGGTTTTCCATAGTTTATCTTTTCTTTAACTTCACTTTTTTTATTTATTTTGTTATCTCTAATTACAAGAATGTTACAGCACATTCCCTTCCAAATTTTTGGATTTTTTTTGAGAATAGTGATGCCATATTTTATGACCTGGCTACTCATAGGACGCTGGTTAGTGAACATCTCTCTCTGTATATTTTATGTTAGGAAGAAGTTGTTTATTTTATGGAAAATCATTAGAATAGGCATGTGACCAAGCAAAACATACATTTGACCTTTTATATTTGTATATATAGGCATTCACTTCTGAGTGTGGACTATGAAAGTGCCAGATTACCGGAGTGAAGTGTGGGCTATAAAGGTGCCAGAATATTAGAGTTAGGGCTATGGAGGTACCAGGCTACCAGCTTATCGGAGTATGGGCTATGAAGGTGTTGGATGGGCTATGAAGGTGTCGTCTAAGCTTATTTGTCATACTCTGATTATTTGTTTTGGATTGTCTACTTAAACAAATGTAAAAATAAATGCCTATCTTGCTAATATGTTTGGTAACATGCATATTCTCATGATTTTCCCTTTGTTATGCGTTTTTATTACTATAGAAAGAATGGTGCAACTGTTTTTGTAGGCTTTGATTTTCAGATTGAATACTCGAAGGCAATAGATTACTAGAAATTGCTCATTGGGTATACTTGTTAGTTTTTTATTCGTAAAGACCATCGTATTTTAAATTACATGTTTTTAAATTCTAATGATGATGTTCTTTTCATTATTGAATCGTATTTTGATTATGTGATGGGCCTTACCCGACCCGAATTTTTTTTTATGTTCAGTCATATGAAATCGAAGCATCTAAAAAAGCGAGCCCAGTGGAAAAAAAATCCCGGATGCGCCATTGGTTACGAGGGTTTGCGGATCCAGATGATCCCTTTTCTCTTTTTATCTTTTTTTCGTTAGACAATGTTTAACAGTATGTTTTTTGAAACTGAGTTTGCCTTTCAAGAACTTCCCACAATACTTGCAACGAGCCATCTCGGTGTTGTCCGGCATAAGACATAAGTCATAGTGGGACTAATTCTCGGGGTTTCTTTTGGTTTCGAGTATCAAAACAACTTCTTCGTTATTTGCCATCGTAGTGAGAGGTTTGAGCGGTTTTGCGGTTATAGAGAGGGTTTAAGAGTTAAAGAAGTGGCGTAATCAAACTTAAACCGTCAACAACTATTTATACTAAATATAAGAGGGTTAGAATGATAAATAAGCGGTTCCAACGGTTAAATGTCAATCTTTAAACTTATACCCGGTGTATATCATGAATAGGGTTTCGTCATCTCACCCAAAAGCGCACCAGATTGTAAATATTGACGACTGACGGCAGTTTCTCACCCTTCATTCGAAACCCTCTAATCCTAAGCACTGTTGTTTTATCTTGCATCAAGGTTAGTGTCTCGTTTCGTTCATTGGATTTATATCTGATACGTAATCCCGTGTAGCGATAAGTTTGTATGAGTAATTAGGGATCATGCTAGTAGAAAACTCGATGATTATTTGCAACAAACTGTATTATTTGATTTGTAGTATATTCGATGTTTTGTGATGATTTGGAATTGTTGAATATAAACCGATGATGATCAGCAAGTTAGGCCATTTGTTAATGTGACTTGGTAGTGACACAAAGAATTAGGGTTTGCAAGTTCTTTGGGAATCATGGTGGGTTGATGAGATGGGGGAATGCAGTTATGTAACTGTTAATTGATGAATAGGGTTAATGTAAATCATAGAATTTAACCTAGGATTCGTGTTGATGAACGACTGTAACTGCGGGTTGTTTATACGTGTATAAGAATGTACTGAATCGTCACATGTAATCTGTAACTGTTGATACAAGGGTAAACCGGTAATCACAGAAGACACCCTGAAAACTATGACGAAGAGTTACCCAAGTTGACGAAGGTTATGGTTCTCCGTCGACGACGAAGTATGCATCTTCGTCGGGGATCTTCGCCATGGCAGTGAACGACGAAGTATGAACCTTCGTCGGGGGATCTTCGCCATAAGGGTGAACCATGAAGTATGAATCTTCGTCGGGATGCTAATTGAGAACAAATTAACAGAACAACTGATACAGTATATAATGTGTATGATGTGTATGTTTTGGTTACACGATTTCGTTTGTTGCTTGATAACAACATTAATTAGAAACGAGGAAACTTGTATTTACTGATGTGAATAACCACTTCAACTGTTGAATGCTATTGCGTGATATGCACATGGAATGTGGACTAGTATGAAAACTGAGTATTTGCTACATATTATACGGTAATCTTGTGATGAATACAAACTGTGAAAATGCGTGACCTAGTTATTTATGTGTCACACCCCGATTTCCACGTGTCACCGGTGGGCCCGGTGGGGGAGTATCGTGACGTGGTTGGCAACGTGGTTGGCAACGTGATAGTCAAACAACACAATATTTAATATGCACAGCGGAAGCAATTTTAAAAAGATATAATACAACCGAATAAATTATTGTAATATCGAGTATCACAACGTTCGGATGTTTATCCATAGAACGGATCGAAATAAAATAGAAATAATAGTTCAACAGACTTCAGGCATCCTAAGCTTGCGAGACTTTTATTGATGCTAAGGAGACAATCCAGCCAATTTCGTTTAGTACCTGCATTCAGTCTTTTTGGGAAAATACGTCAGTTTACACTGGTAAATACAATCAACTGACTCATTTTGAAAAATGATTTAAAATTGGTTTGGATGCACATGGCATAAACATTTTTATAACTTGGGAGAGTTATTTAATATTATAATCTTGTGAACGAATTACATGTTACTTGTGCGTTCAGTAGCCCGGATCGTGCCGGGTTAAAGATCAATAGACACACCACAATATAGAGTTATACACTGACAGGTGTACGCCTACACCCCGTGCTCAGGTCGTGGCCATCTCGTAAGATGATGCCAAGGATATCCGGGACATGGTCATTAACCCCCCAAAGGCTTTAAGTAATCAAGACTGTTTAAATGAGCCGATCAAATTAGTCAACTACCCACTCAACTGTGGAGATTTGATGCTCGATCAAGCGGTATGCTATATACCGTAACCCAAGCCCGTATAGGGAAAATAAGTTAAAAGTATTTACCTGAGCAATGTATAAATCACAATAAGCAAAATGCACGTAGCTTTTACTGGTACTCCTAATCTGGAACGAAGGTTTATAATAACCTATTAGAATTCTAACGGGTCTTTAATTAAGCTTAAGCTTAGACCGGCTAGTTTCAAAGTTACGGTTCGTACGCATGATTAAGCGAAGACCGGATAGAATGTGATTTAGACCCGACAAGTTTAGAGACTTGTTTAATATGGGTTTATTATTCACATTCTGGATTTTGAGATAAAAACGATAACGTTTGACCCGTTTCGGCTAGTTTATGCAAACTAGTTACATAAACCGAACCGAACGCGAATAACGCATAACGGGTAACCGAATAGGTCACGAACAGGTTTCCTAAGTTAATATGCTTTAAATGTGTGGTGATATCAGTATGATACCTTCCATAATGCCCAAAACGAGTTTAATCCTTAATTATGCCCCGTAGGGGTATTTCGGTCATTTTGAAGATTATAAAAGAGATTTTATACGTCACTGATGTTCGGGTCTGAAATAATCAGTGAAATAACTTATCTTAACAGGTTTTATCAGTCGTGATATGTCTTATATCACAAAAATGGTTTTAAACATAAACTAGGTGTTTAATACGCTTAAATAACCGTTTTAAACGATTTCCGATTAAAAATAGGATTCTGAGTTTTCTAATCAGTCCATAAGGTTCAAAACACTTCATTTATTATTTAAAATCGGTAGCAATTGGATTGGCATCAAAACACCTTGTAGAACTCATTTTATAACCGAAAAGGGTATATTCGGTATTAACCGAATCAAGGCGATAAACCTAGCTTATGATTAGTTTAAAAATAATTAAAAATCTCCAAAAATCCCAAAATATTATTTAACATCAGTGGGGAAAAGGTTTGGTGCCGAAAATCGGATTTAGATAGGCTATGCTAATCGCGCCGATTAATTAATAAAAAGCTTATCGTTTACGCTAATGCGCATATCTCCTAATCTGGACCTCAAATTGATGCCAAATTTTGAGGGCATGTTTATAAGTCAGTAGAAAAGGTTCTTGTCCACTTACATTATCAAAAAGCTCGTTTTATAATCGAAAGGGCATTATGGTCAATTTTAAGCACTTAACGGAAACGCGCGAACGAATCGGATAATTAATGAAACAAGTACAGAGGCTTATACCATCATGTAACCCAACCCTAATGAAGCTCTAAGGAATTTCTAATTCCATCTAACTCGGGCCAGAACTGAAGTCAACGTAAAAGTCAAAGTTTCGTGACCTTCGGTTCCGAACCGGTTCAAAACCGAAAGTTGTCGAGTCGAACGTGTTTAGACATGTCCGTATACTTATTACCAAGTTATATTAAGGTTAAAACAGGTTACATGCCTCTCGTATTGCTAATTGTGCATTAAATAAAAATTTACATTTCTGTTGACTTTTTCGGTCAACGTTTGACTCGACAAACGACCTAGTTATGTCTGGAATCAGTAAGTGCCCTTATAAGGGTTTAATACCCTTATAATTACCTACCTAATGGTGATTTTAAATCGAGATATGACTGAGCCATTTATAACTAATCTCGAAGTCAAACCGTAGTTACGACGGTTTGACTTTTAGCTAGATATCTAAGCTAAACTTAATTAGAAGGGGTTAAGCAAACTTACTAGTGTTTTATGGTTGATTAGGAAGCTTGGGGTCTGCTTGGAAGCTCCTCACTTGATCAGGAATGTGTTGAGGAAAGAATGATCAAAGTTGATAACATGTGGGTCTTTATATAATGACCAAGACACCACAATAAGTTGACATCTTAGTCTAGCACCCATCCACAACTGATTAACACATATCCTAGTGCTTAGGGGGTGCCTAGGGGTCGTCCACATGTGAGAAAAACCGGCTTTCTGATGCTGGGGACTAGCTTACGGACCTCAACCTCAACAATGTTGAGGTCCGTAAGGTTGTTATCAGACCAAAAAAATTGTTCTTTCATGCATTTGAAAGGGCAACTGATGTGCAACTCGAATTGTGGACTTGTTTTAACAGTATTGGGGCCTTTATTATGGGATTACAACAGTTACATACCCCACCATTATGAAATGTTTCTTTGAATTCATTTAAAGTGCCGAAATTTAAGGGTTACCGTCCCTTTTCTTCGTAGGATTCCACCATAACAATTATGAATCAGATGATTCTAGAATTCAATGGATTAAAATATATACCAGATGTTTATTTGTATCGGGATTTATAAATGAGGTCGTTCAGAGGTGCAAAAGTTAACATGACGACACTTTTAAATCCTAACGTACATTTTTAATTACATCCGGGTTTACAACGCTTTTTGTCGTACATGACACGTGTCGTTATATCATTGAACACGAAATTTTTGAGGTGTTACATTATGAAACTGATAAGTATTGTTGACCACGGTAGGGTTGGTTGACTAACTGGAACGGGTAACTTAATAAACCGAGCAAACCTAAGGTGAGTTCACTGCTCTTTTTCCAAGCATGCGTCCCGGGGAGGGACATCTGGTAAACATTCCGGAGAGGATTGCAACAACGGTGCTACAACGACGCCAGCCATAATCCGGCACGGTGAATGCGGATTGAGCAGTCGAGTGACGGTGGTAATGATTCGTTACAACCTTCCATACGATGGTAATAGCAATTGTATGGTGATAACGACCATTCGACAGTGAAAACGGTGGTTTAAGACAACAGTGATTTTTGGCGACTAAATGAGGTTCTTTATAGCAACGAAACGATGACAGAGGGTTGGACCTGAAAGGGGACGGGTAAAATGACGGTGGAGATGGGTTGTTGAAGACCTAGCCACTTCCTCCGGCGAGGGTGGCTAGGGTTGCGATGAAGATTCAGGCAAAACATTTTCACATACTTGTTCGGACGTACCACCGCAATAGTTTCTCTTGCTAACGAAACGATAGTAAGCGTGGCTTATCGATCAAATCGTACAGGTTTTTATATTAATCTTTTTGTATCATTTTTAATTATCTATGTTCTGATTTTTCTATATCTAATATGGTTGTGCTCAGTTGATGTGGACTCAAAGGGTCATGTTTACAAGTAAATTTTCTTGCACTGTTGTTATTAAATGTTGATAAAATGAAAGTTATAAAAATTAATTAATGTGGATCTTCTTTACTAAACGTTAGTTCCATAAAATGTTGTAAGTGGGGCTTTAGAGGATATTAAGGGTTGGTCCCTTCTAATTGTCATCTACACCAATCGGGTATGCATGATATCCATTTAATATTATTCTTATTTTACGTATGTTATATACGAGTACATGGTACTATGGTCGAAGAGTTTCTTCCACCTTTACTCGCCAGCAACAGTTTCCATGCGCCGCAGTTTCTGACACCGTTTGCAGGAGCTCCGTTTTTGTACGCTGTTATTGATGATTTTCTGCTTCAAGCTGGCTAAACATGGTGGTGGTTCTACCAAAAGGTATACTTATTTTTATTTTAATTTTATTTGTTTTGTTATTGTGTGTAAATAATATATTATGAGTAAATTACGTGTTGTTGTCTTGTTGGTATTCTTGGGTTGAATTTATGATGGTGATGGTTAGAAGAAGGGTAACTTTAACCATGGGAATCAAACGATGAATAACCGAACCAACATGGCTCAACGAGAGGATGTCATTAGGACAACTATTCCGATTTATATATACTTTTACTACTTGCTTGTAATAAAAATTAGTTTAGCTTCGTATTGGATGAGATATTAATGTAGCATAAATTACTTTGATCAACCTTGCTTGCTTTCACTTTCACTTTCTTTCTTTCTGTTGAACACATGTGTGGTGATAAACCGCTGCTACAATTGCTTCTTATCGAGATCTTACACTGCTACTGCTTCGTCTTATCAGTTCACACAGAACCTGCAACTTTCTCGTCTCTCAATTTTCTCAGCCCCGCAGTGTAGAGGGCTGCTAACCCTTCTCCGAACACGCCTCTCAAAACGGCGAACACCGTTTCTTGACCCTCGCTCTGATACCAAACGTTGGTTCAGGCCCCAAATAACACCCAGTAAACACACACAAGAAAACACACACTCAAGAAACTCTTTCTTTATTATTAAACTTTCACAAAGAAACAAAACTGACTTACAAAAAGCTATTGCAAACTACACCTATATATAGTGATAAAACAAAACACACATGCTTAAAATACCAAGTCCACTAACTCCTTTTATTTAGCTACACTTCAACGTTCACAACTTTCTAACTTCCACATGTGCATTCCTTAAAACCTGGTCAACTCCTGACCAATTCTTCTTCTGCGGACCCGTTCACCTCCATGAACCATATCCATTTGACCCGTACTCGACCCGAAACGACCCTAAACATCAAGATTAACCCAATACCCTATATACTAGTATCAATTACGATCGAGAGTTCTCCTTTCCAAGTCTTAACAGACTTTTGAGGCCTTTTATCCAAATCACGTGTTTGGACTTTGTCATTTGAACCTTTTAAGTCTAATAAAATTGTCGGACTTATCTAAAATCATGAAGGCCCATTCAAAAAACAATAATAATATAAAATCTATATTAAGTCCAAAACATTAATTACAAACTAAGTATCAAGTACAAGGCCCATGTAAATTAATTACACAATGAACTCAAATAATATTATGATTAAATCGAGCCCGCACTCCCGCGTCACCTAACTCGTTTAGTCTCTAACATTATTTCCCCGATCGACAAGTTATTCCAGTACCCTAAAATCCGTTGATAACACTAAAATTACCAATATGCCCAACCTACTACCAATTACGTGATTGAAACCAAACCACGTCTGCTTTTGTGATTTTATCTTTACGTATGCCTTAATGATACTTGAGCAAAGTGATATCAAGATATAAAACACTAACAAAAAATAGACACTTTCATATTTTTCAAACACAGAAAACAGTTGATCACTTCACTTGTCTTCTTCTAACCGCACTTCCTTTATAAAGTACATACATTATGATCAATCTATGCTCAGTTGTCCCACTTCTCTCTCTCTCTCTCTCTCTCACTCTTATTGCTCAATGGCATATTCTCAGTGTCTTTTCTGGAACCATCTTAACCAACACGTATATCCCACTATAAACAGAATCTTTAAAGCCAAGAAAACCTCCATAATATGCGCAAATTATATTAGCAGAAAAAGGTGTATTCTAAAGGCGAAAAGAAGCAACAATACAGAAGCAAACAATGAGAAGAAGGAAAGAAGGGTTCGGATACTGATAGCTGGAGGTGGGGTTGGTGGTCTGGTGCTAGCTCTAGCGGCCAAACAAAGTGGGTTCGAGGTGAAGGTGTTTGAAAAAGATTTGAGTGCAGTTAGAGGTGAAGGAAGACACCGGGGACCGATTCAGCTTCTGAGCAGTGCGTTGGGTATTTTGGTTGGTATTGATAAAGGTGTGGCTGATCAAATCATGGAGGCTGGTTGTGTCACTGGGAATAGGGTTAATGGTCTTGCTGATGGCCTTTCTGGTGACTGGTATATATATCTTTTCACTTTCCTTTTCTTTGTTTATGATTATTATGGTCTTTGTAGATTAAGAATTCTTTTGATCCCCTTATAGTTTATATTTATATTTAATTTTTCGTATGAAATAATTTAATAGCTTTTCTTTATTGCTGGTGATAAAAGTTTAAAGAAAAAAAAGAAAGAAACTTATGAACCCAAATAAAAGTTAAGGCTTTTTGACAAATTTTTGGTGACACTAAAGTAAACATAGAGTGGACATCCTTTTCAAAAAATAAAATGCATAACATGTTAATAGATGAAAACCTAATTCATTCATAAGAGCATCGCAATGCACCGATGATGCTCCATGGACAGCCACGTCGCCGTCATGGACTTGGACCGGATCCATCCTCTCTTCTCTCCTCTTACATTTTATTCCTTTCTTTTTTACGGACCGTTCGTGAAGAAAGACTGCCACCTTAGAAACCTTTGAAGTCGGTCGCCCTCCCCCTTCAGCTTAGCGTCACCTCGCGTAGATGGAGATGAAAAACCTCTGGCAATTGTTGTCTTGTTGATGCTAAAAACAAACTAAATGAAACAAGTGCACACTAAGGCTATGAGGTGTGGATGGAGCCCTCTTGGGCTTTATCATGCCAAGTAGGATTCATGTCATCGTCATGTCAGCAAGGAGGCTTTATCAATCCCCCCTTTAATTTGGAGGGTGTGGATGGAGCCCCGTGTAATGATTAAGTAATTATTTATTTAAATATTTATTTTTTTAAATTAAATGACAATTTTAATAACTACAAAATTAAAAATAAAAACATAATTTCATTAAAAAAACACTACAAAGTCATAAAAAAAAACATAACATACTAGAAAAAAAAAAAAAGACAACAAAGTCATAAAAAAAGACAACAAAGTCATAAAAAAAATAACATACTAGAAAAAAAAGACAACATACTTAAAAAAAAAAAAACTACATATATTTTGCCCGAATTTGTGCCTTACGAGCCTCCAAAATGACTCGGTCCTCCTCTGGTAGATGTGAGAGATCCCTTGCGTTATTTACAAAAGCATAAAAATAGTATTTAGACAAGCATAAAAAAAATATTATTTACAAAAGCATAAAAAATATTATTTACAAAAGCATAAAAAAATTATTTACCAACAATCTCGTCCTCCGACACGTCGAGCCAAGCTTTTGCCAACTCGAACTCTTCCTTAGGCGACCAAAATTCTACCTTCTTAGTGGCACGTTTTTCGGTCTCATCCTTCATTTTATGGCTTTTTTTATAGAAGAGGATTCGACTTGGGTTTCGGGAACGAATTCGGTTTCGCTTGTGTCTTGGGCGGGTATGTTCGGTGGTGGCATGTTTGGCGGAAAAAAAAGGGGGTTGGGAATAATACCCGAAAAATGGAGGCATCGGTTGAGTGGTGGGATGAGGAGAAGTTGGTGGCATTGGATAATATCCAACCTCCCTCGTACGTTGCTCTCGGCGATAGCGGTCCTCTTGCTCGTTGTTTTGCAAATTTTGCCAAAACGGATTGGTCGGATCCCATGGGTTGTTTGGGTTGTTGGGAAACATTGTTGGAAGTTTTAAAAAAAATGAAGAGAGTTGTATAAAAATTGAGGTAGAGAGTGAGAGGAATGATTTAAAAAGTGAGGTAGAAAGTGGGTATTTATAGTGTGAATTTATAAATAAAATAAAAAGTAATTTTTTTTTAAATTTTTGACCTTTTCAACGGTCCAAAAGTTAAATGCTTCTCGGTTCCTGTGCGTTGCCGCTCGTTACCATGGTGGCGATGGTGGTATAGCGCCCCGGCATGGCGCCGGGGGTGTGGACTATGGCGGGGGTGGGGCGCTATAGACCGCCAGCTGGGTTGGGTGGCGCCCCCACACCCTCCAGCCTAACGGTGTTTAATAATGCTCATCAACTAGGCAAAGAAAAATACAAAGCAAAACCATGTGTCAGTTAGAATTAAAAATTTACTAAAACAACCTTTATTTATTCAAATTTTAAAGCTAGTGTGAGTTTCAGTTAGAATTAAAAATTTACGAAAACAACTTTTATTTATTCAAAAACAAATATTTTAAAGCTAGTGTGAGTTTAATTGTATTATTTTAATCCGAACCAATTAGATGAATTTGATCAGATTTTGGTGTAAAACGTAAGGATTCGAAACATCAAAAGTATCTTGATATCTGAACCATAGTTCAATTTTCTTTAATCTCTATAGATGTGTGTTTTTGATCTCTCTCTATAGATGTGTGTTACTAATAGGTTGATAATGGAAAATGTTGTCCAAACTAATAACAACTTTAAACTGTAAGATTAAATATAGAGTAAACTGCCATTTTGGTCCCTGTAGTTTGGCCAGTTTTGTCACTTTAGTCCAAATCTCAAACTTTTTACATCTGGGTCCCTGTGGTTTCACTTTTGTTGCCATTTTAGTCCAAATTTCAAAAACCCCCTATTTTGACTGTTGAAAGCTGCTTATTTTGTCCTTTAGTGCAGGGGTATTTTGGTCATTTATGTTTTATTTAAAGCAATTCATTTAATAAAAAACCCCAAAATATAAAAACCCCCATATCATCATCATCTTCAACCTCAACCCCCAGATCATCATCATCTTCAACCTCATCATCTTCCACCCTCATCATCTTCAACCTCATCATCTTCCTTCCCTAAACTGCTTCTCTCTCCTAACTCTCTCTCTCTCTCTCTCCATCACTTCTCTCTCTGAGTTCAAAACCTAAAATCAACAACAAAAAAACCTTTTCTCTATCTCTTTATCTAAACCTAAAATCAAACAATTCAGACAACACATGACCTGCATCTTTCTATTAACCTCGTTAAAAGGCCGATTTACAAATAATTCAAATCCTTTATCTGCCTCTTTCCATCTCAAATGAATCCAAATTCGTTAAAATCAAGAAACAGAAAACTAATTTGATAACTGAAACCTTAACCTTGATTCTTAAATCATTATCTTTCTGCACCTGAATCGATATTAATCGCATCAAATCCATCTCAAAACAATCTGATCTCTTAAAGTTTGTTTGTAAACACCATGCTGCCACTGAATCGGAGCTTCTGTAAACAGTATCCTTCATCGAGGTGGATGATGCGGCGGTGGGTGGTGGCATCATCTTTCTGCACCTGAATCGGAGCTTCTGTGATTTTGGCATGATTTGAATCGGCATGATTTGAATATGCACCTGAATCGGCGGTTGTGGAAGGTATCCTTCATCGAGGCCGATCTGAATCGGCGGTTGTGGAAGGAGGTTATGGCGGTGGTGGGGGTGCTATAGAGAGAGAGAGAGAGAGAAGCTCCGATTCAGCAGAGGAGAAAGAAGAAAAGGAGAAAGAAGAAAAGGAGGGTGGGGTAGGGGTGGGGTGGGGTGAGTAGTTGGGCAGGAAAAATGACCAAAATGCCCCTTCAGAAAAGGACAAAAAATCAGGTTGCAACAGTGAAAAATTAGGGTTTTTGAATTTTGGACTAAAATGGCAACAAAAGTGAAACCACAGGGACCCAGATGTAAAAAGTTTGAGATTTGGACTAAAGTGGCAAAACTGGCCAAACCACAGGGACCAAAATGGCAGTTTACTCTTAAATATATTATATCTAATATTTAATCTAGTAGCCATTATAATCATTTACATAATATAGATCAAAATATATAATAACCTATTAAATAATTAGTTGGTAATTGTTGATGGACCATATTACCCTTATTAACTAATTAGGTTTCCTCCTGGGTGCTTATATAAGGAGACTAATGTAGAGGTTAAAGGGTTACACAGTTACACAATTAGACATACCCTATAATCATAACATCATCATCATCGACCTCATCTCCATAACCGATTCCCTTGTCGGTTTTCATAGTCACCATCATCAGTCAGCACCCTAAGGAGGAACCAGATCAACTTGACAAAGATGTCGAGCTCCATGGCTTCTTCCATCACTGGATTCTCTACTGGACTGTCTGCGGTGACAGGTATGTTTTCATGTTTTCCCCTTACGTCTAAACAGAACCATTCAACATGTGGTATCGGAGCATATGTTGATTAGTCGGTTCTGTTTTGCATCCATAAATCTGGAATAAAACTGGAAAACAGAATTGAAAACCATAATAAAATTCGGTTTCTGTCATCCGAGATGCCATTCCGGATCCATCTCGGATCATGTGCTCATTCTTATGTTACTGTTCCGAAATCAGGGTATTCAAAATATGTTTAAATGTGTAATAAATTTCCAGATTTCGGATGAATTTTTTGAATGTTTGAATATTTTATTTTAGGGTTCATCATAAGTTCTTGATTAAATTCGAAAAATTCCTTTAGTTTTGGAATGAATTTAGGATTTTTGGGTGTTTGTTCCTGTTTGATTTATTTTTATCTAATTAGAATTTTCAAAATCTATTACTTTATTAATGGATATAATTACAAAATCAATAGATAAATATAAATAGCAATTAAACAGGAAACTTAATCCATAATCCCTGAAATTTCGGATTTAAACCTTATCAATTATTAACTGCCAAAATTAAGGATTTGGCAGCTTGAGAAACACATTTCGGATGACCATCACGGATCATTTCGGACTAAGCGTCCATTACGGATCACCATCTGCCTGATCATTACGGACCATCACGAAACATTTCGGACTAATCATTTCGGACAAAGCATCGCCATTTTGGATGATTCCAAGACATAATTCATCCGAAATCATCTGAAATGCATCCGAAATCATCTGAAATGACTCGACTTACGCGTTTTGGACACATCCGAGATCATTCGAAATCATCCATTTCGGATAATCCGAAATGATTCGAAATCATCATCTCGGATGAATCCAAGACATGATTCATCCGAAATCCTATTACTTTATTAAGCAGTTAATATGAACTAAAATTTGGCTCGGGCCTCCGCCCCGAACCCCGTGCGGGGGCACGCTGTTCCCCTGCACCCCCCAGCGAACTCACCGTGGAGTTCGATCCGCGCTAACAGGTGGTTTGCTATTAAATAATTGGTTTTGTAATTACTTAGTTAATTAATCAGAATCAGATAATGTTTTACAAAACCAAAATGGCTTAACTTGAATGAGTTTTTGATGTATCATTTCTGGCCAAAGCTGACTTGATACATCTACTTATCGTTCAAGTATTACGAAAGCTATGTTAAGTGTGCATCATAAACATGAATGACTTAATATCTGGCCAAAGCTGATTTAATTCCTTCATAGATGGCATACTTAATAAGTGCATAACTAAAGTGATTGTCTCAATTTCTGGCCAAAGCTGATTTGTTACAATCATTTTGCACACATGCTTAAATGATTACACTTCTGGACAAAGCTGATTTGTTTTCGTTTAAGTAGAATTCTAACTAAGTCTATTATTTTGATGTTAGTAATAGACAATATCACAGCTTCATAACGTAAAATGGTTATTATTCTGCCTGCCTTAGTTTAACGTGCCCTTAGATCACATTAGAACTTCTTCCTTAGTATCATAACTTGCTCATCTTATTTCCACTATCAGCACCCAATTGCGGGATTCCACCTTTGACTGGTGATAACTTTGCTGCATGGAAGGATGCTCTCATGCTTACTCTTGGGCTGCTGGATTTTGATTATGCCTTAAGAGAGAATAAGCCAGCGGACCTTACTCCACAAAGTACTGCTGCTGACCAGTTGACTCATGAAAAGTGGACTAGGTGCAACCGCATGTCTCTCATGTTTATGAAGCAGTCCATCAGCAATGCAATCAGAGGAGCTATTCCTGATTCTGAAGATGCTAAAACCTACTTGGCTTCTGTGGAGGCGCAGTTCAAGGGGACGTCTAAAGCACACGCTAGTACTCTTATTCTTAAGCTGGTGACAACTAAGTATGATGGGAGGAGCGGCATTCGCGAGCACATCATGATGATGAATGACATGGCCAATAAGCTGAAGGGGCTGGAAATGGAAATCAGTGATGGTTTCCTTGTTCATTTCATCATTACTTAGCTTCCTTCGTCCTTTAAAGCATTCAAGATCAATTACAACACTCAGAAGGACAAATGGACGCTATGTGCGTACAGGAGGAAGAGCGTATGAGGATGGATCGCACTACCGATGTTGCTAACTTCACTACCTCCAACTCTAAGAAGAGGAAGAACAATCATCAGAGGAAGGATGCTACAAAAGTCCAAAGGCGTAATCCTAATATAAGTGCACCCTCCAGCTCTAAGAACTCCTTAGGCAGAATTCACTGCAAGTTCTGTAAAAAGACAGGACATATGCAGAAGGAATGCCCTGATTTTAAGGAGTGGCTGGCTAAGAAAGGTAATGATTATTTTATGATACTTGAGTCCTATAATTTAAGTGTTCCTGCTAATTCTTGGTGGTTTGATTCTGGTTCTATGGTTCATGTTACCAATTCAACTCAGGGATTCCTTACAATCCGGAAGCTGGAAAGAAACCAAAGAACGCTTAAGGTTGGGGATGATCGAGAATTAGAAGTGAAGGCCATTGGAACATTACAATTATTTATGAAAACTGGTTTATGTATTAAACTTTATGATACCTTATATGTTCCTGAGGTAACTCGAAACCTTGTATCAGGACCAAAGTTAGACATGGACGGTTTTATTGTTTCCCATGGTCATCGCAAACTCTCTATCCTCTATGATTCTGTTCTTTATGGTACTGGTATTCTGGATGGTGGTCTCTGTAGACTAGAACTAGATGATAATTTTTCCAAATCTTTGTTGTCATATAACATTAATGAAACACTCACAAAGATGAAAGAAAAACGAGACTTAGAGACTTCATCCATGTTGTGGCATCAATGTTTAGGCCACATCTCAAAAGAACGATTAAATCGTCTTGTAAAGGATGAAGTCTTACCCCCTCTCGATTTCTTTGATTTTGGAACATGTGTCAAATGTCTTAAAGGTAAAATGACATTAGCGAATAAGAAAGGTGCCACTAGGAGCTCTAATTTATTAGAACTCATTCATACTGATATTAGTGGTCCCTACCAAATCGCTGGCATAACAGGACATACTTCATTTATCACTTTTATTGATGATTATTCTCGTTACATGTACTTATATCTTATTAAGGAGAAATCTGAATCTCTAACAACTTTTAAAGATTATAAGGCTGAAGTTGAAAAGCAATTAGATCGTCAGATTAAAGTTGTGAGATCAGATAGAGGCGGTGAATATTATGGAAGACATACTGATGTGGGTCAAGCTCCTGGTCCATTTTATGAGTTTTGTAAGGGCCAGGGGATTGTGAACCAATACACCATGCCTGGTATACCTCAGCAGAATGGTGTCGCTGAAAGAAGAAACCGTACCCTTATGAACATGGTGCACAGTATGTTAGCCAACACTAATTTACCATTATTTCTCTGGACTGAAGCGTTAAAAGCAGTTGTTCATATACTCAATAGAGTTCCTTCTAAGTCTGTCCTTAAAACTCCTTATGAACTTTGGACAGGAAGGAAACCGAGTCTTAATTATATGAAAGTATGGGGCTGCATTGCTGAAGCAAAACTTTACAATCCTTTCCTAAGGAAACTTGACCTTAAAACAGTTACCTGTTTCTTTATCGGGTATCCTGATAATTATAAGGGTTATCGTTTCTATTGTCCTTCCCATGTCACCCGTATTGTTGAAACCAAGCGTGTCGCGTTCCTGGAGGATTTCAAGGTCAGTGGGAGCAGTACCAACCCTTACGAAGAATTGCAAGAAGTACAAGACGCGGGGGGGGGGGGGTGATTCGTCGCTTGCCATTACTCCGATTACTCCTCTTGTACCCAATGCAACTACTGCACCTAAAGCTACTGCACCAACTCCAAATTTACCTCCACAATCAGAACCTATTATACCTCACGACGAAGGCACATCAAACGCTCAACACCAAGACAACGCTGAACCCGATAATCCACTCAGGAGGTCATCTAGGCAAAGAAGGCCTACTAATTGGGATGATTATGTTACCTACCTGACTGAAATGGGTCCCGGAAAGCTCAATGATCCTATCTCTTACAATGAAGCCATAAGCAGTGATCAGTCTTCTGAATGGAATAAAGCAATGATTGATGAGCTTGAATCCATGAAGAAAAATGACGTTTGGGATTTGGTAGAATTACCCAACGTTGTCAAACCAGTAGGATGTAAATGGGTGTTCAAAACAAAACTGGATCCGAATGGGAACGTTGAACGCTACAAAGCGAGATTGGTTGCAAAGGGATACACTCAGAAAGAAGGAATTGATTATCAAGAGACGTTTTCACCTGTCTCTCGTAAAGATTCATTAAGGATCGTCATGGCCCTAGTAGCTCATTTTGATTTAGAGCTGCATCAGATGGACGTTAAAACCGCTTTCCTTAACGGAGACTTGGACGAAGATGTTTACATGAAACAACCTGATGGCTTTAAACCTGAGGGTCAGGAGCATCTAGTCTGTAAGTTGAATAAATCCATTTATGGGTTAAAACAAGCATCACGTCAATGGTACCTCAAGTTTGATGAAGTCATGAAGAAGCAATGTTTTATGAAGAATCAAGTGGATCAATGCACCTACCTCAAGATGAGTGGGAGCAACTTTACTATACTTGTCCTTTACGTAGATGATATTCTATTGGCAAGTAATAGTTTAGACATGTTGCATGAGTCGAAGCTGTTACTCTCGCATAACTTCGACATGAAGGATCTCGGGGATGCTTCTTACGTCATTGGCATCGAAATTCACCGAGATAGACATAAAGGGATCTTAGGATTGTCTCAAAAGGCTTACATAGATCGTGTCCTTACACGTTACAACATGCAACTGTGCAAACCCTCCGTCGCCCCAGTAGTTAAGGGAGATGTTTTCGGTTCATTCCAATGTCTGAGCACAGAGGTTAAAAAGGAGAAAATGAGCCAGATACCTTACGCGTCAGTAATCGGGAGCTTGATGTATGCTCAAGTCTGTACTCGCCCAGATATCGCTTATATTGCTGGAATGCTAGGCCGTTATCAGACTAATCCTGGCCTAGATCATTGGAAAGCAGCTAAGAAGGTACTACGATATCTGCAAGGGACGAAAGACTATAAACTGACTTATAGAAGAAGTGATTATTTAGAAGTGGTGGGCTATTCTGATTCTGACTTTGCCAAATGCAAAGATGACAAGAAATCCACTTCGGGCTATATCTTTATGTTAGCTGGCGGCCCTATCTCATGGAAGAGTCATAAACAACAGTTGACTACAACTTCCACAATGATGGCAGAGTACATTGCTGTTTATAACGCAACCTGCCATGGAATGTTGCTTAGAAATCTGATCACTGGACTCAAAATTGTTAATTCCATTTCTAGACCATTGAAGCTTTATTGTGATAACTCAGCTGCCGTTAGTTTCTCGAACAGTAACAGTTCGACTGGAGCTGGTTTATATCTCGATACAAAATATCTGTTCGTATGTGAACGAGTTAAGGAAAATAATCTTTGTATTGAGTATATTAGTACTAAAGATATGCTTGCGGATCCGATGACTAAAGGTATCCCTCCTAAGGTTTACGAAGAACATGTTCGGAATATAAGATTTAGTAAAGACCTTATTTGAGCATATTGTACTAGCTTATGTTTTATGATTAATGAAATTTCCTCAAGTTTGATTTTGTATGTCTCTTAGAATATGTTCAACCGGTATAATGGCATATAGACAAATAAAGTTACAAATCAAACAAAGGGCTTATGCGTATTTTGATCATAACGATTAGGTTTTAAATTAAGGCTATAGTATGACTAATGGGGGTCCTGAGTCGCATAATGATTCAACGGCTGTATTTCTCTGCTATAGTACTTGTTTAAGGCTAAAATGAGTGTTAACTCCTGATCAGGCTTATCTAATACTCATGGTAAATGATTACTCGGCTAAGTGGGAGAATGTAAGATTAAATATATTATGTCTAATATTTAATCTAGTAGCCATTATAATCATTTACATAATATAGATCAAAATATATAATAACCTATTAAATAATTAGTTGGTAATTGTTGATGGACCTTATTACCCTTATTAACTAATTAGGTTTCCTCCTGGGTGCTTATATAAGGAGACTAATGTAGAGGTTAAAGGGTTACATAGTTACACAATTAGACATACCCTATAATAATAACATCATCATCATCGACCTCATCTCCATAACCGATTCCCTTGTCGGTTTTCATAGTCACCATCATCAGTCAGCACCCTAAGGAGGAACCAGATCACCTTGACAAAGATGTCGAGCTCCATGGCTTCTTCCATCACTGGATTCTCTACTGGACTGTCTGCGGTGACATGTATGTTTTCATGTTTTCCCCTTACGTCTAAACAGAACCGTTCAACATAAACTATATGATTTTAGGTAGTAATTTGCTTTATGTAAAATTTGTAAATATTATATATGTGTATTTGAAAGTTTTAAGGTTGTCAAGAGAAAATTGTCAAAAACAAAATGAGCTAAATATTTATATACTATCAATTTTTAACAATCTTGGGCATTAGTTGTTGTATTGTTTGCTTTGAAAGTTGTACAATGGTATTTAGATGGGATGATATATACAATGGGTTCTTAGTCTTTTGCCATTTTAAACTATTAATATATATACTATTAATTTGAAACATTTGTGTGCATCTTTGGTTGTAAGTTGTGCTTAAATGGTTGTACCTTAATCAAATATAGGTTGTAAGTTGTGCTTAAGTGGTTGTACCTTAATCAAATAATAATGGTTTCAATTCCTTACCAAATCCAATCTGTTTGTATGCATGTAGGGTTGTAAATTGCGCTTAAGTGGTTGTATCCTAATCAAATAATCGTTTCATTATCTTTCCATATTCAATCGGTTTGATCCATTCAAAGTTGTGTTGTTTTATTTGTAAATTATTATTATTTATAATAATCTAATTAATTTAGCCAAAATCTTGTATAAATATAATTTGCAACATATTGATGCAATGGTTGTTGTAATGTATGCATTATAGTTTGTATAGTGGTAATGATATATATTATATATAGATATAGATTATGATGAACCTGTCAAACGAGAAAAACTAGACATGGGTTCATTGTAACGCGCGAGTCCTAAATCAAGTTAGTTATTTTATTCTATATTTTACGTTTCGGTTTAATTTCTTCGCATTAACACCGCAACTTCAGTGTCAGTGGTCGCTGACAATAGTGTGGCGTTAGTGCTCGCCCCCGCCGCAACGCGGGGTACTTAATATTAGTTTAATTGAGTTATAAAGTTGTCAAGAGAAAATTATCAAAAACAAAATGAGCTAAATATTTAATTGAGTTATAAAGTAATATTAATGTGAGATGAGATGGCATGTACATCACATAGTTAGTCAAGTTGTTATAATAGATGGTTTTGAACTTTTTAAAGTTTTTACCCCTCCCTTAATTTATTCAACTATTTTAAACTGATATAGGTTAAAATAGTCCACACCATTCTATGTATCTTTTTATCATTTCTTAAAACAAATAAGCAGCACCAAAAATTTTGACTATTGACAATTTCACCCCTCAGGTTTGCCAAATATGATCTCATGGCCCCTGCATCTACGGCAAAACTTCCTGTCACTATAGTAATATCCAGAATGACATTACAAGAAATCCTACTGAATGCTGTTGGAAGTCACATTGTGTATAATACATCCAAAGTTGTTGGTTTTTCCCAAGACTCCCATAAGGTCATTAATCTCCCTTTTTATCATGTAAACTCCGGATTTTATGTTTCATTAAATGACTCAAGTACACCAAGGTGTATGATCTTACTTCATATATATGATGACCCATCCAAGTAATGTAGGTTGTGGTAACACTTGATGATGGGCGGACATTTGAAGGTGATATTTTAGTTGGAGCTGATGGAATTTGGTCGGAGGTATCACTCGTTAAAAAAATCCTGGATCTGTCATTCGTGTTGACATTGGTTTATTGCAAGCAGCCATAAAAAAGTTCACATCTCAAAAACAAAATTACCAAGAAAGCATAATCACTGGAGTTATAAAATGTCACTTAATAAATTCATATATCCTTGGAATATCTCTAGCCTTTTTATTACCCGACAGTATGCACCACACGTGTAGGTTCATGAGCGGTTAACGTACTCCCATTTTGTTTGTTTCATATACATATAGGTGCGTAAAAAGTTATTTGGATCACAAGAAGCAAGTTATTCAGGGTATACTTGTTATAGTGGACTAGCAGAACATGTGCCCTCATACATAAATACAATCGGGTACTTTGCGTTTATACACTTATTAATATGCATATTTAACTTAGTTCGAATAAACTTTGAGTTTTTCATGTCTTCCTTTCAGTTATCGAGTGTTTTTGGGACCGAATCAGTACTTTGTTGCTTGTGATGTAGGCAATGGGAAAATGCAATGGTATGCCTTCCATAAGGAGGCCCCAAGAAGCATTGATACTCCAGAAGGTGATAGATGGATCTATGTTTTTTTCTAGAATGGTGAACAAATTGATGTATGAATCTATGGCTTTTTTGTATATGAATGTGCCCCAAAATTTAGCTCTCTTTTTAGACCATGCAGACAAAAAGGCAAGACTTATAGAACTCTTCGGGTGCTGGTGTAGCGATGTCACCACATTAATAGCGGCAACAAGAGAAGATATGATTTTTCGCAGGGATATCTACGATAGGGACATGATATACTCATGGGGGATAGGACGTGTCACACTTTTAGGAGATGCTGCTCATCCGATGCAGCCCAACCTTGGGCTAGGAGGTTGCTTGGCAATTGAGGTAATTACTAGGCCTGTGAATGTACATGACATGATTTGTGTATGTTTGTTTATTTAACTTTAACCGAACAAGCGAAGAGGTCATGAATGTTCATTAATTAAATGAGTGTGGTCATGTCCTTGGGCGGGGACCTTACTTCTTATCGCCAATGTCACGCGACACCGCCAAAAAATAGTCTACAACCAGAAATCGAAAGGCACTTTGTGATATTTTTAGAGGATGACGCCTACAAGAAAAGTTGGCTACCACTACAAGAAAGTCGATTAATAGCGGCGACATTTGTCGCCGCTAATAGCCTGATCTGCGCCGCTAAAGGTAATAGCGGCGACCTGTCGCCGCTAAAAGTTGGCCGGTAAAGGGTCGTATGTCGCCGCTATTGACTGATGTCGCCGCTAATGATCCGGACTTTTAGCGGTGACAATTGTCTTCGCTAATAGGTTGTTATTGATAGGTTGTGTGTTCGAATATGCACTATTGCATATTTCTTAGATATTTTCTTTATCGGTCTAATCTTCCTTACCATTATAATATAATCATTAGGAGTAGGATCAAATACAAACCATATTTTGTATACAAACTGTAAGAACCATTTAAAAAGTGTAATGTGACATCCAACAAATTATAGAGAAATGGTAAAATGATAACCTAAATAACATCAATTATCTTGAATTCTTTATAATTATGCTAACAAGCAATTAATTCTTTATTTGGATTTTTTTTTTTCAATGTGCTGATATCATTTCACATATGTGCTAAAATCAATTATCTTGATTAATTTTCATGTGCTAATATAATTCAAAAGTGCTACTTTTATGTATGTATTGTTTTAGTATGTGCTAATTGAACTTTTTTGAAGTGCTAAGATCTGTTCTTACGGTTTGTAGGATAAATATGGTTTGTACCGGAACCAACCCCTCATTATATATAGATTTTATTTATACGATTAAATGTTAATTAATTATTATTGGGACATAATTAATTTTGTTATTTCTAAAATGTAATATTGGACTTAAAATTGTGGTTGAGAAGAAATGAATTAAAAAAAAAATGAGTAGTGATGGAACCAGGTCTTGAACTTGAAACCTATAAATTATCTTGAGATGGTTTCCCACTCAACTATCAACATTTTTACATAGTAAATGAATGCATATATTAAATATATAATTTAATATATATACAAAAGCTTATAAAAACCGTTCGGACCCTTTAAAAAATTGGGCCTCTGGCGACGGCCCAAGTTGGCCGGCCCTGGGTTGATAACTTATTAAATATTAATGCTTGATGGGCCAATTAGTATTGATTTCAACTACTAAATAAATTTAAATGAAAATGTAAACTAATAAATGAACAAATACATATAAAGAAACATAAACAAACAAACCAAACATGTGTTGTTAAGTAATTGAATGAATAAAGTACAGGACTAGAGGTAATCTTTTTGTGTATGCAATATTCAACAAAGAAATTACATGTGAATCGTCTTGCCCAGCTAAACACATGTTTCATCAACCGGGACAAAAGTCACTCTTATGCACTTCAAATTTGTCTGAAATTTATATTTCACTGCATTTGCAGGATTGTCGCCAACTGATTCTTGAACTGCAAAGTATCAAGAAACGCGGGTTTGATGCAATCACATTATATGAAATCTCTTCAGCGCTTAAGAGGTTTTTCTGCATCATGCAGCCATATATGATAATCATTAATTCAATATGTCAGGGCATGTGTTGTGATTGTTGATCAGATGTAATCCTGATGGCTGCACTTTTAATGAACAGGTATGAGCAGGCAAGAATATTAAGGACAAAGATTGTGCATGTAGTGACCCGTGTGGCATCGAAATCGCTTAGTGGTTACAAGCCTTTTATATACCTGTGGACACTTCGGCTTCCTGTTGGTTTTCCATAGTTTATCTTTTCTTTAACTTCAATTTTTTCATTTATTTTATCTCTAATTACAAGAATATTACAGCACATTCCTTTCCAAGTTTTTGGATTTTTTTTGAGATTAGTGATGCCATATTTTATGACCTGGCTGCTCACAGGACGCTGGTTAGTAAACATCTCTGTCTTTATATTTTATGTTAGGAAGAAGTAGTTTATTTTATGGAAAATCATTAGAACAGGCATGTGACCAAGCAAAACATACATTTGACTTTTACATTTGTATATATAGGCATTCACTTCTGAGTGTGGATGATGAAAGTGCCAGATTATCAGAGTTGGGGCTATGAAGGTGTCAGAATATTAGAGTTTGGGCTATGGAGGTATCGACTTATCAGAGTGTGGGCTGTGAAGGTGTTGGATGGGCTATATGAAGGTGTTGGATGGGCTATGAAGGTGCCGTCTAAGCTTATTTGTCATACTCTGATTGGTTGTTTTGGATTGCTTATTTAAACAAATGTAAAAATAAATGCCCATCTTGCTAATATGTTTGGTAACATGCATATTCTCATGATTTTCCTTTGTTATGTGTTTTTATTACTATAGAAAGAATGGTGTAATTGTTTTTGTAGGCTTTTATTTTCTCGAAGACAATAGATTACTAGAAATTGCTCATTGGGTACACTCGTTAGTTTTTTATTCGTAAAGCCCATCGTATTTTAAATTACATGTTCTTAAATTCTAATGACGATGTTCTTTTCATTATTGAATCGTATTTTTATTATGTGATGGGTCTTACCCGACCCGATTTTTTTTATGTTCAGTCATATGAAAAAAAAATCCCGGATGCGCCACTGGTTACGAGGGTTTGCGGATCCAGATGATTCCTCTTCTCTTTTTAGCTTTTCTTTCGACAGTATGTTTTTTGAAATTGAGTTTGCGATTACTTTCATGAACTTCCCACAATACTTGCAACGAGCCATCTTGGTGTTGTCTGGCATAAGACATAAGTCGTAGTGGGACTAATTCTCGGGATTTCTTTTGGTTTCGAGTACCAAAACAACTTCTTCATTATTTGCCATCGTAGTGAGAGGTTTGAGCGGTTTTGCGTTTTAGAGAGGGTTTGAGAGTTAAAGAAGTGTTGTAATCAAACCTAAACCTTCAACAACTATTTATACTCAATATAAGAGGGTTAAAATGATAAATAACCGGTTCCAACGGTCAAATGCCATTTTTTAAACTTATACCCGGTGGTACCTGGTTCTCGGGAACGGGTTACACAAGGTACCCAACTATACGGCTATGCCTCTAGTCCCCGAGTCCGGTTCCTACCTGGTTCCTTGAAATACTTGGTTCCAAGTCTACCCAATTAGGTCCTACACGGTTCCTTCCAGGCTCTAGTTCCGGCCCAATATCCGATTTGTGCACAAGTATCTTGGACTAGTGTCCACTTTGTCCCTCCCCCAACTACCGACCATGCGGATTATGGCCCCGAAAATTCAGGGCCCCATTTTCCAATATATCTTTTATGCATGCAAATTATTTTTTTGGCCTTTTTGGAAAGAATCACTGAAAAGGGGATTTTGCCTAAGTAGCCTAAAAAAGATTGTGATGATGAAAAGTGATACTTCAGGAATGAAAGACATTTTGGTCCTTATAAATAAGAGTGAGAATGACATGTGGCACCCCTTTTATTTTTTAAAAATACAACAAAAAAAATCTACCACAAAAAATCAGTACAAAAAAATATAACACAAAAAATGTAGTACAAAAAAATTTAGCACAAAAAAATCTAGTACAAAAAATATAGCACGAAAAAATTTAGCAAAAAAATGTAGTACAAAAAAATCAAGCATAAAAAATTGAGAAAAAAAAATTTAAGACAAAAAAATTCAGCACAAAAATATAGTACAAAAATCCAGCACAAAAAAATGTTATACAACATAGAAATACAACACATTTTAGTGGGTTTTTTTAGTTTTCATATTTTATATAGCAATATGGTACTCAAATTAAAGATAAAAAGACGCTCGATTTTACGGTTAAATTTTTATGAAAAAATAATGTCGTATAAAAAAGTTATGAACGTTTAAAAAATGGGGGTGGAATATGCATGTGTCTTGCATGTGGAGAAAGAAAGTCCATAAATATAGGATTTTCTCAAGATACCCTTGCACTCTTCTTTTCTCCTACACTTTCATTTTAACCATTAATTTGAAAAATGAATGGTTAAGATTCATGTCATCCACATTAATTCATTCCCCAGTGAGGAAGTCAAAATAAAATAAAACGGTATTCGAAAAACTGGATCTTTATTCCAAAAAATAAAATCAAAATACCAACGGAAATCTCGTTCTTTAATAAAAATACGGAAGAAAATTAATTCATTCCCCAGCGAGGAAGTCAAAATAAAATAAAAACGTATGGTGAGATCAAATAGAAAGTTTATTTTGGCTAAAAATAATACCAAACAATAAGATTATGACATGTGGCAAAATTTAAAATATAGAGAAAGAGTATTTTAGTCATTCGTATCCTTTCTTCTCCCCAGTAATTTCAAAACCCACCATCTTCAACCTTTTCTTCACTTACTATCTCAATAATCACTACATTATAGTGCGATTTTCGTCATCAATCAATGATTCAAACACCCGATCAACGTGTTCTTCAGCTTTTTTTTTGAAAAAAAACTCAGTTTAATTTCATTCAAAATCTCATTTTCCCCTGATTTTGAAGATAATCACTCGATCTGTTCGATTCGATCGCTGATAAGTGTTTCTATCATTCAAATTTCGTCAATCGTTGAAGAAATCGGCTTCGATCCATGTAAGAAATTCTTTAATTTCATTTTTACGATCTGAGTTTTTGATTTAGTTATTGCGTTTTACGATCTTGGCAGGGGTCCGGGGGCAGCGCCCTTGTAGCAGGGTCCAAGGGGTGGCAGCCCCAAGCAAGGTCCAAGGGGCAGAGCCCCTGGCTGGGGTCGAGCTGGAAAACTGCATTCGTAGACAATTTTATGCCATTGCGTTTTAGAACTGCATTCCTGGCTCAGACAATTCACAGACAAAACTATTGTCCAGGTTCAATGCGTTTTAGAGAGAACAATTTCTTTGGTGTTTTTATGCCATTGCGTTTTAAAGTAAGATATTTTTATGTGTTTTCTGGCCATTGCGTTTTAGAAAAACACATTTTTGAAGTGTTTTTAGTCATTGCGTTTTAGGTAAAACACATTTTTAGGTGTTTTCAGTCCATTGCGTTTTAGAGAGAACACTTTCTTTTGTTTTTTAGGCCATTGCGTTTTAGAAATGAGACATTTTTAAGTGTTTTCTGGCCATTGCGTTTTATAAATAAGACATTTCTTTGTGTTTTTTGTGCATTGCGTTTTAGGTAAAACACATTTTTATGTTTTTTCAGTCCATTGCATTTTAGAAAACAGACATTTTTAAGTGTTTTCTGGCCATTGCGTTTTAGAAATAAGACATTTGTTTGTGTTTTTGGTGCATTGCGTTTTAGGTAAAACACATTTTTATGTGTTTTCAGTCCATTGCGTTTTAGAAAGTACACTTTCTTTTGTGTTTTTAGGCTATTGCGTTTTAGAAATAAGACATTTATTTGTGTTTTCTGACCATTGCGTATTTAAAAATAAGACATTTCTTTGTGTTTTTTGTGTATTGCGTTTTAGAAAAATGTCATTTTTAGGTTTTTTTTTTCCATTGCGTTTTACGCAACTGGGTTTTTTCCATTGCGTTTTACGCAATTGGGTTTTCGAAATTTTTTTCGAAAATATAGCAATAGTATACTCATTTTAAAGATAAAAAACACTCGTTTTTTCGGTGCAATTTTTATAAAAAAATAATGTCGTATGAAAGAGTTATTAACGTTTAAAAAATGAGGGGAATTGGAGGAGAGAGAAACTATTGCCTTGAATTGACTAGAATGCCCCTAGACAAACCCATGCGTCTCTTTTTTTTCCTTCAATTTCACTCATTTAATCTTAGCCCTTGATTAGATAAATGAATGGTCAAAATTACTTTCTAGGCTTCCTACCCAAATAAACTTCCTATTATAGTCTAATCCTAAAAAAGTATTCGAAAAACTGGATCTCTATTCCAAAAAATAAAATCAAAATACCAACGGAAATCTCGATCTTTAATAAAAATACGGAAGAAATTGAAAGGTCATTTAATCATGCGATTCCTTTTCCTTAAATCTGATTGCGTGTTGCGTGATTTGCATCTAGTTGACTAGTTATTTTGTTTCGAGTAAATTTCAAACATCGTTCTTTATGTTTATATCAAATTGCAAACTATGTCCTTTGGCTTCAAAACATGCAAGAAACGTACTTGTTTGCAAACAATTACATGTTATGTTCTTTAACCCTAACTTAGATTGGTAATTTTACTTATTAACTTAAAATCTATTTAATAAATAAAAAAAAAGAACTTTTAGATATTAAAAATATATAAACAGGTTAATTCTCTTTCTTTTTCTCTCTCTCTCTTGTTCACACCACCACCATAAACCACCACCCACCCTGCCACCACCACAGCCTTCCGCCACCAGCACCACCGCAGCCTACCGCCACCACCACGCCTGCCACCCCCACACAATCTAAAAACCCCTAAAAATCCTCAAACCATCACCAAATAAAACATTTATCTCTCACTCTCTCCTCTCTCTTCTCTATCTCAGCATTCACCCACCACCAATACAACCCCGCCACCATCTATGACCACCACCTACACATGCGACAATGGTGGTAGACCGTCGGTCTTGTGCGGCGCCACCTGCCCCCTTTACTTTATATCGCACTCCTCAACAACACACTTTGTGTTTTCTGGCAACCTGATACGACGCCGGAAGCAGGTGCCGTAGTGCCTTTTACGTTCCTATCTGCTCTGTGGTTGTAGATCGGGGGATGTTTGGGCTCGATTCCAAATGACAAGATCGGGGACGAGGTTTTAACGCCCATGGATGTTTGGGCTCGTTTCCAAGTGACCCGATCAACCGGGTTTCGTTCTTAGTTTGAATATGGTGGCTGAATTAGTAACCCCTTTTCTCGTGCCTACTGTCTTGTAACATGTGTTGAATATGGTGCTAGATAGGAGAGGTTACAGGGAGGCACACATTCAGTTGGGGGTGTGTGTTAAGACCGTGGGGTATGGTGGGGCAGGGGTTTGGGACATGGGTTGAAACGTAGAGTTCGAGCCTCTCCGCTGGTGAGTGACGTGCCCGTGGGGTATGGTGGGGCGTGGCAAGCCCTAGCCCGCGTGGGTTGGCCATGTCACCCCTAAATAAAATAAAAAAACCTAAAATTAAAAAATACACACAAAATTTAAAATTTAAACATAGCCTAGCCAACCATCCAATAACAGTCGGCCACGTAGGACCGCTACGCATGCCCAACGCTCGGGCTGAAACCCAAGCTCACCTGGGGTGGTGACTTGGGCGTTTTTACCCAACCCCCGCCCCATACCCCATACCCCATAGTCTAAGATAACAGAAAATATATTTTAAAATTTATAATAGGTAAGGGTACTTTAGTAATTTCACAAGCATTGGGTCTCAACGTGGCTAGATTTGACAGGAACCGATGGAGGGCGGCCAATCGCCCATTTAAGGACTGGATCTCTTTAACCGACGTTGGAGGCTTCATGGTAAGAACAACATCAATCTTGTCTGAGTTGGCTCGCAAACCTTTTGACCCAACTATGACTCCCAGGAACTTTCCTTCTTCTACCCCGAACTGTTGGATCTGGGTTTTTTTCTGATTGTATTTTGTGTTTGTAATTAAAATGAAAATGGATGAGTGTGCAGCGGAATTATGATGAAAACAAACTTTGCATACAATCAATCGAGAGTAATACTTTAATCAAACATCTTTTCTCAATGAATCGGAAGATTGAATTTATTTCAATAACGATTACAATGATTGATGAATGAATGCAAACTCCCCCTCAGCCAGAGCTCAGTGTTTGTTCGTGCAAAGAAGACGATGATGCAAAGAGCTAATAGAACAGTACAAAGTACTGAGCTATTTATAGGCACTTGCAAACCACTGAGCATCTTAGCTGACGTCACCATGAAAGTGACATCTAACCTCCTAACAAACTCTAACCTCTGATCTATACAAACACTGCTATGTTAACTACTGCTATTACATTACATTACAAAACAGACTATAAATCAGCTGCTGCAACCTTCCACTGCTGTGAACCCAGCAATACTTGTCCGGATCAGCAGTGCTTGACTCAAGGCAGTAGATTGAATCAGCAGAGCTTTAGTCTTTCATCAGGTCTTTACTTGAGCAGCAGTTGTAGGTCAGCAGTTTGCAAGATCAGCAGATAGGAGGTCAGCAGATGTTGAAATCACTTTCAAGGGGAGAGACTTGTATGTAAACATCTGCTTATTCTGGATCCACTGCTCTGATCCAGTTTTGGCTTTAATTATCTGTTCCTCTTATAGGGTTTGTAACACCTCGAAAAATTCACGTCCTATAATGTATTGACACGTGTCATAAGCTTGAACGTGTGAAATAATACTTTAGAAGGACTAAAGTTGACAATCATGGAAAGTATGTGAATATACGAGTTCTAAATGTCAACGGCGAATAAATATATTGTACATTAACCCTACATGATGCTCATACCTTCAAACGAATGAATCATGGATCATACGAAGCTAAAAGTGAGAGATTACAAACTACAGGGGTTAAATGTGTCAACATGTTTAAGTTATACCTCTGAGTGACCTTTTGACAAACCCGAAGCTTTGTAACTATTAATTATGCTCACTAGAATGTACATTATAAATTTCATAAAGTTTCGTTATCGTATGAGAAAGTTATGATCAAATTCGTATGCGAGGGGTTAAAGCGTTAACGTCGAAAGTTATGACTTTTCGGGTTAACCAGAAGTGTCCAGGGACTTGGCAAAGTGGGTACTAGTCTTAAAGCCCTTGTAGATAAATATGAAGGGGTCAAAATGCAAAGAATAAGCTTAGTTGACCTTTCGTGAAGCCAAGGGACAAGTTGCAAAAACAAAAAAAAATGAAAAATCTGATCAGAAGGCCCATGCGGCCCGCCTAAGCACCTCAAGCGGGCCGCGTCAGGCCCCCAGATGCAGAAAATCGTTTTTTGTGGCTGTTCAGCCTTGGAACCAACTTTAATCACTTGTTTCACTTCATGGGCGACCCCTAAACACCTCCTAGACACTTAGGGACATGTGTTGATGAATTGTGGTCAATTGTAGGCTTGGGTGTCAACCTTTTGTGGTGATTAAACCACTATATAATGGCTCCTAAGTTGCAAACATGATCATTCATTCTCATCTGCATTTCTTGAAGACCTCTGGAACTCAAGAGCCTTTTCTAAGCCTTCCTAGTCGACCATTAGACCTTGGTAAGTATGCCTAACCCTTCTTAATTAAGTTTTAGCTTAGTTTTAGCTTAAAAGTCAAACCGTCGTAATTAACGGTTGACTTTAAGATTAATCACTAATGGTCCAGAGATTAGTCAAATCAAAAGTAGTTATAAGTTGGTAATTATGTGGGTAATAAACCCTCAAAAGGGTTCCCCCTGATTCCCATCCTAACTAGGTCATTTGTCGAGTCAAAGATGATTAGAAAAAGTCAACAGAAATGTAATCTTTCGTTTAATGCATAATTAACGATGTAAAAGGTGTGTAACCTATTTTATCATTCATATAACTTGATAATAAGCATAAGAACTTGTCTAAGCTTGTTTGATTCGACAACTTTCTGTTTTGAACTGATTCGGAACCGAAAGTCGCAAAGCTTTGACTTTTGCTTTGACTTCAGTTCTGACCCGCTTTAGTATGATTTGGAGATGCCTTAGAGCTTCCTTAGGACCAGGATACATGTTAGCATAACCCTCTGTGGTTGGTTCATTGATTGACCCATTCGTTTACGCGTTTCCGTTAATTGCTCATATGTTGACCATTATGCCCTTATTACCTTAAAACGTGATTTTTGGAAATGTAAAAGAGTAGAAACTTTAATTTATGATATATAAACTTGTATGCAAAGTTTGACATCAGTTTGAAGTGTAGATTGAGAGTTATGCTCATTAGCACAAATCGAAAGCTTTATGTTAATAAAATGGCGTAATTAGCATATAGCCTAGTTAAGCCTACTTTTTGATATCAAATCTTTACCCACTGATGTAATATATTATTTTGGGATTTTTAAAGATTTTTAATTAATTTTAGGCTGAACATAACTCATAGTCGTAGGCTTAATCCGGTAAATGTCGGTTTTGCCCTTACGGGCCATAAAATGAGTTTTACATATCTAAACGACTCCAAACCTTTTGCTACTGATCACATATGATAAATAAATTATTTTAAGCCTCCTGGAAATATAAAAATATCAGATTTAAGTATCGAACCCGGAAATGGCCTTTAATCGTTTTTTTTTAAGCGTGTTTAACGCATAGTATATACTAAAACTATTTTTAACATACAAGGGTTGATACCTACTGATATTTGAGACAAATTATAATATTTTAACAGTAAGCAAAGGTTGTTAAACTCAGACTTCAGTTTTGAGCTTTACGGCTTATGTGAAATTACCAAAATGCCCTTCGGTGCATAGTTTGGCTATAATTGATAAATTTCACATATATACTTTATCCTACTGTTATAACTTATCAAAATAAGTATTTTCGCTGATTATACCAGACCTGTAACTCAGGTAAATACTTAAACTCTTTTATAACCTCTTAAATGACCAAACTACCCCTACGAGGCCTAGTTTGTGTTTTAATATGTTTTGGGCATAATGAAAGACATCTTACTGATGTCACAACATATTTGAGGCATAATTAACTTAGGAAACCTGTATATAACTAGTTTGCATAAATTAGCCGAAACGGGTCAAACGTTATCGTTTTTATCTCAAAATCCAGAATGTGTTTAGTGTACCCATATTATACAAGTCTCCAAACTTGTCGGGTCTAAATCACATCCTATTCCGGTCTTCGCTTAATCATGCGTTTTGAACCGTAAACCTTTCCTTAAAACTAACCGGTCTAAGTTACGACTTAAATAAGACCCATTAGGAATTTAATAGGTTAATAAAACCTTCGTTCCAGATTGAGAGTCCCAGTAGAAGTACTTGTGCTTGCTGATTAGAATATACGGCTGAGTATAAATTGCATTGCTAGCTCAGGTAAATACTTTTAACTTATTTTCCCTTATACGGGCTTGGGATACGGTATTATAAAAATACCGCTTGGTCGGGTGTAGAAACCTTTTAATCGGAGATGATTAAATTGCATAATCCCGTTTTAATCTGTATTGATTGATAACAAATAACATTAGGGGTTAATGACCGTGTCCTGGATATCCTTGGCTCATTTAAAAAGTGAATGGCCATATAACTTAAGCACAAGGTGTAGGCATAACACCTCCTGTTGCGTATGTAAAAGATATACTCACTCGTAAGAATGTCTTCTTGTGAGTTATATTTATGGTGTGTCGATTAATCTTGACCGGCTTGTATTGTATAATCACCGGCCCTAAATGTTGGACAACCATGTAAATCGGATACAAGATCTTTATTAATAAAATTGTCCCAAGTATAAAAGATTAATTTTGCCTCGTGCATTTTAATCAAATTATAAAAGATATTTTGTGCCACGTGCATTCAAATCAATTTTCTTAAAATCTTTTCAAAATGAGTCAGTTAATTGTATTTACCAGTGTAAACTGACGTATTTTCCAAAAGGTTAAGTGACAGGTACTATGCGTAATTGGCTGGGAGCTCAGGGCGTCATTTGGGAATCTTGCAAGTTCTAGATGCCTAAAGTCTGTTAAACAGTTTTCTTTTATTGATCCACCTGTGGATCCTTTACCTTCCGTTGTAATACTTGGACATTACTTATATTCGGAATGTAATAATTTTATCTTTTGCTTCCGCTGTGCATCTATATATTGTGTTGTTTGACCATGATGTTACCAACCACGTCACGTTACTCCCCTACCGGGCCCACCGGTAAAGTGTGGAAATATCGGGGTGTGATAGGGTTCAATCCCAACAATCTCCCCCTGGAACAGATAATGCCAAAACTCTTCATTATTGTGGACATTTATTGCCTCATCAACAGTTCCCTTATCTGACCTTTAAATTGTAGTTCAAAGTCTAGGGCATCTGTGTCTTCATCATCCCTGCTAAGTGGAAGATCAAGGAGATCCTGCAAATCTTCAAGACTCAGGCCAAGAGCTTGTTCCCTTGATATTTTCTCCACTTCTCCACCAGACCTGAGCAAAGTCAATACGCAGGTCTGTTTGTCAGTTTCCCACTTTTGTATTTTTGAGCCTGGTGGGTTTCTTGGGAGATGTTTATTTGCAGAGGTATTTGGTGAGGCTGGCCTATTCATAACTGGCTGAGCAGTATTTGCAGTTTGATCCAAACCAAGAGTTTCTATGATCATTTTCTTTATGCCTTCTTTGACAAGGTCATCTCCTTTTATCATCTCTTGGATGGTTTCACATCCCAACTGTTTGTGTGTCCTTCTTTTATAGATGGCAGCACCAGTTGGAGCAGTGGCTCTCCTGATTTGCAGCTTTGTTGGTCTTTTTGAAACCTCTGCTTCAGGATAGTCAGGCTTTTGAGGAACATTTGGATCTTTCTTTCTTAGTTCCTCCAACCTTTTGTAGGTGATCCTGACCACATCTTCTTTCCATCTAGCAATTTGTCTTTTGTTTCCATATTCAGCAGCAACCAGTTCTTCTTTCATTCTTTTCAGTTCTACCTGTTTGTCAGGTACATTCTTTCTAAACTTTGCCCAGTCAGGAGGAGTGTGAGTGACTTTCCTTTTTATCATGTCTTGAATTCTTGCTGCTTCATTTTCAAGCTCAGGAACAGTCCACTCTTTGTACATGTATCTCTCTCCTTTGTACTTCTTGTGGGCCATGATGCTTTCAATGTAGTCTTTCTTCAAAGTTTCAGCTGCTCTTTCTGAAATTTGTTGACTGACATTTTTTGCAAATTGTTCTAGGGATCTGACTTGTGTGAGCAGATATTGATAGTTTCTTGAAATTTCTTTGTCAGATTTCCCTTGTGTGTTTCTTTTTGAGATATCCTCTGCTTGCTTGGCCTTGATTTTCAAATATTCATCAACATTTTTAGGCCAGGGATATCCTTTTATTGATGGCAAACTCCTTTTGGCAGGGTCATCCTCATAGTAAAAAGATTTTATTTCTTCTCTAACAGCTGCTAGTTCAAGAGGAAATTGAACACCAGCAGGAGGTAAGGGTTTGTGCATTTGAACTAAAAAGAGAGGAACTGGTTTTTGTATTATGACAAGAGCTAAAGATTTTGAAGATGTTTGTGGTGGTGAAGTGTCATCATCTTTGAGAATTAGCCTTATCCTCTTTGTTTGAGGAGGGGCTGATGATGTTTTGGATGGAACAGTGGTGGTGGATGTAGTGGCAGTGGTTTGTGATTGACTAACAGTTGTTGAAACAACTGGTGTTCCAACCACTGTTGTCTTTACAACAGATGTTGTAACAACTGCTGTCTTCTGCCTTTTGGCAGGATGTGATTTTGTTTTTGGTGGTGATGGTGGTAAAGCAGTGGATCTGGTGTGTGTTGAAGTGGTGTGTGTTGAAGTAGGATCAGATGTTGAAACCACTGAAGTACCAACAGTAGTGTGTACAACAGGAGTTACAACAGCTGTTTTAGGTGGTGGTTTTGAAACAGACTTTGAATGTCTGGTTGGAATGGATTTGGGTAGCCTTACTCTTCTTGTAGGCTTCTTCTTTTCATCAACAAGATTTTCATCATCTTTTGACCCTGAAGTACCCTGATTCGGATAATCCACCCTGGCTTTCTTTTTGGCCTCTCTATCCCTTTTTACACTTGCAACTGCTTCTGCTAGTGCATTTGTGGTCACATCAATTTTCTTGCTTCCATCTGGCAGAGGGATCTGTTTGGTCATGTTTGCATTTTCTGGTTCATTGTAGAGACCATCTTCTATTCCCTTCTTTTTCCACTCCAGAATTTTCTCCCCCTTTTTGGCATTATCTGGGGGAAGTTGATCAATGAAAAGAACTGTTGGAGGAGCAGTGCCAGTGGTGTGCAGGATCTGAGTTTTGAGAGCCTTTAGATCAGCCTGAGTGTTCTTGAACCTGGACTCCGTTGCATTTCTCAGCTGTTGAACATGTTTTTCATGTTGCTGATCTGCTATTTGTGCTTGTTGATGGAGAAAAGGTTGAAATAAATTCCAGAGCTCATTTGTAGCAGGTGCCTGTTGTGGAGCAGGTGCTTGAGATGGAATAGCAGTTGATTGTACCTTTTGTACTTGTAACAACTGTTGTAGCATATCTTTGAGTTCTGCAACAGAGTTATCAAGCTTTTCAACACGATCCGTCAATTTCTAGTACTTTAAACCATCACCCAATTTAATGGGATCATCTGATTTCCCACTAACAGTGGTTTTATCAGTGGTAGTGGTAGGGAGTATACTCCAAACATTAACCACTGATGCCCCTTTTTCTTGGTACTGGGGTCTTCTCCCTTCAACACTTGACAACCTTTTGATGTTGCCAGTAGGATAAATAAATCCACTGGTGGTTGGCAGAGGTGCTATAGAAGGAATTGCCTCCAAGGAAGTCTTAATGATGTAACCACTGTCCAACTGTAAACCAGTGGGTTCAACAGTTGTAGTGGCTGCTTCACTTGGATTACCACCAAGAGTTACTTGTAACTCAAGGGGTGTAACCTCCTCAGGTTGTGTTGGTGGGTTAGCAAGGAATGATACATCAGGCTCAGTCATTTGTTGAAGCATATTCTCATTAACAGGTGATTGAGAAGGACTGGGTAATGCCTGGTTCAAATCTATTGCATCCAACAAAAGTTGTGTTTTTGGTGGAATTGTGGATGTGAGGTTGGGTGTAGAAAGAGAATTTGCCCCGGGCATTGGGCTGTGGATGAGTGTTTCCAGAGCATCATAATGTGGTGGCCCTATGTGTACAACCTGTTCTTTTTGTGAAGAAGCAGGAGGAGTTTTGGTTATGGGTTGAGATATTTGTACCAACTGCTGTGAGGAAGTAGCAGCAGTGGTTTCTTGTGACATTGTGCTGTCACAGGCAGTAGCTCTGGTATCTCATCCTCCAGAGTTGCCTTTTTGATTGGTTTGGGGGGTTTTTGATTTTTCTTTTTGTTTGGCTTTTTGGGATTTGTAGGTGTGGGTTTCAAAACAGTTGTTATGCTGCTTTGATCACCTTGAGCAGTGGGCTCAGCAGCAGATACCTGAGGAGCAGTGGTAGCTGCTAAATTCTGCTCAGGCACCTCTGCTTGTGTTTTGCAAGGTGTTAACATTCTTGAAAAAGTTTCAGTTGTTAAACTGTTTATTTGAGTAGAATCACCTTGGATTATTGCTGTTAAATCATCCTTACTGAATTTCTTTTCAAAATAGTAACTTAAAAACCTTGGAAACAGTAAGAATGATTTTGGTTCAACATTATTAACCAAATCTTTAAAGATTTCCCGAGAATAGTTAAAATTTTCTTCTTGAAGAATTGCATATCCCAGATTTTGAATCTTTAAAGGGATTTCATTGAAAGAAGTGGTTTTGTTTGAAACACATAGTTGGAGGGTATGAAATAAAAATCTGGTTGCAGAAAGAAAATAACCTTTTTGTAAGGTAAGTTTCTTCATCATTGTGGCTTCATACCCTCTCTCAATGAAGTCAGTTTGTAACTCGTTTTTAGTGAAAGAAGTTTTACCTTCCTGATCATCGAGTTGAAAGACCTCTGAAATGGATTGTGGCGTGATTTGGACAGCTTTACCCTTTATAGAAGAGTGTATGGTGGTTGCAGTGTCTCCTTGTTTTTCAAGGGTTGCATTCTTCCAGAACTCTCTTTGGGTCTCCAAATAGATTGGTGCATCGGCGGTGAACAAAGTTTTGTACTTTGATTTTGCCATGGTGTCAATGATGGAATCGAAAATATTGGTGGTTCCTGGTTTTGTGAGAAGACCCAGGAGATTGTGAGATGGTTTATATGGGATTTCAGTAGAGATTGCCTTTTGAGAGGCTGTTTTCGATGATGATTTGGAAGTGGGTTTTGTGGATGGCTTCGATTTTGTCATTTTGATGATGATGATCGAAGAAATTTGTGGAGAAATGAGAAGAAAAACTGTTTTTGGAAGAGAATTTTTAAGAATTCAATTCGACAGTAAAACCCTGTTTTGGTGGTGAGTGGGGATTTTTATAGGGAAGAAAGTGAATGCTGACGTGGCAGCCGTTACAAAAGGTCTGACCGCTATGTACTGCCCACGTGACAACCCCTGGTGAAAGTGAAGGATAGTACTTTTATGAAAGTGACTGATGAAGGCAGTGGTAGTAAAGCAGTGGATGATTTTCACTATCAGTGGATAGCATATCAGTGGATAAGACACTGCTTTTGAACAACAGAGTTTATCAAAGAAATGAGAGAACAGGGGTTGACTTTCAGCAGTGGACAGAGTTTTGAAGTAGAGCAGACTTTTGAACAAGCAGTGGTTATGGCAGACTTTTAAGGATTTTAATGAAAATATCACTGTGAGCTATTTTTAAGGATGGAGTTTTGATTTTCTGAAAACATTTTGTTGCTTTTATTCATAGAAAAACAAGATGTTTCTTGTTATTCCATGTTCAGCATCCCAATCCGAGAGACCAAGCTTTCAAAAGTGGCTGTATCAAGTGATTTTGTGAGCACATCTGCCAGCTGGTCTTTAGTTGGGACATGATGCAGAGAAATCAAACCTTTTTCATAGCAATCCCTCACAAAGTGATGTCTGATGTCGATGTGTTTGGTGGTAGAGTGGGAAACTGGATTTTTGATGATATTTGCTGCTGCCTGGCTGTCCAACATGAGTGGTGTCTTTAAGGCAGTGATACCAAAATCCAGTAACTGATTTTGAAGCCACTGGAGTTGGGCTGTACAGCTTGCAGCAGCAATGTATTCAGCCTCAGCAGTGGATGTTGAAACTGCTGCTTGCTTTTTGCTTTGCCAAGAAACCAAGCAATCACCTAGAAACTGGCACCCTCCTGAAGTGGACTTCCTTGTGGTGTGACATCCAGCAAAGTCACTGTCTGAGAAACCTGAAAGCTTGATGTTCCCATTAGCTGGATACCAGATACCAAGTGTGGGAGCACCTTTTATGTATCTGAAGATCCTTTTTACAGCAATGAGATTTGATTTTCTGGTAGCTGATTGACTTCTTGCACAGACACATGTTGCAAACATGATGTCTGGTCTAGATGCAGTTAGGTACAATAAAGACCCAATCATGCTTCTATAAAGTGTTTGGTCAATCAACTCATCTTTTTCATCAGACATGACCAGCTTATTTGTTGCCATGGGTGTGCTGCATGGTTTACAATCATTCATATCAAATTTGGTCAAAAGTTCTTTAACATATTTGCTTTGATGAATGAAAGTTCCATTTTGCATTTGCTGTACTTGGAGACCAAGAAAGCATTGCAGCTCACCCATTGCACTCATTTCAAACTCAGCTGTCATGAGTTCTCTAAACTCTTCACACATTTTGTTACATGTGCTTCCAAAAATAATGTCATCCACATAAATTTGGACAATCATTAAATCCTTTCCTCTCCATTTAAGAAACAGTGTTTTATCAATGGTACCTCTTTTGAAACCATTTGAGAGTAGAAAGTTGGAAAGAGTTTCATACCAGGCTCTTGGTGCTTGTTTCAAGCCATACAAGGCTTTGTTCAACCTGTAGACATGATCTGGATAAAATGGATCCTCAAATCCTGGAGGTTGACACACATACACCTCTTCTTGAATTGTACCATAGAGGAAAGCACTTTTGATATCCATTTGAAACACCTTTATGTTGTGGTTGACAGCAGGCCAGGAACAGTCTAATAGCTTCCAATCTTGCTACAGGGGTAAATGTTTCATCATAGTCAATCCCCTCTTCCTGTCTGTAACCTTGAACCACAAGCCTGGCTTTATTCTTGACGACAATGCCCCTTTCATCAGTTTTGTTCTTGAAGACCCACTTTGTGCCAATGGGACTAACCTCTTCTGGCAGTGGTACAAGCTCCCATACTTGTTGTCTTTTGAACTGTTGGAGCTCCTCTTGCATGGCTTCTACCCAGCTGTTGTCTTTCAGTGCCTCTTGGTACTTGACTGGCTGATGGAGTGATAGAAAACCAGCAAAAAAACAAATGTTTTGGGTTTGGCTTCTTGTGAGCACCCCTTCATTGATGTTGCCAATGATTTGATCAGGTGGATGAGATCTCAAGTAGATTAAATCTCCTTGGTATGGGATGATGGCATTTGTTGGTGAAGGCTGCAAATGTGTATCATCTGAGCTAACCACTGCTGGGGACTTTGATGATCCAGCAGTGGCTTCAAAAAGTGGTGGAATAGGAGGTAATGAAGTGGACACCTGCTGACTTTTATCCACTATTTGGGGACTTTTGTCAGCAGTGTTTGAGGATGTGGAAGCAGTGGTTGATGGGCTACTTTGGTCAACAACTGTTGAGGTAGCAGTGGTTGAGCTTTGACAACTGTTTTGAACAGCTGATGCTTTTCCCTTTGTGGCAGACCTTTGAGGGATGATGATTTCATACCCATAGTCTGGTGTTGTATCCTCTGATGGACCTGCACTGTTAGTCTTGACAGCAGTATTTTCAAAAGTAAATTTTTCAAGATCAAACAGATCTGCAGGATTTGCTGGGATTTTCATTGATGAAAGTTCATTGAACTTAACATTCAAAGTCTCATCCACTGCCTTGGTCCGTGTATTGAACACTTTGTAGGCCTTGGCAGTGGTTGAGTATCCCAGATGATAACCACAATCAATTTTGGCTGCAAATTTTGAAATGGAATCTTTTAGGTTCAAAATAAAGCATGGGCAGCCAAACACCTTGAAGTAAGATATCAGTAGTTTGATTTTATACAGAATTTCATAAGCAGTCTTTTTGTGTCTGGGGTTTATTAAAACTCAGTTCTGGACATAGCAAGCAGTGTTTACTGCCTCTGCCCAGAAAGTTAATGGCAAACCTGAATCTGCAAGCATAGTTCTGGCAGCCTCAATCAAAGTTCTGTTCTTTCTTTCAACAACCCCATTTTGCTCTGGTGTTCTAGGGATGCTGTACTGCCTTACAATCCCTTTCTTCACACAGAAGGCATCCAACTCCTTATTTTTAAATTCTGTGCCATTGTCATTCCTGAAGCTTTTCACTGGAAGGTCAAATTGCTTTTCAACCTGTGTCACAAAGTCTTGCAAAATGCCTGCAGTCTCATCTTTTGAGTGTAAAAAGAAAGTCCATGTAAACCTAGAAAAGTCATCAACAATAACCAAACAATATCTTTTCTTCTTGAGGCTCATGACTTGAACTGGGCCAAACAAATCCATGTGTAGCATCTGCAAACACTGGGTTGTTTTGGACTCTTCAATGGACTTAAAAGAACTTTTATGTTGTTTTCCTTTTAAATAGGAAATGCAATGTTCAGGACATGAAAACAATTTTTGTGGTAGGCCTCTCACCAAACCATTTTTTGAAATTTCAGTGATTGTCTTAAGATTTGTGTGCCCCAGCCTTCTGTGCCAAAGTTCTGTCTCTTTGTTAGAGGCAGCTGAGAACAGACAGGCATCAGCTCTGGGACACTCTTTTGACATATCAACAACATAAACATTGCCACTTCTTTGAGCAACAAGTTTTGTTTGACCAGTTTTGATTATTGCTTCAATCTTTTTGACCATTTCTGGTCCAACAATCCTACAACAATCTTTTGTGAAGAATGACCCAAACCCTTTGTCACTCATTTGGGACACACTCAGAAGGTTGAATTTTAGATTGTCTATCAGATTGACATTTTCAAATTTTACATTTCCATATTGCATTGTACCAGACCCCAGAACTTTCCCTTTACTATTATTCCCAAAGGATATATCACCCCCTCCATGGATTTTAAAGTCTTTGAGGAGGGCTTTACATCCTGTCATGTGCCTGGAGCCTCCACTATCTACATATCAAAGACTATCAAAGCATGCAGAAGCTCCCGGCACATGAAGTAAAAAGATTAGTTCATTAAGGTCTCCAAAGCCAACAGGGCTTTGGATGGGGTCTCAACAGTGTCTGGGATGGATGCAGAATGATGGACAGTGGTTAGGCCAGGGGTTTGGACAGTTTTAGTACTGTTTCTTGCTAACCACTGTTGGGGGTCTTGACCAATCACCTGTTGATAACCAAAAGGATGCCTATTCACTTTGGGTTTAGAGGGCCTTTTGTAGGCCTCATAAACGTGTGGAATCCTTTGGTAGGACTGTTTTTCCTTGCCTTTTCTGAACTGATTGGCAGGGGGTGCATCAGTAACCTGAACATCTCTTTTGACAGATGTTTGGTTCAGCTGTTTTGTGACAGCTGTTTGAACTGGCACAAACAGTGGTTGTTTCTTGGTGAATTTGACAGATGTTGATGATGATAATGGACTCAAGGATGTTTTAGCAATGTACTCATTCTTTTTCACATCAAAGTTTTTGAGATACACACATGCTTGAGTTTTGTGGTTTGTTTTACCACAAACAATGCAACTTTCAGCTGAAACAATGACACTTGTTCTGTTTAAATCATAAGCTTTTAAGTGGAAACAGTCTTTTGTTAGATGATTCCTTTTCTCACAGAATTCACAAAACAAGTTATCAATTTTTTCTTTCTTCTTTCTCTTTTCAGACTCCTTTGCAGCAGAGGTTTTAACCACTGCTGGGATGTCCTTGAAAGGTATGACTTTAGCTTTTGGAGCCTTAACACCATCAGTTAATGTAAAGTCCATTGGCTTGAAATTTTCAAGAATATCACACTCATCAGACCATTTTGGTTTAAACTGATAATCTTCAAGCTCCTCAAAAGTAGAGGATCCCATTGGTCTGTCAATTGTGATTTTGTTACCAAGTTTGTCAGTGATTTTCACTTCTTGGCCATTCTTGTTTGTGGGGATGAACTCAGTGGTTACATTAGTGGTTTGAACAGATTTTCCAAAAGCAGTGGTTTCATCATCATGTTTTCTATAACCAACACCAAATTTCACATTGCTTTTTATCTGTTTTTCAAGCATAACCTCAAACCCTTTGCATGATTCCACCCATCTCTCACATGTGATCTGGGTGGACTCCAACTCCTTTTTGTAAACTTGGTATTTTTCTACCATAGTTTGGAGTTGAGTTTTGGTTATGCTTTGTTCTTCTTTCAGACTGCTGATTTCTTTTTCCTTTTCAGTCAATTTGTTTTTAAGTTCTTTTAAAGATCTTTCAAATTTGACTTCATCAGTTAAGATTTTATCCCGAAGGTTTTCGTTCACTTCTTTGATGTTAGCAAAAGCAATAATGCAATTGTCAGAACACAATTTTTCTAAAACTTGAGGAGATACCTTGGCAGCAGCCATCATTGCACAATCACATTGAGGATTTTCTTCATCATCAGCTCTTTCTTCTTTCTCACCTGCTTTTTCTTCTTTCTTTTCTTCCTTGTTCTCTTCGGACCAGGGGTCTGTCAGTGGTTCAATCAGGGTACCTGAACTTTCTCCCAACAGTATTTCACCAGCCACAGCAGTAACCAATGCTTCAGTCACCTCATCCACTGTTTCAGTACTCAGCTGTTCCTCTTCAGTTTCAACCCCCTCCTGTATTGACTCTAATGCCATCAAACAAAATTCATTATGAGAAGAATCATTAGAAGCATAGAGTGCAAAATTTTCATCACTAAGGTCTTCAGGCATACTGCTCCAGTCAACAAACCCTTGAGTGAAAAAACTTTGTTGATCTGGTTGTACTGCTGCTGGAGCAGTAGTTTGAGGTGCAACAGGTTGCACCTGTACCTGAGGAGCAGGGGTTTGAACATACTGAATTTGTGGGACAGTAGTTTGGACATAATGCACAGGCACAGGGGCAGCAGCATAGTGAGCAGTGTTCACTTGAGCTGCAGGGGTGTATTGGGTATAGTGCACAGTGTTTTGACTTTGTGGTCTAGGGTTAGAGCTAGGATGAGTAACTATTGGTCCATTGTTTTGACTTCTGCATTCCCTAGCAAAGTGCCCTAACCTATTGCACTTGTAACACTTGATTTTCGATTTATCTAACCCAACCCTCAAATTCCCATGAAGTCCTGGGAATTTTCTCCCTGTTCTTTTATAGAATTTGCTAGTTCTAACACTTAGCAAAGCCAACTGGTGCAGAATATCCATCTCTTCTAAGTCAGTGGGATCAAAATGTTGCAAATCATTGAGTTCAAAGCTTAGATTGTCTGACATCTGGTTTTCGTTTGCAGTGAATGCATAACTTACAGAGTGAGGATCAGGGTTGTTAAAATTTGCCCCAGCAGTTATGTCAATGAAGTGATCATAACCCTGATCCTTACCACTACTCCCAGATTCTTCTTGACCCAGAAGTGCAGTGTTACCGAATGTATAATCATCAACGGCTTTTCCTGACTCTTGTAACTTCCTTTTCTGGTTTAACTCCCTTTCGTAGGTCAGGAGTTGACCGTGGAGTTGGGTCAAGGTCAGATCCTTGAACTCAGGTGAGTTTCGGGTGACAAAAGCTATGGTGTCCCATTTTTCTGGCAGTGACCTGAGGAACCTGCTATTTTGAGTTGAGTTTGTAAAAGTGGTATTAACAAGCCTCAGTTCACTGATGAGACAACTGAAACGCTCAAATTGTTGCGTCAGTGATTCACCTCTAACATGACAAAATGTTTCATACTGTTGGTTCAGGATTTCCCTATTGTTTTCTATGACTTCTTCGGTTCCCCCAAACTGTTCCTTAAGCACGTCCCATAACTCTTTGGCACTGTTATAGTGTAACAGTCCAGCATATATCTCATTGGGCAGCGCTGATGCTATGATGCTAAAAGCTTTAGCATCTAGTTCGAACTTTTGATAGTCGGTTTCGGTATAATTTTCAAATGGTTTTGGAACGAACTTTTTAGCATCTTCAGCGCTTGGCACTGTGGGAACGTGGGGACCAAAGACGACAGACCTCCAACAACCTGTGCTTTGTTGAGCGAGGATGTGACCCATCCTCCTCTGCCAGATGTTGTACTCATTTCTTTTTAGAATAGGTGGTTTAAAAAGCGAGCCGATGTTGTTTTTATCATCCTGAGATTGTGACGTCATTCTTGTTGTTTTACAGACACTGAGAAATCAACTTTAATGGTGATTAATCCATGCTTTGTTTTTCAACGAACGAACAAACGATCAGTATCAACTGTTATGAGCCGAACTATTTATGTCAAAATGATTGTTAAATCAAATTTGACTGTCCTAGCTCTGATACCAATTGTTGGATCTGAGTTTGTTTCTGATTGTATTTTGTGTTTGTAATTAAAATGAAAATGGATGAGTGTGCAGCGGAATTATGATGAAAACAAACTTTGCATACAATCAAACGAGAGTAATACTTTAATCAAACATCTTTTCTCAATGAATCGGAAGATTGAATTTATTTCAATAACGATTACAATGATTGATGAATGAATGCAAACTCCCCCTCAGTCAGAGCTCAGTGTTTGTTCGTGCAAAGAAAACGATGATGCAAAGAGCTAATAGAACAGTACAAAGTACTGAGCTATTTATAGGCACTTGCAAACCACTGAGCATCTTAGCTGACGTCACCATGAAAGTGACATCTAACCTCCTAACAAACTCTAACCTCTGATCTATACAAACACTGCTATGTTAACTACTGCTATTACATTACATTACAAAACAGACTATAGATCAGCTGCTGCAACCTTCCACTGCTGTGAACCCAGCAGTACTTGTCCGGATCAGCAGTGCTTGACTCAAGGCAGTAGATTGAATCAGCAGAGCTTTAGTCTTTCATCAGGTCTTTACTTGAGCAGCAGTTGTAGGTCAGCAGTTTGCAAGATCAGCAGATAGGAGGTCAGCAGATGTTGAAATCACTTTCAAGGGGAGAGACTTGTATGTAAACATCTACTTATTCTGGATCCACTGCTCTGATCCAGTTTTGGCTTTAAATATCTGTTCCTCTGATAGGGTTCAATCCTAACACGAACGTACACTTTTTAGGGTTTAACTTCATGTTGATGCTTCGGAGTCGGGTAAATGTTTCGAGTATGTATTTCAGTATGGCGGCTTCATCGTGACTTTTGATTACGATATCATTAACATATACCTCTACATTTTGTTCGATCTGGTCTTTGAAGGCTTTTCTCATTAAACGCTGATACGTAGCACCGACGTTTTTCAAACCGAAAGGCATCTTAGTGAAGCAGTAAACTCCTTCGTTGGTGACAAAGGCTGTCATGTCCTCGTCTTCGACTGCCATTTGTATCTGGTGGTATGCCTTGTAGGCGTCTAGAAAACACTTCAACCTGAACGTGGCGACGGAGTCAATCTTCTCATCAATCTCCGGTAATGGAAAACAATCTTTCGGGCACGCATCATTTAGATCGGTGAAGTCGATACACATTCTCCATGAGTTGTCCTTTTTTCGCACGATAACTGGATTCGACACCCAAGTTTGGTACCGGACTTCTCGAATAATTCTGGCATCTAGGAGGCTCTTTACGTCTTTTGCAATTGCATTGGCTCGATCCGGCGCCATATGCCTTTTTCTTTGTGCTATTGGCTTGATTGATTCTTTTACGTTCAAGTGGTGCTGTGCCATAGACCTGGGGACCCCTTGCATATCGGAGTGCTTCCATGCGAAAACATCAATCGAGTTACTCAATAACTCCCATAGGAGCTTCTTCGTTCGTTTTGGGAGTTGAGCACCGATAGCCACTTGCTGTTCAGGGAAGTCCGGATTAATCGCCCAGAGTTCTGTAGGCACTTTGGACTTTTTGGAGTTCGTTTCTGCTGCGTGTCTTACCTCAGCTACGAAGGAATTTGATTCTGAAAGGATAGTGGCGACCCCAGCTTCGGTAGGGAATTTTATGGCACCATGTATCGTTGAGCTAATTTCTCCGAGAGCCCGTAGCCCGGGTCGCCCGAGTATTATGTTATGCGACGAATGAGTACCAACAACCAGAAAGGTTAGCTGAACAGTTCTACTTTTGTCATCATCCTTGAATGTGGTCGGGAGGGTAATCTGCCCTATCGGACTAACCACCTCTCCCGAAAAACTTACTAGAGGGGTGGATACTTCAATCAATCTCTTCTTCGTTTGGGGGTTTAGCTGCTGGAAACACTGCAAGTACATTATCTCAAGAGCGCTTCCTCTGTCTACGTAGATTCGCCGAACCAAGTGTCCCGCGACTACGGCCGATATCGTGATTGGTCCGTCTCCAGCATCTTTCGGATCAATCGGAGGAAAGTATGTTGGTTGGTGCATCCAAGCTGCCATGTGTTGGCTCGACCGCTTTTCCCCTCTTGGCTCGGTAGACCGAATCATATTGATTCCTGCCTCGGTGTTCGGATTATCAATCGCTGCCGCAGACTTCTTCCCATCTTTTACTTCTTTCACGAGATGAGAGAGTTTTCCGGATCGTATAGCCTTTTCGATCTCTTGTTTCAAAGCCCAACATTCATCGGTCGTATGCCCTTTGTCTCGGTGATACTCACAATACTTCTGAGAATGCTTATCCGAGGTAGGCCGCTGCTTCGACGGCGTAGGAAACCGGGTGGTTTCCGTACTAAGGATCTCGCTTGGTGATTTTGTTAGCTCGGAGAAGGTGTTAAAGCGTACGTTTCCAGTTCGGAAGCTGCTTCGATCTGATTTTTGGTACGGGCCACGACTTCTGTTCCAATTGTTGCTTCTATCTTTTGGTGGTGACGCGTTCCGTCTCCATGATATGGTTCGAGCCTTGGCATTTCTTGCTGTTGTTTCGTTCGGCTGACCTCAGGCACTCTTTCCCCGGACAAAGGCTCGAGCTCGCTCCATAAGTATCTCCATGGTTTTTGGGAGATCTTCGTGGAGCTTTTCCACAAGCTGATTGTTACGAACTCCGTGACAGAATCTAGAAACTCGGAGCTGGTCAACCGCTCAACTTATCTGCATGCTCTCTCGATTGAAGCGATCGATGAAATCCTCTACGGATTCTCCGTCGTGGCGTTTTATGTGGTGAACCTCGGTAATGTCTTTCTTGCAGCGTCGCTGTTGGCAGAAATTTTGCAAAAATATACGTCGGAAATCTTTAAAGTGATCAATCGATCCTTCTGGCAACCCATCGAACCAAACCCTTGCCGATCCGGTGAGAGTTTGGGTGAACATGTGACACCAAGCCGGCATAGGCCACTGTTCGACCTTAGCCGCTCCAGCGAACGCGAACATGTGGTTGTCCGGATCGGACGTACCTTCGTAAAACTTCAACGTGGGGGGGCATCTTTAGTTTGGCCGGGAGTGGGGCATTAACGATCCTCAATGTGAACTTCGATTGAGAAGTCATAGATATAGGATGGTACGGCATGATCAGCTCCTGATCCTGAGGGTTTGAACCCATAGTCCCCTGGCGAAACAGGTCATTGAGACCGTTATTCATCGGAGCACTCGTAATCGAGGAAAGTTGTGCAACACATGTTATGGGAGTGGAGATTACAGGACTTACCATAGATCCAGAGGTGAAAGCTCTGACGGAGACGGGATTAGACCCTGGATAAACGCTGCTGAACAAGTTCGTGCGGAGGCTCTGCAACATTTCTTCCCGCTGCTGCTGCTGTTGTAGTTGCCGTAGTAGATCAGCATTCCGCAGGAGGAAAGCGTTGTCGAAACTAGGCAACGGTGTGGCGACTAGAGCCGTAACCGAGAGCGTGGTGACAGAGCTCGCGATTACAGAACTTGCAGCTGGAGGTGCTGTCGTTGATCCTGTCAAAACCGTTGTGGCGGCAACTGCTGTAGGGGCAGTTGTGGATGTAGCATTTCCTTCCCAGATGTCGTTATAGGACGGGAAAGTGTTTGTGGGAGCAGCTGTCGTGGATTCCATGGTTTGGAGTAAGCAGAATCAACAAAACGAATTGAGTGAATTCGGGCGGATGGCGCCACTTAAGACTCAAAACCAGTTGGTCCGACCTGGTTAGAGCAGAGCTTCAGGTGACCTAGCGAGAACCTGCAAGATCACAAGGAAACAAGCACACCGTTAGCCTCGTCACAGGACCAAGCTCGGGCGTGAGAATAAGTATTTGTGAGGAGAGAATAGGTCAGGGAGAGAGAGAGAGATGAGAGTTTAGAGAGAGAAAGTAGCGATTACCCCCTGCTGGAAGCCTTGGCGGGGTATTTATAGTTTTTGGGCATGCTGACGTGGCGAGTTAGTTAGGGCCGGACCAGTCACTGTCAGGGCAGTTAAAGCTGTGGGGCCCAGTTAGTTATGACGTATCAACATGCTTAGTCGTTCTGTCTACAGCATAGGGTGCGGTCCGACCTTTAAGTGATGAGGTTCGGCTCTATGTTTGTTGGTCATTCGGTCCGACCAAGGACGTATCCTCATCAAAAACAAACTAAGTTAGGGCAAAAGGACTTAGCAAACATCGAGTACGTTTCTTGTATGTTTTGAAGACAAAAGACATAGCTTGCAATTTGGTATAAAACGATTTTTGTAATTTAGTCTTTTGTTTTTTATAATTGTCTCTAAGGAGGTGTTTTTTTTATGTATATGCGGATCGTCTTTATTTGTTCAAACTACCAGTAGGGTTAATAACACATTGTCCGAAATATTTTATGTCTTTTCTATATGTCTTTAATTAATCAATACAAACTTCAAATAATAACAAAATCTAGCATCCATCATCTACTTACTTTATATACCTTTAGGTTTTTAAAATCCAAGTTTTTGAAAAATCACTATACAATATTAGCTAGAAAACATGCCGTCCTCATTTTTGAAAAAGTCACTATACAATATTAGCTAGAAAACATGTCGTCAAAGCAATTTATTTCTTGAAAATTAGAGAAAACAACAATACATAAAAAGCCATAGCTCTTAGCTTGAAATCACAAAGCAAAAAAGAACAATCTATTCTGTTAATGGACTCATTTGAAAGACACAAACTAGATTCCTTCAACGCAAAGCCATTCACCCACAAATAACTTGTCACAGTCGAGATTCGGGTTGATGGAGTTGAATAATTTTGTGCTCAACTTGAACTTTTGAGCGATGTCAAAAGAAGTATCTCCACTTTTCACACCGACAACAGACGTGCAGGCGTGCCAAAATTTTGTTGGAAAAACTGAGAAAATTAAGATCAAAATATATATCAAGTAAGATAATGAATCTAAACATTATTTCAAATGTGGTTTAAAAGTCTTTTTCACTTTAAGATGAATTATGTATGATTTTATAGTGTAGGATTTACCGGATGAATTAGTTCTGCTTTCGGTTGTTGACATGATACCGGCAAGAACAAGCACAAAAAGCAAGCATACAAATGTTTTGTTGATCTTAGCCATTATAGATGTTTGTAGACGGTGTTGTCTATGGATCGATGTTTGAAAATATTTTGCATTTGTTATGCTAAATGTTATCCGCTTTTATAAATGTCATAGCCTATTGTAAAATCAACACATGAGCCAAAAGAACAATGGTGATTACATATTGGTTACGATCTCACCAATGATATGCAAAAACAAGCATTGATAGTATCATAGATATCATCAAATAAAAAAAGGCAAGTTGCAGAAATATAAAGAAACGTTTCAACTAAAGGGTGTGAGGGGCATGGGTTAGATCATCAATCGTCATAGATTGCTACATCATCCCCATGCTTCATCGATCTTAGTTGGTATGGATTAAACCATGCCAATTATAAGCCTCCTTTCATTTTTCAACAATTCCTTTTCATTTTCACAAAAATCTAACTTATAATAAAAGACTTCAAATAATGCCACATGATATTCTCTCTTTCAACCTCATAAATTTTATTTATATTTGTTTAATACATTTCTTTTAATATTAATATTAATTAATAACCGATATATAGATATCACTTATTTTTATCTTTATTTTTATCTAAAATTAATAAATAACTTCAACTTTGCAATTTAGATAATTTTTTTTTTTACTTTTAACCCAAAGTTTTTCATCGTTTGCAATTTAATCCCAACTCTTTTTTATTTTCAATTTTGGTCCATCATACTTTTCATCTTTCCGAAGTTTTTTCGTTTCGTTCTAAATTTTGTGAGTTAACGCACCGCAACGTACGTGTGAGGTTCAACATTTTTTCGTATATCTTTCCGAAGTTTTTCGTTTCGTTCTAAATTTTGTGAGTTAACGCACCGCAACGTGCGTGTGAGGTTCAACATTTTTTCGTATATTTTTTTTTCATTTTGACTGGCCCGTCGCGTCACATCTATTTTTCTACGTTTGACAAGTTTGTCCAACATGCGGGTCTTGGATGGACTTAGTTATTTTTTTTTTCTATATTTTACATTTCGGTTTAATTTCTCAGCAACGAACGTGTGTGATTCAAAGATTTTACGTCTGCTTTTCGCTCGGCGTTATTTTTTCCCGTTTTTATTTATTTTGTTTTTACGAGCTTTTCCGGTGTTGGTGATCGCTGACAATGGTATAATATTGCTACTACTTAACACAGTTTTATGACAACCGCTGCAACGTAGGGGCTTAATACTAATAGTGGTTTGGCCATGACCACACCATTAGGGTAGTGGTTTTAAATGATAGATTAGAAGTGGGTGACATAACGCTAATGTGGAGTGTCGGTGACTATGAGGGTCATAACCACACCCTATAGCATAAAGACATATGCTTAAATTTTCCTTGTTAAGTGTGGTTGTAGTATAGATCCTTTGTTATCCGGATAACTAAGATTTACCATGAAAGAGTTTGTAGTCTAGTGGTATCAAAGAGTGTGGTAAATGTTGTTCTTCACAAGTGGTTAATATCGGTATTCGTTTTATTGTTTTCGAAAAAAAAATACAATGATTCTAACCCCTATTTATAGTAAAATAAACCTTGTCAAACAAGTCTTCTAACCCTACTAAAATAAATAAGTAAACAAATAAAATAGGGTTAATGGATTTAAACACCTCCAACTATTACCATTTGGCCGATGGCACTCTCAACTTTCACTTTGGCTCAGACCACTCTCAACTTAACACTTTGTGTGCTGTGTCACCCCGTCGTTAACTAGCCACTAACTCTGTTAGTTGTTTTTGCTGATATGGCATTTTTTTCTGATGTGGCATGATGATGTGTACAAAATTGTTATTTCTAAATATTTAAAAAGATAGGCCACACCCCCTCCTCTCTCCACCACCACTTCACTTTCCCCCCTTTCTCAAACCCATTTGTAACACCAAATCTCTCAAACAACAACAATCTGCAACACCAGAGAACAAACAACAAACAATAAGATGGGTTCAGATGTAGGTCTAGAAACTTCCAAGCGATTCCTATCCACATGGTTAATCGGAGGTCTGGTGGCAGGCTTATCGGTGGTGGCGGTAACCGCCGCTTGGCCGGAATATTCTCCGTTAAACATCGTCGGAAAACGGAAGAAGAAGAGGCCTGTTCATGTATACATGGACGGTTCTTTCGATATGATGCATTACGGTCACTGTAACGCTCTCCGGCAAGCTCGTGCTCTCGGAGATCAGTTGATTGTAGGTGTTGTTAGTGATGAGGAAATTATTGTGAATAAAGGACCTCCGGTTACGCCTCTCAATGAAAGGTATTGTTCATGTTCCTCATTTCAGATTCAGTTTTAATTTCAGCTTTAGTGTTTGTTTGATTGTTGAATTAGGTTAGCTGTGAGATCTGAGTTGGCATGATTAGGTGACGCTGCGAAAGGCTACTGGTCATTTTCAGGCGGGAAAGTGTGGGTGTAGAGTGGTGGTAGTCGTAGGTTATCGGAGAAGAGGGTGGCGGTGGTGGTGTTTTGTGGCGGTGGTGACAGGCAATGAGGGTGGCGATGGTGTTAGAAAGAAGGAGGGAGGGGTAGGTGGGGTTTTATAAAAAAATCTATAATTTTTTGAATTTTGAAAAATACATACTAAAAAATATTCTTACGATTTAAAAAAATGCAGATTAAAAAAAATTATATTGTTTTACATGTCATCATGCCAGACCAGATAAAAATGGCACATCAGCTCATGTATGACACGTAGGAAATGCCACATCAGATAAAATTGCCACATAGGCTAATTTTAGTAACCTGGTTAGTGAATATTTAACGAGGAGGTGCCATGACAATCAATGTGTTAAGTTGGGAGTGGTCTGAGACAAAGTGAAAGTTGAGAGTGCCATCGGCCAAATGGCAATAGTTGGGGGTGTTTAAATCCATTAACCCAATAATATATAAACCTTTAACTTTCGTGATTCACACATTTAACCCTTTCAATTAGCATTGTGCAACAGTTCAGGACTGGAACCGGGGAACCAAACCGGAACCGTCAGATTCGAACCGTATTGTTGTATTTCGGGTCCGGTTCCGGATCTTATACTTAGCATTAAAGGTTCCTGGTTGGGTTCCGGTTATAATCGACGGTTCCGTTTAAAGAACCGCTAGAACCGGTTTGGGTTTAAACTTTAAGTAATATATTAAAAAACCCTATTAATTTATTTAAAGTTTAAATATTATATTTAAAAAATGTTTCAAGTATTAAAGAATATAAAAATAGTTTTAACATAATGTTTGAATGAAGTTTTTGTGATGGTTTACTAAAAACTTTTTAGTTAACTTATGTTTTTTACAATGTATTCTTTCGTTTCATGGTTTAAAACATTTTATTGCTTCTATTTTTACTTTGATTGGTTTGAATTTTGGATGTTGCAACTTTTATTTGTATGTTTTAAACAATTTATTGTTTTTATTTTGTTGTTAGTTTTAGGATTTGATTAACAACCGTTTCGGGCAAGAACCGTTTACACGAGAACCGTTTAACCAGGTTTCGAACCGAACCAAAACCGTTAGAATACGGTTCGGTTTCGGTTCTTATATTTAGCATTAAACGGTTTCGGTTTGGTTTAGTTCGGTCCGGTTCTAAACCGTTGCATATCCCTATTATTAGCTACAATGAATTTTAAATTCACATAGGTGAGTGACAATCCAATCATTAAATTCAAATGTCTTGGTTGTTTTGTTTTGTTTTCTTAGGGGTTGTTTGACAACATCTGAATGGTTAAGTGCTGAACCAGTAAGAGGTCTGAACCATTAAGTGCTGAACCAGTAAGAGGTCTGAACCATTAAGTGCTGAACCAGTAAGAGGTCTGAATCATTAAAAGCCTGTATAATGCTTAACCGTTCAGAGGCAAATGTCTGATCAATTCAGATTAGAGGTCTTAACCATTCAGACTCTGTATAAATCTTAACCAGTCAGAGACAAATGTCTGAACCATTCAGACATCTGCTCGTGAAACAAAGAGTCTGAACCATTAAGTGTTGAACCAAGTAAGAGGTCTGAACCATTAAGAGCCTTATTAAGAGGTAAACAAAGAGCCGATCAGCTCAGTTGTGTACACCACCATCATTTTTTTCTCAATTTTTTTTTCTGTAATAATGTATCCATTTTAATAATATTATATGTGAGGCTCGCATTTTTTCTATGGAATCCGGTTGCTATATGGTTTTAACTACGTGAAGTCAATGGTTTGTGGTCTAAAATTTTGGTATGAATGCTATTTAGGTCATGCGTAGTGGGGCGGTATGCCCGGTCATGGCGCCGGTATAGCGCCGGGAACACCAAAACGGAGGGCGCCATGAAACGAAAAATGGGGTGTGGCGCGATGATTTTCGCGGCATGATGTGTGTGTTTGTTTGAATGTTTTTTTTTTTTTTTTATTTCCTGGTTTTCCCCTCATATATTATGCTCTGTTTTTTTTTTTGTTTGTTGTTGCAGGTATACATCGAAGAAGAAGAAGAAGAAGAAGGAAGACAAGGAAGAAAATAATCTTAGGGTTTTTAATTTATGGGCTTTGGACTGGTTTTTTAATTTATGGGCTTTGGGCTGATTAGTGTAAGGTTTTTTGAAGTGTTGTTTTTTTATTTTTTTAGTCCAACTTTTTTTTTTAGTGGAACCGTTTTTTTTTTTGTTACTGTAATGTTTTTTTTTAAGTGTAATGTTTTTTTTTTATTTTAGTGTAATGTTTTTTTAATTTAATGGAATGAATTTTATTTTTATAAAGTTAGAAAATAATAATAAAAAATTAGGAATTAATAATTGAGTAATGATTAGGCGGGGGCTTTACGACTACGGGCTTAAATGCATAACGCCCACCCGCACACGTGGCGCGCCACGTGTCGCATAACGCCCACAAAGGGGCGTTATGACTACACATGACCTTATTTTAAATGTCGTTTAGTCAAAATGTTTATTTAAATAAATAATCATCCGTTCCATGTTTAACAAGTCAACATGTTTAGATTAAATCTCTATAGTTATAAATCTCTATAGTTATAAATAAAAAAATGATAATACACTTGGCTGGATTTCAGCCCACCCTTAGGCTAGAGGGTGTGGGATAACACCATTGGGGCTTTATAAGCGCCACCTCAGCTCCACATAGGCGACACGTCAGCCATGGGGCTTTATAACACCCCCTTTTAACTTACACGGTGTGGTTAATAACCATAGTGGGCGCTATAGAAAAAAAGATAAAAAAAAAAATAAACAAAGTGCTCTTGTTAAAAAGAAAGAAACAAAGTGGCAGGTCAAAAAGAAACAAAGTGGTGGGGTCAAAAAGAAACAAAGTGTCTCGATCTGTGTGTTGTGTCTCGTTAACATGATGGCGAGTGAACTATGGCGCCCAAACTTAATTAGGTGGGTGTGGGTGGATAGCGCTCCGGGGCGCTATAGCCTCTGACGTGGCGGGGTGGCGCCCCCCACACCCTCCGGCCTTATAGTTTTCTCCTGCCTAGATGTATCCTCCACGGGCCACGTAGGACTTTTTTACACGTGTCTTATTGTCTTCTTGTGCGCGTATACTCTTCTCCTCAACCCTCCTCACCCTTCTCCTGAAGCCGCCCAATATCAATAACACCGATTCCACCCTATTTTGTTTTCTTTCATTTAAACCCTAATCTTCATCTTCCATCTGTCAAAAAAATCGACGCCCCCATTCTTCTACACTTTAGATTCAACGTTCTTCATGTCTAGTTTGTGAAATCAAATAAACAACCAATTTGTAGGGTAGTAGATACGCAGATGAAGCCAATTAGGCTTCCGGAACCGCTCGGTAGTCCACCGAGAGGCGTACCAGACATCTTCGAAGGCGGTGTCTACAGTGTCATCAAGTGCGCTGTTATATTCGGTAAAGGTTTTCTGGCGCTGGTTTAGTTTTAGCACTTGGATTGTCGGAAAAGCAAACTCTACACATAATTTCTGATGTTTTGTATTGCATTTCTTTTATTTCGGTTTGAATTATTTGTGAATTTCTGGATATATGTGATGGCGGTTTGAATTATTTGTGAATTTTTGGATATATGTGATGGTATAAGTGTAATTTTTAGATGTATAGGTTAAACGAATGTGCTAATGGACTTTGAAAATCACTTTTATTAGATTTAAAATTGATTGAGTAGAGGAATTTAGGTTATGGAAGGATAGTGTTTGAATTTTACGGATTTATGTGAAGCTGTAAGTATAAACGTTAGGTGTGTGTTATTGTGTTAATGGACTTCAAAAGTTGATTTCATTAGATTTAGGATTGGTTGAGTAGAGAAATTTAGGTTATGGAAGGATGTATCTGAATTCATACATATTAAAAAGGTTGCTAGCAACATGAATCTCAGTAGAAGGGATAATATTTGGAATATTGATGGACTGATGGTTTTAGAAGAAAGAAAGTTGTAGAGATTCACCATGTCTGGTATGCACCTGAACCTACACTTGCTGCATCCGTTGTTTGATGTCATCATCTTTATTGTAGATTATATGTTTGGAGATTTTCTTAGCAGAATTCATACTCAATGTTGAAGCTATTTAGACCTGCAATTTTTTTACGGTTTCACCTTTTTTTATATAACAATTATCATTAGGTTCATTCTACCAAAAACAAAATGGGTAACACCATGTCTGGTCTAAAGTGTGAAGTAGAGTCTAAAAATCAATCCATGGTATGATTTTAACTTTACCTAATAGGCATACCAAATTGGAAGTTATCTGAAGTTGTTTGCAAATATTGCATAATTTGTTTTATGATTTTGCATGTCTATGCTTTTTGATATAACCAAACTACCTTATGTTCTCAATCTAGGTTTTTGTTTTCATATTATTATTGTTATTGTTATTTTTTTTTAATTATAACAAACTGCTGAAAGTTTCAAGCATTGCATATTGTGTTATGATCTGGATTTCATATCTCTCCGTGTGGTACGTTTCTTTAGCACCAACAATTTCGTTTGGATTTTTATATCTATCAGTCCATGGATGATGATGATTTCTGTGCGAATAGATCACTATTCAGGCAGGTCATAGGTAAAGTCTTGTGATTATCTGAAACTGAGGTTCCCTTCAATTAGTGTTTCCTCTGTTTTCACATTAATATTGATACTACATTCTCTGAATTATGTATTAAAAAGTGGCTCTGATGATTTAAGTTAAAAGAACAATTTCAGTATGTGTCCTTAACTTATTTGATTATATATATTGGTACGTTGGAAATCAAATTGATTTATTTGGAAAAGGAATTTTACGACTAATGAAAATGAGTCTGGAACCAAATAACTACTATATTTTACTTAACAATCAATCAAGTTGGGTTGTAGAAATCAAAATCCTCATTTATATGAACAGTATGGTAGCATAATATTTTTGATCTTACAGAGAAACCCTCATAATTGTTTGTTTTCATGGTTGATTGTGTAGATAGTTATGACATAAGCTCTATTTAAGATTGCGTCAAGTATCCCTATGACTAAGCTATGACTAAGCTGTTTCACCATCTTTTGGATTATAAAGTCTTTGAAAACCATAGTTAAATCACATAGTTTTTATGGATGTGAATTGAATTAGTGATTTCATACTTGTCCTTGATTGGTAATAGACCGCTAAAATGAAAACCACCTCCAGTTGTAATAACCATGAGAACCTTTTGATCCGGGGCGAGTTGGACCAAATTTTTTTTTCATAAACGTAGATGCGTGTATTATAAACACATTTGTAAAAAAATTCAAAAAAAATGTCGTGTGTGTAGTTTTGAGCACCACAAGTTTGTGTTTACGGGTACCGTAAATTTTAAAGAAAATTTACAGCTGCTTAGAATATTTAAAGAAAATGTCGTGTGTGTAGCTGAGAACCCGTTGTTGAGAAGGATACATTAGCAAAGTAGGAACACGCGGTGTTTTCACTACGAGTCTTCTTATGGAACATAACAGCTGCTTAGAATATTTAAAACAACAATTCTAGACATATATGTCGTTTTCATTTGATACTTATGCAGGTGATAGAGAAAGTAATTACTTTATGTTAATACTTTGACCATTATAAGCGATTTCTCATAATCTATCAATTTCATCGTCATCGCCCAACTTCAATCGAACAATATTGAAATAAATATCACATTCAGATTTTAATTTAAAAACTTTAAATGATCTCAACCCGTGTATTACACGGGTAACTAACCTAGTTTACATACTATAAATTTCCAACATGTATATGTATTGGGTGTTGTACATGAGGCTTAGGGGTATTTAAAAAAAAAAAAAAACTTAATATTTCACTTTTAGTCAAAAACTTATTTGATTTTTCATTTTTAACCTAAAAGTTTTTATCTTTTTTCAATTTAATCTCACATTTTTTTGCTTTCAACTTTGGTCCCTATACTTATCATATTTCGTAATTTTTTTGTTTAACGTTTCTTTCTAAATTTTGCGAGTTAAAACGGTGCAACGTGCGTGTGTGGTTCAACGTTATTATGTTTCGTTTAACACTTCGTTCTAATTTGCGAGTTAATACGAGTATACGACGCAACGTACATGTATGGTTCAACGTTTTTACGTTATTTTTTCACGTTTAACATAACAGGTTGGTCGCAACGAGCGGGTACTAAGTCAACTTAGTTATTATTTTCTGTGTTTTACGTTACGATCTAATTTCTTCACATTAATACGTGTTGGTTGTTGGCGATGGTGTGACATTGGTACTATTTGAAAAAGTTTTACATGCATACAAGGAAATACACTATTGGATAGAAATCACGTTTCAACGTTTATACGTCTATTTATTTTTATGTACGTGTCGGTATAAATTAAAGTTGATATACATTCGAGGTAAATGTTTTTTGAAAACGAGTAAAGCCAAATATAATGCATTTTTGTGATTATTTTACTCCCCGCCTTCTAAAAAGTTATAGATTATCTCTTTAACCCTCTCGATTAAAGTCAAATATAATGGCATTTTCGTGATTACGTCGTTCGAGTCACTTAGTGTTCTAAATTAGTGTTTTGGTTTTACGCCATTCTCCAATTTTCGTCCAGCCGCTGCAACGCAGCGGAGTCAATTCTAGTTGTGTTATATTTTCCAGCATTATGTTATATTTTGCTCGACATTGTGTCATCTTTATGATCCATTGTGTCTTAGTACAATTCATATTTTTAGTAGGGGTGTAAACCAGCCGGGTTGAGCCCGAGCTCGACTAGGCTCGAGCTCGGCTCGTCATGTTTTTATGAAGCTCGAGCTTGACTCGATTCGAGCCCACTTATTTGAGCTCAAGCTCGGCTCGCAAGTAAAACCCAAAACTCGAGCTATTTTGAGAACAATCTCAAACGAGTTAAAAGTCCAACTCGAGCTCACTTCAATATCGCTTAAACAAGCCAAGCTCGGCTCAAGTTCGGCTCGCCAATGTTATATTAGTATTATATTATTTATAAAAAAATAATTTTTGGCTCAAGCTCGGGTTCGATAACTAAACGTGTTCTATTTCATGCTCGAGCTCGTGAAAACTTGGCTTGTTCGAGCTTTTAACCGAGCCAATAACGAGTAGCTCTCGATCCTCTGAGCTTCTTTGCACCCCTAATTTTAAAAGTCTTACTAGAAGGGGCTGTTTGTTTACCTCTTAATGAGGCTCTTAATGGTTCAGACATCTTACTGATTCAATACTTAATGGTTCAGACTCTTTGTTTCACGAGCAGATGTCTGAATGGTTCAGACATTTGCCCCTTAATGGTTAAGCATTATACAAAGTCTGAATAGTTAAGACCTCTAATCTAAATTAGTTAGACATTTGCATCTGAACGGTTAAGCATCATAATGGCTCTTAAAGATTTTTAACTGGTTCAGCACTTAAACATTCAGATATTACCAAACAACCACTAACTTAATCCATGTTATTGGTACCAATACTAAAACAAACCAAACCGAACATAAATTTGTTCGGTTTTTTTTCCCACAAATCGGATTTGATATACTAAGAAGAATCATAATCGAATTTTCCGTTATTTTTGTTTCCACCACCGCCACCGGAAACTCCATCAACAAACCCTTTAACCACATTCAGAATGACTCGTAGCGGCGATGGTGGTCACTCGTGTATTGGTTTGCGTATTTAGATGCTTTTATTCATCCTCCGGATCTTCTACAGGCGGTCTCCTGACGGTCCCCCACATAATTCTCAGCGTATGCAAATCCCAAAGGTTTTATCCGTTCCCTTTTTATTCATAAATTTGTACTAGGTGTTTTCAAAGTTGCTTAATTTGTGTGTGATGATGAGGCAGTTTGCAATTTCATTTAGATTTTTTTGGCATCCTTAATGTGTTTTGATTTTGAATATCTAGTTTCCAAAATTCAATTGAGTAGTTCTTGAACTGGATGCTAGATTTTGTTAAGAAAATATATGTGTTCACAAACTGTTCATGAACAAGATTTTATGTTCGTGTTCGTTCGTTAAGGAAATGAACTAGTTCGTGTTTGTTTGTTAATTTTAGGTAACGGACGACCATGAACACAAACGAACACAAATAAGCGTTCATGAACATAATATATAATACGTTAATGCATATTAAATATGTTATTTGTTGGAATTTTGAAGTATTTAAGTAAAATATAAATTAAAAGTAAAAACACTAATGAACTATTGAACACAAATGGACATAAACGAACACGTTACCGAACATTCAGGAACATTAATGAAACGAACTGAATTTCTTGTTCGTGTTCGTTAATTGTTCATTTATCAAACGAACAAACACAAACGAACTTCCCGCCAAACGGTTCACGAACTATTTGCTAAACATTTGGTTCGTTTGCAGCACATCACCAAGGGAAACATATAGAGGGAATGATCATAAATTGGCGGATTGTCATATGAAAGTTTTTGTTAATTACCATTATTTTGAACTTTTATAATGTTATTGTTATCTTTTTTTCAAGTGTTTGGGTAATTTTGAACTTATGATCTTTTATAATGTTATTGTTATCTTTTTTTTTTTCAAGTGTTTGGGTTATTTTGAACTTTTGATCTTTTATAATGTTATTGTTATCTTTTTTCAAGTGTTTGGGTAAAGTTGATTATGGTTTTGATTTTATAGGCACTTAAAGAATTATTATTGCAGGATCCATAAGAAGTTGCTATAAGAAAACAGGTAACCGGGTTATCGATATATCTCTTACCTTGCGGATTATCTTATTTGATTGTGATTCTTAAAGTTGCAATAATCACTTTTAAAACACACATCCAAACACTACCTAGTTAGTGATGGCAGATTGAGATAAGACTCTGGTTCCGAGCAAAGGGAGTAAGGATTCGAAATAAGTGATCTTTAATTACAGAATTAATGACAAGGATTCAAATTAAGACTAAAGGATAGCTAAGCTATTATATTGATGTGGTTTAATGCTTGGCTTATTGTTACTCACAAGTAGAATCAATCACACAAGCATAAGAACTAAGAAGATTATTTTGTTCTTGCTATGTTTCTACCAAATATGTTGTTTCGTATTTAAACAATCCATAGTCATTCTTTTTATAGATACCATATAGCTTTATTAATTATACCACCTAAGTCTTAAATCTACAATTTGTGCAAAACTTGCTTAAATATTTTGGTGGATGGTTTTTGTATGAGGTTAATCATCAAAAAGTACTAAAGGTTTGGAAAATGTAGGAATTGTAAGGGTTCGTTACTACGTAGACATTGATTGCACACTTATATATGAAATACCAGGTATTGTAAACATGGTTTGTGCTTTTGAAGTAGACATATGTGCACTTAATTGTTAGGGATCCAGATTTTTCGTTTCTTGCTCACTTTGATTTGGATGTTTTCTCGTTCAGTGTATTTTTATAAATGAAATTACATGTCAGTTGAGATACTTAGCTATGGTATTGTTGCAAATGTTCTACATAACAGTTAATTAGTAAGTAGTAAGACACATTTTTTATCCAATTTGATTTTCAAATTACGCTTTTTTTTTTCTAGCTACTCCTGATCATGATATCTGCCTTGAACTTTTTCAGTCTGTGTAATGTCTAAACAAATCCTCGTCATGAAAGATTGCACAAACATAAGGAAGGAGTCCGATTACTCATGGGAAGTCCTTCAACTTCTTATTCTCAGGTGCGTCTAGCCCATTTGTATCCTATATTAAAGTGTTGCATAAGTGTGGTTTATCCCAATGGCATTTAAAATTAGGGGTAAAATAGGGACATTTCGGTCTTTTTCCCAAGAGGAGGAAAATTTTAAAACTGGTAAATCTGAAAATAAATATTAATGGCACGCGGTGAAAGTAATGATCTTGACTAATATAGACTAGAAAGTTAAAGATATATTTAATTAATTAGTTATATATACATATGTGTGTGTGCTTGTGTATATAGCGAGAGAGGGAGCGAAAGTAAAGGCGATACAAGAGGGTTAAGACTTAAGAGAGCAAAGGCGATACCAGCGGCGGAGTAAACTAGGTAAATTTTTTCTGGATTCATTTTTATTATTATTTCAGTGAAGAGAGTCGTTGATGTCTGATTACAACAAATCGGTTGATTGTCTATTTGTATTTTGTAAGACCGGTGCCAATTCTTGATTTTTATCTGGTATCACAAATCGGTTGATTCTTCAAAAAGCTCACATTGCCCTCTTTTTATCATTCTTTTTGAATGCTTGTCTTGTTGATTTATTTTGGTACCATGGATCTTCAGTGTTTTCCTCTTTTGACAATGAATAATGACTAATTATTATTTTTATATGGCAATGGATTTAAAATTTAATGTTCTATTAAATGCTTGAATTTTGGGGATCAATTTATGGTTGATACATGAGTTTAATTGTTTTAGATTGTTTAATTATTACACGATTCTGATGAGAATTTCAGTGGAGGGTCTTCTAGTGAATCAGTTTCGAATATAAAACCTCTATTGTTTTTTATTTCATGCTAATTGTATATGAAAAGTGTGTATACTAATTCAAGTACCTAAAGATTGTAAATAGTATTTTTTTAATTATTAATTTATTTTATCCTTTTATGAAGTGTTTTAGTTTGGAGATGAAACCGGTCCCTGTCAACCGTGACCCAAGTGTCAAAGAAATCATTAAGAGATTGTTATTTGAATTGAACCACGGGCCAATCAAGGAGAAAGTGGTTAGTTCCGTTGAGCAACCAAAGGATGATGTGCCGCCACCACCACCACCACCACCACGTTTTAGTATTAACCTTTGTTTCCCTAATGAAGAAGAGAAGGAGGAAATTTATCGGAAATACAAGGTATGCTAAAAATAGATTTAAAAAAAAACATGCGATTTTGCACGTGCTAGCATAGTCTTTTAGTATAATACTTTGCTTTTTTTTATGTATGCTGTCAAGATGTTCGGTTAGTTTTTTCTGTAACTTTTTATGCTGTTGTTATTTTGGCTTAATGGACACATAAATACATACACATGATGTACAAATATTTGTTGTTGTGTAGGTTTTGCACCCACCGGCAGTTACTTCGGATGATTACTTCAAAAAGTTAGGGTATTGTTATATCTCTCACATGCCAATTGTTGGTTATTTGTTCTTCACTTAGTTTTTATTTATCTTCATGGGATAGTTATATATTTTTCTCTTTCATGTTGTTGTAGGTTTTTGAGTGGCTATGAATCTTTGATGTATGTTTCGGGTAAGAAGAAGGTATGTATATTTTCTTTATTATATCTTTGGTTTGATAAATGACATTATGGATAAAGGCAATAGTTGATTGAATAACCTCATTCACCGATAAATGTGTTGATTCAGGCTAAGTTTCCGGGAAAATCTCTGTATGCTCTGGGCCGTTCATGGTTCAAGGAAGGAGTCACTAAGGAAGATAAGGTTTTTGTCATGGCTTATTTTCGATATTTTCTGTTCGTTCGGTGGCTTTTTTTTTGTCTGCAAAATGATATTTTCAAGTAACAAAGTGAAAACAACAAAACTGAATAGACTTCATCAGACATTTCCCATGAGTTGATTTTCATATCATAAAGTGTTCAAACTTCTAAGTCACATTGTTGATATGTTTCTTCGAAGGTTATTCATTAATTGTGTTCAAAATACCTCCTTTAAATGTTTTGGCTCTAAATTTGCAAAAGACTGCATGTCACACTTGATGTTTACTCTTATTATGCTTTATGAAACTAATATTAATGTTTCAATTGACAGTGTGTTACCAAAGACATGCACAAGAAGGAGAAGGTATTTTTTATTTTTTTTATATTTCTAATGCAATGTTCGACAAATTTACATTGCATTTCACAAACTATCCTACTATATATGTACATGGGCATTTATACTATATTTTACAGTGTCACAGGAGTGACGATGATGAACTGAAGGGGTACTTAAAAGAATTTGTTGAGCAAGCTAGGGCAGCTAAGGTTCTGGCCAGGTATGTATATATTTTCGTTCTTAAGATCTATTCTTAATTTATACAATCTTTTATAATGTTTTTAATAAAGTATTTGGCTTTTTATTGTAAAAATAATGTTTTTTGTAGTTATAACTTATGTTGAACATCTTACTTATATATAACAGTTTTAAAAAATAGTAAGGAAGGTCGCTGACGGATCAGCCCAACCTAACCCATCTCATCTCATCTCATCCCATCCCATATTATTTCAAGTTTCTTCTAAAAGTTGATATGATTCAAACTGATCCTTTTTGTCATGTTACTCAAACCGCCCACCCATCTTACACCTATAAGTTATTTCTCCTTTTTGTTTGCAGAATGTCTAGATATGCTCATCGTTGTGGAAAAAAGAAGTTTGTACCAAAGATGCTAAGTTTGGATGATCTACTAATGGCATTGGACCAAGAGGGGTAATCGAAGGCATGATGTGGTATCTGTTCTTGAAATGATGTTATGCTCATGAACCTACAATAGGAGCTTTTGTCGGACTAGAGTTTGCATCTATTATGCTGTATATGATAAACTTCAGAAGGATTTTAAGACCTATTTGGGAAATGTTTTAGTTGAAATTGAATCCTTATTTGGATATCTTTGGTTATTTTCTATTGTTTATTAGTTAATTGAGATGTATGATCAAAATGATAGTCATATATTACAAAACTATAAATAGCAACTTAAATCATAAATCATTTTATTTGCTGTAAAAATCTTGATACGGAGCGAGGAGCCAGACGCTATGTGCTAGTAACAAAGTTAACAGAATATGATCAGGTAATCTGAATCTCGGCATGTAAAAGTACTTGATTGGTCATCAAAAGCGTAGCTATAAGAACTCGGACAACCTTCCTTAAAATACTGCGAGTACGTTGTTGGCTGGCACGTGTCAGGATTTTGATACTCCCCGGTGCAACAATATTCAGGCGTCTGATAAGCGGTGCATCCACTCTTGCAAGCCACGGTCTCCCCACCATCCCCTCTCACAATCAAATTTGCTGGACAATGTTGGTTAAGGTCCGCGTCACATCTAACACTTGCGCAAACGCCTGAATCATCATGTGGGAATATGGAGATGGGCATGTTGTAGCCGTCTACAAGGCTCACATCGTAGAAGTCAAGTGGGCTGTCGAGTGTGAACTCCGCTAGAGAAGCTGGCGGTACACCACCGGCACCTCTGCAGTAGAGACCGCTTCCACAGTCCCCGGTCATGCAGGTTCCTTGACCATGACCATCAAACTTGCATCCACTTCGACCCCAAATGCGGCCAGCCCATCGTTCTGGGGTTGTCACGTTTTTTGATTCATGTGGTGTAAGCTGAAAACCACCGTCCATGAGTACAGGCTGCCCACCATTAGGTTGGATGGCTGGCCATATGGTTTTTTGACATCTGTTTTGCAATGTAAAGACTGCTGCGTCAACGCCTGCAACAAAGTAATCGAAAAAAGGAATTATATTTTAAAAGACAACTGAATTAGAGAACTAAAAGTTTATGATTTTATACCTATGGAAGACAGAAGTAAGAGCATAGAGAAGTGTAGAAAAGCCATTAATGAATGAGGGAATGATGTATACAAGTTTTTCTAGAGGCCTTTATATAATATAACAATGCATAGGTATGCAACACAAAGATTGCAGCCTGGTTGCATTTTTTTTTATCTCCTAATTTTTTTTTCTAACTGACTTTAAGTCATCCTCTTGACATTGTATTTTGTACATAGTTTAGCAACCAACCTTTTTATAATCTTTTTTAATATGTCACCTGACACGTGGCATGTTTTGATGCATGACCCCTTTGACCTGTTTATCTTCCAACTATTCTTTTTTCACCTGTTTGACCCGTTAGGCCGTTAGTGATAAAACAGAAGCTAAATAAACCCTTTCATATGAAATCTGGTTATAATGAATGTTACATACGAAAACTAAAGTCTAGACAACCATCGGGCCAAATTCATCATTACTTGTAACAACAATGCCATCACCTAATGGACATTATTCTTTATAGACGTCCCTACATGTTATCCAGCGTCGAGTTCATATCATATTACTTTAAACAAGTTTATTGGAATGTTAACCACAATATTTTAACTCAATTCATTTACTATCTTTAGTGTTTAAATATTAAATTATATGCAACCTAAAGGTACAAAGGCCAGAATAACTCATCAAATGTCTTACAATGTGATTAAGGAAACAATGTTTACTACATCACTAGCATATATTCAACAAAGATTTCATATGATGACTTTAAGAAGTCAATGAAAACCAAAAGTTTCTATCTATGTTTTATAGTTTGACAAAGCACATTAACATCTAGTCACAACATGTATCAAATCAACAATACAAGTGCATTAAACACATTCGAGAATTTCACATATCTACCTCTGAACTTATTTCTTCTTAAGTACGTGCACATAGCTAGCGTTTCAATGAAAATAGTAAAAAATGAAAAAAAAAAAGGAATGGTTGATTTGCTTCTCCCCACTCTTTCTTCAATTTTATCTCTTTTATGATTTTATTAAAAGTGTAAAAATGTGCACATATGCATATAGACAAAAGACTATCAATGCCATATATTTTATAAATACTGGAAGCTATACACATTTTAATAAATTCACATAAATAGTAGAAATTTTAAAATATGAAATATATCATTTTTACCCTTCTTAGTATTACATATATGATATCTCCCTCCCAAACACCTGCTACATCTTCATTCTTATACATATCAGAATCCAACAAGCTTCAATCATCCAAAATCTTCAAGAAAGCTACAAACATTTATTGCAAAAAAAAAAAAAAAAAAAAAAGGAAAAACATGGTGTTACACATATATACACACTCACTTACTAAACTTCTCTTCAAGATTCAATTGCCTCCATTTAAGAAGCCGCGGTTGGCCATTGCAACTGCTGAATAGAAGTTGTAGAAGCAACAATCTGATAACTTAATATGGTAGCAAGAATCATTAAGAATTCAATGGGTTTGTTCAAAGAGGTTAAATTTCCTATTTACTTTAGGTAAATCTGCGCGCGCATCTCCTTGAGTTCTTGATCATGATTTGAACAATCTTTCGTTTGGTTTGGGAGTTTCATTATTTTTTTTTTAAATTTACAAGTGTACATTTTCAATCTATGCACTTATAAAATTGTTACAATAATTAATGTGAAGAAACGGGTATAAAATATCATAATTAATCATTTTTATTTCATTTTCACTCTTGATTTGTGTTTGCATAAGCTAACTGCAGTTGATGGTGGTTTGAAAATGTATAAACATACAAGTATGAATGTATGGCCCATCCAAGCTTCCTTGACCCTTCTTTTTTGCTTTCTATTGATAATTTGATATCGCGTGACAACTGACTAAGACGTGTTAACAAAATGGTCAATAGCATCTGTTTGTTAAGATAATATTATACATTTATACCATCAAAAATCATTTTATTGTTGCAATGAAACTGATATGGAATATGAGGAAATATATACGTATCATTAATAATAACCAAGTGTCAAAGTTAACAGAATATGATCATGTAATCTGAATCTCTGCAGGTAACAGTAGTTAACGGGTCATCAAAAGCATATGTATAAGAAGAAGGGCAGGCCCTCTTGAAAATCTGAGAGTATCTTGTTGGCTTGCATCTGTTGGGATTTTGAAATGGCCCGGTGCAACAATATTCGGGTGTCTGAAAAGCTGTGCACGCGCTCTTGCACGCCACTATTTCTCCGCGATCTCCTCTCACTACCAGGTTCGTGGGGCAATGCAGATTCAAGTCTGTGTCACAACCAACAGTCGGGCAAACACCCGAGTCATCGTATGGGAAAATCGATATTGGCATGTTGAAGCCATCCAAGAGGCTCACATCATAAAAGTCCACTGGGCTATCCAGGGTGAACTCCGCTACAGAAGCAGGCGGTTCACCGCCTGCGCCATTGCAATAGAGATCGATTCCACAGTCTCCAGTGGCGCAGGTTCCCTCACCATAAACATTGAACCTGCATCCGCTTCGGCCCCAAAACCTGCCTGACCATCCTTTTGGTGCTGTCAAGTTTCTTGATTGTAAAGGTTTCAGCTCAAGACCACCTTGCATGAGTTGCGGTTGGCCACCAGAAGCTTGGATCCCCGGCCATACGGTATAATCACATCGGTTTTGCAATGTAAAAACGACTGCATCAACTCCTGCAATAAAAATTCCAAAACATAAGATTTGAAGACAAAACCGAATGATTAAAAACCAGAAAACTTTGGATAGTTACCAAAACAAGACAGAAGTAGAAGGAAGAAATGTACAAAGGCCATCAAAGGAGGGATAGATTGAAGTGTAGTACATGTGTTAGATTACACTCATTTATAGAAAAAACCAAAATATATAGGAAAGTCAAGGTTTGTTAAGATGCAAATCTCATGGTCTTAAAAATTATCAAAAGTGGGAGAACGCAGGTGTGCAACACAAAGACTGCCACCCTCATTTGTATATGTATGGTTGCACTAATGCACTCTTTAGGCTTCTTTGTCAAATCTATCTTATTTAGTTGAAAATTGTTGGTTTATTTCAGGGTATAAAATATGCAAAAATTTAATTTTTGGTTTTGAAACAAAAAATCTACAAGAAAAAACCCTTATAGGGACGACACATGTAGGGACAACACAAGTGCTCTCTATAGATCACCCTATAGAGACGACATGTCGTGTCTATAAGGTTTTCGTGCCTTTTAAGATAGGTTAGCACCTTATAGAGACGACATATCCTCTCTATAAGGTGAAAATAATTTTTTTTTTGCTTTTTTTATTCTCTAGTTTGTTGAATTGGAAACTTTAAAAAAACGTTTTAACTTATAGAGACGACATGTTGTCTCTATAACTTTAAATATTTTTCTTTAAATTTAATTTTATTAATGATCAATATCTATGAAAATTAACAAAAAAACTAAAAATTAAAGTTTAACTTATAGAGACGACATGTCGTCTCTAAAAAGTTTGACTAGTCAAAAATAATTTTAATTCAGGAGGCAAAATTTCCCACCATTCCAAATTTGTTCCGGAAAAAAAAAGTCTAACATATAGAGACGATATGTCGTCTCTATAGGGAAACATAATTTTGTTTTGTTTTTTAGTTTTGGTTAATAAATAATTAAAAAAAGTTTGACATATCGTCTCTATAAGATTTAAAAAATATTAGTTAATAAACATTTCCTTTATTTAGTAAATATTAAGTTTAATTTTTAATTTTTTTTGCACAAACTTGTAGGGACGACATGTCGTCTCTACAAACTCTTCTATAGTAACGACATCTATAGGGACGACTTTTGTGGCCAATAGGGACAAGGCTGTAGAGACAAATTTTATAGAGACAATATGTCGTCTCTATAGGTGAAAAAGGATTATAGAGACAACATGTCCTCCTATAAGCTGAAAAAATGTCGTCCCTATAAGGTATTTTTCTTGTAGTAAACCACCACTAGGATTGCATATGAACCGAATGTTTAGTTAACAATTCGTCAACCGCTTGACGAGAATTTCGTTTGTGTTCGTTCGTCTAGTTAAGTGAACAGATATGAGCAGAGGTTACGTTTGTTCATTTATGTTCGTGAACGTGTTCATTTATGTTCGATAGTTCATTAGGACTTTTTTTATATATTTATTTAAAGACTTTAAAGTTCATACTAATAAAATGTTTGAGAAATATTAGTGTATTATTATATACACTAGGTTGGAACCCCGTGTATTACACGAGTTGAATAAATATTAAGTAATAAAAACATATCTTTAAAAAACCCTTCTATTGCATGGGTTGAAAAAGACAGTTTATTACACGAGTTGAATAAAATGTAATTAATTGAATTAACACATGCAATCGTCAACATATGGCTTTAGAAATTGAATTTTGATGTACTGTTACTTATTTTAACATTTTACTATGTTTTTTTTTTTTTTTTTTTGTTTATTATTATGTTAAAAACACGCGTAAACATTTATTAATAAGCGAAAATAATAAAGGAAATAATTGAGAAAATAAATAAGAGAGAAGAAAAAAATTATGATTTAATATTATTATTTAAAAGAAGAGAAAAACATGAATATTATGATTTAATATTAGAGTTAATTACATAGTTAGTCCCTGTGGTTTGCACAAAATAACAAACTTAGGTACTAATAGTTTAAAATCACCTTCTAGGGTATTAACTTTTCATTTTGTAACGTTTGGAGGTATTAATTTCTAAGGTAATAACATAGGTAGTCCCTGTGGTTTGCACAAAATAGCATACTTAGGTACTAACAAAATGTGATTTTAAGCCTAAAAATAAGCTTAATACCCTCAAACGTTACAAAATGAAAAGTTAATACCCTAGAATGTTATCAGAAACTATTAGTACCTAAACTTGTTATTTTGTGCAAACCACAGGGACTAACTATGTAATTAACTCTTAATATTATAATATGTTTAGCTAATTAATAGGAGAGAGACGGAAAAATAATAGTAAAAATGCAGCAGAGAATGACACATGTCCATAAAAATTATTATTATAAATCAGAAAAGAATCATTTCTACATTTATAATAAGTGATATCAATGTGTTAATTTAAAAAAAAATATTTAAAAATAAAATAAAAATAAAAATTATGAGATTGATGGAGATAGTATCACATAACATTAATTGTAATCCTTTATTAAAAGTTAGACTAGATTTTAACAAGAGTGAGTAAACTGCCATTTTGGTCCCTGTTGTTTGGCCAGTTTTGTCATTTTAGTCCAAATCTCAAACTTTTTACATCTGGGTCCCTATGGTTTGCATTTTGTTGCCATTTTAGTCCAAAATCCAAAAACCCTCTATTTTGACTGTTGAAAACTGATTATTTTGTCCTTTAGTGCAGGGGCATTTTGGTCATTTTGCTTTTCATTTAACATTTTCTTAATTAACATTTTGGTCATCTTCCCCAAATAAATCATCATCATCCCCAAATAAAACCCTAACTGACTCTCACTCTTCTCTCTCTCTCCTCTCTCTGTAAACAACATAACACCCCAAATAAATCAGCAGTAGACTGTGACCACCATCGCCGCAACTCAGACACATTCTTCCCGTATCCGCCACCGCCGCCGCGCCGGACCAACGGATAAGCCGGCGTTCGCCGCGGAGTCTGTTTTCGTGACGCACACGTCTCGTATTCTTCAGATCTATCGTAAAATTCACCTTCTGCACCGTCACAATCGGAGGATCTCACCGGCGACATGCCTCGATCTGAACAGTACTGCTTCCGCATCACGCCGGTTCTGGCTGCCGTTAAAGCGTCGTTGTGACAAAACTGCTGTTTCTTCCGGCAACCGCCACCGGACCTAGGGTTTGAAAACCAAAACGGCGATGACTTTGCTGACGTGGCACTATCATCACCACCGCGAGACCTAGGGTTTGAATTCTCGTTTCGTTTTTTAGATCTGAACAAATTCGATAAGAACGAGAACCGGAATAAACTGTGCTTCTTCTTTTGACATGAATTAGAACTTCCGGTGACAAGCGCTACATCCGGCGTGCTAAAAAAACGTTGATCCGGAAGGATATGATGACGATTCCGATCACTATTATGTTTAGTGTTAATCGAGGAGGTGGAATAATCGGATTTACGTTGACTGATGTATAACGAGAGCCGGAATAAACTGTGCTTCTTCTTTTAAAAAATGACCAAAATGCCCCTGCACTAAAGGACAAAATAATCAGTTTTCAATAGTCAAAATAGAGGGTTTTTGGATTTTGGACTAAAATGGCAACAAAATGCAAACCACAGGGACCCAGATGTAAAAAGTTTGAGATTTGGACTAAAATGGCAAAACTGACCAAACCACAGGGACCAAAATGGCAGTTTACTCTTTTAACAATTTAGGGTTCACAACCTTCGCAAATCGCAACTTTCATAAATTTTTCAATAGTACATGCATCGTGCACATCGTCTTCTCGAGGACTACCGTCTTTGTAATGTAATATGTCGAATTCATTTGAAATTTAACATATGTCCGTTTGTGATTGTTTCTATTCGTTAACTAAAATTAAAAATTAACAAACGAATACATACATATTTGATTTTCTTAATGAACGAATATGGACACAATATCTCATTTGTTACATGTTCATGAACAGTTTGTGAGTACATTTATTTTCTTAATGAACGAACACAAACAAGACGAACCATGTATCTTTCTGCTCTATCAAATGATTCATGTCTATAATTGGTTCAGGGTTCTAAAATAACGAGTTCTTAGTTAACCCATATATATATATATATATATGGTGGGGTTCTAGAGTGAACACTAATGTATTTGCGAACTGAGTAAACAAATATTGGCCATTGATTTACACACGTAGATGGCTAGGATTTAATCATCAAATCGTAAAATACATTAGTGTATTTCATCATCAAATCATGGCCATTGATCTACACACATGTATGGCCAAGATTAGTTCGCTCAGTTCGCAAACTACACTAGTGTTCACTCTTGAATCTAATCATATATATATATATATATATATATATATAGGCTAATTATAAGGAGAAAACCCATTCCAGTTGACTAAACCCTGAAAACTCTCACATGTGGATCAGATTTAGCCACGTTGCTTGTTAGTAGAGAGGAGACAAGGGTAATTTTGACATTTTCTATCTTACATTTTTGAGATTTAAGGTGATGGGTTGGTGATGTGTCTGCACACGCAGACTTGTCACTTTGCTTCTTCAATGCATCTTTTTAATTAATTCATTGTACTTGTAGACTTTTCAACATTGCCTTTTATCTCACATCTTTCTCTCACAACTTTCCTTTTACTTATCTTCCTTTTCATTAATATATATCTCTCATCTTACATCATTTATTCAAACCAGAGAGTTGAGTGAAAGCTTACTCACCATTGAAGAGTATTTGCATTTAACATGGCTGATTCGAACAACCAACAACATCGGACTGTTGCCGGTGGTACGGGGACACTCAATGTCAATGATGATCCTGGTTCACCCTTAAATGTTGTCCCACATAATCTTTCACCTCATTTTGCATTTAATGAAGATGAACATGCATTGTGTGAGAGTAGAGTTACACAAGATCCTGAACCTATTTCTTCAGAGCTTCCAGGTGAGTGATAATTTTTTTTTCTGTTTTATTAGATGTACAGCTTTAAATGCTTGTCTAGATTTTCGTTGGATTCTTGTTGGTTCATTTTTTTTGTTTTTTTTTTTTTCTGTTGTGTAAATTATGGATTTCTTGTTTAGATGTTCATTGGATTTCGTCTTGCTTAATTTTTTTTGGTTTTTTTATGTGTAGCCTCCCTTCTGAATCAAAATGGCCCAAATGATGATGAAGATGTTGTTCAGAATTGTACTTTTACACAGTTGCTATCCACAGGTCATTGTTTATGTGAAACCATGAATTTTTATCTATAGGGTTATTGTAACACCCCTAGTTTTAATGTTTGTTGTTTGTTATTATTATTATTATTATTATTTGTTTTTTTGTTGGTAGAGGAGGGAAAAAAAAAACAGATGAAAAACAAGTTTAACCATTTTTATTTTTATGTAACAAACTTTTATAAAACATGTCGCTACACTTGTATTAAGTTTTTATATTTTTTGGAAGGGGAAAGCATTCGAGATTACATTTTTTGTTTACATAAAAAAAATGCACCAGCATCTACACTTTTTGGCGTCACCAAAAAAATGTACCACCACGTTTTTGTTTTTGCATTTTTGGAAAACGTGTTAAAGTTGTATTTTGGGAAATACAGTAATATGCATCAGTTTGTTAGGTTTCATGTTACAAGTTAATTTGTTTTTTAACCTATACGTGTTATAATTTATTAAACAACACCTTTTTTGTAGGTGTTCATGCGCATGAGGAATTTTATGTTCACCACACACCCAATGGCACTAGAATGTGGTGTCCTAATGTTCCTATTGTTTTAAAGCCTGTTGTTGGTTGTGTATATGAAACGTGGAAGGATGTGTTCAGTATGTACAAGGACTATGCTGTGTATTCTGGGTTTTCTATTCGTAAGGGGCAAACCAAGAGATGGAAGGGGTTTGTCACTCACCAGTACATAAGGTGTACTAAATATTCAAAACCACAGATTAAGCGTAAAACTGATACTTTGGCGCAGTCAACCTTGACTATCAGGCAAAGTAATTTCACAGTGACAGATTGCAAGGCTAGTATACTGGTTAAGTTTTGTGAGGGCAGCTCTATGTGCACAGTGGTGGGGTTCCATGAGCACCATAATCATCCGTTTGTTGAGCGTTTTAATCGTGACCTAAGTAGGATTTCAAGGAAACTACCCTTTGCATCCAAACAGTTTATCCATAACATGAGCTTGAACAGAATTGGTCCAATTGTTTCTCACAGAATTTTAGTGTCCCTGATGGGTGGACATCACAATGTACGTGGCACGCCAACTGATTTTAAGAATTGGAGCCAGTCGGTTAGGCTTTATATTGGTGATCGTGATGCGCAACTTGTTATAGATCGTCTCAAAGAAAGATCTGAGAGCTTACCAGACTTTTACTATGAGTTTGTTGTTGAGAAAGGGCAATTGAGATCGATTTTTTGGGCAGACGAAATTTCCAAGATAAACTATGAGGTGTTTGGGGACGTGTTAGCTTTTGATGCGACTTATCACACTAACAAGTAAGGTTTTGCAAAGTGGCACTTTTTTTCCCTTTAACATATTATTAACTTTTGTTTTTTTTCTTTGTCGCACAGGTACAGCATGATTTTTGTTCCTTTCACTGGCGTTGATAATCATAAACAATGTGTGACATTCGGTGCTGGCTTGCTATTCAATGAAACCACTGAGTCTTACAAGTGGTTACTTGAATCATTTCTGAAGGCACACAAGAAGCAACCAAAGTTAGTTTTGACGGACCAGGACCCTTCAATGAAAGCTGCCATTTCAGAGGTTTTCACAAACTCTCGGCATCGCCTTTGCATGTGGCATATTATGAAGAAACTTCCCCACAAGGTTTTATTAATTTATGAATATCTTTTGAGAAGTTTTTTTTTGTTACATTTTATTAACAGTTTTGTGTTTTCATATGTATAGATTGCTGGAGACCTATTACAAAACTCTGAGCTAAGAGCATTGATGCATCGTTTGGTGTGGAGTATTCACATGAAGCCATCTACATTTGAGACGCGTTGGCAACTTTTGATGGAGGAATATGGGTTACAAGATCACGACTGGTTGAATGACATGTACTCAATTAGGGACCAATGGGTACCTGCCTACTTCCGTGATATCCCAATGTGTTGTCTGATGAAGACTACATCAAGGTGTGAAAGCTCTAACTCAAGCTTCAAGGTCAACTCTTCTAGTGCTAACACACTAGTTCAGTTCATGCTATGTTACGAAACTAGGATAGACAATCAGCGTTACAAGCAACGTGTTGCAGAGTTTAAAACTTCATCTAGTGTATTCATGGACAGTACTGACTTAGCTATTGAGAAGCATGCTTTTGAGTTGTATACACATGCAATTTTCACAGAAGTAAGAAAAGAGATATACAAGGGGAAGCTGTTTTGTTACATTGTAAACACGGAGGATTGTGATGATGTTTGTGTTTACTATGTGAATCAGTTGGACAAACGTAACAATGCAACCAACACATTCACGGTAACATGCTGTATCCTTATAGTGGCATCTTTTGTTTAAGCTTTCATTATGCTTTTTTTCACATATGCTTAATTATGTGTTTTGGTGTTTTTGTAGGTTAAACTTGAGTTGAGAAATCAGTCGGTCTCTTGTTCATGCAACAACTTCATCCGTATTGGATATCTGTGTAGGCACATTTTTTGTGTTTACCGGGTAAACAATATTGAAAAAATCCCGGCCCAGTTTGTTGTTAAGCGTTGGTCTAGGGACGTGCTTCCTAAAAGTTTATTTTCTATTGAGAGTCGATATGGCGTTGACACTCGTCCACAAGCTGCTGCTAGAAGTCAGATTCTTGAGATTGTAACTGAATGTGTAGACGCATTAAGAAGTGATGTTGGAGGACTTTCTTCTTTCGCTGAGCAGATAAAGGAACTGAAATTCAAGTTACTAAATGGAGGACCAGTTGATGACGAAGCCAACAATGATAACTATGCTGCTGTTGAAGAATTGCTTGGTGTTTCTTTAGATGGGGACGTAACTCTCAACAATCCAGACGGGATCAGGAACAAAGGACGCGGCAAACGTCGACGATTGTCTAGAGCATCTCAGGATGGAACGAGCAACTCTGCTGTCAAACCTCCCAAAACACCCAGGCTTTGCCGAACCTGTATGAAGTACGTGACTGGGCATGATTCAAGAAATTGCAAGAAAAAGAAGAACAAGGATAAATCGGGTAACGAGGACGAGGACTCAAGCTCTGCGAGTCAGGAGTCCACTTGATTTGGTATGTATTTTGATGTCTGTGCTGTGCGTGTTTTGAAAACCTTTATGACGCCAGCTTTTTGGTCTCCATTTTAGTGGAGCGCAACTAAACTTTGATCATCTCTTTTGTATTTTTTGGGCTGCCTTTTGAACATGCACATGTTTGCATGTGTAGATTATCTGAAAATCGATGCACATGCATATGTTTGCATGTTAGGATGTATGTGGGTTTGGTATGTAGTATGGTTTTTAGTTTAATGACTATGGTTTAATTGATCAGTTGCATTATGAAATGATATCCCCAATGTTTTGTGTGAGAAGTAAACGTTGCATTGTTTGTTGAGATTAAGAAATAGGTGGTACTTAGTTGGATTATCCATGTTAGTATGCTAATGAGATTTTCGTTAGTATGTACTTGTTGATGTTTGGTTGAAGCTGAGAATTTTCTATGCTATGGATTTTTTGGTTTTGTTTTTACCATGTTACATTTTTTTTTTCCTGAGATTTTTGTAGATTTTTGCTGTGTTGAATCTGAGATTTTTTTGTATCTTATGGATTTTTTGGTTTTGTTTATACCATGTTACATATTTTGGACGTTACATCCATCCTACGTATATAGTTAGTTAGAAAATGACCCATTTCGTTACAAAAACCAGTAAAAAAAAAAATTTAAGCACATATAGTAGTTTGTATTTTTTTTTGTTTTTGTATTTTTTTTTTACAAAACACAAGCCGTTTTTTTCTTAAAGAGATAACATATCTGGATGAAGTAACAACTTTTTACATGGTCAAGTTGTAGATACATTTTTATAGAATACATACAACAAGATGTATCTGATGATGCATTTAATTTGTCATTTACTTTCATATCTAATCACCACCATCCACCCCCAAAGTTTGTTTTTTTCATTATAAATAGTTTCAGCATACACAATGAGTATATCCCCAAAGCATTGTTAACTACTCATCACACACAAAGCATAACAATGCACAAGAGGCCATCCTTGGTTTCCAAAGTTCCGGATGTTGAGGCGATCGATCTCATGCCTGGAAAAAATGAGTTCGTTAATGTCGGGAAGAGACTTCGAAAGTATGCATCGACTCCAGTGAGCGGCGGCGATATTCCTGAAACAAGCCCTCTACCCGCTATGCCCATACATACGCTTAGGAAGATTTTTACTAGTGATGGGCACCCCCGCGGGAAGAGAAGTAGTTGTTGTTCGATCCCAAAGGTGGAACCCGATGTGAAGCCTATGGCGCGAGCAATACCGAAAAACGAGCCTAGTGTTAACCCTACAGTCAAGATAGTCAAGATGGAGCCAAGTGTAGTGCCCAAGGGTGAACCCATTGGGTTTGATACATACACTACCGGTAATGTGATGCCTAACGATGAGCCTAGAATATACCCAACAAAGAGACATGTTGATGATCCCACAACCAGCAATTGGGTTGATGATGTCTCGTGGATGAGTGAAATTGAGTGGGATTCATATTTCCCAATAAACATATCAGTTTCCCCCGTGCCACCAAACCCATGCAAGTGCAAAAAGTGGTTCACATGAAGAAGCTCGAGTAGAAATCAGGTGTTGTTGTGTTTTACTAATTATGTTGTTTTTTAAGATGTATGTATGTTTTTAGGTTAATTAGAAATTAGGTGTAGTATCAGGTTATCAACATTATGTAAGGAGTATTTTATGTGTCTAATGATTTTGTAATTTTTTGTGGTGTAATATCTAATGGAAAAAAAAAACTATCTAGTTTGTGTGTTGTTACTTCTTTGTTGGGATGTATTTTTTTTTTTGTGTGTGTTTTTGGTTATACAAGTAGATATGTGGTAGTAAAACTTTCCCTAGGGGGTAGGCCCCATGTTAAAAAAAAGTAATAAAAAGTAAAAAAAGTAAGAAGTGCATGGACGTGGGTAATGACAAAAGGATATATTTTATACTGGGCCCCACAAATGGTTGGTACATATCTTTATTTTAGATCCATCCTACAGGCTTCCAACTATCTCCATCTCCAACTACCCAAACTCTATTCAAATATATGTTATTGTTATCTCTCTTTTTTCTATACAATTTATCTACCTCTTAAAAAAGATGAAAAGGTGTTCATGTGGGAGAATTGCTACCATCCGGACATCATGGACAGATGATAATCCAGGAAGAAGGTTCTATTCATGTCCATTTAAGGTAAAAAATCCGACCCCTGATTTTAACAAGTAAATGTATGTTCTAATCGTGTTTTATCCCCATTATTTTAATGTAGCCTAGCAACTGCCCTTTCATTGGTTGGGTCGACCCACCGATGTGCTTACGGTCAACTAGGATCATACCAGGTCTTTTGAGGAACATCAACAACCTGCAAGCTGAACTGTTTACCCGTGAGCAAGAAATTTGGAAGAAGAAGAGGGTTATATGGTTACTGATATTAGCGTTAGTGATTGGCAGCTTACTTGTTAGCATTGTTTGTTGTGATTAACAAATCGGTGGTACTTAGTTGGATTATCCTTCTTAGTATGTTAATGACATTTGTAGTATGTACTTGTTGATGTTTGGTTGAATCTGAGAATTTTCTATGTTATGGATTTTTTTGTTTTGTTTTTACCATGTTACATTTTTTTCCCCTCAGATTTATGTAGACTTTTGCTGTGTTTAATCTGAGAATTTTATATGTTATTGAATTTTTGGTTTTGTTGTTACCATGTTACATTTTTTTTTTGCCTCTGATTTTTGTACATTTTTGCTGTATCCGAGTTACATTTTTTTTTCACTGAGATTTTTGTACAATTTTGCTCTATGTGTATTTGATCATCGGCTTTTGTTGAAGGTTGCTTGAATATCTTTTTTTCCCTGACAACGTTGTATGTTTTTTTAGATTTGATCACGTGACTCTTTTTTATTTATTATTTTTTCCTAAAGTGTGTAACTTATGTAAGCTTTTTTTTAAGATATCATCTTTTGGGCCATCATCTTTTTTTTTAAATCATATAATAACGACACAATTTTTTGAATAACATAGATTGGAAAAACATAGATTTAACTCAATAGTTGAGTAGATAATAACTTTAACACTAGATATGGTAAACAACATAGGATAAGAAAAGTAGCCCCTATATTGCATGAGAGAGGGAAAATTGGGGCACATTTTTTTTCACACACATACTAGCAACTTGACGTAAACACCACTTTTTAGTCAAGAAACGATCTTGGAGTGCCATATTCAATTTCAGTGCTGAATGGTTCTGGGCTAAGCTCACTTTCCCACGGGTTGTGGTTGGCCCACGAGACAAGAGTGTTTGGAGAGTAACAAGAGTAATCATCATCTATAGGATCATCTTCGGGATCATCGGTAGTCTTTGGATCAACTGCTGGGGGGTTCTCTTGGGTGGCATTGACTGGTTTAGCTTGGTCAGCGAGCACCACAGATGAAGAGTTTTTGACAGGGGTAACTTGTGTAGTGAAGTAAAATGATCCCCAGTCAACATCAAAAAGTGCCTCATCTAACCACATCTCATCATGTGTTGTTGCTTCAGGTTTAGTGTTAGTAAGGAGGTCACTTATAAGCTTAGCATCCATAGCAAGATTTTCTTCAACAGTTTGCAGCGTTGTCGGAAGAGAAGGCGTGTTTGTGATTTGAGAACACTCTGGGTTGCAATCCGATTTTGGAGTTCAAATGAAAGAGTTCTCCGCAATCGTTTGGTAACCCGTTTTGAGTCAGATGGTGATGTTGGACTAGACATAATAAGGTTGTTTTTTTTCACTTCTTTTATGGTGAACAAGTGATGAAACAAATGTTTACATTTCACCTTAATTTATAGAGAAACAAATGATGTTAGGTGGATAAATTAATTAGATTGTTTACATCAGTTTACATCAACATTAAATGTAATACAGTAACCAACATAGAAGTTAAGTATTTTTTTTGCTGTTTGTTTTTGTTTTAAAGCAATTAACTGGGAAATGTAACATAAGGGCCTGTAACATAATTATATTAGCCATACATATAAGGCTGCCCATACATATAATTATTTCAACCAGTAGCTTTTACATTTGATGTAACAACTTTCTTTAAAGTTTGTCATATAATATTAAAGTTTTGTACTTTTGATTCTTCCCTCCTTTTTTGTTCACCCAACGTGATAGGTGTATATATATTTTATTTTATTGTTATTACACCAAAAAGAGACAATTGAGATTAATTAAATGCTTGTACTATACTTATCAAATCATGAGAGAGCTACTGATGCATGGGGATAAGATAGAGATAGAAGTTGACATTTTTTTCTTTTTCATTATTTTATGATTTTTGATTGCTTCGTGTAAAGATCATTTGAGACTGTACTTTATGCTTGCTTTTTCTCCAATTTAGATTCCCTATACTGGGTGATTTATATCACATTGTACTTTCTTTTTGTTTATATATATTATTATAATTTTAATCGGTACTATGATATATTTCTTGCATATGGTGTTGGTATGTGTGTATTTTTGGTGCAGAATAGATTTGACACTTCCAAGTTGGCAGCATTAATTTGTAAGACTCTACTTTTTTTTTCTTTAAAAAAAGAGTAAACTGCCATTTTGGTCCCTGTGGTTTGACCAGTTTTGCCACTTTAGTCCAAATCTCAAACTTATTACATCCAGGGCCCTGTGGTTTGCATTTTGTTGCCATTTTAGTCCAAAACTCCAAAACCCCATTTTTTTTACTGTTGCAACCTCCTATTTTGTCCTGTAGTGCAGGGGCATTTTGGTCATTTTGTTTTTCATTTAACATTTTATTAATTAAAATTTTGGTCATCTCTCTTCTCCCAAATAATCATCATCAGCAGCAGAATATCAAGAACATGTAGAATCAAGAACAGATCAAAACAGCAGCAGATTATTAGAACATCATCATCAAGAACATCATCATCATCAAAACCCAGAAAATCCAGAAAATCCAGAAAATCAAAAACATCATCATCAAGAACATCATCATCATCAACCCAGAAAATCCAGAAAATCAAGAACATCATCATCATCAACCCAGAAAATCCAGAAAATCAAAACCCAGAAAATCCAGAAAACCCATCATCAAGAACATCTGTATCTTCAAGAACATCATCATCATCAACAGCATTTGATTAATTCAGCGAGATTTTAATATTAAACGAATTAATTTTCGTGCATCCAAAGGTAATTTTCAGATTTTCAGTTTGTTTACTTGAATCATCATCACCTAAACAAATCCAATCAAAACAGCATTAAATTAAATGAGATTTGAACAAATTAATTGTAGTGCTTTGAACAAAAAAAAAACCCAAATTAAGAACTCAAAGTAAAAACCCAGATCAAGAACTAACACAAGGAATCAACTCCAGATCAACAACCTCCACCTCCACCGCCATGACCCCCACCGTCACTTCCTTCTCCCCTTTCAGCCGACGACCAGAGCCAGCACTCCGGCGCCTCGTTTTGTCGGTGACGATCCCACACAACGATCCCTCAATCCCCTCTTCTCCTTACACTCTCACACCCACACCCACATGCCTCCATTTCTGCACATATGGCCAGCCACCACCTGCCACTACCACCACCCCCTCTCGCTGCCAAGCACCACCACCACCGCCGCAGTTCTTGGCGTTGTCGGAGACGGCACCTTCGTCTGCCGCCGCTGTCGTGCCCATCTCTCTCCTCCGATTACTCTCTCCTCTCTGTTTGCGTCGTCGCAGTACGCCACCACCGTGGATCTGGGTGTGAGATCTTCATCTGGATCGGTACTGTGAGGATGTTGAATGATTTTGGGGATAATAATGATTTATTTGGGAATGATAATTAAGAAGATGTTGAATGATTTTGAAGGTTTTCGTTGAATGATTTATTTGAAGGTTTTTGTTGATTATAAAAGTGATTTTGAGGAGTGATTTTCGTTGAATGATAATTAACAACTGTATATGTATATATATCTCGCCGCCAACAGTCAAAGGAGTGATTTTCTATAATTAATATTGTTTTAATTAATTAAAAGAATAAATTAAAATGACCAAACTACCCCTGCACTACAGGACAAAAAAGGACCTTAAAACAGTCAAAAAAGAGATATTTTGAGATTTGGACTAAAATGGCAACAAAATGCAAACCACAGGGCCCTGGATGTAATAAGTTTGAGATTTGGACTAAAGTGGCAAAACTGACCAAACCACATGGACCAAAATGGCAGTTTACTCTTAAAAAAATGCCCATAAAAATATTTTAACTAGGAGTAATATATGTTGTGTCTGCCCTATATGCTGTTACATTTTTTTTTTGTACTGGTGTTTGTAACGAAACAGGTAATTTTTGTATTGCTTTTTTTTTTGTAACAAATTAGCTTGTAATGATACTTACGACTGTTTCCCGCTAATTATTACAACAAATAACAGAGATATTAGACATAATATTCTATTAGATTTTATTCATTGTCAAAGTGATTAAAAAAGTTATCAAACGAAAATATCGCATTTTTACACTTTTTTTACTACATCTTATTGTATGCTATTCAAATTAAATTATGTTAGTCAAACTTTCCATTAGTGTACTTATGGTTCGCCAAAAGTTAACATTAAACATACATATAAAGACATTTGTTCCAGATCAACGACATAGTTTAATAGTGAAATACATAGACAGGCAACTGGCAAAGTACGAGTTATATTGTTTAAGGTGTCCACAAAAAACATAATACTAGCACCAACTTACACTGATAATGCAGCCTCGCGAACCTTTTCCTTCATTAAATTCACATTAGAGAGTAGCATGCGTGTAGTGAATTTTTTTCGGAGGGCAAGAATCTCTTTTTGTTTTGTCTTCCAGTGGCTGCTAAAACCACATTCAAAAGGTTCATTGATGCCGTTAAATTTCTGCATGTGCTGCATAAGGAATACCGCACTATCCATTGGATGCGCAGGGGTCGCCCATTTGATATCACACCTCTTAATCTTGGCTGCTGCGATTTCATCTTTTGCCGGATGTTCGGAACGCTCCAAATAAGCGTCCATCATATGCTTCTGTTAAAAAACAATATAGTAATCAATTTTGGTATGAGTTATTGTTTTTTCATCTTCAAGTTTACAAGAAAAGAGAATGACTAACCACTTTGTATGGTGTATCTTTAATGTAGTAATCTTGATGATCCCTAATGCCAACTAAGGGTGTGCGATCAGGCCTGTGGTCTATGACGGTTATTGCGCCGTTTTTCAGATCGAAAACAATCAAGTAATATTGATCATTCTCTAGGATTGGAAAGAAAACCATTTTAATCGCAATGAACTCAAATGCGCCGGCATCCGTCATCCTTACGCTGAACGTTTTCATACGTTCATCATCATCACAAGCAGAATCTGTCAATAACCAGCTGTCCTGTATTTTTTTTTTCAAACAAGATGTGTCAATAAGCTGGTGCAAGACCCGAATTCCAATAATTAAAAAAAGTCTTTTAAATAGGCAAGCTGGTTGAAGAGCCAAAAGACTTAATAAATTCAAAATCATAGACAAAGATCAAACAATATAGTATGAATACTTACTATCACACTTGTTTTAAAATAAATACGCGTCAAGCAGCCGTCGGTTCTTTCTAGTTCTTCATAATTCATTAAATCTACCCAAGCATCAACCACATCAGAGAACACCTTCACTTCCTCCCTCAATGTGCGCATCAGCGTCTTTGTGATTTCGGTGCCGTAAATACTCTTGAATATAATATCTCTATGTAAGACAATGTTAAATTTATAAATTAAATTCTGGATATAAAAAATCTACGAATACTATGTTTTGCTTATATTTTATATAACTGAACTTACTCAGCAGATTGACCAAATTTTCTTGTTTCCCCGCTAGACGAAGAGATGACCATTTTCTGTGGCCTGTATGTTGTTTATGAAAAAACGTATGCTGTTATACATTTAAAAGAAAATAGTGTAGTCGAAAAAAAAACATTCTATTTGGAGCAAAAGATTCCCTAATCTATATGTAGCAAAGCTTTGTTTAATGTAACAAGTAGTATTCTATAATTTAAACGGAATCTTACATTGAGTATTTGATATTGAACAGAAAATCCCATATATGTTGTTCTTCCGATGTAACTTCAATTTCTATTTCGTCATCATGGTCATCACATGACATGTTGAACCTACCAATTGGTTTTATTCGTTTTGATTCAAGTTCCTTTACCCAAACGTTACTTGTGATATCATTTTCAGCCGCTCCCTTGCCTGCTTATTTTTTTTTTTTGTTTGTTAGTATTAATAAAAAAATCCTAAGTATATTATAATTTTTGAATGAAGTTAAAAACATGTAGAACTTACCATTGATTTTATTCTTGGTCTCTTCTTCTTTTGATTTTTTATCTTCTTGATTCATGGCATTACTTGTTTCATCGACATCAGCACCTGCACATTTTTTTTTTGGTTTTTATAACTCTGATATCTGTTGTGTACAGAAATAACACATGTTACGGTTTTTTATTTTTTTATTTTTGGAATCATGACTTACCTAGTTCAGTTTCTTGTGTGAGTAGGTCAAAGGTAGGGCCATCAAGCAATTCTTGCATGTTTTGTGTTTCGTTGCTGCTGTCCAATTCTATACATTTACATGTACACATACATGTATGTTTTAGTTTTTTCTGTATTATCGGTTCTTCTTAAATTTTGTACACATGTAACAGGTTATACGTGACTTTATATAATGCTTGAATGAAACAAAAAAACATGTACAACTTACTTGTCGGTCTAGCTTTCTTCTCTTGATCTTTTGCCTGATTTTCTTCGTCGCGTGTCAGTGCACATGCGCCATTTTTTTGTGTACTAGCTGGTGAACCTGGTATCTTCTCTTGTGTTTTGTCACCCTCACCCCCATCTATATATATGTTACGTTTAGTTTGCATTTTAGGACATACATAAGGTGGTTAACCTTACTTTTGGCTGATTACTTTGTATTACTTTTTTACGTTATTGTTAATTAAATCATGTTACATTTTTTTTATTTGCAGAAAAAATGTAACATTATGTAGGGCTTACGTTATTGTTAGTTAAATCATGCTACATTTTTTTTATTTGCAGAAAAATGTAACATTATGTAGGGCTTTTTAACGGTGGTGTTATGTTTGTAAGATTAAATTGATTGAATCTAAGTAGGTATGTAAAAAAGTTCATACCATCAATGTTTGCCACTTCAGCTGCAGTTGTGGCATAATCTTCATCTTCTGCATTTGAAAAAAAAAAAACTAATTAGTTACAGTTTGTAGTAAAAGTTAATACATATTTAAGGTAGTGATTTATCCGTCATTCGTATTACCTTCTGTGTAATCATTTTCGGGGTTTTGCACTGTCTTCTTGAGAGACATGAGGACCCTGGCAATTTTTTTCTGTGGTGTATCAGGCACCAGCCATACCCTTGTTTTCCTTGAGTGAACAATTTTCTCATACCGTTGTATCAATTTCTTAACTTGCTCATTCTGTGGATGAGCATTAAACAACACATCTAATTTTGTTTGGACCGTTATCTTTTTGGCTTCCATGACATCCAAATGTTTTTTAATAGATTCAATCTCATTCTACAAAGAAAGTTTTAAAATACGGTTTGTAAGTAATGTTGAAAGAAGATAATTATTTTGAAGCTGGTTATGATTAGTAATCTTACATTCAGAACTTCATCATTAACTCGTAACTCAGTTTTTCTTGAATCCCGTTTAACCACAGCAACTTCATGCAACTTGCCTCTTCCCAAACCACCTGTTTTTATCTCCAATCTTTCTCTCTTTTTCAGTTCGTATTTATTCCAGAATACGATTGGGTTGATTGACCGGTCCACTTCAAGTCCGGTGCATTTAACTCGGTCGACGTACAGCAGCTGTGTAATGAAAAAAAAAACAATTGAAAGTGGTAAGATAACTAAACAAATGTTGTATAGCTATATTTTTAGTAAGTTTTCTTACAGAAAACACTTACAGCCAAAAGTGTGAGTGGCCCGGAAAATGGAGAATCAGGATCACACCTCTTCCATCCATCTTTACACGATTTAATTTGCTGAATGACATAGGCACACCAATTGATTTTACTGAAATCTGTATCTCCAGTAAAAGTTTTCAAAATCCACTCTTTCATTCGCCCATTTTTGTTACACTCAACCATGACGGTTAAGAATAACATCAGGAAGTCCAGTCGGAAATGAAAACTGTTCGCTTCATCACTTGTGAGTATAGATTGGGCCAGGTTCGTCGGTGCCACAAATCGTTTACGATATCGTTTTCTCCATGCTTCAACAGCAACATCAAGCTTTGAATATGCTCGTACAGTTTGCATGTCTATGCCCTTCTTAGGAATGCCTAGAAGGTCATGGACTGACTGAACATCAACATCTATTGACCCACATGGCATTTCAATAGCCATTTCTTCTGGGTTAAAGTGGTCCACAACATAGTGTGCAAGTTTTAGAGGTATCCCACTGATGTTGAATGACAACATTTTTCCAAAACCCATCATCTTAACGTCTTCTTGTTGGTTCCTCGTTAGAGACTTGATGCATTTGAACAACTGCATAGGTGACGAACGTGTTTTTAATTTAGCCCACTTATGCGTCGTTTTTGCGTCTTTGGCACTTCGGGTTTCCACCCGATCATGTTTTACTTTTTTTGTTTTTTTTTACACCAATTGCATCCTGTATTGGCAGAGCTGTATCTGCAGTCATCTGTGAGTCACCATCTGCTGAAACTAAGATAACAACTTTTGGTTACGATTTTCATATTTTATAAAGAAGGAAAGTAGTAGTGGGGTGTGTGTACGTACTTATTAGTTTCCTTTTGACATTTTTCTTTGGTTTACTTTCCTCACGCCATCGCTGAGCTGTAAATATACATTTTTGTAAACAATTAGCATTAAAGTACCGAAGCCAAGTATCGAAACATATATTTATTTAGATTCCCAAAGATCATGTCTAGTACAATTTTGTACCTCCTCTCGTACGTGTTGCCGGCCCGTCCTGATCGCCGTCGCCTTACCAATGTTTTACAAAGTCATGTACACAAATATTAGATTCAAGAAATATATAACCAAAAGTTCCATACATTAAAAAATGTACCTTTTTTTCCTTTCTCAATGTTTTCCATGGGGGTGTCCAAGTCACTATTTGGTAAAACTGAGGCACCATATTTGTTTTATTATTTATATAAAACATAACTATAAGACAATCAAAGGAAAAAAAAATGCTTTTTACGTACTTATTAGCTTTCTTCTGTGTACCTTCTCGTCACAATGTGCTTCCTTAACTACATTTGTACAAGTTTTATATAGATCACGAACTATTAACAACCTTTACAAAATATTTCTTAAAAAAAAAAGACTAAATTTAAACCTTTTTTAGCTCCCCTTGTCCGCATTGCTGGTCCGCATGTATTAGTATCCGGTGTCACTGTTTTTAGAAAGTTTACGTAAATTAGACAATAACATGACAACAAACATGTAATGAATTCAAAGTAGTTACGTACATATTTGTTGCCTGTTTTTGCGCTTCTCAAGCACCGGGGTATCACGAACCTTTTTAGCTGCATTTTTTATTTGTAATCAACATCAATAAAGAGGCAGTCAATATATGGTCCACATGACTTTTATAATCTGTAAGCATAGTTGATCACAGGTTTTGTAATTTATAAGCACCTGTGGTCATTTTTTTTTGGTTGGATTTGTTTTTGCTATCCTTAGCTGTTACAACGGATTACTGCAAAGTATGAGATAAAGAGGCAGTCAATATATGGTCCACATGACTTTTATAACAAACACAAATGACCAGTAGATAACAAATATAGGACCCCAATCACCAGTAGAAAAAACAATGCAACTACCAGAAATCAACATTCTTCCCGCATTTTTATGATTCTATTTTTTATTATCCCCAAACTTTTCATTTTTTTTACCATTTCTCATTGTGTATAGGTAAACAAGTACACACTATCAGTGTAATTTTTTTTCTCAATCTAAATTAACCCACAAATCAGCCCCCCCCCCCCCACCCCCAATTGATCATGTGTTCATCCCAAAAACCCCTAATGCTACACTGTCATTAACAAAAAGCCAGATGTATGAAGAAACTGATCACTTTGAAAACTCTTTTAAAATTTTATAGTCTTTATTTTCACACATCCCAAATCTGTATCTCTAAAAGAAAATTCATAACTAGCTAAAATTTTCAACTTTCTTTTTAACAAGTGAGATTATTTAAAGCAAACAAAAAAAACCCTAACGGTAACTGTCATTAAGAAAACCCAAATGGTTATAAAGCAATCCAGCATTTTGAAAAGTCTTAAAAAACCCTAAAATCTCTATTATAAAACTCCCTATTTCTGAATAGCTAAAACAAAGTTAGTGATTTTAGTCAACAAAGTAGCGACGCACCTGAAACCCTCTCGTTTTTAGCCTTTTTTTTTCCGGCGGTGACCGTTGAAATTCTCCGGTGATTGTTGAAATTCTGCGTCGATTGTTCAATATCTTAACAACCTTCTCACTCGATTTATGCTTTTTGTCTGCATATTGAGGGGGTTTGATGATGATTATGAGAGAGTGAGAGTTCGGCGACTGTTGAATCAGGATCCGTCGACGAAGATTACGTGAGAGAGTAAGTGTTTCGGTGGTGTTGAAGTTAACCGTTTGATGAAGAAGATGAGAGAGAGTGACTCTCCGGTGATTTTAGGGTTAATTAGAGAGGGTTTGTTGAAGACTATGAGAGAGTTTTAGGAAATTTTGAAGAATATGAATGAGGGGTTGGGAGTCTCCGGTGTATTTTTTTTTTTTTTTGAAATTTGTAGACTGATGTAGGGTTTTAGATTAGGGGTAATGATGTAAGATGATGTAAAGTTTCTTACACACCCATGCAGACCTTTGTCTGTTCTAAGAGATTATATTAAAGATTTCCGATATTGCCCTCAACGTACATTTAATGTATTAAAAAAAAGACACAAAATCCATTAATGGCCAAAAATCGATCTCAGCCATCCATCAAGGTTAATCAATGGTGATTAATGGGTTTTCAGGGTTTAGTCAACTCAACCGGGTTTTCAATTTATCCTTGCCCTATATATATATATATATATACCTATATATATATAGGGAGCCGCTAGAATGAGAACCACCACGAGTTATGAGAACCACGAGAACCGCGACCCGCGGGTGGCCGTTGACCACGAATTTTTTTTTACACCTAGATCCGTATATTTTAGGACCGGGTGTAAATTTTCGGTACAAACGGCGCGCCCGAGGGGGTAGTTTTTTACGCCCAAAGTTTGGTAAAAAAAAAAATTAAAAAAATTAAAAAAACCCAAACTTTGGGCGTAAAAAACTACCCCCTCGGGCGCGCCGTTTGAACCGAAAATTTACACCCGGTCCTAAAATATACGGATCTAGGTGTAAAAAAAATTTCGTGGTCAACGGCCACCCGCGGGGCGCGGTTCTCGTGGTTCTCATAACTCGTGGTGGTTCTCATTCTAGCGATCCCCTATATATATATATATATATATATATATATAGGGAGGGGCTCATGCGAGAACCACCCTTATTGTGAGAACCTAACCTAACCCCACCCCCCCCCCCCCCCCCAAAACCTAAACCCCCCCCCCCAAGCTAAAATGCTAAAAACTAAACCCCAAAAAAACCTAAAAAAATCTTTAAAAAATCTAAAGAAAATCTAAAATTTTTTTTTTTGAATTTTTTAATATTTTTTATGTTAAAATCGCTACTTTTAAAAGCAAAAAAAAAAAAAAAAAAAAAATTTTTTTTAAAAAAAAAAATTAAAAAAAAAAAAATTTTTTTTTTGGCTTCGAAAAGTAGCGATTTTTTTATAAAAAATATTAAAAAATTCAAAAAAAAATTTTTTGTGTGATTTTTAGCTATTTTTAGGCATTTTTGGTGTGTTCACATTGGTTCTCGCGGTTCTCACAATAAGAGGTGGTTCTCGCATGATCTTCTCCCTATATATATATAGTGTAAGGTTCATTTGAGAACCATCTTTAAAAAAAACCTAACCCCCACCACCCCCACCCCCCAAAAACCTAAACCCCCATCCAAGCTAAAATGCTAAAAATTAAACCCAATAAAACCTAAAAAAAAAACACAATTTTTTTAAATATTTTTAACATTAAAATCGCTACTTTTAGTAGCAAAAATTTTTTTTTTTTGATAACGAAATATAGCGATTTTTTTTATAAAAAACAGTAAAATTTTTTTTTTTTTTTTTTGTGTTTTTAACTATTTTTGGTTGTATTCAAATTGGTTCTCGCGGTTCTCGCAATAAAGGGTGGTTCCTAACCGATCCTTCTCCTATATATATATATATATATATATATATATATATATAGGGAGATGATCATGCGAGAACCACCTCTTATTGCGAGAACCGCGAGAACCAATGTGAACACAACCAAAAATGCTTAAAAATAGCTAAAAATCACACAAAATTTTTGTTTTTTTAATATTTTTTATATAAAAATCGCTACTTTTCGAAGCAAAAAAAAAAAAATTAAAAAGTTTTTTTTTTATTTTTTAATTTTTTTTTTGCCACTAAAAGTAGCGATTTGAGCATAAAAAATATTAAAAAAAAAAATTTAGATTTTTTTTTTATTTTTTTAGATTTTTTTAAAGATTTTTTTAAGTTTTTTGGGGGTTTAGTTTTTAGCATTTTAGCTTGGGGGGGGGGGGTTAGGTTTTTTTGGGGGTTTTAGTTTTTAGCATTTAGCTTGGGGGGGGGGTGGGGGGGGGGGGGTTAGATTTTTTTAGGTTTTTTTTAGGTTTTTTTAGCTATTTTAGGTTGTGTTCACATTGGTTGTCGCGGTTCTCACAACAAGGGTGGTTCTCGCATGATCTCCTCCCTATATATATATATATATATATATATATATATATATATATAGGGGAAGGTTCAAATGAAAACCACTAGTTAACGCGAAAACTCGAAAACTAACTAAAAAAAAGCCTAAAAAACACACAAAAATTTTTTTTTTTTTTTTTTGCAAACCAAATTTCGCAGGTTTTTATATATAAAAAAAAAATTTCAAAAAAAAAAAAAAAAAAAAATTTTTTTTTGTGTAGTGCACATGTGTAATACTACACATGTGTATGTGTACTACACATGTGTATTATTACACATGTGCACTACACAAATTTTTTTTTTTTTTTTTTTTTTTGAAAAAAAGTTTTTTTTTTATATATAAAAACCAGCGATTTTTATTAAAAAAAAATTGAAAAAAAAAAAAAAAATTTTTGTGTGTTTTTTAGGCTTTTTTTAGTTAGTTTTCGAGTTTTCGCGTTAAAAGTGGTTTTCATTTGAACCATCCCCTATATATATATATATATATATATATATATAGCGTGAGAGTTGGCTCAAAGTCCATTTTTCCTACAAAGTGTAAAAAATCATAAAATAACATAATGTTAACCATAAAACATACTCAAAACCCACAAATAACATTGTGGAGATTACTAAAACACCATATTTGTGGGTTTTGTGTTGTGTTTTGGATGATAAGGCTTTAATTATCAAATGACTAATATTAGTGTGTTTTATGTTGATTATTGATGTGTGCAAAATCTAACATATAAATCAAATCAAATTAGGCATAAACTAACCCATATTTAGTACTAATGTTGGAAAAACGTGTTTTTGTCTTCTTTTTGAATTTACAGGACCAAATGAACTTAAACGAACAAAAGGAGCAAATAAGCACCCAAAACTAATATAAATACAAGAGTAAATAACAAGTTTTGTCCTTTATGTTTGTCCCAAATTTCATGCGTTGTCCTTTACCTTTAAAATTGATGAGTTTTGTCCTTAACGTTTCAAAATCCTGCACGTGATGTCCTTTAGGGCAAACCCAGTTAATTTTTTTTGTTAAATCTGATCATGTGCAACTTCAATTGAAATTTAAGTATGTTACCATCAATGGGTGAAGAGAGAGAAGGTTATGGCGGTGGTGGTGGTGGAGTTGAATCGGGGCACCTACCGACGAAGATCTGGGTCGAAAAAAGTGGTTGTGGGAGGCGGATCAGGTCAGATCTGCTGGTTGTTGTTGAAGTCGAGTTAAATTGCCGGCGGTGGTGTTGTCTTTTTAGTGGCGGTTGCTGGATGTGGTATTGAAAGCGGAAGGAGGAAGATAGATGAAGAAGGTGTGCGTGTTTAGATATACATATACATATATATAGGGTTTGAAGGAATTGAAAAGAGTTTTGGAGATATGTCTGTCAATTGGGAAGACGGTGAATGGTTCGTTGTTGGCTACTTTCACGACGACTTTGTGGGTGGAAGATGGTGGTGGCAAGTGGTGTTTTTAGAGAGAGAATGATATAAGAGAGAGGTGGGGGAGAGTGACTAAGTGGAGAAGATGAAGCTTTATAAATATATATTTAATATTTTTATTGAAAGGGTAAAAAGACAAATTTTCCCTTATGTGGGGTCTATGTGACCAGATTTAAGATTGAAAATTAACTGGGTTTACCCTAAAGGACATAAGGTGTAGAATTTTGAAACGTTGAGGACAAAACTCATCAATTTTAAAGGTAAAGGATAGCGCCTGAAATTTGGGACAAACATAAAGGACAAAACTTGTAATTTACTCTAAATGCAAAGAAAAGGAATAAACATGACATGCCCGACCCCTCGGCAGCATCCCCAAAGTAAAAACAAAGAATCAGAAGACTGAACACGGGGCCGTGCTCAGCTGAACACGGGGCGTGGTCAGAGTCCTGCACAAAAGTCAAACCTGTAGAAGCTTCCACGCCCACCACGGGGGCATGCCCAACTCAGCACGGGGCTTGGTCACCGCAAAGGTACCCAGAATCTTGCCAAATCTTGATAGTACAGATACGAAGTTGACCACGGGGCTGTGCCCAGGCGACACGGGGCCGTGTGGGGCCCTCTGCTGACACTTGCAATTAATGAAAGAAGAGAAAAGGCTGGCCACAGGGGCATGCCCACTGGACATGGGGCCGTGGCCTGAGTTCTATGCAGGCTATAAATAGGGGTGCTTGGTTCACTTCAAAGGCATCCCTTGGCTAACCACTACTCTCCCACTTTGCCACCACTACAACACCAACACCCACAACCATCATCCATCTTTAGAGTGTGTAGTAGTCTCGGGATACAAGATTGATAGTAAGAGTTCTTGCCAATCAAAGGCCATGTTTGGTTAAGCCTCTTACATCACTTGGTGAAGACAAGTCTTTTATGTATTACTTTTTATTTTTAATCTTTCGGCACTTTTTATTTGGGTTTGTATTAATGACTTTAATAACTAGTTTCTTATGTTGAAGGTGAATTCTTCCTATCATTTTTCTGTGGTGTCTTGAAGTTACTTTACTGTCTATATAAAGTAAAAGATTGCATCATTCATGTTTTTACGGTCTATATAAAGGCATGTTGACTACCTGGTCGGGGGTTAGGGGAATGGTTTGGTAAGGTTCTTGCCTTGTTCAGTGTATAGATCCTGCAAGGATCTGGTTCAAGCTTACTAGGACCTCCTTCAATACCCACTGGTATTGGATGGCGGTGGTGCGAATAGCTTGAATCCCTCATATGTAAACTACTATTAATACATTAAACCGGCTTCTTGGGATTGTATCCTTGCTGACTCAAATCACTTAGCCGAGGGTAACGTTACATTCAAAAGAGTGGCCTACCACTTTTCGCATTAATAACTTACTTAATTATCTTTCAATATTTCGACCCTTTGGGATTGTATCCCTGCTGACTCAAACCACTGGGTTGAGGGTAACGTCACCTTCAAAAGAGGGGCCTACAACTATAACTAAGATAATCTCTTAAAAAGTCTGAAAGTGCGATAACCATCAAAGGATACATTAAAGGCAAGTCGGATCCAAGTGATTCATCTTGTCAATCTGTTTTTATTTTATTTTATTTATGCATTTTTAGTTTTTAATTTTAAAACTTTTCTCAAAAAGTTAGATTGATTAGACATTGAGGATAAACCGGTACTAAAAGCTCTTGTGTCCTTGGATGACCTTGGTATCTTACCAAAGCTATACTACGCTCACGATGGGTGCACTTGCCCAAGTATGTGTTTAGTGTTAGTAGAATATCGTGTTTTATAAATTTAAAACTTAACTAATGCTTAAAATGGGCTTAAAATATCAATAAAAATATATTACGCTTTGCACACACCAATTATCATGTTGTGTTTTATATTCATAGTTGTACGATTGTGTGTTTGAAGTTTTTAAGGACTGTTAGGGTTTGGATATTGTGTTTTAGTGATATTCACTATGTTATTTGTGTGTTTTGAGTGTGTTTTATGGCTGAAATTGTGATGTTTTATGATTTTGTATTCTTTGTAGGAAAAACGGACTTTGTAGCCGAACCCCACCCTATATATTTTTATATATATATATATATATAATATTATACTATACAATGTACATATGAGAAAGGGCTGTACAATATTCTTTTTTGATTGACTGCTGGGAAGATAGAACCAATTGGTGGATTTTATATGGCACCACTAATTTCTTTTATTTTTTCCTTATGGTTTCCTTTTGTTTGTGTTTATATATATAAACACCAAGAAACATCAAACACAAATTTATTAGTGCTCTAGTGGTGTTTGGCACTTTTTCTATTTATGGCCTACTTTTATCTATCTATGCAATTCTTTCTTTTTACCATATTATTTATCTAGGGTGTGCATATTCACACACAATAATTTCCATTTTCACACCCTTTAAAACGCCTCGTATAGGCCTAGACAGGGTGTCTAGGGTCTTTAAGACGCCTCATCTAGGCCTATACGGGGAGTCTAGGGTTTTTGTCTCTGACCAGACAAAGAACCTCATACAAAGTCAAATCAATCACATCAGACTAGAGAAAGACGCCTCGTCTAGGCCTAGATGGGGCGTCTTGAGAACTGATTTTACTATCTTCCAGGCATGTGACTTAAAGTAATGTGGGACGTCTAGGGCTATACGAGCCATACATATTGGAAATAAATAGTGACATGCGGAGCATTCTTCAACCATCCATCGTTCTGCTTCTTTGGACCGAGCTTCTTCTTTTAATCACTTGCGAGGTGCTGAATTGTCATTATACTGGGACGGCGACTATGTCTTTGGGCTGTATTCTGGCGAGTCATGGGTGCCCGAAACCATTCCGGTAACAGTTATTAGCTTAACTATTTTAATTACTTGTTGTTTTAATTATTTACTAATGATAATACTGTTTTTTGGAGGAGACTGGCATTCCCGATTCTAACGAGCAAGAGGAGGTTGTGTCTAGTGTACAAGAAAAAACAAAACAGACTGTTTCTAGATTTGAATACGCATCCCCCTGTTGATGAAACATCCCTTGTAGATGACTCATACCATGCTGATGAACCATGTTATCCGGTGCAACAAGGGTATCCGAATTATGGATACGGAGGAGACAGTGGTCATTAGCAATTCATTTCCCCGAGCAATCCCTACGTTCAACAAAACTATCCGGACGTTGGAGGATATGGTGGATATTGTAACGCCTTGCGTCCCTAAACTTTAGACTTTTGGCAAGTTTAGCCCCTGGACTTTGCATATTGTCAATTTTAGCCCCTGAGCTATGTAGTCATTAATACCTTTGGTACTTGGTGAATTCTATGCTAATTCTAAATACTTGAAATGCCTAATTCTATATACTTGAAATGCCTAATTCTATATACTTGAAATGCCTAATTCTATATACTTGAAATGCCTAATTCTATATGCTTGGAATGCCTAATTCTAGATACTTTGGTGCTTGACTCTTGAGGCTCGTGAAACTTGAGACTTGGTTGAACGAGGGACTGGAGTCTTGTCACTGGTGGAAACTATGAAACTTTGAAAACTTTTGAGCTATTGCTATAATCTAGATATACTATTACCCAATAAATACGCAACGCAACGCTTGATCTAACGCACGAAAAGAATCAAAGACGGAAACGCGGAAAAGATGGATTGGCCGAGTGGCAATCCGATCGGATGACCACCCGATCGGATGACCATCTGATCGGATGACCACCCGATCGGATGGCCACTCGATCGGACCACCATCCGAGCCGTGCACACCGCCTTTACCTTCACACTTTCCCACACTATAAATAGGCCTGTCACATTAGTCCTTCACTGATGTGACTGCCTCACTCGACCCAGACGCACGCACACCACATTTCTTCGATTTCTCGGCGATTTCGGTACGTTTCACACTAGATTCTTGTACTTTCTTGATCTACACAACATTCTCTATGAGATTCTCCTTTGAAATCTCACTTTTCACCGTGAAATCTCTTAGATCTGAGTTCTTAAGGATGATGTCATCAATGGTGGGTTTTACAAACTACTATATGATGTCATTCCTGGTAGAACCTAGCTTAGATCTAAGGAATTTCATGCGTTTTACACTAAATCCATAATATATCTACACTTTTCAAGCTAAAATCCTATGTTTATCTTCATCTTTTCTTAAATTTTTGCTAAAACGGTGAGATCCAAACCTAAACAGACTGTAGACTTGATTATTAGTCTGGAGTCGGTTTGGAGAAGGATTGTTGTCGGAGAAGATGACCGGAGTACGGATTCTGACATAAATATCATCACGAACCGATGACCGAACGGATAGGGGTGATTTTCGCCCTAGCAGATCGGCTGAACGCCGATGTGTTTACCATTGTCTCAATACGTACCATAACGTCGCTGTATAAACAGAAACTTAGAGTTTTTACAAAATTAAGAACGTGACAAGGTAACCCGATCGAGTGGCAATCCGATCGGATAGCCATCCGATAGAACAGCCACCCGATCGAGTGACACTTGCCCTTAACTTTAAACATTGAAACTTCGAAGTCATGATCGTCGAGTGGCAGCTCGATCGGATAGCCATTCGATCGAACAGCCATCCGATCGAGGAAACTTTGAATCTCAAACTTGGATCGAGTGGCAACCCGATCGGATAGCCCTCCGATCGGACAACCATCCGATTCCCTCACTTTTGTCAATCTTGAATCGAGTGGCAACCCGATCGAATAGCCTTCCGATCGGACAACCATTCATTTCTACCACACTCATGTCATCTCTATCGACTGGCAATCCGATCGGATGGCCATCCGATCGGACAGCCATCCGATCGAACGACTGATCCGACACTTGTGCAATCTCGTTGCTTTGTCCGACACTTATCCGTTGTAATCTAATCGGGCTAATTCTAAAGAGCTCCCTTTGATCCAATAACAGTTGAACTGTTAAGCAATCACTGTGAGTATACTCGATCCCTTTTTGCTTTAAACTTTGGGATGTAACATGTATTCTATTAAACTACGATACTTGATACTTTTGCAAACTAAACTCTATCCTACGTGTATGAGAAACTTGTGATTCTTGTATTCTATTTGTGCTATGTGAACGTTTAATCCAGGGTGTGTAGTTCCACCTTAACAATAGTAGCGCTATAGGAGATGCACCTCCCATTATTCTCGGGGGTATTGTTAGGAGGATTCTAGTTTTCCTTGAGACTTGGGAAAACAACAAAGCATTGGGATACTTGGGCTATCACTTGTTGGACTGCGAACACTAGCACGGCTGAAACTATTTTATTACTTACATTGTGGATATGAGTTGTTTTAATCTATTACTCTATATACTCAAACTTGTATACTTGCCGGTACATTTTTGTACTGACCCTATTTTAATACATGTTGCAAGCTAATAGGATGCTGTGGAAACAAGTGATTCAAGCTAGGGTGATGCTTAGAAACCCACGTAGTTAATTAATCTTTGAACAATGTTTGATGTTGGTGTAAATTGATACTTGATGTGTTGGTTATTTGTTTTAGACAATGTTAAATCAATTTAATCTATTATGAAATTTCTAATGTTATGGAATCTAATGAGCAATCTGAACGCTTAGTGCTCGCACCCCGATGTTTCCGCCATCGGTTTGGGTGTGACAGATTGGTATCAGAGCCATAACTATAGGGAATTAGGATAAGTAGCAATACTTGCCCTAGTATATAGTTCTTGGAATATTGATTCTTATCTGTTGTTTAAGAATTATGCATTCTACCGTATCTGCTTCCTAGCAGCACATTTTCCTGTTAAGCTTACATGCCTTTCCTAAGGCTGACACAATATACACTTGATACTTCGAAAACATCGTCAATTAGTGTTTGTATTTTGCACGAGATTTACCCTCAATTCAGGAGTGACATCCGAACCTTGATGGAAAATCTCCATACTATTCTAGTAGGTCTTGTCTGCGGATAAGTACCAACGCTATTAGGGTGCGATGTTGTCAAGTTAGAGGTAAAACTCAGACCTTGACAACTAGTCCCACTCCTTGATGTTTTATTTATATCTAGCCAAGTCTTGAAATTTCCATTCAATTGGGTACGTGAAATGACCAAAAGGACGAATATCGTAGGCCTAACATCGATGACGTATTTGTCTAAGTAAGTCAAGACACGTTACCTCAATTTGAAAGGGGTTCGAATCACTCTGGTTAGTCATCGTTCCTCTACCCGGAACACTCCATGTTTTATGAGCCTATCTTTTATGTTATCTCGATTTTTACGTGTGATTTTAGACTTGAAACTTCGTTTATCTTGATTCTTCGTTTATTTTGAGACTTTTACACGAATCGCATGTATGTTCGCAATCTAAAGACTAAAATCTAATCTCTCAGGATCAAACTAAATTTAAGAAGTTTATCTACGATGTTAATCTGTTTAAGCAATCTATGTGATATTACGGTTGTAAAGCACTAGATGTAACATGGCATGGAATACGAGGGAAAAGTGACGTGTCCGAAACATGGTGGATGCACCGCTGGTACTTCCTATATATAAGTGTTTCCGACATGTTACCAACTTTCGTACCAAGTGCCATGCGAAACTTGGTGTCTGTGAATCGGTAAGGATGTTGAATTCTAAAGCTATGAAAGAACTACTTGGGTAATCTATGTGAAACCTATTGAGTACTCTAGCAAAATCTATGTGTAAGCTACGTATGTGATGTTTTGAGGAACAAAATATGAAACGTAGCCTAGCGCCGAAGACGAGGAGGAAGTGGCATGTCCGAAGCATGGTGGATACGCCGCTGGTACTTCCTATATATAAGTGTTTCTGGCATGTTACCGAACCTTCGTACCACGCGCTAAGTGAAGTTCGTAGTTTTGTAGGCTCGGGTTGAGGTTGTGAAATCTATTTGGGTTAATCTATATTGTTGAAACTATTGGGTTAATCTATGTTGAAATCTTGTGATGAATTCTAATGTTGTGGTTAACGAAGCATGACACCGATGACGAGACGGACGTGGCATGATTGAAGCATGGTGGATACGCCGCTGGTACTTCCTATATATAAGTGCTTCCGTCATGTTGCTGAACTTTTGTAGCACGTGCCATGCGGGATTTCGTTGTTTGTGGATTGTTAACACTAATCTATTGAAATCTATGGAAAACTATGAAGTCTATGAAGTCTATTGAAGTCTATTGAAGTCTATTGGATCTATTGAAGACTATTTGAAACCTATTGTAATCTATTGAAATCTATGCAAATCTATGATAATGATGATGAGTGTGTTTTGCGACACGTAACATGACACCGAGTACGAGGTCGAAGCGATTATGCCCGAAGCGTGGTGGATACGCCGCTGGTACTTCCTATATATAAGCGTTTCTGACACGTCGCCAAACTTCGTACAACGTGCCATGTGAAGGTCGTGGGTTTGCGGTATCTATGAAGATCTTGAGTCTTAGTCTATCGTGTGTGAATCTATATTAATCTAGACTTAAATAATCCTCTTGTTGGATCTTTAGGATGTCTTCCCGAAGGCACTCCGACACTCTCAAGAGATCCAGGGAAAAGTCTCAGAAAAAGATGATGTCCTTCATGGCCGATCAGATCGCTCGAGTCGTGCTAAAGATCGTCTCCGAGATCTGTTGGTGCATTACGTCTGTCGACTTCGTCTTGTATCGAGTCTTGTAGTAGAATTGTTAGATCAGGGCACATTGTACGAGAAAGTAGGTTTTAGTGTGTTTGAGCTAATTTCGCTTGAAAGTGACATGTGTCATTTCAAACGAAATTAACATGGTTAATTCCGTTTGAAATGGCAACTGCCACTTTCAAACGAAATCACCAACTCTATAAATAGGCCTCAAACGAAATCATTTGTAACTTTTATATTTCTGGTACATAAGTGCTGTCGACGTGTCTACTAATCTGTAAACTTGTTATAATCAATATACAAGACATTTAGAAGTGAATCAAGCTGTTTTACAAGTCAATTCATCTGTTTCTGCCTTTTGAATTGATAAGAACTCTTCTGATTGACTCGTTTGGGTCATAAAACGATCTTACAAGTGGTGTCAGAGCTCAGGAGGAAGAGTTCTTGCCAAAACAACCATTATTTCTGACTTCTACACCTTCTTTTACAAAATTCACAAGTTTTTACGGTCAAAATGGTCTGAGTTTCACATATGTCATGCAAAACAGTGTTTTAATGAATCCTTGAGAATATTGGACCTTAATTCAGCCTAAAATTGATAAAATATGTAATTCCGTTTGAAAATCAGATCGAAAAAGGTGACGTCAGCAACATTTCACAAGGAATTAGCACTTGATTCCGCTTGAATTTGCTATTCCGCTTGAAAAGTACATCTGATTTTGCTTGAATGTACCTGATTCCGTTTCAAAGTGTAATTTCGTTTGAGACAGTTTTACACGAAATTAGGTTATTTCGCTCCAAAGTGTAATTCCGTTTGAACATTTATCTGTTTCACACGAAATCAGGTATTCCGTTTGAGAGGGGTGATTCCGTGTGAAGAGGTTGATTCCACACCAAGAGTTGATTCCATTTGAAATTGTGTTTTTGAAACTTGCGTTTGTGAAACAATTTATTGAAACATGGAAGAGGAATTCTACAATGCGTTTGCTACACCAGTTGCACCAGTTACAGCTGCTGAAACATTGTATAGTGAAAATGAAACGGGAACTTATCAAAAACCGCCAAAGCTTATGTACATTGAAGATTTTAAAGGATGGCAGAATCGATTTGAGAACTGGGTGCAAGCTTATAAGTTTGACGCATGGTGTTCATTAGAGAAAGACTACGAGAAACCAAAAAATGAACGTGGGCTTGAAAAAGCGTTTTGTGATTTTTCAGAGATTGATAAATTGAAATATACAAGTGAGAAAATGATGATCAGTATTCTTCAACAAGCGATTAAAGAAGATATTTTTGTTTTACTCCAACATGATGGTACAGCTAGGTCAATTTGGAATGCATTGATTCAGAAGTTCAAAGGAAGCGCATATATGATCAAAAACAAAAAGGCATTATTGAAGAAATCATTTGACATGTTTGTAGCTTTTGATCATGAAACAACAAAAATGACCATAGATAGATATTGTCATCTTGTTCTGGAAATGGGAAGATTGGACATAAAGAAAGACGATGATGAATGGGTTGATAAACTTGCTGATGCATTACCACAACAGAAATGGGGAACTTATTTGATGATTCTTAAACACACTAGAAAATCTGAAAATATGAATCTGGCACAGTTTATTCAGAAGATTGAAGAACACGAGTTGGATATCCAGAAAACAGCAATCATGAAGAATCCAAATGCTCAACAAGATGTCAGTTTATATTACAGAGGAAATAAATTTGAAGCTACTCCCAGCCCAAAGATTCAAACTGGCTTCAGTGCTAATAGTTCTTCTGGAACAAAGGGAAGTACTGTGACTCAAAGTGGTGGATCTTCGTCCTCGTATTCAAACTTTGATCCAAATTTTACAACACCAAGTCCTCAACAACAGAATTCTACAAATCTGCAGTGCAATGTTACCTTGAGCATTCAAAATGGTCAAAATTTGTCTCCAGAAATAGCTAAGCAACACATGGCATCACTCGTTGCTATGTTGGAATCTTATGAAAGTTTGATTGCTGGCAAAATTGGAAATCCGATGCTTACAAAATAAGATTATGACCAAATTGATGCAGAGGAACTTGAGTTGATGGATGTCAAATGGTGTATGGCTAGTGCTGTTAGAAGGGCAGAAAAATTTCAACAAATCACAGGTAGAGATGAGTTTCGGGGATTGGCAAATTCTCCGTTAGGATTTGACAAGTCAAAAGTTACATGTTTTCGTTGCAAAGGAAAAGGACACTTTAAACGAGAATGTAAAAATCAAGAAGCAACAAGAGGATCAGAAAAGAATGATTATTATCAGAAATCCATTTTTCATCAGATTGCTGAGCAACCACAAACGGCACATGCACGTGCTATTGAAGATAGAAAGAAAGCTTGTCTTGTTAATCAAGATGATGAAAAAGTTGCAGAGGGGTTTAGCTGAGATAAATACATTCCACCGGGTTCAGGATTTGTTGCTTAAATTTTGGAAGCAGAATCAGTCAAATCTCAGTCGAAAAGAATACCGATTTTTCTAGATTTAGGAAATGATATGGATACCGATGATGAAGAAGAATATCTTAATAAAACTAGAAAAGGTATAGATCCTGATAGTTTTAATTTGTTTTTTGCAGATAAAGTTTAGATGCTGTATGAGAAGAAGATCGCAAGTTTAAAGAGAGAGCTAGAATAATTAAGATTAGCTGATGACAAGACAAAGATGAAAACTGAAGAACAAAATGTTGAATCAGTGATTGAAAAAGTGGTAGAGAAAATTGTTGAGATTGAAAAAATTGTTGAAGTTGATAAGATTGTCGAGGTTGAAAAGATAGTTGAGATCGTTAAACCTTGTGAGAAATGTTCATAATCTTGCAAACATTATGATGAGAAAGACAAGAAGATTAGTGAACTAGAAGAGATAAAAGAAAATTTGTTGTCCGATGTGAAGTATGTGAAAGAGTCATACGATGTTTTGAACAACACAGTGAATGGTCTGAAAAAGACAAATTCAGAAATTGAGACTGCTATGACAAAAATGAACTCAACATTGATGTCAAATCAGAAGGTTATTAATGAGTACATTGAAGATTGTGCACAGTTAAAGAAAGATTTGAAACTCAAAAAGATTGAGAGTGAAAGAATCAAAAGGTTACTGTTGAGTTATACAACATGTGATTATTTGATTGATCGAGTTTATCCTACTGTTGCAGGTCTTGAAGCTTTCAAAGATAAAGAGACGGAAGATACGGATGCTGGTAAGAAACAAAGTGTCAAGTATAACAAGTGTCCGCCTCCAATCTATGAGAGTTATTCCCCCAGAAATCCAAACGAGGAGCGTTTAAAAAAGGCAGTCAACATCAAGTTAAAGTCTGAAACCATTGATGAGTTACCAAATAACATTGATGTCACATTCACAGCGTCTGACACTGATCATGAGTCTGTATTGTTAAAGAAAGTGGTCGATCAGGTGTTGGATATGGATGAAGAGTCAAATTTGGAGTCTAAGTCAGATAGTTCGAATTCGTCCGAGAAGAGTCCGAGTTCACCAGTTAAACGGGTTTACAATAGAGAATTCCTGTTATCAAAATCTAATTTGAATGATGAACCGATCAAAGTTGCATATACTTTGAATGATTCAGACAAATTATATTCTGATGAGGAATTTCCAATAAGAAGTGTCAAATCTGAAATTATTAAACAGGTTTTCAAATTAACAGAAATTAATATTTCTGAAATAAAAGATTTAAATCTTCATGAAAAACCTAAAAAGTACACTTCAAGAGTTCAACAAAGATTGAATAAGAAAAAGGGTTACAGTTCTGGTTATGGTTTTCAAAAGAAACCAAACCATAACAGTAATTTCAAAAAGAAAGGTCTTGGTTTTAGTTCTTCGGAAAATTATAAAAATGATAAAAATTATAAACCAAAAACAAAATTTGTTGCAGGAGGAAGTTCTGAAGAAGAGCAGAAGAAACCATTCTGGAAACAGTCAAATCAAGAGTTTCTTGCTGAAATAAAGAAGAATATGTTGAAAGAATCTGAACGAAGGGTTGATAGAAGAACTTGTTTCAAATGTCAAAAGGTTGGACATATTGCTTGGAATTGCCAACAGTTCAACAACACGAAACAGGGAGTTTCTTTTAACTCAAAATTGAAAGAAAAACAAGTTGATAAAAAGAAACAATCAACTGAGAAATCTATGATGTTTGAAAATTCAACTTTCAAAACTGGTGATGTTTTAAAACGTTTTTACAAAAGAAAAGTTGATTTGAACAAACAAAGATGGGTTGTAAAATCTGAGAGTAGTTCTGACAATGAATCTGATTCCATAAAATCAGAGGAGTCATTTGTTGAGAAAAAGGTTGAGAATTCCGTTCCAGAAATGAACGAGGAAAACTTTCCGGTATTGTCAAAAGATAATCTGAAATCAAAAGGTAGGTTTGAGATATCAGATCAATTCTTTACTGGTAAAAAAGAATTTGATACTGAAAAGGTGTTTAATGGAAACGTTAAACATATTTTCGGAAAGATGGTTGATGGGAAAGTGAAGGGTGCAAAAGAATTTTACAAATCTAAATGTTGGTGGGATAGATGTGTACCAAAATCACCCAACGCTGGTCAGGCTTGGGTGACAGCATTTTCAAACTGAAATTCTGACTTGCCGGAGCTCCCAGGTTGGTAAGCGTGGAGCAGGAATCGGCATCATTTTTTGATAGATTGGTTGGTAAATCTACAGGTGATATCTTTATATTGTTATATTTTGAATTACAAGTGGTTTTGATTGACAAGTGAACCTACAAGTGGTTGAGAAAGGTTTTCACTTACAAGTGGTAAATCAAGGACATTAAGTTGTACTTGTTTTTCCTACAAATGATTGAGAAACAATGTGATGAACCCCTAACTTACAAGTGGTAAAATCAACAAAATTATTTTCCGGAAAAACCATTTGATTAAAACAAACTTAAGTGTTTTGAAATCACAATGGGAAAATAGTTTGTTGTAAGGGGGAGTTTTGATTGTTTATGCCAAGTGGATGGCGATCTGAAGTGATTCGATATCAGTTGTTACTTTACTTGTACAGTTTGTTTTCAAATTTCCTTAAATGATTTTGAATTTTAGGGGGAGTAAGAAATTTCAGAAAATCCAAAAACATTAGAAAATTTTGAAAAAGTAAAAAACATGATAAAATCAAAAATGAGTTTTGTTGTGAAAAAGAGGAAATGATAATACATCAGTGGACGATCACAGCATGCTAAAGAATTGGAAAGAAAAATGTGATAAACGGTCTCACTGATGATGTGCCAGTAGGTTTTTGCACATTTAGTAGATTGTGACGAGATATAAACCTAAATTTCAAACTTGCTTATGTCGTGGGGAACATCTCTCGGATATATGGGTAACCCCCGAAATCTTGTTTGAAAGACCCCTCTTTCTGAGATACTAGGTATTTATGCTTAGTGATATCTGGGGTATTATCCCGGGACTTCTGATTTTGCGAAAGCAATGGCCTAGTCCCCAGAGAATACTTTATGTTTGCTTGAAATATAGCCTACCCTCAGCATAAAAAATGATGAAACATTGCAAAATGCTAATCATGTGCTGTTGAAGAAAAGATCCTCTAAAGGGGACACACCTAAAAGTTGAAGCCGTCATCTCTCTGATTTTGCGGAAGCAATAGCCTGAGCTCTCACGGCCCTCGCATTTTAACCCCTTACAGATATCATCTAGGTATACTCACCTGTAAGACTGAATATTGGGATCTGGATACGGGAGTATATTCTGAGGTGGGACACGCGAATAAGTTTAAGTGTTCTAAAAACATTAATATCGTATCTCGAAACAGTTGAACTTTGTGTGAAAATTTAAGTGGATCAGTATACTGACAATCTAAGTGAATCGTTTAATACTTAAAATGTTTAAAGCTTAACGGTGTTGGTGATTTGTCTCAGAAACTGATATGATCCTCTTACGCAAACTCACAAAAATATTGTATGTAAATATTTCTTTACTGCATTTCTTTAATATCAAAATTCCAAAAATATTTTCGAAGTGTTTTAGCATAAATTTTGAAAAATCCGAAAAGATTTTAGATAACTGATGTTGAAAAGCTGATCTTCAAAATTCCGAGTGCTAAACATGACGAACAGGTTTGGGAGTGTGTGATTTGAAAAATGATATTCATACATGTGGTCATCAAAGATTAAAATTGTTATATATTAATAATTGATGTTTTGAACCGAGTTTATCTAGTGGTTAGCAGAGTTTAAATTTGTCAAATTGTTAATTTTAGAAATTTACTTTGAGGTAGAGTATTTGCAGGTTATGGCTATAAGAGAGCCAGGTTGCGATTCTAGTACCTGAGCAGGATGTGAGCCAGGTCACGATCTTAAACCTGTGAAAGCCAGACTTCGATCCCAGCATAACTCAAGGGGGAGTTTGCTAGTAGATTAACATCCGAGGGAGAGAAGAGTCTGTAGATGCAAGAGCCAGAATCAAATTCTGATGATAATAGAGAGTAAAAGATTGAGGATGTTTACTCTGTCAGATACTTTGAAAGAGCCCGAAGACTGATAAAGACTGAAGACGTTAAAGACTCGACACTGAAGACTCGTCAACATCCGAGGGGGAGTCTGTTAGTGCATTACGTCTGTCGACTTCGTCTTGTATCGGGTCTTGTACTAGAATTGTTAGATCAGGGCACATTGTACGAGAAAGTAGGTTTTAGTGTGTTTGAGCTAATTTCGCTTGAAAGTGACATGTGTCATTTCAAACGAAATTAACATGGTTAATTCCGTTTAAAATGGCAACTGCCACTTTCAAACGAAATCACCAACTCTATAAATAGGTCTCAAACGAAATCATTTGTAACTTTTATATTTCCGGTACCGAAGTGTTGTCGACGTGTCTACTGATCTGTAAACTTGTTATAATCAATATACAAGACATTTAGAAGTGAATCAAGCTGTTTTACAAGTCAATTCATCTGTTTCCGCCTTTTGAATTGATAAGAACTCTTCTGATTGACTCGTTTGGGTCACAAAACGATCTTACAAGATCCAAGGATCGAACACTCCGCCCTCTTCTGTAGACTCTAAGACGGAGAAAGAAAAGTCTACCAAGTTCAGCTATAAACATTTTGTCTCTTGCAACCCTAAGTCCTTCACGGGCAGTAATGGGGTGACTACTATGCTCGAGTGGTTTGACAGCATCGAGGTTATCTTCATCAACAGTGAATGCCCAGAGCATCTAAAGACTAGGAGTGCAATGGGAATGTTTCAAGGCAGAGCATTAGAGTGGTGGACAAATGAGAGAAACATTCGATCGAATGAAGAAGCCTATGCTCTTCCATGGGCTGAGGTGCGAGAAATGATGATGCTTGAATTCTGCCCTCCTCATGAACAACTGAAGCTCGAAGAAGAATTCTGGCACTTGATGCAGATTGGTGACGATAATCTGGCTTATACTACCCGTTTCAAGCAGCTCAGTTTGATTGTTCCTCACTTGGTTTCTACTCCTAAGCGAATGATAACCAAGTATCTCAATGGTCTACCTCCTGCTATGCGCGATTCTATTGAAGCAGCTCAACTCGGAAATGTTGAGGAAGTCTATCGTCTTGCAGCTAGTCTCAACAACAACCGCGTGCGTGATAAACAATTTGCTAATCCTGCACCCTCCAAGTCTGCACATCAAGTTACCCAGCAGCCAATTGGCAGCAAGAACAAGAGGCGAAAGTCTCAGGGTTCAGGATGCAATGCTATTGTTCCTACCGTGAATCCTGCTGCTAAGCCCGCTCCTGCTGCTACCGTTCAGAACCCTGCTGCCCCTGAAGTTAAGAAGCAGTACACTGGGTCTTATCCCAAGTGTACCACTTGTAATTTTCATCATCTTGTTGCTTCTGCATGTCGTTTGTGCACCAACTGCAATCGCTATGGTCACATGACTCCCTATTGTCGTCAAGCTAACCCAGCTCAGCAACCTCAACAACCCCCAGCTCAGGAAGCCCTGCCAGCTCTCCCAGCTCCTCCGCAGAATCCTAAGCCAGTCAACGCTGTTCGTGCATGCTACAAATGTGGAGATACTACTCACCTTCGTAACCAGTGTCCGCAGCTGAACCAGGATCGACAGCCAGCCACTTGTGGACGAGCATTCAATCTCAATGCTAACCAGGCTCGTAACGACAATGATGTCGTTAATGGTACGTTTCTTGTGAATAACCTTTATGCTTCGATCCTATTTGATACTGGTGCTGACAGAAGCTTTGTGTCCATAGAATTTGAATCTTTGCTAAACTGTGCACGCTCTACGTTACCTAAGTCGTTTTCGGTGGAGATTGCCAATGGGAAGTCTATTCTAGTTAATTCTATTCTCCGTGGTTGTTCCTTGATTCTTAACGACCACGTGTTTACCATTGATCTAATACCCATGCAATTGGGTAGTTTTGATGTCATTATCGGTATTGAATGGTTGTGTAAGAACCATGCCGAGATTGCTTGTCACGAGAAGTTTGTCCGTCTACCTCTACTGTCTGGTGATATTTTACATGTCTATGGAGACCGACCTTCGAAAGGACTGAGGCTGATGTCATGCACACAAGCGAGGAGATGCTTACGTAAACAGAACCTTGCTTTCTTGGCCCACGTGGTGGAACAAAAGAGCAAGGGGAAGAACATAAGCGATGTTCCAGTGGTGTGTGATTTCCCTGATGTCTTTCCCGAAGATCTTCTTGGTCTTCCTCCCCCTAGATCTGTTGATTTTCGTATTGATCTCGTACCTAGTGCGACTCCTGTCGCCAAGGCTCCCTATCGTCTTGCACTTTCCGAGATGCAAGAATTATCCAGCCAATTGCAAGAACTACTCGCCAAGGGATTTATTCGTCCAAGTACCTCCCCGTGGGGTGCTCCCGTGCTGTTCGTCAAGAAGAAAGATGGTTCGTTCCGTATGTGTATCGACTACCGTGAGCTTAATAAGCTTACCATTAAGAATCGTTATCCCCTTCCCCGTATCGATGACCTATTTGACCAACTACAAGGCGCGTCCTGTTTCTCAAAAATCGATCTTCGTTCTGGTTACCATCAGCTTCGAGTTCTCAAAGATGATGTACCCAAAACCGCATTTCGTACTCGTTATGGACACTACAAGTTCGTGGTCATGCCTTTTGGATTGACCAACGCACCCGCTGTGTTCATGGATCTCATGAATCATGTTTGTAAGCCCTATCTGGATCGTTTTGTGATAGTCTTTATTGATGATATTCTAATTTATTCTAAGACTAAAGCTGATCATGCTCGACATTTACGCTTGTTGCTTGAACTCTTACGTGGTGAACGTTTGTATGCTAAATTTTCTAAATGTGAGTTTTGGATTGATAAAGTGCAATTTCTTGGTCACGTCGTTAGTAAGCAAGGTATTCATGTTGACCCGTCTAAAATCGAAGCGGTGAAGAATTGGAGTACACCTAAATCTGCATCTGAGATTCGTTCCTTTCTAGGATTGGCGGGCTATTATCGCCGATTCATCTCGGACTTCTCTGAGATCGCCGTTCCTCTCACTTCGTTGACTCAGAAAGAGAGACCTTTTGTTTGGGGGCCCGAGCAAGAGGAATCTTTTCAAACTCTTAAGACTCTTTTGTGTAATTCCCCTGTTCTTACTCTCCCTGATGGGAATGATGATTTCGTGGTATATTGCAATGCCTCGAACCATGGCTTGGGCTGTGTGCTCATGCAGTGAGACAAGGTTATTGCTTATGCCTCCTGTCAACTCAAAGTGCATGAGAAAAACTATACTACTCACGATCTGGAGCTTGGTGCAGTTGTGTTTGCGTTAAAGATATGGCGACACTACTTGTATGGTAATAAGTGTGTGGTTTTCACTGACCATAGAAGCCTTCAACATATCTTTGACCAAAAAGAGCTGAACATGCGACAAAGACGTTGGGTGGAATTGCTTAACGACTACGACTGCGAAATTCGCTACCATCCTGGCAAGGAGAATGTAGTGGTCGATGCTCTTAGTCGTAAAAATCATGTGAATGCTATTCCTATCTCTAATGACCTCCATGCGTGTATTCGTGATGCCCAGTATTCGTCAGCAAATGAAGGAAGTCTAGAAGTAGAAATCCAAGGCGCTAAGATTGATCAGCTTGAAACTAAACCTAATGGACTACAATATTACCTCAATCGCATCTGGGTACTGGATCACGATAATCTCCATGAGCTCATTATGAATGAGGCTCAAAAATCCCATTACTCCATTCATCCGGGCGCTGATAAGATGTACCATGACTTGCGTACAACTTATTGGTGGCCTGGCATGAAATGGGACATTGCTGTATATGTTTCCAAAATGCCTTACTTGTACGAAAGTTAAGGCTGAACATCAGCGTCCTTCAGGACTCTTAGAACAACCCGAAATCCCAGTTTGGAAATGGGATAGCATCGCTATGGACTTTATTACTAAGCTACCTCAAACACCTTTTGGTCATGATAGTATCTCGGTGATAATTGATCGTCTGACCAAATCAGCCCACTTTCTTCCTATTCGTGAAGATTATAAAGTGGAGAAACTTGCTCGAATCTATACTGATGAGATTATATGCCGTCATGGCATACCTTTTGACATAATCTCGGACCGTGATGGTCATTTTACTTCACGTCTTTGGCAAACCTTTCAATCCACTATGGGTACTCATTTGAATCTTAGCACGCCTTTCATCCTCAAACGGATGGACAGATCGAGAGTACTATTCAGACCCTAGAGGATATGCTTCGTTCTTGTGCCATCGACTTTGGTGGTAACTAGGTTGTATATTTACCATTGATTGAGTTCTCGTACAACAACAACTATCATTCCAGTATGGCCGCAAGTGCCGATCTCCTCTCAGCTGGCATGAGATTGGTGACAAGCAGTTTACTGGCCCTGAAATAATTCAAGAGACAACGGATAAGATTATTCAGATCTGTGATAACTTGATTAAAGCTAGGAGCAGACAATAGAGTTATGCTGATATTAGGTGTAAGCCTCTGGAATTTGATGTTGGTGACCGAGTTCTTCTCAAGGTATCTCCCTGGAAGGGAGTAGTTTGTTTTGGTAAGAAGGGAAAGCTTGCTCCTTGCTATGTGGGTCCTTTCAAGATACTCGAAAGGATTGGCAAGGTAGCGTACAGACTCGACCTGCCACAAGAGCTAAACAACGTACATCCAGTGTTCCACGTATCCAATCTACGTAAATGCCTAGCCAACGAGGAGCTGCAGGTTCCCCTCGAAGACTTGCAAATAAACAAAGTTGTACACTTCGTGGAGAAACCGGTCGAAATCATGGATCAAGGATTCAAGCGATTGAGGCATAGCAAAATTCCCATTGTCAAGGTTCGATGGGAAGGAAAGCGTGGCGCTGAATTTACTTGGGAATTGAAAAGTGAGATGAAGGCCAAGTATCCGCAGCTCTTCGAGCAGTCTTTCTCTAAGATTTCGGGGACGAAATCTCCTAAAGGAGGGGAGACAGTAATGCCCTGTGTCTCTAAACTTTAGACTTTTGGCAAGTTTAGCCCCTGGACTTTGCATATTGTCAATTTTAGCCCCTGAGCTATGTAGTCAATAATACTTTTGGTACTTGGTGAATTCTATGCTAATTCTAAATACTTGAAATGCCTAATTCTATATACTTGAAATGCCTAATTCTATATACTTGAAATGCCCAATTCTATATGCTTGGAATGCCTAATTCTAGATACTTTGGTGCTTGACTCTTGAGGCTCGTGAAACTTGAGACTTGGTTGAACGAGGGACAGTTTTGTCACTGGCGGTATGAAACTTTGAAAACTTTTGAGCTATTGCTATAATCTAGATATACTATTACCCAATAAATACGCAACGCAATGCTTGATCTAAGACGCGAAAAGAATCAAAGCGGAAACGCGGAAAAGATGGATTGGCCGAGTGGCAATCCGATCGGATGACCACCCGATCGGATGGCCACTCGATCGGCTGGCCACTCGATCGGACCACCATCCGATCCGTGCACACTGCATTGACCTTCACACTTTCCCACACTATAAATAGGCCTGTCACATCAGTCCTTCACTGATGTGACAGCCTCACTCAACCTAGACGCACGCACACCACATTTCTTTGATTTCTCGGTGATTTCGGTACGTTTCACACTAGACTCTTGTACTTTCTTGATCTACACAACATTCTCTATGAGATTCTCCTTTGAAATCTCACTTTTCACTGTGAAATCTCTTAGATCTGAGTTCTTAAGGATGATGTCATCAAAGGTGGGTTGTACAAACTACTATATGATGTCATTCCTGGTAGAACCTAGCTTAGATCTAAGGGATTTCATGCGTTTTACACTAAATCCATACTAGATCTACACTTTTTAAGATAAAATCCTATGTTTATCTTCATCTTTTCTTAAATTTTTGCTAAAACGGTGAGATCTGAACCTAAACAGACTGTAGACTTGATTATTAGTCTGGATTCGGTTTGGAGAAGGATTGTTGCCGGAGAAGGTGACCGGAGTATGGATTCTGACATAAATATCATCACAAACTGATGACCGAACGGACAGGGGTGATTTTCGCCCGATCGGATCGGCTGAACGCCGATGTTTTTACCATTGTCTCAATACGTACCATAACGTCATTGTATAAACAGAAACTTAGAGTTTTTACAAAATTAAGAACGGGACAAGGTAACCCGATCGAGTGACACTTGCCCTTAACTTTAAACATTGAAACTTCGAAGTCATGATCGTCGAGTGGCAGCTCGATCGGATATCCATCCGATCGAACAGCCATCCGATCGAGACAACTTTGAATCTCAAACTTGGATCGAGTGGCAACCCGATCGGATAGCCATCTGATCGGACAACCATCCGATTCCCTCACTTTTGTCAATCTTGAATCGAGTGGCAACCCGATCGGATAGCCATCCGATCGGACAACCATTCATTCATACCACACTCATGTCATCTCTATCGACTGGCAATCCGATCGGATGGCCATCTGATCGGACAGCCATCCGATCGAACGACTGATCCGACACTTGTGAAATCTCGTTGCTTTGTCCGACACTTATCCGTTGTAATCTAATCGGGCTAATTCTAAAGAGCTCCCTTTGATCCAATAACAGTTGAACTGTTAGGCAATCACTGTGAGTATACTCGATCCCTTTTTGCTTTAAACTTTGGGACGTAACATGTATTCTATTAAACTAAGATACTTGATACTTTTGCAAACTAAACTCTATCCTACGTGTATGTGAAACTTGTGATTCTTGTATTCTATTTGTGCTATGTGAATGTTTAATCCAAGGTGTGTAGTTCCGCCTTAACAATAGTAGCGCTATAGGAGATGCACCTCCCCATTATTCTTGGGGGTATTATTAGGAGGATTCTAGTTTTCCTTGAGACTTGGGAAAACATCTAAGCATCGGGATACTTGGGCTATCACTTGTTGGACTGCGAACACTAGCACGACTGAAACTATTTTATTAGTTACATTATGGATATGAGTTGTTTTAATCTATTACTCTATATACTCAAACTTGTATACTCGCTGGTACATTTTTGTACTGACCCTATTTTAATACATGTTGCAGGCTGATAGGATGCTGTGGAAACAAGTGAATCAAGCTAGGGTGATGCTTAGAAACCCACATAGTTAATTAATCTTTGAACAATGTTTGATGTTGGTATAAATTGATACTTGATGTGTTGGTTATTCGTTTTAGACAATGTTAAATCAATTTAATCTATTATGAAATTTCTAGTGTTATGGAATCTCATGAGCAATCTGAACGCTTAGTGCTCGCACCCCGATGTTTCCGCCATCGGTTGGGGTATGACAGATATGGTGGTGAGGCACCCCCCATCCCGGGAAATCCGTACTTCACAAAGTAGGTATCAAATTTATTTAGTTATGTTAGACAGATTAATAAATATAAAATCTAACCAAACCCTGTCGATGTTACCGGTTTTCAACTCTGTAGATGAACTAAAGAAATGGGCACAAGAAATGGCAAACGCGGATGGTTTCGTTATTGTGACCCATCAAACAAAGGAAATTGGGGGAAGGACCGGGAGGGTATGGCTTGAATGTGACCATGCTGGTGAGCACCATACTACAACAATGGTTAGAAAAGCCGGAAGCAAAAAAACCGGTTGCCCGTTTTACCTGCTTGCGGTGCGAGACCATCCGTATGAAATCTAGGAGATAAAAGGGGGAAACACTAAACATAACCACAAACTTTGTGTGGACTTGTGGCCCACGCATTTGTGCGAAGGTTTACTCCAAACGAATACAGAACGATCGAGCAGCTGACAACTCAGAACATGGAGCCGCGCAAAATTTTTCAAACAATAAGGAAGCAGGACCCCGATAGGTTTCATGTTTAGAAAGACATTTGAAATGTTTTACAGAAGATTAGAGCCAAACAAAGAGGCAGATTGACTCCCATGCAGTCACTAGAAAACATCATGAAAAAAAACGAATTTATTTACGAGACACGGGAGGAACCTGGAACAGAGGTCGTAACAGAGATCTTCTTTGTTCATCCCTACTCGAGTGATATGGCACGTGCATTCCCGCACGTCTTGCTGATTGATTTGACGTACAAGACAAACATATACAACATGCCATTTGTCCAGATTGTTGGTATGATGCCTACCAAGCGTTCGTTTTGTATCGCGCATGTCGTTATATGTAAAGAACGGAGTGATAACTTTGCATGGGTGCTTGAGAGGATCAAGTCAATGTTGGATATGTAGGTCCCCTATTCGTATGGATCTTTCACAGAATTGTCTTTCCAATCAAGAGTGCGGAATCCTCTTGATCAGAATAAGCAGAAAACGTGTAGGAAACAGAAACTGCAATTCACTTTCAAACCGGGTTTCTATTGATTATCCAAACAAACGTTTTACAATCAATCAAAACCCTAACAACCAAAATTTCATCCAAGCTAGTAAACTCTCACGAAATTCTCACACACAACTGTTTTGGCTGATTAACCTAAACCCTAAAGCCTAACCTTGTTTATATAACACAAGGTTTGCTACTTGGGCTAGGATAAACCACATGAGCTGCGAATTTGGGCAAGGCCCAATTCATCCCACATCCCCATAAGTATGGGTTTGGTTAGCCCAAACATTACAACTAACTATTACAAAGCTAAACCCGCTAACTGTTTATCGTTTAACTAATTACAAGATATCCAAAGACCAAATCTAAGCTGTTGTCACAAACATGCACCAACAAACTCCCCCTTGACAATAGCTTCATAAAATAACTTTGTCTTCAGTCTTCTTGAACTCTTCATGTAGTCTTGCACTGTCTTTGGTCTTTGGATAGCTTCAGCTTCAATAGCTTCTGTCAGCAACAGGATAATGTATGGAGCCACGTTTGATTGTAACCGATAGAGACCTGACCCTAATGAGTGCGTCTGATAAAGTATTTCCAAAGGCCTCCAGGTATCTTTGCAGGTTTCACATACAACAAAATATTTGTAAGCACTGAAAGAGCGCCTTCACAGAAGAAGATTGGCAAAAATTTTCTGTCATTCTGGGGGTCATTGTGTGAGTCTCCATCAGTACCCATATACAAGTACCACTTGCACAACCTTCAAAAGCGACTTGTGGAGTGCAAACGTTCAAGTAAGTTTTTTTTAATACCATATGACTCGCCTGTGTACATTTAGTAAATTATTTTTACTTTTTAGGGGTTTTCAAGTACGTATATGATAACTGGCTGAAAGATTATAAGGAAATGTTCGTCTTTACATGGTCTGATCAGAGTTGTAACTTTGGCCAGCGTACCACAAACAGAGTTGAGAGCCAACACGCAAACTTAAAGAGATATGTCCAAGATAGGAGCTTGTTGGATCGTATAGTTGGCTGTGTCCAGGATATAGTTGAAACAAGGGGTTTTCGAGAAAGCATCGATAAAAGAATGAACCACCACAGAAACCCGCTGTTTGACCACATACATGGAAAAGTTTCCCATATAGCACTTGACTTGTTGAGTGGAGAGCTATTTAGGAAACTAGATGTCTTGCAGCACTTTCATTCATCATGTGGTTGCCAGATGTGGTACAGCTGTGGGTTGTCGTGTGCTTGTAGGCTGGAAAAGTACCTACGTACATGTAATAATTGTTAAACATACAACACTTGTGGGATATATGTTTGTTAATCATGTGGCTTAAACAGTGCATTGTTTTAACCGTGCAAAGCGTCCGATTCAACTCGAAGACATAGACGTCTTCTGGCGGAAGCTTAATTTTCAATCATGTAAATTAATAGATGATGACATTGACGTGGTCGAAGAGCTCAATATTGTTAGACAACAATTAGAGTTGTACCCCCTACTCAGAAAAAAAGCTTGTTGTCAAAGATTAAAATGGTGTTGACTCCAACCAAATCTACCAAAAACTACCGGTTGTCCAACAAAATACTCGTGACCGACCAACAACAAAGAAAGTACACCAAAGGTTGGACGAGGCCACTCACACAGACGAAGAATTGGGGAGAAGCTCCTTTGGTGATGCATACACGTGCTTTAAAGGTTCCTGAAAAAGTAAATACGATGCCCCCAACCACAGCTCATACGTTCCGTCACAGGCCTCTCAACAGTCACTTATAAGGTCTCAAAAACCCAAAGCAGGCCGAAGCCGTTCAAGAGTTCTAAAAAGAAAGAGATATGAGATGATTACGACTTTTCGTTAATAGTTGGGGACGAGAACGTGTCAATCATCAAACAGTTTAAGTCTGCCCTTCCATCAGTGTTTCACCTGCAAATCTCGTGCATACAAGATGTGAGGCCGGACGGTCATTGTGGGTTTCGATTCGTGGCTGTGGGCTTAGGTATATGAGAACGCTTATAGGGGCACATTCGAAGAGACCTTGTACAAGAGATAAATCAAAACACATTGACCTGGTTGCCAATATTTGAAGCATGAGAGGAAGGATATTTTAACACGCGTCGTGAGGGCCTAATTTGGGATTCAGTGAAAATTTGTCCCCCGAGTCACTGGACGAAATTCCCCCACGCAGGGCTTCTTATTGCACAAAGGTACGGTATCGTGGTGCCCCTAGTCTAGTCCTAATTCAGGGGTATAAAAGTAATTTGACCAAAACCAGACGCCTCGTCTAGGCCTAGACTGGACGTATATGTTGAGCGGCAAATTTGATTTGATTAAATTTTGAATATTTAAAAGGGACTTGAAGAATTACCATTTTACCTATGAAATGCCCCCTAGTATAGGCCTAATTCAGGGGTAAAATGGTAATTAACCATTTTATCAGAATCTTTTTGAAATGGTTAATTACCATTTCACCCCTGAATTAGGCCTAAAGTGGGGCATTTCAGGAGTAAAATGGTAATTCATCAAGACTGGTCGTCTTGCTGAATTACCATTTTACCCCTAAAATGTTCCTAGTATAGGCCTAATTCAGGGGTGAAATGGTAATTAACCATTTCAAAAAGATTCTGCTAAAATGGTTAATTACCATTTACCCCTTAATGAGGCCTATACTGGGGATATTTCAGGGGTAAAATGGTCATTCTGCTGGTCCTTTAGACGGGTCGTCTAGATTTAGATGAGGCGTCTAGGCCTCGTATAACAGGGGACAACCTAGACGACCTCTGCATATGCCCTCAATTATACTCACACACATACATATGGACAAGCGTATCTGGACCGTATTTTTTCAGTTTGAAGCTTCCCTGGTACGTATTTCAACCTATATTTTCGTATTCAATTATTTATACATTAGAACCGTACGATTGATTGAATTTTTGAATTTTGAGGGTTTGGGGTGGGTTTTGAATGTTGAAGATGAATTTAGGGTAGAACAGGACGCCCCTGTCTACCTCTACACGAGGAATAGACGGGGCAATTATTATTTTTTTAAATTCTTAATATTATTGTTATTATTATTAAAATTGTTATTATTAATGTTATTATTACTGTTCAAATTGTTATTATTACTGTTCAAATTGTTATTATTGTTGTTGTTGTTATTATTATTACTAAAATTTGTATTATTATACGTATACAGTATTTTAATTGCAGATTGATTATGGACGAGGTTGAGATTTAGATCCAGGAGGCACCACATCCGAAGGGTCTGCGGCGAGCTCTGCCACCCCCGTGGATCAGTTGCACGGTCACCCATATCTGGAGTTTACTCCGGGCACCGACGCCGCCCGTTTTTTTGGGAAGCTTAGGAGGATGCACGTTGGATCGTATGCTGCAGTCGACTTGGATGTAATATAGGCTATTGGTGAGACGCCTAGACTCTGTATTTCATTCCTTTGGATTCGCCGTGCCATCGTTTTTTTGAGTTAGCGCACACGCCGAGTTATAGGGAGCTGCTGGTCGAGTTTTTATCGATATTCACATTTCACCCTACTTGGGTAGACCAGTCGCCTGCACAGCCACATGCTCCTCCCCCTCCGCCCGAGGTTTCTTTCAGGCTTGATGGTTTGTGTGCGTTCGATGACGCTAGCTGAGTTTGCTTTTCATAGCTGTATATACTTGCAAGAGGAGATTGCTACAGACGTTTATACGCAGGGCTAGTAGTGGTTGATAGACCCACTCTTTTAGGGTTTTGGCAGGTGGTTGCGGGGGCAGATACTTGGGAGCATGACAAGGCGAAGGGGAGGATTTCACATGTTGATGACCCATTGTACAGGTATGCTCTCTACTTCTATTACAGCCCGCGACCACAGCCGTGAGTGGTGTAGGAGCACCGACGTCATTATCTTTCAATGTTTGTTTTACAGAAGGTTGTGCGCACTTGCACACGGTCTAACCAAGTACTTCGCCTTTGTCCATCACCAGCAGAAGCGCAAATTTTTGTGTGGCGGCGCGTACGTGACCGTCATTGCCCGTTCATTAGGCCATTTACCAGAAGCGAACCTACAGTTACTACTGCCCATAGCGTCGACGTGGATGGGTTTTCAGACATTGTGGGGGATGAAGCTGATTAAGAGATTCGACGTCCTCGGCGAGCGGTTTAAACCCGCGGAGGTCTCATATGGGTTTCGTGGGACCTACCGAAGTAATTCGATCTAGTATATCCTTTGCCAGATGCTGCAGCGGTCGTGCAGGACCTTCCAGTGGATTTAGACGGACCAGCGATACCACAGCCACCACCACCTCCCGGGGCGCCCTAGTTTCCATGACACGTTATTCCAGGTCATGCCCCGGGAGCTGCAGTAGATCCGCATTTACGAGCCGACGTTGACAGGCTTATAGATGGGTTGGTTGATGTCACACCCCAATATTTCCACGTATTACCGGTGGGCCTGGTGGGGAGTATCGTGACGTAGTTGATATCATCATAGTCAAACAACACAAATTATAAATGCACAGCGGAAGCAAAAGATAGATATTATTTCAACCGAATATAATTTTAATATTAAGTATCACAATTAGTTGAAAATAATCCACAGGTGGATCAAATAAAAAGAAACATTGTTCAACAGTTTCATGTCATCCAAGCTTGCGAGACTTATTGTGAATGCTAGGAGAAAGCCAGCCTAGTTCGAGTAGTACCTGCACTTAACCTTTTTGGGAAAATACGTCAGTTTACACTGGTAAATACAATTAACTGACTCATTTTGAAAAGGTTTAATAAAATTGATTTGAATGCACGTGGCACAAACTTTTATAACTTGGGATAATTATTTGAATATAATACTCGTAAAAGAATTACATGTTTCTTATGCGTTCAGTAGCCCGGTTCGTGCCGGGTTAAAGATCAATAGACACACCACATTATTTATTTAGGCACTGACGGGTGTACGCCTACACCCCGTGCTTAGGTCATGGCCATTTCGTAAAATGATGCCAAGGATATCCGGGACATTGTCATTAACCCCTCAAAGACTTTAAGCAAACAAAACAATTCAAATGGGTCATTTCAATAAATTAACCATCATACGATTAAAGATTCAATGCCCGACCAAGCGGTATTTTATATACCGTACCCCAAGCCCGTATAAGGGAAAATAAGTTAAAAGTATTTACCTTTGCAAGTAATATTCACAACAAGCAAGTGCACGTAGCTTTTACCGGGTCTCCTATTCTGGAATGAAGGTTTATAATAACCTATTAGAATCCTAACGGGTCTTTAAATAAGCCTAAACTTAGACCGGTTAGTTTTAAAGGAAGATACGGTTCGAACGCGTGATTAAGTGAAGACCGGAATAGAATGTGATTTAGACCCGACAAGTTTGAAGACTTGTATAATATGGGTAAGCTAAACACATTCTGGATTTTGAGATAAAAATGATAAGGTTTGACCCGTTTCGGCTAATTTATGTAAACTAGTTACATAAACCGCACCGAACGCGAATAACGCATAACGGGTAACCGAAAGAGTCACGAACAAGTTTCCTAAGTTAATATGCTTTAAATATGTTGTGATATCAGTAGGATACCTTCCATTATGCCCAAAACGAGTTTAATCCCAATTTAAGCCCCGTAGGGGTATTTTAGTCATTTAAAAGATTATAAAAGAGATTATTTATAATTCTAAGATTCGGTTCTGAAATAATTAGTAAAACAACTTAATTTAACAAGTTACATCAGTTGGTGATAAGTCTTATGTGACAAAATGGTTTTAAACCCATACTATGTGTTTAATACGCTTAAAAAGCCGTTTTAAGCGATTTCCGGGTTATCCAGGAAATCTGAGTTTTCTGATCAAGTTATAAAGTTCAAAATACTTCATTTATTATATAAAATCAGTAGCAATTGAATTGGTGTCAAAATACTATGTAAAACTCATTTTATAAACAAAAAGGGTATAATCGGTATTTACCGAATCAAGGCCATAACCTTAGGTTATGATCAGGTTAAAAATAATTAAAAATATTCAAAAATCCCAAAATATTATATTACATCAGTGGGTAAAAGGTTTGGTGTCAAAAATTGGGTTTAGATAGGCTTTATGCTAATTACGCTTTTTAATTCATAAGAAGCGTTCTAATTACGCTATTAAGCATAACTCCTAATCTAGACCTCCAACTGATATGAAATTTTAGGGACATGTTTATAAATCAGTAACAAAGATTATTGTCCTTTCATATTTCCAAAATTCTCGTTATATGGTCAAGAGGGCATTATGGTCAACATTAAGCAATTAACGGAAACGTGCAAACGTATCGGACAATCAATGAACCAACCACAGAGGGTTATACTATCATGTAACCCGGTCCTAACGAAACTCTAAGGAATTTATAAAACATGTTATTACGGGTCAGAACTGAAGTCAAAGCAAAAGTCAAAGTTTTGCGACTTTCGGTTCCGAATCGAGCTTAAACAGAAAATTGTCGGATCAAACAAGCTTAGACCAGTTCTTATACTAATTACCAAGTTATATGAGTGGCAAAACAGGTTACACGTCTTCTACATTGCTAATTATGTGTTAATTCAAAAATTAAGATTCTGTTGACTTTTTATAACCAACTTTGACCCTATAAACGACCTAGTTAGAGCGGGAATCAGAGGGTGCCCTTTTAAGGGTTTAATGCCCACATAATTACCAACTTATAACAACCTTCAATTTGACTAAACACCAGGTCATTAGTGATTAATCGATAAGTCAAACCTTAATTACGACGGTTTGACTTTTAAGCTATAAACTAAGTAAAATACGATTAAGGAAGGTTAAGGAAGCTTACCAAAGTCCTATGCACGATTAGTGATGCTTAGGGAAGGCTCTTATGCTCCAGAAATGATCAGAAGTGAAGGTATGAATGAATGATCAAAGTTTGCACAAAGTGGGTCTTTATATAGTGTTCTTGATTGCTCAAGATGGTGCCATGCATGTCTAGGATTGTTCCCTGATGTAAACAAGTGTCCCTAGAGCCTAAAAACAAGCTTGAGCAGCCCATGGTATTGAAATCAAGCATTATATGTCGGTTAAACGGGCTGGACAGACACCTGTCCATGTTTTCTGCATCTGGGAGGCTGAGGCGCCCCACGTAAGACCTTGGGCAAGTCTTACGCGCCCCGCCTGAGGCCTGGCTTCAGGTTAACAAGTTTCCGTTTATTGCATTTTTTGGTCCCCGGTCCTCCTAAAAGTTGTTTTGACCTCTTGTTTTGCACTTTGAGCCCTCTAAATTGATTTCTAAGGGCTTCAAGACTTATACCAACTTTGTTAAGTCCTTGGTTAACTTTTGATTACCCGAAAAGTCATAAATTTCATCGTTGACGTTTTTAACCCCTCGCATACGAATTTTATCATAACTTTCTCATACGATAACGAAACTTGGTGAAATTTTTATCATGCATTCTAGTGAGCATATTTAATCGTTACAAAGCTTCGGGCTTGCTAAAAGGTCACTCAGAGGTATACTTTAAACATGTTGACACATTTAACCCCTGTAGTTTGTAATCTCTCACTTTCTTCCACATTTAGCTTCGTATGATCCATGATTTATTCGTTTAAGGGTATAAACATCGTGTAGGGTTATTGTAAAGTATATTTATCCATTGTTGACATTCTGAACCCTTATGTTCACATACTTTCCTTGTTTGTCAACTTTAGTCCCTCTAGAGTATTCTTTCACACGTTCAAAGCTTATGACACGTGTCAATACATTATAGGACGTGAATTTTTGAGGTGTCACATCCTCACCCCCTTAAAAGAAATCTCGACCTCGAGATTTTCTGAAATAAATGAGGGTACTTTTCTTTCATCATGGACTCTACCTCCCACGTGTACTCTGGACCTCTACGGGCATCCCATTTTACCTTTACGATCGGTACATGCTTCCTTTGAAACTTCTTAACCCGTCGATCCTCGATCAACAAAGGTTTTTCGACAAACTTTAAGCTCTCGTCAATGTGCACGTCTGTATGTGGTATGACTAGTGATTCATCAGTTAGACATTTCTTCAGATTGCAGACGTGGAATACGTTATGAATACCACTGAGCTCTTCAGGTAAGTTTAACTTATAAGCAACTGATCTGACACATTCGATGATCTCGAATGGTCCTATGTATCTCGGGCTTAACTTGCCCTTCTTACCAAATCGCATTACCCCTTTCGAGGGTGATACTTTGAGTAGTACCTTATCACCAACCTCGAACTTTAGAGGTTTACGCCTTAAGTCCGCGTAGCTTTTCTGCCTATCCCTGGCAGCTTTGAGACGATCACGTATCTGCACAATCTTATCTGTCATCTCCAGGACGATTTCAGGTCCTGTCAGTTGGACATCTCCAACTTCCGCCCAACATACGGGCGTTCTGCACTTCCTACCGTACAAGGCCTCGAAAGGCGCAGCTTTAATGCTGGTATGATAGCTATTGTTATAGGAGAACTCGACTAATGGCAGGTGGTTGTCCCAACTACCACCTAAGTAAATCACACATCCTCGAAGCATGTCTTCCAAAGTTTGAATTGTACGCTCACTTTGCCCGTCCGTCTGAGGGTGGTAAGCCGTACTGAAATTTAAGCGCGTGCCCAAAGATTGTTGGAAACTTTTCCAAAAATGTGACGTGTATCTAGTATCCCTGTCAGAGATAATAGACACTGGTACGCCATGTAGAGATACAATCTTATCTACGTACAATTGGGCTAACATGTCGGAGCTATAGGTCTCCTTAATGGGTAGGAAATGTGCTGACTTAGTCAGTCTATCTACTATCACCCAGATAGTATCATTGCCTTTCTTTGTCTTTGGCAACTTGGTGATGAAATCCATTGTCACCATTTCCCACTTCCACGTGAGAAGTTCAGGCTGTTGTAGTAAACCTGATGGCTTTTGATGTTCTGCTTTGACTTGCGCACACGTCAAACATTTAGCTACATAGGTAGCTATAGACTTCTTCAAGCCTATCCACCAAAAATTTGCTTTCAGATCCTGGTACATCTTGTCAGCTCCAGGATGAACGGAATATTTAGAACTGTGGGCTTCCTGGAGGATAACATCCCGAAGTCCTCCATAAACTGGAACCCACATTCGTCCATTTAATCTCAGAATTCTGTCCTTGCCATAGGATAACTGTTCTTCAGTTACTCCTAGCTTTTCACCAGGATAGTTAGCTTCCAGCACAGCTTCCTTATGCGCAGCTAACAACCTTTCATTCAAACTATTCTTTATCTCAATGCTCTTGGCATTGATTCGGACGGGTTTGACTCTTTCCTTTCTGCTCAAGGCATCGGCGACTACATTCGCCTTGCCGGGATGGTATCTTATCTCACAATCATAATCATTCAAAGTTTCCATCCAATGTCATTGCCTCATGTTCAAATCCTTTTGGTTAAACAGGTGCTGGAGGCTATTGTGATCAGAATAGATCACACACTTGATACCGTACAAATAGTGCCTCCATAGCTTTAGTGCAAATACAACGTGTGACCACCTTGGTTTTCACACTCGTATTTGTTTGACTTTCATTGTAACAAATACCGTATTTGGAATGAAACTTATTTGAACGTACTTGCTTTGTGCTTATACATGCTTATACCAATACAAACACGTGAAACAATTGCAAATTTGTTGAGTTTTATGCTATTAAACAAGGTTACATAAACTATAAGGGCCTATTGTGACATTTTGTGAAACTACAATCTAAAGGACCTATTTGACATTCTTTGGAAACTTACTTTATAAAGAGATAAATATATAGTTTTGAAATAAAAGTCCAAGGTTCATTTGGTCATTTTCTGGAACTTAAACTCAAGGGACCAAAACTGTTGATTTTGAACCTATATTAACTGATTTCACTAACCGGGTTAAATCTTTATATAAGAAATACTCTTTAAATACTAACCCAGTTAGTCTAACTAACTGGGTATTACAGGGACTGTTTATGTAAATGTGGAACCACAGGGGCCAAAATGTAAATTTTCATCTCAATGAATAAAAATGGTTTAAACCATTCGGACCGGTCACGAACAAGGATCGAACTCGAGTCTCTACGATATAAGCGAAGTGTCTTAACCAGTTTATCCTCCCGTATAGGAGCTGAAACTTATAGAGTTAAATTCCTTATATATACTATTTAGGATTTAATTATTTATTAAATGAATTCAGAAATAAAAAAGGTTAATAAACCTCACAAATCGGTCACGGGTGGGACTCGAACGCACGCCCCTCCAAACAACAAACACGCGCACAACCAGCTGGTCTACCAGCTTGGTTGTGATTTATAATAGATCGTAATATATATATATATATATATATATATATATATATTGACATTATTATCAATCTGAATTACATAATCAGCTCCGCAGGTCGTGGATTTTGACCAAAACCCCACCAAAATCAAATTTTAATCCATTATTTCGACCTGTAAAGCTACCCACATGATCCCCAACCCATCCCAACTAATCCCAATCATTCAAACGACACAAATTCGTGCTATAACCACTATGAATCGGAACTTTTTATTAAAAAAAAAAGAATTTAAAGTAGATCAAATCCACTAAGTTTTGTTGAATCTGAGATCTAAACTTCGTGTATTTAAGTTCCTTACATTCCTAGCAACATTCCACACCATTTACAAACACTTAAACACCCGAAATCGTCGGATTAAAACCTGCAACTCGCCGGAATTTTTTAATCCGATCATCCTTTCAATACCGGTTCATTTTTATTGTTTCAATTAATTCTTTTATGCTTATACAATGTTTCTCCAAAGTTAATTTGAATATAACACAGTTTTCCCGTAGAATTGAAAGAGTTGACTTTCTGTTTGACTCCAATTGGAGAAGATGACCAGTTCCTGTTTGGTTATAAATGTAGCAGTCCTAAACCAAACACAAACAGAAGCTTAGCCCAGTGGTTAAGACTCTGTTTGGTTACAATACAGATCCAGGTTCGAACCCAAAGGTCTGCATTTCTTTTTAATCGTTTCATTTTTAATATTTTCAACATTCCAATAATTTTTATAAGAGTATTAATCATTGTTGCTTTTATTAAAAATGTGAAATTAGTCAATTTATTTATAAAACTAATTTTTACAATATTAAAACAGTTTATTATTAAATAATTAATAATAAATCGATTTTTCGGAATTAAATTCTGAAATTTTCAGATTAATTATTTTAAGTGTTGATCTTTACAAAAATAATGTTGCTACTGATATTTTATATAATTTCGATATTTATATAATTAAATCAGTAATATTCAAGTTCAATAATTAAAAATGTTATTTTTAATTATTATGATATAAATTAATTATATCACTTGTACAATATTTTGTCAATAATCATTATATTTAATTATGATACTAGTTAAATATATTTGATTTATTATTACAAATGTTTATATTAAATTGATTGTACATTTTTTTGCAATTTAATTATTTATGATAAATAAATATTTTTCATAAATAATTCCTCTATATCATGATCATTTTTCCGAGCCCTCTAAACATATAATTCACAAGATCCTTCTGTTAATCTAAACACTATCAAATACAATAAATACTCAACAAATCCCGTCAACACTATACGACCTCAATATTGATACATTATTCTTGTACGATTCATTAGGACAACTTGAGTTTCCTTATTATCAGACACCTTAATCTTGACTTGCGTATTCGGAATCGCCTGCAAAATAAAGTGAGTACATAGATCCCCTCTTTTTACTGTTTTCGATTGTTTTGGGGTGATTCATATGTATCAAAACGATTTCGATATTCTAACAATGGTTTCAAAACGATTGAGATGGTTTATACTAAACTAATAACGATTTCGATAATGTGAACGAGCTTGTTGGCTGTAATTACATAACGAATGACATTCATTAATTTCGGCCAAACCGACCAGTATTAGGTTATGGTGCCATAGGATCCGACAAATCCCTTTATCAAACTGGACCCATGGTTATGTGTGGGTTAAGTGGGTAACGACTAAATCTGATGATTGTTAACTTACCCTTTGGAGGTTTGTTAATGCAAGAACGAGTTGAACGATGAACGAGTCACAAAGGTTTGAATGTTTTTAGCAAGACGACCAAAAGTAGTTTTTCACAATTAAAACGAGAACGATTTAAACGAATGAACGATGTTCTATAACGAGAACGAGTTAAACAATATTACACAACGATGTTTACGAAACTATATAAACCATTCGAGTTTTATTATAAGAACGATTTATGATTTGGTTTACATAAACAAATGTTTTGGGTTAAGATTCATGGCAAGGGTTATAAATTATGACCAATCTATTTTGACTTGGTTATTCATTTACAATACAAACATTTTACAAAACAAGGTTTTCTAATATCAATTAACTAAGTTGTACAAGTTGTTTCAACATACAAACGAGCCATGAATCTGATACTCATACAAAAACTATGTACTCGCCAGCATTTCTTTGCTGACTTTGTTTTTACATATGTTTCAGGTGATGTTGCTTAATGTTGATTGCGAATAGGATGCATGCTCACTTAGGACCGGACGAGGCCTTAGTGATTTAATAACGATGATAAACTATGTTTAAATTGCTTGTTTAACTTTAAGACAATGTTTAGTATTCAATAAAATGAAACTCTTGTATCCATGGTTTGAAACAATAATTCTGTTACAACACTCCCCGACGTTTCCGCCACGATTTGTTGTTTTACGTGGTCGGGGTGTGACAGAAAAGTTGGTATCAGAGCCAATGGTTATAGAGAATTAGGTTATTAGTAAAACTTTGACCTAGACTATAACTTTCTAGGACCCCAACGCAAGTTGATTTGTGTTTAGAATTAAAAAAAAAAAACAAAATCCGAATCTGCTTCGAAAATTAGTCATCCGTTCTAGGATGATTGATTACTAGGTTTTGAACCCTTCTAGTTTGACTCATTTTTGGCTTAGTGCCTTTTGAGTTTTCAAAATCTTGTCAGAGTTTGGGTCTAAATAATGTGAACACGTGCAAACTGGAAGATTGAATGCATGTACCCTGAGTTTTCTGTCTAAGGCTAGAGTGTTCGTACAAATCCACATAATCGGACCAGTCACTCTTACCTGGGAACTCTTAGGGTGAGTGTTCACTTATAGGCGAGCATGTCTTCGCGATACATTATTTTGATTCATTACTTTGATTAGTCACTGCGTGTCATTTGTTTGTTCGAGGTAACAAACAAATGATCGCCTTCCTTGTGTTTTGTTGATACCTCTTTTGTTTTTCCTAATTTTCAATCTCACTCGATTCTCCTGTTTCCTTACTAGACAATGCCTCCTCGACGTGAAGTACAATCTTTTACTATTGAAGAAATCGCAGCCCTGGTCTCTCAACAAGTGGTTGCTGTGCTTCCCGGTGTTGTGACCCAAGTCCACGAGATATACAACAACAACAACAATAATAACAACAACAATAATGCACCGTGTAATTTCAAGAATTTCAATTCTGCTAAGCCGCTAAAGTTTTCTGGGTCACAAGGAGCAACTGCACTCCTTCAATGGTTCGAGAGTATCGAGAACACATTCAGACATGTGCAATGTCCGAATGCGCGTAAGGTTGAATTTGCTTCGAGTGTGTTTGAGAAGCATGCTCTTATGTGGTGGAACGGAGTGATGCGCGACAGGGGTGTCGAAGTGGCGTTGGCACAAACATGGGAAGAGCTTCGAGCTCTCATGATGAGAGAGTTCTGTCCCCATCACGAAATTCGAGCTTTGGAACGAGAGTTTGACGATCTGAAACAAGATGGGGGAGAACACCGTGCGTATACGAATCGATTTGAGGAGCTCAGTCTTTTGTGTCCTACTATGGTTACCCTGTTGGAGAAAGCGATAGAGAGGTATATCGATGGTCTACCCGATTCTATTCTGGATATAGTGACCGGTATTAATCCTCCCACCCTTCGCCAAGCAATTGAGTTGTTTGCTACCCTGACTGAGTCTCAAGTCAGGAAGGGTAAACTCACCCGCAAGGGTGATAAAAAGAAGGCGACTGATTTTGGGAAGGACAAGAAAGAGGGTAAGGGTAAAGAAGGTGAGTCATCGAAGAAGTCGAGAAAGCGAAAGGGTTCCCAGAATTTTGCAGTAACTGCACAAACTGCTCAGAACCCTCAGAACCCGCCAGCTCAACCTCCTGCGAAGAAAGCGTATGCTGGTACCGCACCTCATTGTGCTCGCTGCAATGGTCATTATGTTGCACAACAAGCTTGTAGGCAATGCACAACGTGTGGTAAGCTTGGGCATCTGGCCAACGTCTGTCGTTCGGGTCAGAATCAGATTGTTCGGAATCAAGCTCCAGTTTAGGGGAATGCTGCTAGATTCCCACCGGGTACATGTTTCAATTGTGGAGAGCTTGGTCACTACCGCAACAACTGTCCGAGGTTGGCAAATGCAAATGAAAATCCAAAACGTGAATGTCAATGTCAATGCAAATGAGAATCCCGCTCGTGGGCGAGCGTACAATCTAAATGCTAACGAAGCAAGGGCTGACAACGAGGTGGTTAATGGTACGTTTCTTGTTAACAATCGACCTGCATATATTCTTTTTGATTCTGGCGCCGATAGAAGTTTTGTTTCATTATCTTTTGAACCTTTGCTTGCGATACCTAGAACTAAACTGAGGAAACCCTTATATGTCGAAGTTGCTACTGGTAAACCTCTTGTTCTCGATTCTGTTATTCATGATTGTCAGTTAAACCTTGATAACCATTTTTTTCCCATTGACCTCACACCGATGCAACTTGGGAGTTTCGATATTATCGTGGGGATGGATTGGTTAACCAAACATCATGCTGAGGTGGTTTGTTTTGATAAGATTGTTCGTATTCCTTTTCCGTCTGGCGATGTTCTGGAAGTTCGTGGCGAAAAACCATCTGGTGGATTGAAGCTTATGTCGTGTACAAAGGCCCAAAGATATTTACGAAAAGGATATGTTGCTTTCCTGGCACATGTCACCGAGGAGAAAGGCAAGAGTAAGAGTATTCAGGATATTCCGATTGTTCGGGATTATCCAGAGGTGTTTCCTGATGAACTGCCTGGTTTACCTCTAATTCGTCAAGTCGAGTTTCATATTGACCTTGTACCCAATGCCAACCCAGTTGCGAAAGCACCTTATCGTCTTGCACCGTCAGAGATGCAAGAGTTATCAAAACAACTTCAAGAGTTGTCTGATAAAGGATTCATCCGTCCGAGCTATTCGCCTTGGGGAGCTCCTGTTCTCTTTGTGAAGAAGAAAGATGGATCTTTTCGAATGTGTATCGATTATCGTGAGCTTAATAAGCTTACCATCAAGAATCGATATCCCCTACCTAGAATTGATGATCTCTTCGACCAGCTGCAAGGTGCTTCATGCTGTTCCAAGATCGATCTGCGATCTGGGTATCATCAACTTCGTGTTCTCGAAGAAGATATTCCCAAAACTGCTTTCCGTACGAGATATGGGCATTATGAGTTCACTGTCATGCCTTTTGGTTTGACAAATGCCCCAGCTATCTTCATGGACTTAATGAATAGGGTTTGTAAACCTTATTTAGATAAGTTCATCATTGTGTTCATCGACGATATTCTCATTTATTCAAAGTCTCGAGCTGATCATGAGCAACACCTTCGTTTGACATTGGACCTCCTAAAGAAGGAACAACTTTTTGCTAAATTCTCCAAGTATGAATTCTGGCTTAAAGAAGTTCAGTTCTTGGGTCATATTGTCAATGAGCAGGGTATTCACGTAGATCCATCCAATATTGTTGCAATTAAGGATTGGAATACACCGACGACACCTACAGAAGTTTGTTCTTTTCTTGGTCTTGCTGGTTATTATCGACGGTTTATTTCTAACTTTTCAAAGATCGCGGTTCCACTCACTGCTTTGACTTAGAAGAATAAGCCTTTTGAGTGGGGACCTAAGCAAGAAGAAGCGTTCCAAACACTGAAACGGAAGCTCTGTGACACTCCTGTTTTATCTCTACATGAGGGAAACGATGATTTTGTTGTCTATTGTGACGCGTCGAATCTAGGACTTGGTTGCGTTCTTATGCAACGAGGTAAAGTCATAGCTTATGCGTCTAGACAGCTGAAAATTCACGAAAAGAACTATACGACTCACGATCTTGAATTAGGAGCTGTGGTTTTCGCACTTAAAATCTGGAGACACTATCTCTATGGAACGAAGTGTGTGGTTTTCACAGACCACAAAAGTCTCCAGCATATTCTCAATCAGAAGGAGCTGAACATGAGGCAACAACGTTGGGTTGAACTCTTAAATGATTATGATTGCGATATCCGCTGCCATCCTGGTAAGGCGAATGTCGTAGCCGATGCGCTTAGTCGAAAGGAACGAGTCAAGCTTCATTCTGTTCGAACTCTATCTGATATTCAATCTCGTGTTCTTCAAACTCAACGATCTTGTGTGATCAATGACTTATTAAAATATGAGCTACCACTTCAACTTGAGCTTAAACTCGAAAGGAAAGACGATGGTTTACTCTATTTTGAGAATCGTTTGTGGATTCCGAATCAGGACGATCTTCGCACCTTAGTAATGGACGAATCTCATAAGTCTTGATATTATATCCATCCTGGTGCTGATAAAATGTACAAGGATCTTCGTACTAAGTTCTGGTGGCCTGGTATGAAGAAGGATGTTGCCTTGTATGTATCAAAATGCCTAACTTGTCTCAAAGTCAAGGCTGAACATCAACGACCTTCTGGTTTGCTTGTACAACCAGAGATACCGGTTTGGAAGTGGGAGAACATTGCAATGGATCTCATCACTAAGTTACCACGTACGTCTAAAGGTCATGATGCTATTTGGGTCGTAGTTGATCGTTTAACGAAATCTGCTCACTTCTTACCAATCCGTGAGGATTTCTCTGCTGAAAAGCTTGCCAAGATCTATGTAGACGAGATTGTATCACGACATGCTGTTCCTTTAGATATCATTTCCGTTCGTGATGCTCGGTTTGCGTCTCATTTTTGGAAGACCATGCAATCTGCTTTGGGGACCCAACTAAATCTAAGCACTGCTTATCATCCCCAAACATATTGTCAATCTGAGAGAACGATTCAAACTTTGGAGGATATGCTTAGAGCATGCGTAATAGACTTTGGTGGTAATTGGGATTCTCATCTGCCACTGATCGAGTTCTCTTACAACAACAGTTATCATACTAGTATTAATATGGCACCATTCGAAGCTCTCTACGGTCGAAAATGTCGTTCACCTGTATATTGGAATGAGATCGGTGAAGCTCAGCTTACTGGACCTGAGCTCATTCTGGAAACAACAGACAAAATCAAGAAAATCCGCGATAATCTTGTGATCGCTAGAAGCCGTCAAAAGAGTTATGCAGATTTGGGACGCAAGCCCATGGAATTTCAAATCGGAGACCGTGTCCTACTCAAGGTTTCACCTTGGAAGGGAGTGGTGAGATTTGGAAAGAAAGAAAAACTTGCACCACGATATGTTGGACCATTTAAGATTGTTGAAAGAATTGGAAAGGTTGCCTATCGACTAGAACTACCTCCAGAGCTTGGAAATGTTCATCCGACTTTTCACGTGTCCAATTTGCGAAAGTGTTTAGCTGATGCTGATCTTCACCTTCCTCTCGAGGATATTCAAATCGACAAAACGATGCACTTTGTCGAGAAACATGTGGAGATAGTGGAACGTACATACAAACAGTTGAAGAACAAACGGATTTATTTGGTCAAAGTTCGCTGGGAATCCAAACGTGGCCCCGAGTTTACTTGGGAACGTAAGGACCAGATGAAGGCGAAATATCCGCATTTGTTTTCACAAGATTCCTCTAAATAAAATTTCGGGACAAAATTTCCTAAAGTAGGGGAGACTGTGACCACCTTGGTTTTCACACTCGTATTTGGTTGACTTTCATTGTAACAAATACCGTATTTGGAATGAAACTTATTTGAACGTACTTGCTTTGTGCTTATACATGCTTATACCAATACAAACACGTGAAACAATTGCAAATTTGTTGAGTTTTATGCTATTAAACAAGGTTACATAAACTATAAGGGCCTATTGTGACATTTTGTGAAACTACAATCTAAAGGACCTATTTAACATTCTTTGGAAACTTACTTTATAAAGAGATAAATATATAGTTTTGAAATAAAAGTCCAAGGTTCATTTGGTCATTTTCTGGAACTTAAACTCAAGGGACCAAAACTGTTGATTCTGAACCTATATTAACTGATTTCACTAACCGGGTTAAATCTTTATATAAGAAATACTCTTTAAATATTAACCCAGTTAGTCTAACTAACTGGGTATTACAGGGACTGTTTATGTAAATGTGGAACCACAGGGGCCAAAATGTAAATTTTCATCTCAATGAATAAAAATGGTTTAAACCATTCGGACCGGTCACGAACAAGGATCGAACTCGAGTCTCTACGATATAAGCGAAGTGTCTTAACCAGTTTATCCTCCTGTACAAGAGCTGAAACTTATAGAGTTAAATTCCTTATATATACTATTTAGGATTTAATTATTTATTAAATGAATTCAGAAATCAAAAAGGTTAATAAACCTCACAAACCGGTCACGGGTGGGACTCGAACCCGCGCCCCTCCAAACAACAAACACGCGCAAAACCAGCTGGTCTACCAGCTTGGTTGTGAATTATAATAGACCGTAATATATATATATATATTGACATTATTATCGATCTGAATTACATAATCAGCTCCGCAGGTCGCGGATTTCGACCAAAACCCCACCAAAATCGAATTTTAATCCATTATTTCGACCTGTAAAGCTACCCACATGATCCCCAACCCATCCCAACTAATCCCAATCATTCAAACGACACAAATTCGTGCTATAACCACTATGAATCGGAACTTTTTATTAAAAAAAAAAGAATTTAAAGTAGATCAAATCCACTAAGTTTTGTTGAATCTGAGATCTAAACTTCGTGTATTTAAGTTCCTTACATTCCTAGCAACATTCCACACCATTTACAAACACTTAAACACCCGAAATCGTCGGATTAAAACCTGCAACTCGCCGGAATACTCACTTTTTCACCGGAATTTTTCAATCCGATCATCCTTTCAATACCTGTTCGTTTTTATTGTTTCAATTAATTCTTTTATGCTTATACAATGTTTCTCCAAAGTTAATTTGAATATAACACAGTTTTCCCGTAGAATTGAAAGAGTTGACTTTCTGTTTGACTCCAATTGGAGAAGATGACCAGTTCCTGTTTGGTTATAAATGTAGCAGTCCTAAACCAAACACAAACAGAAGCTTAGCCCAGTGGTTAAGACTCTGTTTGGTTACAATACAGACCCAGGTCCGAACCCAGGGGTGTGCATTTCTTTTTAATCGTTTCATTTTTAATATTTTCAACATTCCAATAATTTTTATAAGAGTATTAATCATTGTTGCTTTTATTAAAACTGTGAAATTAGTCAATTTATTTATAAAACTAATTTTTACAATATTAAAACAGTTTATTATTAAATAATTAATAATAAATCGATTTTTAGGTTGCAGGCTCGACGGGATCCGTGTCCTCGTCCATGTCCATTACATTGTCTCCTGAGAAATGGTCTTCAGGTCCTAGTGGGTTAAAACCCACTGGTTCTTCTATATAGTTTGCCGGGTTGAACCGACCCTGAAAGACAGGAGTGGGGTCGCCAAAGGAACGGTCCGAAACGGATCGCTGCAATGGTAAGAAGGAGTGGCGGGAGTCTTCGGGCTCGTTTTCTGAATGCGGCCCAAAGGAATGGCGGTAAGGAGGCGTTGAGCTATACGAAGTAGATCGCCTAGCGGGCTCCGTATAGGTCCTCCAGGCTCCTTGCGGATCGGCACTCATAGTACTAGAAGGAGTTCGCCGGTTTGAAGGCCCGGCTTCGTGATCGTTGGGGGCATTGATCGGCCCCTTACCTCGTCCTCCTCTTCGGAATCTTGGTGGCATTTCCTGTCAAAACAATTGAAAGATACAACAAGAAATATAAAGGACAAGTTAAGATAAAAAAAAACAAATTTGGATTTGTCCTAAGTTCTTTGTCTAGACTCGAAAGTTTTAGGAATGTGCAATTGTGTCATTGAGATTAAACACAAAAGGCTAGTGTTTAATTCACTCAATGTTGGCTCTGATACCAACCTGTCACACCCCGATATTTCCACGTATTACCGGTGGGCCCGGTGGGGAGTATCGTGACGTAGTTGATATCATCATAGTCAAACAACACAAATTATAAATGCACAGCGGAAGCAAAAGATAGATATTATTTCAACCGAATATAATTGTAATATTAAGTATCACATTTAGTTGAAAATAATCCACAGGTGGATCAAATAAAAAGAAACATTGTTCAACAGTTTCATGTCATCCAAGCTTGCGAGACTTATTGTGGATGCTAGGAGAAAGCCAGCCTAGTTCGAGTAGTACCTGCACTTAACCTTTTTGGGAAAATACGTCAGTTTACACTGGTAAATACAATTAACTGACTCATTTTGAAAAGGTTTAATAAAATTGATTTGAATGCACGTGGCACAAACTTTTATAAGTTGGGATAATTATTTCAATATAATACTCGTAAAATAATTACATGTTTCTTATGCGTTCAGTAGCCCGGTTCGTGCCGGGTTAAAGATCAATAGACACACCACATTATTTATTTAGGAACTGACGGGTGTACGCCTAAACCCCGTGCGTAGGTCGTGGCCATTTCGTAAAATGATGCCAAGGATATCCGGGACATGGTCATTAACCCCCCAAAGGCTTTAAGCAAACAAAACAATTCAAACGGGTCATTTCAATAAATTAACCATCATACGATTAAAGATTCAATGCCCGACCAAGCGGTATTTTATATACCGTACCCCAAGCCCGTATAAGGGAAAATAAGTTAAAAGTATTTATCTTTGCAAGTAATATTCACAACAAGCAAGTGCACGTAGCTTTTACCGGGTCTCCTATTCTGGAACGGAGGTTTATAATAACCTATTAGAATCCTAACGGGTCTTTAAATAAGCCTAAACTTAGACCGGTTAGTTTTAAAGGAAGATACGGTTCGAATGCGTGATTAAGCGAAGACCGGAATAGAATGTGATTTAGACCTGACAAGTTTGAAGACTTGTATAATACCTTGTCATTTCGAGCTAAATCACATAATTTTCTGATTCCACTCGAAAGTGTAACTTTCTGATTCCACCCGAAAGTAACATGCTGATTCCATTCCAAATGACTCCATGTCATTAGGAGTGGAATCAGAAACAATATAAATAGGTCATTTGGTGGGGAATCAGAATATAGTTCGAGGTGTGTTCTTCCGGTAAGCCACGAAGTGCTGCCGAAGTGTTGTCTGAACGTGTACTCGCATTATTGATCAATACAACAACAGTTTAAAGTGAATTCTCGCTGAATTGTACTCGGTTTGTCTGTTTCCGCCGTTCAAACTGAGATAAACTCTTCTAACCGACTCGTTCGGATCCGAAACCGATCCTACAATTGGTATCATGGGTAAGCTAAACACATTCTGGATTTTGAGATATAAATGATAAGGTTTGACCCGTTTCGGCTAATTTATGTAAACTAGTTACATAAACCGCACCGAACGCGAATAACGCATAACGGGTAACCGAAAGAGTCACGAACAGGTTTCCTAAGTTAATACGCTTTAAATATGTTGTGATATCAGTAGGATACCTTCCATTATGCCCAAAATGAGTTTAATCCCAATTTAAGCCCCGTAGGGGTATTTTGGTCATTTAAAAGATTATAAAAGAGATTATTTATAATTCTGAGATTTGGTTCTGAAATAATTAGTAAAAAAACTTAATTTAATAGGTTACATCAGTTGGTGATAAGTCTTATGTGACAAAATGGTTTTAAACCCATACTATGTGTTTAATACGCTTAAAAAGCCGTTTTAAGCGATTTCCGGGTTATACAGGAAATCTGAGTTTTCTGATCAGGTTATAAAGTTCAAAATACTTCATTTATTATATAAAATCAGTAGCAATTGAATTGGTGTCAAAATACTATGTAAAACTCATTTTATAAACAAAAAGGGTATAATCGGTATTTACCGAATCAAGGCCATAACCTTAGGTTATGATCAGGTTAAAAATAATTAAAAATCTTCAAAAATCCCAAAATATTATATTACATCAGTGGGTAAAATGTTTGGTGTCAAAAATTGGGTTTAGATAGGCTTTATGCTAATTACGCTTTTTAATTCATAAGAAGCGTTCTAATTACGCTATTAAGCATAACTCCTAATCTAGACCTCCAACTGATATGAAATTTTAGGGACATGTTTATAAATCAGTAACAAAGATTATTGTCCTTTCATATTTCCAAAATTCTTGTTTTATGGTCAAGAGGGCATTATGGTCAACATTAAGCAATTAACGGAAACGTGCAAACGTATCGGACAATCAATGAACCAACCACAGAGGGTTATACTATCATGTAACCCGGTCCTAACGAAGCTCTAAGGCATTTCTAAAACATGTTATTACGGGTCAGAACTGAAGTCAAAGCAAAAGTCAAAGTTTTGCGACTTTCGGTTCCGAATCGAGCTTAAACAGAAAATTGTCGGATCAAACAAGCTTAGACCAGTTCTTATACTAATTACCAAGTTATATGAGTGGCAAAATAGGTTACACGTCTTCTACATTGCTAATTATGTGTTAATTCAAAAATTAAGATTCTGCTGACTTTTTATAACCAACTTTGACCCGACAAACGACCTAGTTAGAGCGGGAATCAGAGGGTGCCCTTTTAAGGGTTTAATGCCCACATAATTACCAACTTATAACAACCTTCAATTTGACTAAACACCAGGTCATTAGTGATTAATCGATAAGTCAAACCTTAATTATGACGGTTTGACTTTTAAGCTATAAACTAAGTAAAATACGATTAAGGAAGGTTAAGGAAGCTTACCAAAGTCCTATGCACGATTAGTGATGCTTAGGGAAGGCTCTTGTGCTCCAGAAATGATCAGAAGTGAAGGTATGAATGAATGATCAAAGTTTGCACAAAGTGGGTCTTTATATAGTGTTCTTGATTGCTCAAGATGGTGTCATGCATGTCTAGGATTGTTCCCTGATGTAAACAAGTGTCCCTAGAGCCTAAAAACAAGCTTGAGCAGCCCATGGTATTGAAATCAAGCATTATATGTTGGTTAAACGGGCTGGACAGACACCTGTCCATGTTTTCTGCATCTGGGAGGCTGAGGCGCCCCGCGTAAGACCTTGGGCAAGTCTTACGCGCCCCGCCTGAGGCCTTGTTTCAGGTTAACAAGTTTCCGTTTATTGCATTTTTGGTCCTCGGTCCTCCTAAAAGTTGTTTTGACCTCTTGTTTTACACTTTTAGCCCTCTAAATTGATTTCTAAGGGCTTCAAGACTTATACCAACTTTGTTAAGTCCTTGGTTAACTTTTGATTACCCGAAAAGTCATAAATTTCATCGTTGACGCTTTTAACCCCTCGCATACGAATTTTATCATAACTTTCTCATACGATAACGAAACTTGGTGAAATTTTTATCATGCATTCTAGTGAGCATATTTAATAGTTACAAAGCTTCGGGCTTGCTAAAAGGTCACTCAGAGGTATACTTTAAACATGTTGACACATTTAACCCCTGTAGTTTGTAATCTCTCACTTTCTTCCACATTTAGCTTCGTATGATTCATGATTCATTCGTTTAAGGGTATAAACATCGTGTAGGGTTATTGTAAAGTATATTTATCCATTGTTGACATTCTGAACCCTTATGTTCACATACTTTCCTTGTTTGTCAACTTTAGTCCCTCTAGAGTATTCTTTCACACGTTCAAAGCTTATGACACGTGTCAATACATTATAGGACGTGAATTTTTGAGGTGTCACAGTTGATTTGGGAGGCTCATGATAGACGAGAGAGAGAGAGAGAGAGAGAGAGAGAGAGAGATAAGGGTTACCTGTCATACCGCTTCCACCACCTCGAGCACCAGATCCAGATTCGGACTCGAACCCGGAAGCATAAACCAGCTGTATGTATATATTTTGGTATTTAGTGTTCAGTTGTAGTTTATATTTTGTTATGGATGTATAAACTTATCTTATATATGTCATATTTAAGTTTGTTTTCAGTTATTCGGTTACTTAATGATGGTTTGTCTTAAATTGATATTTCGTAATAAATGATAAAACCTTGACATTGAAATATAATACAAAAACAATATAATTTTCAAAATGTTAAATAATATTTAAACGATATAATATTTGAATTCGGTTATTAAAATGTTGAAAATAATATTACATTTAAACAATATAATATTTTAGTGGTAGGGTAATATTTGAAAAATAAATTGTTAAAAACTATGTAATATTTAAATGATCAGGTATATTTAAAGGGCCGAACTTGAAAACGGTAAAATATTTTTATACAAAAAACAAAAATTTTCTTAAAAAACACACATTTTTTTCACTCAAAAAAACATCACCCTCCAAAAACCATCAAATTACCCCACCAAAACACCCATTTTTTCAACTAAAAGAACACCCAACTCCTAGACTGTCACACCCCGACCACGTAAAACAACAAATCGTGGCGGAAACGTCGGGGAGTGTTGTAACAGAATTATTGTTTCACAACCATGGATACAAAAGAGTTTCGTTTTATTTATTCATTAAGTAATTTACATTGTTTTAGCATGAAACAAACAAGTTATATATCGACTATCATTGTTATTATGTCACTAAGGCCTCGTCCAGATCCTATGTGACTCATGCATCCTAGCAATCAACATCAAGCAACATCACCTGAAACATATGTAAAAACAAAGTCAACAAAGAAATGCTGGCGAGTACATAGGTTTTATAAGAGTATCGGATTCATGGCTAGTTTACATGTTGCAATACCTTATTAAAGACCTTGTTTTGATAAGAGTATAATATTGCAACATAATTAACTACATCAAATCAAGCGGGTTATAATTTATAAAACCTCGTAGCGATGATTCTTATCCCAAAAACATTTGTTTTAGTAAACCAAATTGTAAAACATCTCGTATTAACTCGTTAATAAAACTCGTATGGTTTATATCCTTTCGAAAACATCATTAAGTGACATCGTTTCAAAATCGTTAACTCATTTAAATCGTTTAAATCATCCTCGTTTTAATTGTGAAAACTATTTTTGGTCGTCTCGCTAATAACATTCAAACCTTCGTGATTTGACTATCTCGCTTCTCGCATTAACAAACCACCAAAGGGTAAGTTAACAATCAAAGATTCGGTCGTTACCCACCTAACCCACACATAACCATGGGTGCAGTCTGATAAGAGGATTTGTCAGATCCTATGGTACCATAACCTAATACTGGTCGGTTCGGCCAAAATTAATGAATGTCGTTCGTTATGTAACTACAACCAACAAGTTCGTTCACATTGTCATAAATCGTTATTAATTTAGTATAAACCATCTTAATCGTTTTTGAAATCATCGTTAAAATGTCGAAATCATTTTGATACATATGAATCACCCCAAAACAATCGAAAACAGTAAAATAGGGGAACTATGTACTCACATAGTTACCACAAAACATGTAAAAAGAGGGGATCTATGTACTCACCTTTGGGTGTGTTTTTATATGTTAACACAATTCCTCAAATTGTTTATTCATCCTAAATTAAATAAGAATGATTTAATAATCAAAAACCCACAAATTACATAAGTTTCTCCGATACTTAGAATTTTCACATAACTTTGAGATTTTTCTCAAAAAGTTATTATTTTTTATTATATTGGTGTATTTGTATATATATGAGTTCACATATATATATTTTAAAAACTTTGCGACTTGAACGATTTTATTGGTGACCCTCACCAGGCTATAGGCAATATATCTACGATTTGCGCGTCGTAATATATATACTCAAATGTAACATACTAATAATAGCGTAATACACATAATCTTGTCAAGTATTATCATGTCATTATACACATATTATAAAACACATAACACATTGTAACACATAAAATTTACCCATGAACAACCCATTATAGTGTATGTCGAAAAACACTTATTTTAGCGATTCGGTAACATTTTTGGGCGTCGGAAGTCACGTATGACTAACCAAACACCAAGTAAACTTAATATAAGTTAAAATACTTATTTTTATATCAAAAATATCAGTTTACTTACTGATCTAAAACAGTTTTATAAAAATCCTCCGAAAAGCCGATTTTTAACCGTTTTACCGCATAGTTTTGCAACAAACGTTACCCTAACCATACCAAATCGAAACGACTTGATATTTTAACATAACCCATGTTATTTACTGAATAAAATAGTGGTCATACTCATGATAGTGCAGGTCTCACATAAAGCACATAAATCATGCAAATTTCACATATTTTACCACTTTTTAAGCTATATGTACAACATGCAAAGCAATCAAACCTATGTCAAAGTTTCATGCCATTATAATATACCAAATAATGTTATTTTTAGTGTTTATAATCTGTTCTAAAACATTTTTGTCATACAATCACCTTTTTATCATTTCTTGAGCTTTAAATCAACATGTATTCTCATGTACAAGTGTCTAAAGCACACTATCATATCATCATCTTTTCATATGAGTTTAGATGCATCAAACATGTGATTTATTCATGTTTATTTGCTGATTTAATTGATCATTTATCATATCTTGCACAAATCATCAAACACTTGCATTTTAACTATTATTCAACAACAAGCAACAACTTAAACAAGTATTTACCAAAGATCAAGCTCAAATTTCATACACATACATATATATATCACCATTTTTATTTTGTATCAAGACCCATTTCTTTTTAGATTTCAAGTTTGTGAAAAAATCCAAGATTCAAGAGAAACTTCCAATCATCAAGAACAACCAAGAATCAAGAGTATGATTTAAACATAAACTTTATACCTTCAAGATTCAAGTAAGTTTTTGATGAGATTTTGATGATATGGAGCTTGAAATCACTTGAAAACACCTTGGAAACTCCTTTGGATCTTCACACCAACTTGAAGTTTGCTTGAAATGGAGCTTGATTATGAAGAACAAAGTTGCAAAGATGAATATGGTGAAGGTGATGGTGTTTACGGTTTTGGGAGGGAGGAGAGAGAGGAAGATGGAGTGTTATGTGATCTTTGAAGGATATGAAGAAGATATATAATAGATATGGAAGAAGGCATGCATCACACTTGTCCAAACAAATCTAGTAAGGATCAAATGAAATAAAATCAAGATTTAGGAAATATTTTGGTGGGGGCCACCCCATTGTAACCGTGAAAATGGAAGGGGGGGGGGGGTAAAGTGTAAATTTTTTATGGTAAAAATAGATATAAACAGGTATTTAACTGGATACCGGGTATTTTATCTAGCGTTTAAATCCCGGTTTATGGCGTTCTAAATTATTTTTATTATTCTATAAAAATAAACTCGCCAAAATATTACTGAAATAAATTTCAGTTGCCGAGACTGGCTGTGTTGTCTGCGTTTCGCAGTATAAGCACTGTGTTGCGCGGTAACTCGCAGTACGCGCTTACACTTGAAAAATAACGTTTTTAACTGTTTTAATTTGTTTTTCAACACGAACCTGATTAAAAATAAAATTTTAATCATAACAGAATATTTTTAGGGTTTAAATATTATCCGGGCGGTCACCAACGTTCGTTTCGCAGTTTTGTCGCAATTAGTTCTAAAGTTCGAATAAACATGTTTTTGCCATACCGAATCCTTCAAAACTTATTTCTAAGTTATGTAAAGGGTATTTAGGGTATGTTTGGCTTATGTCACAGTTCCGGAGTGTACGTCGCCTTAAACTGATTATGTTTACGTATCGGTTTATGATTTCACTTCCAGAACAGTTTTGAGAGTTCGGAATTGAACAATGATTGAAAACGTACTAATGTCACAAATAATTAAACACATATTGAAATTGAAACATCATATTTTATTAAATACAAAGTTGTTCAGAACAGTACAAGGGTTAAAATACACAGATGTCACAGTCTCCCCTACTTTAGGAAATTTCGTCCCGAAATTTTTACTTAGAGGAAACTTGTGAAAACAAATGCGGATATTTCGTCTTCATCTGGTCCTCACGTTCCCAAGTAAACTCGGGGCCACGTTTGGATTCCAGTGAACTTTGACCAATCGAATCCGTTTGTTCTTCAACTGTTTGAATGTACGGTCCACTATCTCCACAGGTTTATCGACAAAGTGCATCGCTTCATCGATTTGAATCTCATCGAGAGGAATGTGAAGATCAGCATCAGCTAAACACTTTCGCAAATTGGACACGTGAAAAGCCGGATGAATATTTCCAAGCTCTGGAGGTAGCTCTAGTCGATAGGCAACCTTTCTAATTCTTTCAACAATCTTAAATGGTCCAACATATCGGGGTGCAAGTTTTCCTTTCTTTCCAAATCTCACCACTCCCTTCCAAGGTGACACCTTGAGTAGGACACGGTCTCCGATTTGAAATTCTAAGGGCTTGCGTCGCATATCCGCATAACTCTTTTGACGGCTTCGAGCTGTCACAAGATTATCGTGAATTTTCTTGATTTTGTCTGTTGTTTCCAGAATGAACTCAGGTCCAGTAAGCTGAGCTTCACCGATCTCATTCCAACAGACAGGTGAACGACATTTTCGACCGTAGAGAGCTTCGAATGGTGCCATATTATTACTAGCATGATAACTGTTGTTGTAAGAGAACTCGATCAATGGAAGATGAGAATCCCAATTACCACCAAAGTCTATCACGCATGCCCTAAGCATATCCTCCAAAGTTTGAATCGTTCTCTCAGATTATCCATCTGTTTGGGGATGATAAGCAGTGCTTAGATTCAGTTGGGTTCCCAACGCAGATTGCATGGTCTTCCAAAATGAGATGAAAACCGAGCATCACGATCGGAAATGATATCCAAAGGAACACCATGCTGTGATACAATCTCATCAACATAAATCTTTACAAGTTTATCAGCAGATAGATCCTCGCGAATCGGTATAAAATGAGCTGATTTCGTTAATCGATCGATAACAACCCAAATAGCATCGTGACCTTTAGATGTGCGCGGTAAATTAGTGATGAGATCCATTGCAATGTTCTCCCACTTCCAAACCGGTATCTCTGGTTGTACAAGCAAACCAGAAGGTCGTTGATGTTCAGCCTTGACTTTGAGACAAGTTAAGCATTTCGATACATACATGGCAACATCCTTCTTCATACCAGGCCACCAGAACTGAGTACGAAGATCCTTGTACATTTTATCAGCACCAGGATGGATAGAATATCGAGACTTATGAGATTCGTCCATTACCAAGGTGCGAAGATTGTCTTGTTTTGAAATCCACAAACGATCCTTGAAATATAGCAACCCATCGTCCTTCGTTTCGAGTTTAAGTTTGAGTTGAAGCGGTAGCTCATATTTCAATAAGTCTTTGATCACACAAGATCGTTGAGCTTGAAGGACACGAGATTGAATATCAGATAGAGTTCGAACATAATGAAGCTTGACTCGTTCCTTTCGACTAAGCACATCGGCTACAACATTCGCCTTACCAGGATGGTAGCGGATCTCGCAATCATAATCGTTTAAGAGTTCAACCCAACGTCGTTGCCTCATGTTCAGCTCCTTCTGATTGAGAATATGTTGGAGACTTTTGTGGTCTGTGAAAACCACACACTTCGTTCCATAGAGGTAGTGTCTCCAGATTTTAAGTGCGAAAACCACAGCTCCTAATTCAAGATCATGAGTCGTATAGTTCTTCTCGTGAATTTTCAGCTGTCTAGACGCATAAGCTATGACTTTACCTCGTTGCATAAGAACGCAACCAAGTCCTAGATTCGACGCTTCACAATGGACAACATAATCATCGTTTCCCTCAGGTAGAGATAAAACAGGAGCATCACAGAGCTTCCATTTCAGTGTTTGGACGCTTCTTCTTGCTTAGGTCCCCACTCAAAAGGATTATTTTTCTGAGTCAAAGCAGTGAGTGGAACCGCGATCTTTGAGAAATTAGAAATGAATCGACGATAATAACCGGCAAGACCAAGAAATGACCGAATCTCTATAGGTGTCGTCGGTGTATTCCAATCCTTAATAGCAGCTATCTTGGATGGATCTACATGAATACCCTGCTCGTTGACTATATGACCCCAAAACTGAACTTCTCTAAGCCAAAATTCACACTTGGAGAATTTAGCAAAAAGTTGTTCCTTCTTCAGAAGTTCCAAGGTCAAACGAAGGTGTTGCTCGTGGTCGACTCGAGACTTTGAATAAATGAGAATATCGTCGATGAACACAATGATGAACTTATCTAAATAAGGTTTACAAACCCTGTTCATTAAGTCCATGAAGATAGATGGGGCATTTGTCAAACCAAAAGGCATGACAGTGAACTCGTAGTGCCCATATCTCGTATGGAATGCAGTTTTGGGAATAACTTCTTCGAGTACACGAAGTTGATGATACCCAAATCGCAGATCGATCTTGGAAAAGCATGAAGCACCTTGCAGCTGGTCGAAGAGATCATCAATTCTAGGTAGGGGATATCGATTCTTGATGGTAAGCTTATTAAGCTCACGATAATCGATACACATTCGAAAAGATCCATCTTTCTTTTTCACAAAGAGGACAGGAGCTCCCCAAGGCGAAAAGCTCGGACGGATGAATCCTTTATCAGACAACTCTTGAAGCTGTTTCGATAACTCTTGCATCTCCGACGGTGCAAGACAATAAGGTGCTTTCGCAATCGGGTTGGCATTGGGTACAAGGTCAATATGAAACTCGACTTGATGAACTGGAGGCAAACCAGGCAGTTCATCAGGAAACACCTCTGGATAATTCCGAACAATCGGAATATCCTAAATACTCTTGCTCTTGCCTTTCTCCTCGGTGACATGTGCCAGGAAAGCAACATATCCTTTTCGCAAATAACTTTGGGCCTTTGTACACGACATAAGCTTCAAACCACCAGATGGCTTCTCGCCATGAACTTCCAGAACATCGCCAGACGGAAGAGGAATACGAACAATCTTATTGAAACAAACCACCTCAGCATGATGTTTGGTTAACCAATCCATCCCCAAGATAATATCGAAACTCCCAAGTTGCATCGGCGTGAGGTCAATGGGAAAAAAGATGGTTATCAAGGTTTAGCTGACAATCACGAATAACAGAATCGAGAACAAGAGGTTTACCAGTAGCAACATCAACAGATAAGGGTTTCCTCAGTTTAGTTCTAGGTATCGCAAGCAAAGGTTCAAAAGATAATGAAACAAAACTTTTATTGGCACCAGAATAAAAAAGAATAGATGCAGGTCGATTGTTAACAAGAAACGTACCATTGACAACGAGGTTGTCAGCTCGAGCCTCGTTTGCATTCAGATTGAATGCTCGTCCACGAGCGGGATTTGCATTCGCGTTGACATTCATGTTCGGATTCGCATTTGCATTCGCCAACCACGGACAGTTGTTGCGGAAGTGACCAAACTCTCCACAATTGAAACATGAACCCGGTGGGAATCTAGCAGCATTCCCCTAAACTGGAGCTTGATTCTGAACAATCTGATTCTGACCCAAACGACAGATGTTGGCCAGATGCCCAAGCTTACCACACGTTGTGCATTGCTTACAAGCTTGTTGTGCAACATGATGACCGTTGCAGCGAGCACAACGAGGTGCAGTACCAGCATACGCTTTCTTCGCAGGCGGTTAAGCTGGTGGGTTCTGAGGGTTCTGAGCAGTAACTGCAAAGTTCTAAGCACCCTTTCGCTTTCTCGACTTCTTCGACGACTCACCTTTCTTACCCTTACCCTTTTCCTTGACAGATTCAGTCGACTTCTTCTTATCACCCTTGCAGGTAAGTTTACCCTTTCTGACTTGCGACTCAGTCAGGGTAGCAGATAACTCGATCGCGTGACGAACAGTAGTAGGATTAACGCCAGTCACAATATCCTGTATGGAATCGGGTAACCCATCGATATACCTCTCTATCGCTTTCTCCAACGGGGTAACCATAGTAGGACACAAAAGACTGAGTTCCTCAAATCGATCCGTATACGCACGGTGTTCTCCCCCATCTTGTTTTAGATCGTCAAACTCTCGTTCCAAAGCTCGAATTTCGTGACGGGGACAGAACTCTTTCATCATGAGAGCTCGAAGCTCTTCCCATGTTTATGCCAATGCCACTTCGGCACCCCTATCGCGCATCACTCCGTTCCACCACGTAAGAGCACGCTTCTCAAACATACTTGATGCAAATTTAACCTTACGCCCATCCGAACATTGCACATGTCTGAATGTGCTCTCGATACTTTCGAACCATTGAAGGAGCGCAGTTGCTCCTTGCGACCCAGAAAACTTTAGCGGTTTAGCATAATTGAAATTCTTGAAATTACATTGTGCATTGTTATTATTATTGTTGTTGTATAGCTCGTGGATTTGGGTCACAACGCCTGGAAGCACAGCAGCCATTTGCTGAGAGACAAGGGCTGCGACTTCTTTAGCAGTAAAAGATTGTTCATCACTTCGAGGAGGCATTGTCTAACAAGGAAATATGAGAAACGAGTGAGGTCGACAATTAGGAAAAATAAAAGAGGTATTGAAAATATCGACGAAACATAAGGAAGGCGATCATTTGTTCGTTACCTCGAACAGACAAACGACACGCAGTGACTAATCAAAGTAATGAATCAAAATAATGTATCGCGAAGACATGCTCGCCTATAAGTGAACACTCACCCCAAGAGTTCCCAGGTAAGAGTGACTGGTCCGATTATGTGGATTTGTACGAACACTCTAGCTTTAGACAGAAAACTCAGGGTACAGGCATTCACTCTTCCAGTTTGCACGTGTTCACATTATTTAGACCCAAACTTTGACGAGATTTTGAAAACTCAGAAGACACTAAGCAAACAATGAGTCAAACTGGAAGGGTTCAAAACCTAGTAATCAATCATCCTAGAACGGATGATTAATTTTCAAAGCAGATTCGGATTTTGTGTCCTCGTTGTGGTTATCACCTAAGGGTAGGTGACGGTTTTGTTTTTAAAAAATCTAAACGCAATTCAACTTGCGTTGGGGTCCTAGAAAGTTATAGTCTAGGTCAAAGCATTACTAATAACCTAATTCCCTATAACCATTGGCTCTGATACCAACTCTTCTGTCACACCCCGACCACGTAAAACAACAAATCGTGGCGGAAACATCGGGGAGTGTTGTAACAGAATTATTGTTTCATAACCATGGATACAAAAGAGTTTCGTTTTATTTATTCATTAAGTAATTTACATTGTTTTAGCATGAAACAAACAAGTTATATATCGACTATCATTGTTATTATGTCACTAAGGCCTCGTCCAGATCCTATGTGACTCATGCATCCTAGCAATCAACATCAAGCAACATCACCTGAAACATATGTAAAAACAAAGTCAGCAAAGAAATGCTGGCGAGTACATAGGTTTTATAAGAGTATCGGATTCATGGCTAGTTTACATGTTGCAATACCTTATTAAAGACCTTGTTTTGATAAGAGTATAATATTGCAACATAATTAACTACATCAAATCAAGCGGGTTATAATTTATAAAGCCTCCTAGCCATGATTCTTATCCCAAAAACATTTGTTTTAGTAAACCAAATTGTAAAACATCTCGTATTAACTCGTTAATAAAACTCGTATGGTTTATATCCTTTCGAAAACATCGTTAAGTGACATCGTTTCAAAATCGTTAACTCATTTAAATCGTTTAAATCATCCTCGTTTTAATTGTGAAAACTATTTTTGGTTGTCTCGCTAATAACATTCAAACCTTCGTGACTCGACTATCTCGCTTCTCGCATTAACAAACCACCAAAGGGTAAGTTAACAATGACAGATTCAGTCATTACCCACCTAACCCACACATAACCATGGGTGCAGTCTGATAACGGGATTTGTCAGATCCTATGGTACCATAACCTAATATTGGCCGGTTCGGCCAAAATTAATGAATGTCGTTGGTTATGTAACTACAACCAACAAGTTCATTCACATTGTCGAAATCGTTATTAATTTAGTATAAACCATCTTAATCGTTTTTGAAATCATCGTTAAAATATCGAAATCGTTTTGATACATATGAATCACCCCAAAACAATCGAAAACATAAAAATAGGGGAACTATGTACTCACATAGTTACCACAAAACATGTAAAAAGAGGGGATCTATGTACTCACCTTTGGGTGCGTTTTTATATGTTAACACAATCCCTCAAATTGTTTATTCGTCCTAAATTAAATAAGAATGATTTAATAATCAAAAACCCACAAATTACATAAGTTTCTCCGATACTTAGAATTTTCACATAACTTTGAGATTTTTCTCAAAAAGTTATTATTTTTGATTATATTGGTGTATTTGTATATATATGAGTTCACATATTTTAAAAACTTTGCGACTTGAACGATTTTATTGGTGACCCTCACCAGGCTATAGGCAATATATCTACGATTTACGCGTCGTAATATATATACTCAAATGTAACATACTAATAATAGCATAATACACATAATATTGTCAAGTATTATCATGTCATCATACACATATTATAAATAAAACATTGTAACACATAAAATTTACCCATGAACAACCCATTATAGTGTATGTCGAAAAACACTTATTTTAACGATTCGGTAACATTTTTGGGCGTCGGAAGTCACGTATGACTAACCAAACACCAAGTAAACTTAATATAAGTTAAAATACTTATTTTTATATCAAAAATATCAGTTTACTTACTGATCTAAAACAGTTTTATAAAAATCCTCCGAAAAGCCGATTTTTAACCGTTTTACCGCATAGTTTTGCATCAAACATTACCCTAACCATCTCAAATCGAAACGACTTGATATTTTAACATAAACCATGTTATTTACTGAATAAAATAGTGGTTATACTCATGATAGTGCAGGTCTCACATAAAGCACATAAATCATGCAAATTTCACATATTTTACCACTTTTTAAGCTATATGTTCAACATGCAAAGCTATCAAACCTATGTCAAAGTTTCATGCCATTATAATATACCAACTAATGTTATTTTTAGTGTTTATAATCTGTTCTAAAACAATTTTGTCATACAATCACCTTTTTATCATGTAGGATCGGATTCCGACCTAAACGAGTCGTTTGGAAGAGTTCTAGTCCGTTTCAAAGGCGGAAACAGAGAAACGGATCTATAAACAGCTTGATTCACACTTTAAACCTTTTGTATATTGATTTGACACAGTTTACAATCGAAAGGAAAACCGGCAGCACCTCGGTATCACTTCTGAACTTTGTTACAATTGAATAGACAACTAACCTATATATAGAGTTCATGATTTCGCTTGAAGCTATTCAAGCGAAATCTACATGTTTGACTATTCAAGCGAAATTGACAATAATATCTTTGTCTTCAAGCGAAAACCTTCTGAATTCAATCTGATCCATGCAAGACTTGTATTTTTCACGTGAATATGTAATGTGATGTCACTAGTGATGTCACGTGATGATGTCACTAGTGATGTCATGCTTGATTAGATCCGAACCAAACCCGAGACTCGATATTAAGACGAAGACGACAGATGTGTGCACCAACAGACTCCCCCTCAGATGTTGACGAGTCTTAAGTGTCGAGTCTTCTCAATCTTCAGTCTTTATCAGTCTTTGATCTTCCTTCACTCTAATTTTCTTCAACTAATCTCCTCCTCGGATGATGTAACTCTCTCTAACAGACTCCCCCTCAAAACATGCTGGGATCGTAGTCTGGCTTTTACAGTATCAGAATCCTCAGGTATCGGAACCTGGCACTCTATCTTCAGGTTCAAGATTGAAGCCTGGCTATACCTGCACATCCTTAACCCAGAAATAAATTTTCTAAATTTAACAATTTGAATGCATCAATAACAACTCTCATATGCATCAACAATCACTCTCCCTCAGATCACATACACATGATGAACCACTTGATGATTTAAAAACATATTTTGACAATTAAGACATACTCCCCCTCACATCAATGTCATCATGTTCAGCACTTGGAACTTTGAAAATCAGCTTTCCAACATCAGTTGCCGAAAATCTTTTTGGATTTTTCAAAAATTTATGCTAAAACACACACAAAATCTTTTTGGATTTTTTAAGGAAAAGAAATGCAGTAAAGAAATATTTACAGACACTATTTTTTGTGAGTTTGTGTAAGAGGATCATATCAGTTTCTGAGACAAATCACCAACACCGTTAAGCTTCATTGCATTTTAAGTTTTAAACAATTCACCTAGATTGTCAGTATACCTGTCCACTTAAATTTTCACACAAAGTTCAACTGTTTCGAGATACGAATTAGTGTTTTAGGACTTAAACATCTACATGTGTCCCACCTCAGTATATACTCCCGTATCCAGACCCCAGTATTCAGTCTTACAGGTGAGTATACCTAGATGATATCTGTAAGGGGTTAATTGCGAGGGCCGTGAGAGCTCAGGTCGATCTTTCGATACGCAGAGAGATGACGGCTTCGACTTTAGGTGGGTCCCCTTTAGAGGATCTTTTGAATTACAATAGCAATGACTATCAATTTTATTGTTTCATCAATTGCTGAGGGCTGCGCTATTGTTCAAGCATGCGAAAAGTATTCTCCGGGGACTAGGCCATTGCTTCCGCAAAATCAGAAGTCCCGGGATAATACCCCAGATATCACTAAGCATAAAGACCTAGTATCTCAGAATACGGGACCCTTCAAACAAGATTTCAGGGGTTACCTATATATCCTGGAGGTGTTCCCCACGTAGACGCAAGTAAATTTTATGTTTATATCTCGTCACAATTTACTAAATGTGCAAAATCCTACTGACATATCCACAGTGAGATTGTTTATCACATTTATACCTTCCATTTCTTTAGCATGTTGTGACAGTCCACTGATGTACTATCATTTCCTCTTTTATACAACAAAACTCATTTTTGATTTTATCATGTTTTTGACTTTTTCAAATTTTCTAATGTTTTTGGATTTTCTGAAAATTTTTACTCCCCCTAAAATGCAAACACATTTTAGGAAATTTGAAAACAAACTATACAATAAAGTAACAACTGATATCAAATCGCTTCAAATCGTCATCCACTTGGCATAAACAATCAGAACTCCCCCTTACACAAAACTATTTTCTCATTATGATTTCAAAACACTTAAGTTTGTTTTAACCAAAATGATTTTTCCGGAAAATAGGTTTTGTTGATTTTACCACTTGTAAAGTTAGGGGTTCGTCATAACGTTCCTCAATCATTTGTAGAAAATCAAGTACAATTTAATGTCCTTGATTTACCACTTGACGTTGAAAACCTCTTTCAACCACTTATAAATAAACACAATCAAAATCTGATATAAAGAATGATGCCGATTCCTGCTCCACTCTTACCAACCTGGGAGCTCCGGCAAGTCAGGTTTTTCAATGAAAGAAAATATCCACCCAAGCCTGACCAGCCTTGGGTGTTTTCAATTCAGAAGCAGTTGGGGTGTAAGTTGCTTTCTTCTTAGCATAAAATCTTTTACCCCTTTAACCTTCCCATCGACCATCTTTCCGAAAATTTTCTTTACATTCCCATTAAACGCTTTCTCAACATCAAATTCATTCTTATCAGAATAAAATTGATTAGAGATCTCAACTTTCCTGACTTTTGATTTAAAATTTTCGGTACTCAATGGTGGAAAGTTCTCATCATCCATTGAAAGAACTAATTTTTCAACACTCTCATCAAATTGTGGCTCCTCTGACTTTGTGGAATCAGATTCATCGCCAGATTTTACCTCTGATTTCTTAACAACCCAAGCTTGATTGTCAAGATTTCCCCTTTTCTTGTAAAATCTTTTCGAACACTCACCAACTTCATATGTAGAGTTTTTAAACACTTTAAATCTTTCAGTTGGTGGTTCGGTTTTATCAACAACTACTTCTTTGAGTTTTTCTGAAACTCCCTGTTTTGTGTTGGTTGCCTTAGGACAATTCCATGCAATGTGACCAACTTCATTACATCTGTAACAGGTTCTTGTTTCTTTCCATTGATAAGCTCCATTCTTCATCTTTTCAGCAAGAAACTCCTTGTTTGACTGTTTCCAGAATGAGCTCTTTGCTTCTTCTTCATGACTAGTTCCTGCAACATATGTCATTTTTTATTTAAAATCTCGAACATATTTTTCATTTTTATAGTTTTCAGGTGGAATAAAACCAAGTCCTTTCTTTTTGTAGCTACGATTGTGGTTTGGTTTCTTTTGAAAACCAGAACCAGAATTGTAACCCTTTTTCTTGTTCAAACGTTGTTGTACTCTTGAGGTGTAAGGTTTAGGTTTTACATTAAGATTTTCATCTTTTATTTCAGAAATATTAATTTCTGTTAGTTTGAAAACCTTTTTGATCATTTCTGGTTTAACACCTCTTATTGGAAATTCTTTATCAAAATATAATTTGTCAGAATCATTCAAAGTATATGCAACTTCAAATGTTTCATCATTCAAATTAGATTTTGACAACAAAAATTCTTTACTATACACCCGTTTTCCCGACGACTTTGAACTCTTTTCGGACGAACTCGAACTTTTGACTGACTGACACGAACTTTCGGATTCGGACTTTGACTCTGACTCCTCATCCTTATCCAACACCTGATCGACCACTCTTTTTATCAGTTCGGACTCATGATCTGTGTCGGACGCTGTGAACGTGACGTCAATACTATCCGGTAAAACATCGGTTAACTCGGACTCTAACTTTAGATTGACTGCTTTTTGGACTTCTTCCTCATTCGGTTTTCTAGGCGAATACCCTTCCCAAATTGGAGGCGGACACTTATTATAACAGACACCCTGTTTCTTACAAGTATCCTTTTTCTTCTTTGGCTTTGTTTCTTCACCTTTAAACACTTCAAATCCTTCAACTGTTGGATAAATTCTATCAATTATGTAGTCACAACCTTTGTAACTTTGCAGCAATCTTCTGATTCTTTCGTTCTCAGTTGCTTCACTATCCAACTCTTTCTTCCACTTTGCACATTCTTCTATGTACAAGTTGATCTCTTTTTGCTTTGTCATCATAGTAGCATTCAACATCTTCAAAGCTTTTTCTCTTTCAGAGTTAGTCTTCTCCAGACTATTCACAGTTCTGTTCAATACATCATATGACTTTTTCAAATTTTTTACATCAAACAACAACTTTTCTTTCAACTTTTCTAACTCACTAAACCTCTCATCTTTCTCTATACATTGTTTACTAGACTCTAAACATTTAAGACAAGGTTTTGTGATTTCAATGATCTTCTCAACTTCAACTATCTTTTCAACTTCCACAATCTTCTCAACCACTTTGACCTTTTTCAAATCTTTTTCAGCTTTCTCCTCTTTCAGTTTCTTCAATTTTTCTGCAAAATAAAATTCAAAACTATCAGAAGATAAGTGAGTTTTTCCAATATTAATCTGTTCAATTTCTTCATCAGTATCACTTGTCTCTGACGAACTGTTTTCAGATGAAACAGATCCTTCATCTTCACTTTTCTCTTCATCAGATAACACTTCCATCCATTCCTTCAGCATTTCCGGCTTTCGAATAATATGAGCAATAAACGCTCCAACATTTGAATCAGCTGGAATGTACTTGTCCCAGCTAAATCCTTCAGCCATTTTCTCATCATCTTGATCAACGATACCGTGGTAAGCTTTCCTGTTTGCATCTTCGATCATTCTTCCATGAGCAGTTTGTGGTTCTTTTTGTTGATGTGGTTGATGAGTGATTTGCTGATAAATGGTTTTCCTATAATAATCATCTTTCCCAGACGACTCCTTTGCTCCTCTCGGCTCCTGATTCTTGCACTCTCTTTTAAAGTGACCTTTCTCCCTGCAACGAAAACAGACAACTTTAGATTTATCAAATCCAAGATTAGAAAGATTCGCATCCAAGAAATCATTTCTTCCTGTAACCAATCTAAATTTTTCTGCTCTTCTCAAAACACTAGCTAAAGCCCATTTAATATCCATCAGTTCCAGCTCCTCTGCATCAATCTGGTCATAATCTTCCTTTGTGAGCATCGGATTGCCAATTTTTCCAGCAATTAACCCTTCATAAGACTCTAATGCAGTGACCAATAATCCCATATGATGCTTTACAACTTCTTCAGAATAATTTTGACCATTTTGAAGATGTAGAGCTACATTACACTGAATTGAATGCCCATTTTCAGTAGATACACTTTGAACACCTGGAGGATTCACCGTTGAGAACCCACTTGTGTTGACTGATCCTTGACTGCTTGGAGTAGATTGATTTCCAGCACTAAATGCAGTTTGGATCTTTGGACTTGCTTCAACAGTTTGAATATTTCCTTTGTAATACAATTTGACGTCTTGTTGATTGCTTGAACTATTCATTCTTGCAATCTTCTGTTGTTCAAGATCTTGTGCCTCCAGTTTTTCAATAAACTGACCAATCGACAATCTGCTAAACTGTCCAGAATTCTTCAGAATCATGAGATATGTACCCCATTCCTTTTGTGGTAAAGCATCTGCAAGCTTTTCCACCCATTCTGCTGGAGTTTTAGTGATCTTCAACTGGGACATGGTGCGTACAAGATGGCAGTATCTTTCAATGAGAGTCTTTGTAGTCTCACCAGGCATGCTTGTAAACAACTCAAACTCCTTCTTCAGTAACGCTGCTTTACTCTGGAGCATCTCTGTACTTCCTTCAAACTTCTTCTCAAGAGCTTTCCAGATCGAAAACGCATTTCCATCATGCTGAAGTAAAACAAATATATCCTCTGTTATAGCTTGTTGCAATAGACTTATCATCATTTTTCTCCTTTATAACTTTCTCTCTCTTGATCTGAAAACTCCGAGATAATTTTATCAACATTCATAGCAGTCTGTGGTCTGATGTATGCTGTTTCAATGCTTTCCCAAGCTCTCAGATGGTTTGCCTGAACCCAATTCTCAAAGCGATTCTTCCATCCATGATACTCCTCAATTCCCATAAGCTTCGGGGGTTTTTGCATTGTTCCTGTTTCGTTTTCTGCTTTCATGTTTTGAGCAATTGTAGCCGGAGTAGTCGAGGGTGTAGCAAACGCGTTGTAGAACTCGGAATCCATTCTTTTTTAGCAACTTGAATCTCTTGTAGAAACTGACAAGTACCTGACAACACAAACAAAATACAATCAGTTTAAACGCTTATCAATTAGCAGAATAAGACTGATACTCGAACTGGTGAATTTCTGTGCGGACTGAAACGTTGACCACAGTGGCGAAGCTTGCCGGAGAAAACGGAGGGGTCGGGCGTATATATACCCAAAAATTTCTATAGAATCGGGGGGGTAAAAACGTATATATCCAAAAATTTCTATACGAAAACTACATATATAACACTACTGAGCGAAAAATCCCGGGGGTCGGGCGACCCCCCCGGCCCCCAAGAAGCTGCGCCCCTGGTTGACCAACTATGCGAACTTCTAGGACCCGAATCGAATTCAAGTGACTTGACCCTTTGAAACTTTTGAACTCCAAACCGTACGGACTGACAGAAACCACGACTCAAACCACGCAACCTGAGTACACACTGTGCAACTTGACTGACAAACGTACTGATCAAACCGTGCGAACAAGAATTTTCTTTTGTGAGAATTGACAGAACCCAAGACTCACATCATGCGACCTGTACTGATGTCAAACCATGTAGTGATTTTCACACAAAACATAGGCAAATCTTTTCACATGAGCCGATTCTAGTACTGACAAACGTGATCAATGTGCTAAGATTCTCATGCAAAATTAACTATCAATTGATCTATTGGACCACAACATCCACTAAAATGACAATTCTCAATTCGATTTTCAATGAATACACACAAACCAATTAATTCATTCACATATAACAATCAATTTAGCTAACCATTTCAAATGTATGAAGACCTCTGATTGGACCTATCAAACCACTAATCCGACAAGCTATCAAGAAATCACATGGTCTGACACTTATGAATTATAATTTGACCGTAAACTGTTTAGTGGATCTGATTCAATAGACTTGGACCACACTATTTGTAAATCCAATACTTTTAATTCTAAATCACATGTAATGATAAACGAATCTGCACATATAAACCACTGAATGCACCGATGATTATAATAGTCAGTTAAAACACATGAGTTAAAACAATAGCCGACAACATTCTTTAAATCGATTACTTTTCTAGAAACAACAAACATATGCAACCATCATGAACCGACAACATCATTTAATTTCTTCAATTTCAGTAAACGATAACAATGTATAAGCTGACAACTGATTAATTGTTTAACGCGTCCATGTGAAATCACGTGATGATACTTGACATTTAACCAATATCACATGAATTCTGCAAATCTTTGAACACATACACTAACACATGCAAACTGACCAAAAATAGCCGACAACTTTGTAATTCAAACTGATTTTATTGAATTTAAATCTTCAATGATGACTCCACATGCAAACCTGACAATCTTTTTCAAAGTTTAATGTACCAACAATGACTTATCAATCCAAACACGAGACTCGAAATGATATTATCGCATGCACTGACACCCTAGTTTAATATTTCATGCACTCGATACACAATCATGTGAAATATTGACACTTTATCAGATAGAGACACGTATCACACAATCTATTGAATCTTCTTTTAAACAATTCAAGCAGGATATATTGAAGCGGAATCTTCACGATTTTCAAATTATACTTTCAAGCGAAATCAACAAGTATTTTGAACTTTCAAGCGAAATTGTTAGATAATCTCAAGTGAAATCAATCAATATTCAAGCGAAATCATCAATTTAACACACAATATTCAAGCGAAATCTAAGATAATGTCATCTTTTCGGTTCGTTTTTGGACAAATTGAACAAGTTTTAATCCGTTTTACGTTCTGAAACTTTCAAGGGTTTGTTAAAACATGTTTACGCACGTATTGTGAAAATTTTAGCCGTTTATACCGTGAAAATTTTTTAAAACTGAAAAAGAAAGGTGTAGAAACAGAATTAGTGATGAAAATAGGCTGTTTTTGGCAAGAACTCCTCGTCCTGAGCTCTGATACCAATTGTAGGATCGGATTCCGACCTAAACGAGTCGTTTGGAAGAGTTCTAGTCCGTTTCAAAGGCGGAAACAGAGAAACGGATCTATAAACAGCTTGATTCACACTTTAAACCTTTTGTATATTGATTTGACACAGTTTACAATCGAAAGGAAAACCGGCAGCACCTCGGTATCACTTCTGAACTTCGTTACAAATGAATAGACAACTAACCTATATATAGAGTTCATGATTTCTCTTGAAGCTATTCAAGCGAAATCTACATGTTTGACTATTCAAGCGAAATTGACAATAATATCTGTCTTCAAGCGAAAACCTTCTGAATTCAATCTGATCCATGCAAGACTTGTATTTTTCACGTGAATATGTAATGTGATGTCACTAGTGATGTCACGTGATGATGTCACTAGTGATGTCATGCTTGATTAGATCCGAACCAAACCCGAGACTCGATATTAAGACGAAGACGACAGATGTGTGCACCAACATATCATTTCTTGAGCTTTAAATCAACATGTATTCTCATGTACAAGTGTCTAAAGCACACTATCATATCATCATCTTTTCATATGAGTTTAGATGCATCAAACATGTGATTTATTCATGTTTATTTGCTGATTTAATTGATCATTTATCATATCTTGCACAAATCATCAAACACTTGCATTTTAACTATTATTCAACAACAAGCAACAACTTAAACAAGTATTTACCAAAGATCAAGCTCAAATTTCATACACATACATATATATATATATGGTTATACACACATATATATATCACCATTTTTATTTTGTATCAAGACCCATTTCTTTTTAGATTTCAAGTTTGTGAAAAATTCCAAGATTCAAGAGAAACTTCCAATCATCAAGAACAACCAAGAATCAAGAGTATGATTTAAACATAAACTTTATACCTTCAAGATTCAAGTAAGTTTTTGATGAGATTTTGATGATATGGAGCTTGAAATCACTTGAAAACACCTTGGAAACTCCTTTGGATCTTCACACCAACTTGAAGTTTGCTTGAAATGGAGCTTGATTATGAAGAACAAAGTTGCAAAGATGAATATGGTGAAGGTGATGGTGTTTACGGTTTTGGGAGGGAGGAGAGAGAGGAAGATGGAGTGTTATGTGATCTTTGAAGGATATGAAGAAGATATATGGAAGAAGGCATGCATCACACTTGTCCAAACAAATCTAGTAAGGATCAAATGAAATAAAATCAAGATCTAGGAAATATTTTGGTCGGGGCCACCCCATTGTAACCGTGAAAATGGAAGGGGGGGGGGTAAAGTGTAAATTTTTTATGGTAAAAATAGATATAAACAGGTATTTAACTGGATACCGGGTATTTTATCTAACGTTTAAATCCTGGTTTATGGCGTTCTAAATTATTTTTATTATTCTATAAAAATAAACTCGCCAAAATATTACTGAAATAAATTTCAGTTGCCGAGACTGGCTGTGTTGTCTGCGTTTCGCAGTATAAGCACTGTGTTGCGCAGTAACTCGCAGTACGCGCTTACACTTGAAAAATAACGTTTTTAAGCGTTTTAATTTATTTTTCAACACGAACCTGATTAAAAATTAAATTTTAATCATAACAGAATATTTTTAGGGTTTAAATATTATCCGGGTGGTCACCAACGTTCGTTTCGCAGTTTTGTCGCAATTAGTTCTAAAGTTCGAATAAACATGTTTTTGCCATACCGAATCCTTCGAAACTTATTTCTAAGTTATGTAAAGGGTATTTAGGGTATGTTTGGCTTATGTCACAGTTCCGGAGTGTACGTCGCATTAAACTGATTATGTTTACGTATCGGTTTATGATTTCACTTCCAGAACAGTTTTGAGAGTTCGGAATTGAACAATGATTGAAAACGTACTAATGTCACAAATAATTAAACACATATTGAAATTGAAACATCATATTTTATTAAATACAAAGTTGTTCGGAACAGTACAAGGGTTAAAATACACAGATGTCACATAGACGCCTCATCTAGGCCTAGACGGGGCGGCTAGACCCCTCAAACCTTGTGTTAGGATCTGAGTTTACTTGTTTGTGTTGTTTTAATAAGATGGAAATGGAAAAAGATAAAATAGAGAACTAATTTGCAACGGAATGAAGTAAAACTTTATAACACAATCAAGTAAATAATAGTTTTCATCATACAAGCTTTTTAATCAAAAGATTGAATACACAATGTTTCGACTATGCATGCATGAACACTATCTCCCCCTCAGCCTGAGCTCACAATGCTAGTTCGTACAAGATGCAAGTGTGTAAAAAGAGCTAATAGAACAATACGGGTACTGTCTATTTATAGTACAATCCTAAACACTGTGGCATCTTGCTGACATGACATCACCTAGACAGTGACATAACAATTTTAACAACCTCTAAACACTGATGAATTACAGACACTATTACATTAAGACATTGATTAACTAAATTCTGATGATGCTATTTGCTGATGATGCACAACCACTGATGAGGCTGAGCAGTGCTTTCCATTAAGGTTGATCAGGCCTTTGATTTCAGCAGTACTTTGACTTCAGCAAATGATTGGTCTTCAACAGTCTTTGCATCCAACAGGTCTTTGCATAACAGTCTTTATAAAACAATCAGACTTTAGAGATCATCAGTTGTTGAGTGCCACTGCCATTGGAGGGAAATAATCTTCAAACATTGTTATTCTTGATCATCTGTTGCAGAACTAGTTTTGGATTTGTATCATCTGTTCTTCGAGGAAGGATTACATGAGCGAAAAATCTCCCCCTAGAACAGATGAAGCAAAAACTCTTCATTATTCTGAACTGCAAGCAGTTCTAGAGGATATTTAACTGCCAATGGAATGTTTTGTGGGGTATTAGCAGTGGGTGGTTGTTTGATTGGGTTGGTTTGTGGAGATGATGAAGGTGGAATGAATGGAGCAGATGATATAGGAATTTGTTGGCCCATGTGATCAAACCTAGAAGAACAGACGATAATGAAAGCCAAAACTGGTTCTCAACAGTTGATCCAGAGAAGCAATGCATGTTCTAAGTTCCCTCCAATGGCAGTGCTTCTATCAGCTGATAGTCCTAAAGTCTGATCTTCTCAACATCTGTTAATCTAAGTACTGCTGGATACAAAGACTGAAGACCTAACAACTGCTACTTGTCAAAGACTGATGAAGACTAAAGCATTGCTAGCTCAAGGTCTGATCAACAATTGAATAAAGCACTGATTGCTACATCAGTGCTTAGGCAACAACAGTGGATGGGTGCATCAGTGTTTAGTATATCAGTTGATTCAATGTAACAGTGTTTATTAGATTAGTGCTTAGAGGTTGTTAGTCTGTTAGATGTCACTGTCTAGGTGACGTCAGCATTAGATGCTCAGTTGTTTCGTTCGTACTATAAATAGAACAGTACCTGTACTGTTCTATTAGCTTTTTTTGCATCACTCATCTTGTACGAACAAACTTATGAGCTCAGGCTGAGGGGGGAGTTTAGTATACATGCATGCATAGTTGAACGTTTGTAATTCATACAATCTTTTGGCTAATGAAATCATGTTTGTTGAAAGCTATTCTTTCTTGATTGTGTTATAAAGTTTACTTTCAATTTCCGCTGCAATTAATCTCTGATTTACTTTCTTCCATTGTTCATTTCTGTCAAATAACACAATCAAACAAACTCAGATCCTAACAAATTGTATGAAAAAGATAATGAAATCTGCAGTCTGAAACATGAACACAACATAACCAAGGACCAACTCCAAGCTATGATAGAAAAATATCAAGTTTGTAAAAAGGACTTGGAATCCACCCAAATCACTTGTGAAAAATGGGTGGAATTCTGCAAAGGTTATCAGCTGATGTTAGAGAAACAGATTAAAAGCAATGCAAAGTTTGGCATAGGCTTTAGAAAACATGACCAAACTGAAAACACTGCTGTAAATGATTCTGGATCAGTTGAGATAATACCAACAAGGATGGTCAAGAAATTAAAATCACTAATAAAAATGGTAACAAAATCATTTTGGAAAAACCAGAGGGGTCATCAACCTTTGAAGAGATTGAAAAGTATCAATTCAAACCCACCTGGTCAGATGAATGTGACATCCTTGAGAATTTCAAACCAATGGATTTTTCCACAGTTGAGGGTGTGAATGCACCTAAGGCAAAAGTCATTCCTCTTGAAGACATTCCAACAATGGTTAAAAACTCAGTTGCAAAGGAAGTTGAAAATAGGAAGAAAAGAGAAAAAGTTAAAAATCTGTTTTATTATTTTTGTGAAAAGAGAAACCATTCCACAAAGGATTGTCTTCATTTAAAATCTTTTGACATAAACAAAACAAGTGTAATTGAGCCTGCACCAATATGCACCATCTGTGGAAAAACCAATCACATTACTCAAGAATGTGTGTACCTCAAAACTTTTGAGGTTAAAAGAAGTACACTTCAAAAACACTTGAGAGTTCATCAAAATCATCCATCAAGAAACAACAACCATTTGTGTGTGTCAAAACAGCTGTAACAAAACAGTTGAACAAAAAATCTGCTTCCAGAGATGTGAAAGTAACAGATGCACCACCTGCTAACCAATTCCCAAGAGGACATGATCAACCTCCATATCCAAGGGTCCCACATGTTTATGAAGCTTACAAAAAGCCTTCTAAACCAAAAGTGAGCATGCATCCCTTTGGTTTCCAACATCTGACAGGGAATGGCTCACAACAGTGGCTAGGAAAAAATGTCCAAAAACAAGTTCAAAACCCTGACCTAACCACTGTCCATGTTCTTGGACTTGAGGCTGATCTAACTGAGACCCCATCTAAAGCCTTATTGGCTTTGGGGACCCCCCTGAACTAATTTTTTACTTGATGTGCAGGGAGCTTTTGCATGCTTAGATAGTTTATGGTATGTAGATAGTGAAGGCTCCAGGCACATGACTGGATGTAGAGCCCTGCTCAAAGATTTCAAAAACCATGGAGGGGGAGATATATCCTTTGGTAACAATTCTAAAAGGAAGGTGTTGGGGTCTAGAACAGTTCAATCAGGAAAATTCAAGTTTGAAAATGTCAATCTTATTGACAATCTGAAGTTTAATCTCTTTAGTGTCTCACAAATGAGTGACAAGGGCCTGGTATGAAACTCTTTCCACTTTTCTCATCTCTATGGGTTTCATAAGAGGTAAAATTGATAAAACCTTGTTTTTAAAATGGAGAGGAAAAGATTTAATGATTGTCCAAATTTATGTGGATGACATTAATTTTGGAAGCACTTGCAATGCAACGTGTGAAGAGTTCAGACAACTCATGACAGCTGAGTTTGAGATGAGTGCAATGGGTGAACTATAATGCTTTCTTGGTCTCCAAGTTAAGCAAATGCAAAATGGCACTTTCATTCATCAAAGCAAATATGTAAAGAACTTTTAAACAAATTTGAGATGAATGATTGTAAACCATGTAGTACACCCATAGCAACCACAAAGCTGGTCATGTCTGATGAAAAGGATGATTTGGTTGATCAAACATTATATAGAAGCATGATTAGGTCTTTATTGTACCTAACTGCATCTAGGCTAGACATCATGTTTGCAACATATGTTTGTGCTAGATCCCAGTCATCACATAGGAAGTCTAGCCTCATTGCTGTGAAAAGGATATTCAGATACATAAAAGGTGCTCCCACACTTGGTATCTGGTACCCTGCTAATGGGAATGTTAAGCTTTCAGGTTTCTCAGACAGTGATTTTGCTGGATGCGACACAACAAGGAAGTATACTTCAGGAGGGTGTCAATTCCTAGGCAATTGCTTAGTGTCTTGGCAAAGCAAAAAGCAAAAAGCAAGCAGTTGTTTCCACATCTACTGCTGAAGCTGAATACATTGCTGCTGCAAGCTGTACAGCCTAACTATTGTGGATTCAAAATCAATTGTTGGATTTTGGTATAACTGCTTTAAAGACTCCTCTCATGTTGGATAGTCAAGCAGCTGAAAATATCGTTAAAAATCTAGTCTCCCATTCAACCACCAAGCACATTGACATCAGGCATCACTTTGTGAGGGATTGCTATGAAAAAGATTTGATTTCTCTGCATCACGTTCCAACTAAGGATCAGCTGGCAGCTGTGCTAACAAAAGCATTAGACACATCCACCTTTGAAAGCTTGATCTCAAGAATTGGCATGCTTAACATGGATTAACAAGCAAAACTTGGTTTTCCATGAATAAAAAGCATTAAAATGTTTTCAGAAAATCAAAAATTCATCCTTAAAAATAGTTAAAATGAAAATTTTTCATAAATCCTTAAAAGTCTGTCCATAACCACTGATTGTTTCAAACATCTGATGTTGAATTTTCATCCACTGCTGAAAGACAACCTCTATTCTTTCATTTCCTTGTTGACCACTGTTGCTTAAACATCAGTGTTTCAACCACTGATGCCTATCCACTGATAGCAGAAAATCAGCCACTAATATCATTATTTCACTGTTCTCAACCACTGATATTGTTCATCAGTGGTTGTCAAACAACTGTCTTCCACTTTCCCATCAGAGGTAGTCATGTGGGCAGATCTTAACCGTCCGATCTTTGAAACCGCTTCCATGTCAGCATTCACTTTTTAAAACCCTGATAAATCTCCCAAACAGAGCTTTCACTGCCGTATCGAATTCAAATATTCTTCAAAGTGGTTACCATCTTACATTTATCTCTTTCTCCTTCATTCGTGATTTCTAACTTCAATCATGGCTCTCATCATCAAACATCCATACAATTATCTGTGTACCTTCGAAGACCAAAAACACATATTTTCATTCCATCATTGATACCCTATCATCCTCAAAGTACAAAACTTTGCTCACCTGTAATGCTCCCATTTATCAAGATACCCTATGTGATTTTTTGGGCCAATGCTAACCTTGAAATTCAAGATAAAAAGCCATTGGAAATTTCTTCAAACGTAGGAGGTATTTTGGTTCCAATAACACCAGAAACCATCTCAGAGGTTTTTCAAATGAACGATTTGGCAGGTAAAACTTCTTTCCCTAAGGATGAGTATAAAATTGATTTGATCGAAGGGGGTATACATGACAACTATCAAAAGCTACTATGCTAAAAGGAGAATTTCCACCTCCTATGAAATTCCTGTTTCATACACTGCTCACATGTGTTTCAAATAAAACAACTGCTTTTAATGAGATTCCTTTGAAAATCCAATACTTGGGGTATGCTATCATGTCCAAAATTGATTTCAATTACTCCCAAGCAAGTTTCACTAATTTGGTAAATAATTTGAAAAATGTTAAAGATAAGAAGCCACAGGCTTTCTTGTTGTTTCCTAGGTTCCTAAGCTATTACTTACAACAAAAAATTCCAAAAGAAAATGCAAAAGCTTTGGAACAAGGAACACCTTTTCAAATAAACAGTCTTTCATCTGAAACATTTACTCACCTTATAGCTAAAGAGTCAAAAGTTTCCAAAACACAAACATCGGAGTCTGAGCAAGAATGAGGTGGACAACATTGTTGGATAACATTCTTAACTGAGGATTAACAATGTTGTCCATCTCATTCCAACCGCTAAATATTATTGAGGTTAGCATGACCAAATTATGCGTTACAAATAAAAAAACATAAACACCTTACTCTAAATGTACATCATATAAAACACATAGTACAACAACAAACGTAAAGTATAACAACCCAAAGCACCCACAACTAACAAATTCATAACATACAATATGAGATCACGGTTGTCCGATAAAACTTATAGATAGACTCAGACTAACTAATAGCTGCATGTCATTACCATTGTTGCCATGCCAAGAGAACATTCATCACCACCTACTTTACACAACCTTCATCAGCCACCATCAACCTAAATCAACAATTTTGTTATAACAACCTTAAGCCACAGGCACCATAAGAAATCAAGTAGAAAACAAGCAACACATTTGGTCCACAAAGCAACCATCATAGCCAGTAAGGCTTAGTAAGAACAGAAACACCCAAACACACTCAAGTTCTTTAGCCTTTGGTTAAAACCACCACTGACCATGACGAAGTCCACTTTACAACCAACATTAGCCGTGACAAAAACAAAAAACAAATCTAACCATTATTGACATTCAACAATAATAAGATACTATAAATCACATGGTCCAATCCAAAAATGTTCAGCCCATTCATCAAAAACATCATCGACGGTTGCCAAATAAAAATAAACCAATGAAGAACATAGGGGCGACACACCACCACCATCACCAGCAACAGAAATAGAAACCAAATACCAAAGGCAAACGTCAACAACAACACCAACAACGTCAAAGAACTTACCGGTAAGGCAGAAACAAACAACCAACACCAAATAAACACAGAGAAGACAAAGACTCAAAGATGACAATGAAGGGTTTGAAAAAACCTAAAAGGCTTAAATAATTCCAAGAAAGCAAAGGGACATGCGTTCCAGATGCATTCAATCACACAAAAACCCCCACCAGAAGGGTACAACAACTTAAACACATAGCACAACAGCAAACCTGCAAGATAAACCAAAAATTAATAATAATAAATAAATAAAGAGTACCACAACCTAATTCACACACAACCTACAAATTAACAATACAGTATGCCTATACACGAGTAAAAATTAAATACACCACAAATAATGAAAATAAGGCAAGGAGTAATATAGCCGTTGTCCGTAACGAATTCTTTAGCCTGCATTATTTGCGTTCCCCCTTCACTAAGCCATTCCCAACAACATGGGTAGGTGTTTTCAAGCGGGGTTTCGGCTTGCTCAACTTTCTCGTGCCGATCACCTCTATGCCACGCATCCTAAGGCCATGTGTTGTCGGCACCAAAGACATAGTGTGGGAGGAGCCACACCTATAGGGTGTTGCACACCACCATGGGAGGGGGTGGATTGGGTGTGGGGATTAGATCTAGTTTAATTTATATTTATATTAATTATTAATTAATATACAAAACTAGATTAAAGATCATGTATATTAATTCAAAAGTGTGAGAAGTGTGAGAAATATTGTGAAGAGGACATGTATCCTCAATCTAAATTAATTCAAAAGGGTAAACAACTAATTTTCTCATTGATTCAATTAATTGATAACCTTCATAACCGCCACCCTTTATTTTAGGAATACGAATTAATCTACGAATTTGTATTTTGTTTATCGTTCATCAATTATAACATTCTGAAGATCGCAGAATGAAGGTTTTTATAGAGTGTATATAGTGATGGATGCAGAACAAAGGTTCTATACATTGTTATAGTGTTATATTTTCTGGTAGCAGTCTATGATGATGTATAGTGTTATATAGTGTTATAGTGTTATATTTCTGGTAGCAGGTCTACGATGGATGTATAGTGTTATATAGCGTTATATGGTGTTATATTTTGTTATATGGTGTTATATATTTCTGGTAGCAGTTACATGTTTCCGGATTTTTAGAATCTTCGGATTTTTAGTGTTAGTTTAAAAATGGATCGCCGGAATTTAGGAGAGGTTACCTTATTTGAAACATATAAAAAGTCACTATTACCCCTACAATTTTCAAATCAGTCCAAATAATTGGAACACAATTTACAATTTAGTCCCTATTGATCTTAACCATGATATCAAAGATCTAATGGTTTATAACATTTCTCACACTTTAGGCCCTTTTTACACTATCCTTACCCTACAAAACCATTCATTCATCTCCAACGTATTATATTTTTTTTAAATATTACTTGTCTCATCACATTTCATACTCCCCTTGTCACAAAACACCTTAAATGAAAGACAAAATGTGAAATTTTTGTTGCTATGTGTGACATCACTGTTATTTTATCAAATTTCACACACCACAACGAATAGTTTAAGCATATGGTTGTCATATGCTACTATCACTCACTATATGAAAATGGAAAGAACAAAAAAATTATCTTAGTCATACTTTTTGCACCATATTTTAATTATCATTATCATTACTATAAAATTGCTCGGGTGGAAAAAGTGAAAGTGCACTAATTTTAAAATTATTTTACTAATTTGGTGAAAATAATGTTAAAAGAGGGGATGGTTAATCATGCATCATGTGGTGGTGTTGATAGCCGAAAGACAATGGGCTACATGCACTAATCGGTGTTTGTCTCATTTGCTAAGTGTTATGTGCCTTATGTCCAAGGCTTGATGCAAAGCTACTATAAGCAACCTCTTTATTCCTATGGGGTAGGGGTAAGGTTGTCTACATCTTACCTCCTCAGACCCTATCTTAGCTTTGCTATTGGTGGGATATATTGAGTATGAAGATGAGGATGATTACTATAAAAATTATTATTTTTATTACATTCTTGACTCAAGTGGTTTCGCAGACAAATAAGTTCAAGCCTTCCAACAAATCTCCACTCAAACATCTCTTCCATCGCCACCTTGACTACACCTTCCTTTGAGTATTCAGTTATCAATGCTTTCCTCACCTTCGACCCTACGTTAATCCTTACAAAAAACACTTTCACTCTACACCTTATATACTCCTTGGCTACAATCAACCACATTATGGGTATAGGTGTCTCGATCAAACAAATGATCACATATATATTGCTTGACATGTTTGATTTCTTGAACACAATTTCCCATTTTAACACACAGCCTCATCTATACCATTCCTCCTTCTCAAAATTCCAATCCTTGCACATCCTTTTCAGACTCCATGTTCGTCATACCCTGATTTCCCCGTGGGGCCGGACTTAGGATTTATGCGTGACGATTGATATAGATATTCACATTTAGCACAATGGAAGTCTTGGGACTATAAAATAATATTACAAAGTACAAGTGTCTGAAAAGTTCAAATAATTATACAGACGGAAAGTGTACTAAAGATCCACAGGCGGATCGAAAATAACAAAAATGAATATTAAGGCTACTAGGCTTTGCATGGAGTCGCAAATTCCAATATGCATTTACCAAGCAACTCCACCCTATTCCGTATTTGCTAACTTGCGCTTAGTCTTTTGAAGATACGTTAGTTTTCACTGGTAAATACAATTAACCGATATGTTTTGAAAATCTTTTCAAAACCATTTTATATCATTTAGTATATAAATTTATAAATAACTTGGGACAAAGTGATATCTCTTGTTACAAGTATTACATACTTGTCAATACATATGGGTCCTGGAACTAAACTCCAATACCCGACCAGTCGGCTAATGCCGTATCCCAAGCCCGTATAGGAAAAATAGGTTAAGAGTATTTAATTGAGCTTATCTTTACAAATCAAAGATATATTAGGCACAACCGTTAATCGAAACAACTAATACAAGTGCAATTTACTGGAGGCTCCTAGTCTGGAATGGACAGAACTATTATCCGTTAGAATGTTAACTGGTCTTATTTAAGTAATAAGACTTGGACCTGTTAACTTATAATATATAAGTATGTTTTGCTTGATTAAGCGGAGACCGGATAGAATGTGGTTTGCACCCTCACGAGTATTATGACTCGTATAATATGGGTCAAACAACCATACATTTTGATTAGAACTGATTTGGAATGGTTTTGACCCGATTCGACTAACTTATATAAACTATGTTATATAAGTCAACCGTAAGCGCATAGGCGGCATCAGGTAATCAGATGGGTCTATGGTAAGTCCAACATGCCAAAACATGTTTATTATGTTACCACATCAGTTTATAACTCAGATTATATATTTCAAAATCAATTTATGCACAAAAAGGGCATTTTGGGTATTATTTAGGCATAATATAAGGACTTTGCATAAAACCCGAGAAATGATATGATCAAAAGGTATAACCCTTAGGGGTTATTCCTTACAATACGGCGATCATATTACAACTTCAAATCAGTATCTACATTATCTTAAACGGGTCAGAATCGAAAGTCAAAGTAGAAGTCAAACTGTTTGACTTTTGGTTACGAACCGAGCTCTAAGCAGGAAATGACGGGTTGGATATGATCTAACATGTCCTAATATGTTATGCAAATGGATATAATGTCAAAAATTAAGATTTCGATACTTAGAAGTTCATTTTATTATGAAAAACTGTGTTTTGACTTTTTATTTAATAAAACTTTGACCCGTCATTTGACCAACTTAATATGATCTTCAGAAGGTGCCCTCATAGAAGATTAACACCTACATTATTACGATCATGTAGCCATGTTCAATTTGAACATTAGCTTGACCAAAATAGTCATAATCGAAAGTCAAAGCAAAAGTCAATTTGCTTGACTTTCGGCTATTAACTAGCCTATAAATGAAACAAGAGTAAAGGAGAACACTTACAAGTGTTCAAAGGAAGATTAAACTTCAAATGGAGGCTTCTTTAGATCAAAAACACTCCTAGAGATAGAGAAAATGATATTTTTGTGAAGGTGCAAGTTCAAATGAGCATGAAGGATGCCTATTTATACCAGTTAAAACCTCTTGTGATGATGCCAAGTGTTAACAAAGTTTCTCCAGTGTAGTTTAGTGTCTACACAGGTGGAAGAAGCAGAAAGGGAGTGACATTTCACGATAAAGGTGGCAATAGTAGCAGGCTGCTGTTGCCAGCACGCAGAATCTGCCAGCGCACCCCTTACGGACCGTAGGGAGTAATGGCTTACGGTCCGTAAGGACCTTCAGTGCCCACTCATTTGATTGCCTTACGGACCGTAAGGCATATGCCTTGCGGCCCGTAAGGGACCTTTAAAAGCTAAAGGATTTTCAATGCCTTACAGACTTGCGGTCCGTAAGGGACCTTCAGAAATCAAAAGAATTTTAAATGCCTTACGGACCGTAAGGCATATGCCTTGCGGTCCGTAAGGGACCTTCAGAAACCAAAAATTTAGCATTTTGTCATGTTTGACCCCTCTACTTCCATCCTTCCACATATTTATGTATTTGGCCCATCTCGTCCAACTTATCGGGAATATTTGAGAGTTGATTAGACACGTATTGCCATATTATTCGTTTTGAATTTCTGAGGTGTTACATCTTAAAAGAAATCGTGTCCTTGAGATTTATTCAAATGGATAGGGGTACTTTTGTCTCATATTCGCTTCAACCTCCCATGTATATTATGGGACACGACAGGAATCCCATTTTACTTTCATGATAGGGATCCATTTCTTACGGAGCTTTTTAACCTGTCGATCTTCGATCGAAATCGGTTTCTCAATAAAACTCAGGATTTCATCAATTTGCACATCACAGTGTGACATTTCTAGTGACGCATCAGCTAGACATTTCTTTAAATTTGAGATGTGGAACACATCATGGATTCCACTGAGTTCCTCAGGTATCTTAAGTCTATAAGCTACGGAACTGACACATTCAGTTATCTCGAATGGTCTAATATATCTGGGGCTTAACTTGCCATTCTTTACGAACCTCATGACACCCTTCCAAGGTGACACTTTCAATAAAACCGTGTCCCCAATTTGAAACTTAAGAGGTTTTCACCTCTTATCTGCATAACTCTACGGGCAGCTTTGAGCCTATCACGGATTTATACAATCTTATCTGTGGTTTCAAGGACTATCTCAGGTTCTGATAGTTGGCTTTCTCCAATTGCGGCCCAACAAACGGGCATTCTTCATTTTCTCCCATATAAGGCTTCAAATGGAGTGGCCTTTATACTTGTATGGTAGCTATTGTTGTAGAAGAATTCTATTAGGGGTAGGTGGTCATCCCAACTACCACCTAGATCAATGACACATGCTCTCAGCATGTCCTTTAACGTTTGAATTGTACGATCACTCTGACCATCAGTCTGTGGATGGTAAGCCATACTAAAATTTAATCGTGTACCTAAATATTGTTGGAAACTTTTCTAGAAATGAGATGTATATCTAGTATATCTATCAGATACTATGGACACTGGCACTCCATGAACGGATACAATATTGTCCACATACAATTGTGCTAATTTGTCAGAACTAAAAGTTCATTTAATTGGCAAAAAGTGAGCTGACTTAGTCAATCTGTCAACTATCACCCAAATCATGTCATTACCACGTTTAGTCTTAGGTAATTTGGTAATTAAGTCCATTGTTACCATTTCCCATTTCCAAGTGGGAATTTCTAGTTGTTATAGCAATCCTAACGGCTTTTGATGTTTGGCTTTAACTTACGAACATGTCAAGCATTTAGCTATATATGTGGCTATAGATTTCTTCATACCCATCTACCAAGAATTTCTTTTCAGATCCTAGTACATTTTATCTCCTCCAGGATGTATCGAATATTTGGAATTATGTGATTCCTGGAGAATCAGATCTCTGAGTCCTCCGAAGATAGAAACCCATATACGATTATTGAATCTCAAGATTCCATCATTTCCAGGTGTTAACCATTCAACAATTCCACCTAATTCTTCATTAGAAACATTTACTTCTAGTATGGCTTGCCTTTGAACTTCTAATAGTTTCTCATTCAAACTGGTTCTAAGGTCAATCCTTTTTGCATGAACCCTAATTGGTTTGTTCCTTTCCTTACGGCTTAAGGCATCAGCAAGGACATTTGCCTTGCTAGGATGATAACGAATCTCACATTCGTAATCATTCAACGTTTCCATCCAACGGCGTTGCCGCGTATTTAACTCCTTTTGATTAAATATATATTGGAGGCCTTTATGATCGGTGTATATTACGCACTTCGTACCATATAGGTAATGTATCCATAACTTTAGTGCAAATACGACGGCACCCAATTCTAGATCATGGGTGGTGTAGTTCTTTTCATGCACCTTGAGTTGTCGTGATGCGTAGGAAATCACCTTGCCCCTTTGCATCAATACACATCATAATCCTGTGTGCGAAGCATCACAGTAGACTACGAAGTCTTCAATTCCTTCGGGTAAGGATAACACTGGGGCATTACTCAATTTCTGTTTAAGAATCTTGAAATATTCTTTCTGATTCGACCCACAGTCAAACTTAGCATTCTTGGGAGTCAACGTAGTTAATGGAGTGGCTATTCTTGAGAAGTTCTCAATGAACCTTCTATAATAACTAGCTAATCCTAAGAAGATGCGGATTTCAGATGGAGTCTTAGGTGTTTCCCAATTCATGATTGCTTCTATCTTAGATGGATCCACTTGGATTCCTCGTTCAGTAATCACATGTCCTAAGAACTGGGCTTCTCTAAGCCAAAACTCACACTTTGAGAATTTTACATAAAGCTTTTATTGCTTTAGAAAATCAAGAATACATCTAAGATGTTTCTCGTGATCATTCTTATTACGAGAATAGATAAGTATGTTGTCTATAAAAACAATGAAAAACTTATCCAAATATGGTTTGCAGACTCTATTCATGACATCCATGAGAGCTGTTGGAGCATTGGTGAGTCCAAATGGCATAACCAGGAACTCATAATGTCCGTATCTAGTCCTAAAGGTAGTCTTTGGAAAATCCTCATTTATAACCTTTAGTTGATGATAACCAGAACGAAGATCAATCTTCGAAAAGAAACTTGCTCCTTGCAATTGATCAAATAAGTCTTCAATCCTTGATAAGGGATAACGATTCTTGATCGTTATCTTATTCAGCTCATAGTAATCAATGCACATTCGAATTGTACCATCTTTCTTTTTAACGAAAAGAATAGAGCTCCCCAAGGGGATGAACTAGGTTGTATGAAACCTTTCTAAAGAAGTTCTTCAAGTTGCGCCTTCAACTCTTTCATCTCAGTTGGCGCCAGGCGGTACGGATCTCTAGCTATTGAAGCTGACCCAGGCAATATGTCGGTCCTGAACTCGACTTGCCTTGCCTTTCTGGGGGTAATGCTGGTAGATCTTCAGGGAATATTTCAGGAAATTCAAAAATGACTGGTATATCTTCTATTTTGGGTTTTGGAGTGTCTACTGTCACTTGTGCCATGTAAATGACACATCATTTCTTCAAACACTTGGATGCTTTAAGCAAAGATGCATTCTCAGGCAATCCGTAGTGTCGATCTCTATGAATGATGAGTGTCTCGTTAGATGGGGATTTGATTTCGATTAGCTTTTTATCATAAGCAATGCGGGCCTGGTTATGGGATAACCTATCCATGCCTAAGGCTATATCAAATCTCGCAAGAGTCATAGGTAAAAGGTTTATTGGAATAGAATGACTGTTAATGGATATAAAGCATCATTCAAGAATCTTGGAAGCTAATTCTATTGTACCATCTGCCATTTCTACTTCATATGAATGCTCTAAAGTTCTTATGGGCAGATTTAATAGTTCACTAAACTTATGGTTTACAAAACATTTATCTGCTCTAGAATCAAATAAGACACATGCATACATGTTATTAACGAGAAACATACCCGTTATAACATTTGTGTCCTTTACCACCTCCCTTGCAGTCAACTGGAAAGCTCTAACATTTGGCTTCTTCACTTCCCAAGGTTTAGTACTTCCATCAGCTGGACGCTTGGGACAATTGGTCTTTATGTGGCCTTTCTCACCACATCCGTAACAGACAACATTCTTTAGGTCTTTACCCCTCATGAGACTTATGGCCAGTCCTCTTGTAGATGCCACAAGGTTTCAGTTACTGATCTATCCGACACTGTCCCAAGTGTCGCCTTCCACATGTCTTGCACTCAGGTCTGTCATCACTAGACTTCTATTGGTTGGAACCAAACTTCCCTTTCTTTGAGTCTTGAAAGCAGTTAGCCTCACGCTTTCTCTTCTCGTTAATTTCAGCCTTGACTGACCTCAATCTCACTTCATCTTAAGTCAGTGAGAGAGATAGATCCACAACGGATCTTAAAGTAGTTGGTTTGGAGGCTTTCACCATTCCTTTGATTTCTGGTGACAAACCACCAATGAAACGCGCAATACATTTCGATTCAGGAGTAATCAAATACGAAACTAATCGAGATAGAGAATTGTAGTCGGAAACATACTTTCGATAATCCATGTTTCTCATTGTGAGGGTTAAGAAGTCAGACTCTATCTTTTCAACCTCATGAGGAGGGTAGTAGGTTTCTTTGATTAGGTCCACAAATTTGGACCAACTAATTTTATACAGGAATATCTTCCCTATAGATTTTATCATGGCTTTCCACCATGTCAAAGCATCGCCCTTGAAGTACTGAGATACATACTTAATAACTTCTCTATTAGCACAACCGCTAATGTCAACCACAGTTTTCATCTCATCAAGCCATCTCATGGCATCTATTGCTCCTTTCTCCCCAGTGAAGTCACAAGGCTTGCAAGAGACAAAGTACTTGTAGGAACACCCTTTCCTTAATATTTTGTGTTTCTGTAAGACTCTTCATGTAGAAGTGAAATTCTATAAAAAAAATTCACTTATAAATGTATTTATACAAATACAAGTCCGTTAAAAACTTCGAGTTTCAAAATCGTTTAAGATTCAAAACATATAACATATAATAAGTTCACATTTTTATAAACTAAAATGCGAATTACAAAACGCCAAACATGGTTTAAGTAAAATCATACATTAAATTGTCCAAAAGTATGTTTTCTATCATTTAACGAAGTTTAGAATATCCTAAATATCCTAACAAGTGCGGAAGCTTTGACGTTATATGTGTTCGGTTCTTCATCGAGCTTGATCCATCCTATTAGCACATATTAGAGACCTAAACAACATTTAAAAACCTTAAATGTTAGTAATATAAGTGTAAAAGGTTGTTAAATATCATAATTTACCTCGTACACCATCGAACAACAATCATAAAATTTTTTTAACAAACCTGCCGTAGGCTACGGTCTACTGATCGTAGCTTACGGTCCATTGAAAACAAACAAACAGCCCCTCCAGACCGTAGCCTACGGTCTGAATCGTAGGTCACGCTGCAGCCCAGCTATTCCTATGTTTCAGTTTTGGTCCTTTTTACGAAAACGGGCGTAACTTTCTTTCATAATTTCTTCTTATCAATATTCATACGGGCATTCTAACAAACATATTGTAGGCGAGATTTTATACGCATATTTTATCTAATTATGGTCATTGTTTTAACCAAGTTTTAATATCAAAATCATGCCTCTATGTCTAGTGTACATGAACTACACCTAGAACTAGCATCACAACATCAATGTTCATCCATTTAACACCCTAATTCAAGTGTTCATCTTCTTGTCATAAAACCCACTTAGCACACATATGGGTAATCATCGAATCCCAAATCTTTAACACTAATTCAACAAGTTTTCGACTAGGGTTTGTTTTCTAAACATGGATTCATCCTAGTTTCACCCAAACATCAATCATTCAAGCTTGAATTTCGTTTTTCATAAGTTCATCTAAAATCTCAACTTCATAAATATAAAAAATTTGACATACCTTATGATCCCCAAGCTTAGGTGATCATGAATCTATGTTCATGCATTTGATTTGGGCTAGATTTGACCTTCAATTTTGTTGATTTGTAGAACTAGGGTTCACCCCCCTTTCTTTTGTTCTCCTGGTCGCCCATACGCACACACACACATACACACACTAAGTGTGTGTGTTGTGTTTTTTTTTTATAAAAACTAGTTTGCCCACTTGGCAACATTAGTCCCTTGTGTTTTATTTTACTCAAAAGAAGCTATAATTCACTATTTATTACTTAATCACACATTACTAACTAGGTTAATAATTCCTAGTTTACTTAATGGGTTCGGGAAGTCATAACTCGTTTTATTTTAAGTCCCGTTAACTCGGGCCCTTTTTATGTACTTTGTTTTTCTCAAAATGATTATTCTCCTTTTAATTAATATTAGGTTTAATTATTTAAATCCTAATATTTACCGGGTTACTTTTCGCCACTAACGGTATTTTACCCGTTCATTAATATTAATGTAGTTTGACTATCAAATCTGTTTTCGGGGTGTTACAGTTTCCTTCTTGGCAACACGTTTTGGTTCACTCCTCTCATTCGAGGAATAGTGTGAAATTTGTGATTTGGGAGTGGAAGATGGAGGGATAGGTGGGGATTTAGAATGTGTTGAGCCTCGTCCTTTAAACTTCTCCATAAAGTCGGCCATAGCTTTGCTGACTTCTACAGCAATAAGGGATCGAAGGTTATTTCATTTGCTCTTGTGGTCATCATGCTCCACATTGTCCTGTCCGCCATCGGCATCACCGAAATTTTGGTTTGCCATTTATATTGATAATCGGACTACAGGCCAACAATAAATTATTGCTCAGTGCAATTCATTTAAACATTACATTGAATGTTAAAAAATGGAGATAATCATTGAATTTATGTCTTAATGATTTGATAATATTATTAACCATGGTCTCATTCGACCATAGGGTCTATAAGGCTTGGAGATATCTCCTCCACCTTTTCGGTCAGTGTGCACCACATTGTCACAACTGCTAGTAATAATTGCCAATAATTTAGGCTTTGCCATATGGCTATCAAACCTTTAAGAAGATTTTGTTGATTTCGGACAGACCAAATAAAGTTCGAATTAAATGTCGAGACGAACGCTTGAATAATTGTGAAAAGAAAGTAAAAGAAAATCCAAAATTTTTCATAAATTAAGAGAAATTACAATACTTGTCCAAATATGGACTTTTGGAAGGAGATCACAATACAATGTCCTTAAAGGACTTTTAGAAATAAAAATTACAATGAAAGATAAAACTTAAATTCTTCAGTCGTCTTTCTTTCCTTTAATAATCTTTGAGAGTTTCTTGAATATCTTACTAGCCCTCTGTTCATTCTTTTTCGCTTGTCGTTGGATTTTTTCAACTTGTTCCAACGCTTGATTGATAGCTTCAATAAGAGCTTGTTGTGGTGGTTGTGGTTGCGGAACAACCGAGTACGGATATCCGGGGTTTGTACTACCCGGGTGTTGGTAAGTATAAGGAAATGGAGGTGGATATAAAGCATTTTGAATGACTGCCTATAAATAGGGGTCGTAAGACGGAGTCGAATAGTTATAATCAGTAGTGGCTTCCTTATAAGAAGTATTATATCCAGTCATATCCGGATATGTGGGAATAGGTTTATCATAACCCGTAGGTGGTTGTTGAGGTGGCTGAACAATAGGTTCAGGATTGGAGGGTCCACCCATTTATGGGTCCTCTGGTATAGTTGGGTAAGTTGGGGGTAAAGATGGAAGTGATCCCGACCATTTCCCAACACGCACTAACATTCGTGCACCGGTGTGAGGCTTCCTTGGTTGTGGTGGTGGTTGTTGTTGCTCCATTGGCTCATCCTCTTGTGGAGGTGGCGGTGTTTGAGGAGGTGGATAAGATGGTCTTTTATATTTGGGGGTATTATAAAAAGTGAATTGGTTGAAATATTAATCCCACTCATCAGGACCTTGGTATGGTTAACCTGCATATGATGTCGTGTCACTAGATAGTTCTATAAGATGCAGATTTGTTCTAGATGGTGGCATCTCCAGGTCAGAGTTGTTATCTTGTTGATTTTGGCTAGGAGGAGGTGAATTTATGTATTGAGCTGGGTCGAATGAATCATGATGTGAGTGGGAGCGGGAATGGTAAGAATGGTGTGAATGAGAAAATTAAGTGATGTCAGACTGAGTGTCTAGTGGGTTGTGATGAATGTGACTCACTCGAATGTTGGGGATGTTCCGAGTGATGTGAGTGTGATGGTAGTAGTCGTGACGGTCCTCCCTGCATGGGACCTTTTCCCGTTCCTCGTCGTCTTAGCGGCATAATTTACCTGTTAAATATCAAAATCACTAACTAAATAGATAAGAGTGGCCTTAGGTTAATGCCTAGACTCGGAAAAAGTCTAAGGAATATGCTATTGTGATATTTGAGCTTAGACACAAAAGGCTAGTATCCAATTCGCTAAAATGTTGGCTCTGATACCAACCTGTCACACCCTGATTTCCCAGTGGGCCCGGACTTGAGGTTTATGCGTGACGATTGATATAAATATTCACATTTAGCACAGCAGAAGTCTTGGGATTATAAAAGAATATTACAAAGTACAAGTGTTATAAAGTTCAAATAATTATACAGATGGAAATTGTACTAAAGATCCACAAGGGGATCGAAAATAACAAAAATGAATATTAAGAGTACTAGGCTTTGCATGGAGTCACAAATTCCAATATGCATTTACCAAGCAGCTCCAGCCTATTCCTTATTTTCTAACAAGCGCTTAGTCTTTTGAAAATACGTCAGTTTTCACTGGTAAATACTACGGGCTTGGGATACGGCATTAGCCGCTTGGTCGAGTATGGGATCAATGACGAATGATGTCCAAAATCCAAATAACTTGTATTAATCTGTTATGCTTGATAACTTAAACATTGGGGGTTAATGCGACAGTATCCTGGATATCCACGGCTCACTTAATTGCAAGTGGCCATAACCTAAGCGTGGGGTCTAGGCATACTCCTGACAGACGCTATTATGATATAACATATTTTTATTAAAAAGTGGCGTGTCGGTTAATCATGTATCGTAGTTTAGTTCCGAGCTCCATATGTATTGACAAACATGTAATACTGGTAACAAGAGATATCACTTTATCCCAAGTTAGCTATTTTATATACCAAATGGTATTAAATGGTTTTGAAAAGATTTTCAAAACGTGTTGTTTAATTGTATATACCAGTGAAAACTAACGTATTTTCAAAAGACTAAGTGTAGGTTAGCAAATACGGAATAGGGTGGAGCTGCTCGGTAAATGTATATTGGAATTTGCGACTCCACGCAAAGCCTAGTAGTCTTACTATTAATTTTTGTTATTTCGATCCGCCTGTGGATCTTTAGTACACTTTTCGTCTGTATAATTATTTGAACTTTTCAGACACTTGTATTTTGTAAAATTATTTTATAATCCCAAGACTTTCGTTGTGCTAAATGTGAATATCTATATTAATCGTCACGCATAAACCCCAAGTCCAGGCCCACCGGGAAATTAAGGTGTGACAATGTTTCCTCTTGATACTCCAACTGAACCAAACACACCTCCAACATCCATATCAACCCTTACTCCGTCAACACTGCTTCTCCTTCCATATCTCTCAATGTTGAACCCACTTCCTTTACCGTTTGTAACCAACAACAAAGTGGTGTCAAGCCATGGCCGAGAAATTTATAGAACTTGTAAAAAATGATACTTTGACTTTGGTTCAGCCTATCCCTAATACTAATGTTATTATGTGTAGGTGGGTATACAAGATTAAAAGGTATAAACATGGCAGTATTACAAGATACAAAGCTCACCTTGTTGCCAAAGGCTTTTGTAAAAACCAAGCATTGACTTCAATGAAACATTTAGTCTAGTTGTCAAGACTACCGCTATCCGGGTGGTCTTCTGACTTGTTGTTACAAAGCAGATGCCTATTCGACATCTTGATGTTCTTCTTTCATGGCAATCTTAATGAAATTGTCTACATTTGACAACCACAAGGTTTTGCTAATCTTAAACATCCAGGTTATATATGCCTCTTACACAAAGCACTCTATGGTCTTAAACAAGCATCACACGCATGGTTTCATCACCTATTGGTGGCTCTCCACAAACTTGGCTTTCAAGGATTTGAAACGAATGCCTCATTGTTCACTTACAAACAGAGCAAAACAATTCTATATATTCTGGTCTATGTTGATGATATCATCGTTATTGGAAACGACACAACCGTTATCAATCGTATCATACAACTGCTTAGTCAAACCTTTGTTGTCAAAGACCTTGGAACTCTTGACTATTTTCTCAAACTTAAACAGGTTCCCCAAGGCAAGAATATTCTTTTGTCATAAAAGAAAACATCTCGGACATTCTACAATGTAATGAATTCACTTACTACAAACTGGTACCATTTCCAATGAGCTCGTCACAACAATTACCACTTGATGACAGACCGCTGCTATTTGATCTAATCAAATACCGTCAGCAGTTAGAGCACTTCAATATGTCACTCTCTCTCATCGTAACATCACTTTTGTAGTTAACAAAGTTTGCAAATACATGCATGCACCTAATGAGAACAACTTGTCGACTTCCAAATGCATTCTTCGATATCTTGAGGGCACATTGGATCATGGCTTACTCATTCTCCATGACTCTAATTTTCATCTGCAAGCCAGTACTGATGTTCACTAACAGGGTTCCCCACTGCGGGCCTTCTCAGATGCTGAGTGGGCTAGTTGTCCAGATGGTCGTTAATCCATGGGGGGATTCGCCATATACATGGGCTCTAATCTCACTCCTAGATAGCACGAAAATAGAAGAAGGTTTCTTGGTCATCTACACAGTTGAATACAAAGCTCTGGCTGACACAGTAGCTGAATTGACTTGGCTAGAATCCCTGTTGAAAGCATTTGGAATTGACACAACTTTGGCTCCAACCTTCTGGTGTGATAATCTTGGTGCTACATGTCTATCCATGATTCCTATCTTCTATGCCAGAACAACACATACTGAAGTTAACTTTCATTTCATTCCAGAAAAGATTGCACAAAGAAAACTCAAGGTCCAGTTCATACCTACAGAAGATTAGATTGCGAACATCTTTACAAAGCCTCTACCTACCCATAGATTCAATTTTACGATCCAAACTGCAGGTCATTCCCGGCCTTAGCTTGTGATAAATCTTACTAGTTCATACTTCCATTCATCATATTCAACCAAAAATCATGTTACTTCCATATCATACTCAATCCATGTAACATGAATTGATGCGTGTGAAGTGTGTATATAAGTTTAAGTATATTTTAAGCCCTTTTACACTTTCTTTAGCCAAGTTTTAAATTTATAAAACACGATATTTACTAACACTAGACACACATATGGGCAAGTGCACCCATCGTGAGCGTAGTATAGTGTTGGTAAGATACCGAGATCGTTCAAGGACACAAGAGCTTTTAGTACCGGTTTATCCTCAACGTCTAATCAAATCAAAAATTTAGAAAAAGGTTTTAAACTAAGAAAATAAAAACTATCTAAAATGCTGAAAAATAAAAATAAAAGAAAAACAGATAGACAAGATGAATCACTTGGCTCCGACTCGTGTTTAGTGTAACCTTTGATTATTTCCGCACTTTTGCACTATTTAAGAGATTATCTTAGTTATTGTAGTAGGCCCCTCTTTTGAAGGTGACGTTACCCTCAACCCAGTAGTTTGAGTCAGCAAGGATACAATCCTAAAGGGTCGGATTATTGAAAGATAATTAATTAAGTTATTAATGCATAATGTGGTAGGCCCCTCTTTTGAAGGTGACGTTACCCTCGGCTAAGTAGTCTGAGTCAGCAGGGATACAGTCCTAAGTAGCCGGGTTAAAGTATTAATAGTAGTTTAACTTATGAGGGGATCAAAGAGTTTGGACCCCCGCCATCCAATACCGTTAAGTATTGAAGGAGGTCCTACTAAATTTGACCCAGGTCCTTTGCAGGATCTATACACTGAACAATGGCAAGACTCTTACCAAACCGTTCCCTTAACCCCCGACCAGGTAGCCAACATACCTCCATATAGACCGTGGAGATATGAATGGTGAAAATAAAATCTTTTATTTTATATAGACAGTAAAATAATGCCAAGACACCACGGACAAACGATAAGGAAGAATCACCTTCAACATAAGAAACTAGTTATTAAAGTCATTAATACATAACCAATTAAAAAGTGCGAAAAGATTAAAAATAAAAAGTATTACACTAGACACTTTGTCTTCACCAAGTGATGTAAGAGACTTAGGCAAACATGGCCTTGATTGTCAAGAACTCTTACGATCAATCTTGGATCCCGAGACGACTCACACACTCTATGATGGACAATGGATGATGGTGGTGGATGATGGTGTTATGGTGGTGGTGGGTGGTGGGTGAAGTGTGAGAGAGGTGGTGTGCCAAGGGATGGTTTGAGCTTGAGCCAAGCACTCCTATTTATAGGCTGAACAGAAGCTCGAGCACGGCCCCGTGTCCACATCCTTCTCTGTCTTCATTAATTGCTCTTGTCTTTATTAGTTGACCACGGCCCCGTGTCCGCTGGGCACGACCCCGTGTGCAGAAGCATATCTGTACTATCAAGATTTTCCTGGATTCTGCGAATCTTATAGTTGACCACGACCCCGTGTCCGCTGAGCATGGCCCCGTGGTGGGCGATGGAAGCTTCTACAACTTTGTCTTTTATGCTGACACTTGGGCACGCCCCCGTGCTCATTGAGCACGGGGCGTGTTCAGCCTCCTGTTTTCTTGTTTTGCTTGGGAAGATGCTGTCGTGGGGTCGGGCATGTCACGTTTGTTCCTTTTCTTGTATTTATGTTAGATTTAGCTGCCTTTTTGCTTCTTTTGTTAATTTGAGCTCATTTAATCCTGAAAATACAAAAGGAAGACAAAAGCACACTTTTTCCAACATTAGTACTAAAAAAGGGTTAGTTTTATGCCACAATTGATGTAATTTATATGTTGCATTTTGCACACATCATGAATCAATCTAATAAATCTTAATACATCAAGATTTTAACGAGAATTGGACAAGGGTGATACACCCATGTCGCCACCCTCACCCCTACAGGTGGGTTTCATCTCAAACATCTAATTACTTGAAATCATTCATAAACCAAGTTCTATTTGGCGATTCTAACACACATTCATGCTTATTAACATACAAAATCAAAGATTGATCACATACTCGTTACTTGCAAAGTCAGCAAATGAAAATTTATAACTCACCACATGTTTGTTAGGGCAAGATGATGCTAAATTTTGATCCATGGATTTGATCATCAAGCCAAACTACTTCAATTTGCTTAATTTCTACAAGCTTGAATGGGTTCTCTTCTTTCTCTCTCTCAAATGGTGACACTGCCAAATGAGCAAACAACCACGGATTTTATCCCACAAAATAACTTTAATTCAACTCACAACTTTAGCCCCTAATGTTTGATATCCACCCTCTCTGGGTAGACCTTTCCTTTTAGTTAACAATGCATTTTAACTAGACAACTAACTCGGTTACTTATTTCATGCAATAATATAAAACAGGCAAAATAATTCAATAACTCATATTTTGGGATGTTACCTTAATATTATTATTAAATTCTTTGTAACACGCTACTATTCCATAAAATAAAAAAACTATCCGACAAAGAAAAGGTTTGTTTTCCAATAAGTTTTTTTTTTTTTTGTTAAATTATGTATAAAGAAAATGTGATGCATACTTAGTGTTAGGTATTGAACATATCAACATGCAGCAGAATCACTATTACATACACACAAAATCAATTAAAGAACACGAGAATATAACGTGGTTTGCTCAAGGTGACCTATGTCTATGGGTTGCAACTAAGATTTATCTTTTATTAGGTATTTAAAGAGTACAATTACATCATGGGTATATTGAAGATTAGATTAAGGTTTGATGAATAAGAAACAAATATAAGCCCAAATAAAGTCTAATGAAACCAGCCTTTTACTTTTGTTCTCCTTGTGGATCATGCATTGCAAACCCAACACTTAGGTACGTGCTTTTTACACTAATGTATAATTATATGATTTTAATTAAAAAATTGTTTAGTTGAATAGCATCTTGATACACTCTCTCTTATTGTTATCATACCTACACTTAACAATAATATATTTAGTAAAGGTATTATTACAGACATGACGATACCAGGTATTTATTAGAATTATTATCATTATTTTCTTCTTCATTATTTACTTCATAATCATATTATCTGAGCATGTTAAAAAATCATATTATTTAAGAACATGAAGTATAATTTCAAAAATTAAATGTGATATCCTACATTTTACAAGGTTTGAATTCACTCTATTAAATATGATCTAATATGCATTTTAAGTTAATTTGATGATTTCACATAAAGATATTTAAATAGCTACGTTTACCTGAAGCTAAATCGACAAATAAAAGTTTGGTTTAACTTCAACAAGGATTGTCCAACTTTAACATGGAAATTCTAAATTTGATGACCCACATACACTCGAAGTACGTATGCACACACTTCACTTAATGTAAATATATACTAAAAGTTAGCTTACAATATTAATTTCTGGATACAATAGAAGAAAATTTATCTTGATCGAATTTGAATTCTACTACATCGTATGACAAAGAATAATATAAACTTTGTTATGATTGTAGACTAATTTGATATGCACTTATTAGAACCCTATACCAATTACATTTTTATGAGTGTTACACTTCCTTTGAACAGTTTCAATTCCAGTTGAGATAGGCAACCTGAGAAGGTTGGAGATATTATCCATTCAAGGAGGGAATACATGTTCCCCATGCCATATTCAACATGTCTTCTCTCAAGGTGATCAATTTCGATGGAAACAAATTATCTGGGGTGCTATTCCCAAATATTGACATAAGTCCTCATAGTATTGAAGTATTATACCTTTCCAACAATCAGTTTACTGGCCAACTTCCGCCTGGCTTCTGGAAATTGAAAAAAATTCAAAGGCTTGAGGCATTAATTAATAGCTTTATAGGAGTCATTCCTTCAGAGGTCGTGAATCTAACACAACTGACACATCTCTATATCTTGGATATAATAGACTCACAGGTATGTTTTATATATAGTGACATCACTTAATCTAGAAACTATATTAACTAAAAGATGCATATGCCTTTATTGATTTGGATAATAACGCCCTATGCAGTAGTATTATATGGTTGTTGTGTCATCTAAGTGATTGATTTAAAACATGTCCATTCTCATTGATTTCCCTTATATACAAAATATATACATACACAATTTCTCCTATTTGGAGATTGCAAATACATCAATATTAAAATATACACATCCCTAATATATGAAATCTATTATATCTATTGCAACATCAAGTGGGAAGAAGCTGAACGCTAAGACTGGATTGGAATCTTCAAATAGATATCTAGGAAGCCCTTTAGTGAAGATGTCAACAATATGAACATGAGTTGGAAAGTGGAGAATGCAAACAGTACCACGTTGAACCTAGTCTTGTACAAAATTAATGCCCAACTCAATATGTTTAGTGCATTAATATTGAACTTAATTTCCTGAAAAATAAATTGCACTAATTTTTGTCACAGTACATGAGAGTGGCCTTAGATAAAGGGCAATGAAGCTCTAAAAATAGATTATGTAACCAACATATTTCACCCACCACATTTGCCACACCTAAATATTCAGCCTCTGCAATAGACCGGGTGTCGCAACCCCCAGCCCCTATTTACTTGGGAGCGGGTGGCCGCGAACCAGTATTAGTGGTATCGATGTTTATCAGTTTGGCAGCGTAATTTACATCAGGACCGTAGTTAGGAAATATTTTATCCGAGTAAAATACCACATTTTTATAATAGTAAATACATGGGAAATTCCCAAGTTTCCATTACAAACATGTTTATGGGGATAAATCCTAATTTATTTAATTAAAACATCTTCTTTATTTAGGTAACTTTTATAGCCACTTTTCCAAGCCTTTAGTGCTCTCCAGCTGGCTTCTATTTTGGCTTTCACATTTTGTTACCTGAAACGCGTTTTAAAAACATTTGTCAGTGGAAATACTGGTGAGTGAATCTCAATTTAATCAAAACAGTTTTATCATTGTACAGTGTTGAGGGCGATCTCGCAATTACATTTGTTTATATTCTACTTTAATTACCACACACGGCACTTTCAACCCGACTTGTGGTCATGTTACTACTCATAGTGTAGTAACAAACTTTGTATACAAAAGCCCAACATACCGACGATAATTGTAGAATTACAAATACTCAATCACTGTTAATGATCATGTAAAATAATTGAGGTTTTGTAATTCAGTTTACAAAAAGAGGAATTACTCACATTGCTATTTTAGATTTTTCCCTGTGACTTCCTGGTTATAATCTAATAAATTTGTAAGTGCAGTTCCTGCCGGGTAACTGTCGCTTATCAGTTCTGGTCAACCAAAGCAGAAGTCCAAGTTAAAGTCAACCATAACGAAGAATTCAAGACCACATGAAGACCATGCATTGATCAAGGGGGAGTTGTTAATGCACTTTGGGTGAAAAGTGCATGCCTTCCAATTGTTAGGGTCTTTATTGTACATGTCTTGAAAGTTAGTCCAAGGTTTATCCTTGGACAACTTGTCCAAGTTTTAGGAGAACTTTTGTCTGAGTTTTATGTTTAGGGCAAAAGTCAGAGTTTTTGGTGTAGAATTGGTTTGTCCGAGGTTTAGTCCCTAGCCTATATATATGTGTGTATTGTGTAGATTAGGGAACCCTTGAGTGCTTGGTGCACCTCTCACAACTTGTTCATTCTCCTGGTGTGAATTCTAGAGAGAGAGAGACTATATGTTAGTGAGAGAAAGCTAGGGTTTAGATCTTGGTGATCTAAACCAGCTTGTAGAAGATGATGTATACTCGTTTGGTATGTAATCTGTGATGATTGTATTGAAATGAATGAGTTTGTCTTGCATCTTCTTCTTCATCTACCCTGTTCTTGTTCTTCATGTCTTGAATCAAGTGCAATGTTTGATGTTCGTCATCGATCCGGTGCTTCCACAGTGGTATCAGAGCAGGTTACCGATTCAGAATGGTCTAACCGCCTTCTGAATCACCATTGCTCTTGATTTGATGTTTGTTTCCGCCAAACATCTTGAAGACTTGAAGATTTTGCAGAAAAGCTGAAGAAAATGAAGGTGTTCGTGGTTGTTTTGTTCTCCAAGTTGTTGCAGATATGAGGTTTGATCCAAAAATTGCTCTGTCCGAATTTTTCTTAGTGTTAAACTTGTCTGAGTTTTAAAACTCTGAGTTTGTGTTTCCGGGGTTTTGGTGAACTAGTGTGAAGTCACACTAGGGAGAAAGTCCGGAGATTTGTTTCTAAGTCTCTGTCCGAGTTTTTCTTTTACGCTTTGGTTTGTCCGAGTATTGAAGTCCGATTTTTGTCTTTGTGATAGTGTGTCTGAGCTTTTAGAAAACAAAGTTCAGTTCCGAGTTTTTTAAAAAAGGTCGGATAAGAGAATCTCTTAGTCTGAGTTTTGCAAAGTTCAGAGTTTAAAAAAAAAAAAAAAAAAAAAAAAAAGGGGTCCGACTTTTAATAACCGACTTGGGTCCGACTTTTAATACCCTTTTAGTCCGGCTTTTAAATCAATCCCTGGTATCATCTCTCCCATCCGACTTTTATGTACCATCACTCGTTCCATACAAGATTCATCATCTCTCGCATTCAAACAAAGTTCCGAGGATTTGAAGGATTCTGTTAACATAGTTAACATGTCTCCGAGTTTTACAAGTATTCAGGATGTGTTTCCGAGGATTTGAAGGATTCTGTTAACATAGTTAACATGTCTCTGAGTTTTACAAGTCCGAGTATGTATGTTCCGAGTTTTGAAAGGTCAAAACAGTCAAATATGTTTTTCCGAGTTTTGAACTGTCACTATATTTTTCCGAGTTTTGAAAGTCAATATGTTCTTTTCGGGGTTTGTCAGTGTTTTCAGCGTTTCCGATTTTTGTAAGGTTAGAAGACAGCCTGTTTCAATGTGATTCCGAGTATTGTGTCCGAGTTTCAAACTGTTTGTGTTAAAAGATATCTCAACTCCGAGTTTTCTTTTAAGTTGCTTGGTCCGAGTCCAAGTTTCCTTTAATCTTTCAAGAATACTTGTCTCCAACATCTCAACTCCGAGTATTAAAAGTCCGAGTCTTGAAGATATCTCAACTCGGACAACTTAAAAGTCCAAGTTTTGTTGTTCCGACGTTTTGTCTAATTATGTATTCCGAGTTTGAGTAGCTAAAAGTCTGTTCTCCGAGGTTTATCATGAGTTGTAACGGTCCGAGTTTGTCATCCGAAAGTTAACAAACGGATCAATTAACAATTCGCTTCTATGTGAAAGTCGGACAAGGTGTTAATGCACTTTGATATATAGTTCGAGTTTGTGTAACCTTTGTGGGTCCGAGTTTCTGTTTTGCGAGTTTAAGTCCGAATTTCAAGTGTTAAGTCCGAGTTTCTGCTCTTACATTGGGGTTTCAAGAATCCTTTTTATTCGTTGTTCCGAGTTTTACTTGATCTTGACCTAGTCCGAGGTTTTCCATAGTCTGAGCTTTGAAACCATGTTGTAGCGATGTCATTATATAAACCAAGGACTGTTGTGTCGGCCAATGGTTATAGGTCTACAGTGGTTTGTAGTGAACAAGGGTGATGACTGGTTATTGTTACGATTGTTCGTACTCTCTGGTGAGTTTAAGAATAATTGGAATGGTTCTCCGTTCGTCGGAGATGTGGTACGGGTTTTTGTCATTTGATGGTTCTTTGTGGGATTCGTGGCGGCGAAGTGAGGGGGTGAAGAGAATACGACATGCTTGGATTGTTGTATTGTTTACAAAGAAATAGGGGGAGTAAAAATTTTGAAATTCCTGTTTTCTTTGTAAACCAAAAGCTCGTGGTGCTACATCGAAACAAGTTCATGTTTACTATCTTTGAGATTAACTTAGTGTTAATCTTACCGGTGGCGATGTGTTTATAACATGAAGCAAGTTAGAGCTAGTGTATGATTGAGTTTTGTCAAGTTTGTTCGAGGTTTAATCAAGTGTTGACGTGATGAAGCAAATTGTTCTTTTGGCAACTAGTTGAAGGTCAAGCCTTTATCGTATGCCGGTTAGAGTAGAGATGATTAGTCTTCTTGATCTCTCTTCCAAGTTGGTGACTGATCGGATTCTCGAAATAGGGGTTCTTACATTGAGGGGGAGATTGGAGACGAAAGTCATCGGGTAATTGGTGGATTCGTGAAGATATGAGATTGGATCTTGAAGATTCGAGATGAAATGATTTCAGACACTCGGTTGAAGACTTTGATCAAGATGGTGGATGTACTTTTACAAAGTTCAGTTTGTTATTAACTTATCGAACTGAGCTTCATGTCTTTGTGAAGTTTGAAGTGTTCAAGGTTGGGCATTGGAAATCCAATGTTTCTTTCTGCTACCGGTTAGGTTTGAAGATTAATGTATCGAGCGATATTCCTACATGTGGTTGTAGGTCGGTTCGCGTTAATTTGATTCGGGAGTAGTTTGAGGGGGAGGATCTACAATGTTTGATGTTGGATTCTTCGGGTTTCTCAAAGCGGCCTTAAGTGATCGTCAGCAAGTCTTTAATTAGAAGGGTTGAAGATCGCTGTGCTCTACCTAAAAGATCAAGTCTCAGCTTAAGTTGAAAGCATGCATGATATCATCAGTCAAGGGGGAGTCTGTAAGTGCAGTATCCGGTGATTGAAGATTATCGATGCCACACAGAACTGATGCAACTGTTAAGGGGGAGACTGTAAGTGCAGTTCCTGCCGGGTAACTGTCGCTTATCAGTTCTGGTCAACCAAAGCAGAAGTCCAAGTTAAAGTCAACCATAACGAAGAATTCAAGACCACATGAAGACCATGCATTGATCAAGGGGGAGTTGTTAATGCACTTTGGGTGAAAAGTGCATGCCTTCCAATTGTTAGGGTCTTTATTGTACATGTCTTGAAAGTTAGTCCAAGGTTTATCCTTGGACAACTTGTCCAAGTTTTAGGAGAACTTTTGTCTGAGTTTTATGTTTAGGGCAAAAGTCAGAGTTTTTGGTGTAGAATTGGTTTGTCCGAGGTTTAGTCCCTAGCCTATATATATGTGTGTATTGTGTAGATTAGGGAACCCTTGAGTGCTTGGTGCACCTCTCACAACTTGTTCATTCTCCTGGTGTGAATTCTAGAGAGAGAGAGACTATGTGTTAGTGAGAGAAAGCTAGGGTTTAGATCTTGGTGATCTAAACCAGCTTGTAGACGATGATGTATACTCGTTTGGTATGTAATCTGTGATGATTGTATTGAAATGAATGAGTTTGTCTTGCATCTTCTTCTTCATCTACCCTGTTCTTGTTCTTCATGTCTTGAATCAAGTGCAATGTTTGATGTTCGTCATCGATCCGGTGCTTTAACAAAATTAAACAATGCACACGTGTTAGTATAATAACCCAATTTACATTAGTTATACCCTCCCCGAGACAGAACTCCAACGACTACGTCGGGCAGAGCCTCGACAGGCACTAGATCAATTGAGCAGCGTATCTAATACGTAACCGGGGGTTATAATACTTACAACGAGACAAAGCTTCGCTAATTAGGGGGGTATAATACCCGATATTAATTCTAGTATTTCAGAATTGAGAGAGATCGAGAGAATTTTGAATGATTTGGGACTGAAGGTCGATCCCATCTATTTATAGGGTTGTCCAGGGAGTCCCTGGCGCCCCGCGAAAAAGACCACAAGGGTCTTCGCGGCCCCCAAGCTAAGGGTGTAGGGCCTAGGGTTGAGTAGTCACCGGTGTAGGTTCGACACGCACGTGACATGTGGCGGCTCCGGGTTCTGCCACTAGTCCCTTCGCTCGCGCCTCGCGACAGATCCTAAGGGGTCTGTCGTGCCCCGCCAGAAACCATTAAATTTTGTTTTTATTTAATTTTTATAAAAATAAAGTATTTAGGGCCCACTGTTCATATACGGGGTGTATTTTGGGACGTATAGGGGTGTTATAAGTGTTTTAGGAAGGGTTGTTATATCCTCCCCACCTTGTTTTAGAACTCGTCCTCGAGGTCTACTGGAACATGTGTGGATATTTCCTCTGCATCTCTGATTCGAGCTCCCAAGTGTATTCTGGTCCTCTCTTGGAATCCCATCTTACTTTGACTAGAACGAATCTTTTGTGTTTGAGATTCTGGACTTTCCTGTCTTAAATCTGTAGTGGCTTCTCTACGAACTTAAGCTTAAGCTTTTCATTTACCTCTATATCCTTAAGAGGTACCATTAATGATTCATCAGTTAAGCACTTTTTGAGATTACATACATGAAATACATCATGTATTCTTGCCATTTCCTCTGGCAGTCGTAGCTGGTAAGCTACAGGTCCTATTCTTCTAATAATTTCAAAGGGTCCAATATACCTGGGGCTTAGCTTTCCTCTTTTGATGAATCTTACCACTCCTTTCCAAGGAGAAACCTTTAATAATACTTTATCTCCTACTTGAAATTCGAATGGCTTTTGCATGTTATCAGCATAACTCTTTTGTCGATCGCGTGCTGCTTTTAGTCTATCCTTGACTTGAATAATCTTGTCTGTTGTTTCTTGCACCATCTCTGGTCCAGATAATTGCTTTTCTCCAATTTCTGCCCAACAGACTGGAGTTCGGCACTTTCGTCCATAAAGTGCTTCGAATGGTGCAGCATTGATACTGGTATGATAGTTGTTATTGTAAGAAAATTCTATCATTGGTAAATGATCATCCCAATTTCCTCCGAAATCAATTACACAAGCTCTAAGCATATCTTCCATTCTCTGAATTGTCCTTTCGCTTTGTCCGTTCATTTGGGGATGATAAGCTATGCTTAGATTTAGCTTGGCTCCCGTTACTTTTTGTAAACTTGTCCAAAAATGAGAAGTAAAACGGCTATCTCTATCAGATACAATAGATAAAGGAATTCCATGTAATGAAACTATTTCATTTACATACAACTTGGCTAATTGTTCCATACTGAAGGTTTCCTTCATCGGTAAGAAATGAGCAGACTTCGTTAATCTATCTACAATCACCCAGATTGCATCATAACCTTTCCGTGTCTTGGGTAATTTGGTAACAAAATCCATTGTTATCAATTTCCGTTTCCATACAGGCATTTCTAATTGCTGCAATAAACCTGAGGGTTTCTGATGTTCAGCTTTCACTTGTGAACAGGTTAAACACTTGGCTACATAAGCTGCTATATCCTTTTTCATTCCTATCCACCAGAAATTATTTCTTAAGTCTTGATACATTTTATCACTTCCATGATGTATCGTATACTTAGACTTATGGGCTTCTTCTAATATTCGGTGGCGTAGATTTCCTAGTTTAGGTATCCAAATTCTTTTCTTATGGAATCTCCAAATTCCACTGTTCCTTGTTCTAATTCCTTAATCATACCTTTTAATATTTCAGTATCATCCTTGATTACTGATTCTTGTACGGCTCTAATCTGCTCGTTTAAATCTATCTGCAGATTTAATTTAAGAGAACGTACTCTTTTTGGCGTTTCGTGATACTTTCGACTTAAAGCATCAGCTACTACATTAGCCTTTCCTGCATGATACTGGATACTACAATCATAATCGCTAAGGATTTCCATCCAGCGTCTCTGTCTCATATTTAACTCCTTTTGCCCGAAGACATATCTTAAACTCTTATGATCAGTGAAAATGGTAAATTTACTACCGTAAAGGTAATGTCTCCAAATTTTCAAGGCAAAAATTATGGCTCCTAACTCTAAATCATGGGTTGAATAATTTTCTTCATGATTCTTAAGTTGTCTAGAGGCATAGGCTATAACCTTTTGACATTGCATTAACACACATCCATAACCTAACTTAGAAGCGTCACAATAGACTACAAAGTCTTCAGTTCCTTCTGGTAACGCTAGTATGGGTGCGTTGGTTAATCTTTGCGTAAGGATTCTAAAGGCTTCTTCCTATTTTGGTCCCCCATTCAAACTTAACAGATTTACAGGTTAGTTTTGTTAAAGGAATGGCTATTCTAGAAAAATCTCAGATAAACCGTCTATAATAACCGGCGAGTCCTAGAAAACTTCTCACCTCTGTCGGTGATTCAGGGACTTTCCATTTAGTAATCGCCTCAATCTTTGTGGGATCCACATGAATTCCTTCATGATTAACTAAATGTCCAAGAAATTGTACTTCTTCTAACCAAAACTTTTTGAAAATTTAGCGTAAAGCTTTTCTTTTGTTGGCAAATTTAGGAGAGATGCACTGCATATTCCTCTTTACTCTTAGAGTAAATGAGAATATCATCTATAAAGACAATTATGAATTTATCCAGATATGGCTTACATATTCTGTTCATCATGTCCATAAATGCGGCTGGGGCATTGGTTAAACCAAATGGCATGACGGTAAATTCATAATGGACATACCTTGTTCTGAAGGCAGTTTTAGGAATGTCCTCTTCCTGTACCTTTAATTGATTATATCCTAAGCGTAAGTCGATTTTAGAAAAGAATCGAGCTCCTTGCAGTTGATCGAACAGATCATCGATCCTTGGTAATGGGTACCGATTTTTAATCGTGACCTTGTTTAACTCTCGGTAATCAATGCACATGCGCATTGACCCGTCTTTCTTCTTGACAAACAAGATCGGTGCTCCCCATGGTGATGAGCTTGGTTGTATGAATCCTTTCTCTAAAAGTTCGTCCAACTGTTTCTTTAGTTCTTGCATTTCTGCTGGTGCCAAATGGTAGGGTGCTTTTGCAATTGGTGTTGTTCCTGGTAGCAGATGGATTCTGAACTCAACTTCTCTGTCTGGCGGTAGTCCTGGTAATTCTTCTGGAAAGACATCTGAGAATTGAGATACTACGGGGGTATCTTTCAATTCTTTTCCTTTAGTGTTAATGATTATGGAAATCATATATACTAGTGACCCTTTTCTTGCACAACTTGTTGTTTTTATCACAGAGATGAATTTCGTGGATCGAGATGGCTTGTTTCCTTTAATTGTGATCTTTTCACCCTTTGGTGAATTTACTTGGATTGACTTTTGATCACATAGAATACTGGCTTTATTTGCTAATAACCAATCCATTCCTAATACAATATCAAATCCAGCCAGATTCATTGGGTAAAGATTTGTAATAAAATTATGTTTTGAAATTTCTATTCTTGCTCCCTGCAAGACTTCAGTAATCTTAATGGATTCTCCATTTGCTGTCTCTACTAGACATTCTTGTTGAAGTTTAGTTAATGGTTGATTGAGAAGTTTGCAAAATGAAGTATTAATAAAACTTTGGTTCGCACCAAAGTCAAATAATACTTTAGCAAAAACATCATTAACTAAAAACGTACCGGCAATCACGTCCGGAATCATCTTTGTTTCTTCGGCTGTCAGAACAAATGCCCTAGCATTCTTAGTAGTCTTGTTGTTCATGGCTAGAGCTAATTTCGGACAATTCGGTTTGATATGCCCTTTTTCTCCACAGTTGAAGCACACTCCATTACTGGGTTTCTTCCTACAATCTTTTTCCTTGTGTCCTGTTATTTTGCAGAAGTTGCAGTATGTAGAGCATCTTCCTGAATGCTTCTTCTTGCAGGCCTTACAATAAGGTGTAGAAGTAGAACCTACGTTCCTCCCATGGTTAGAACTACAATAGCGAAATTCCTGGGTAAGCTTTTGGACTAGGTTTTTCCTTTGGTTTTCTTCTTGTGTACGTACCAATTCATCGGTCAAGGTATTTGCTAGTTCTACAGCTTCTTCTATGGTTGGTGGTCTAGCTGCCTTGACTACATGTCTAATCTCACTGATTAATCCCCAGATGTAATGGGAGATTAATACTGGTTCTGGTAAAGCTAGGGTTGGCACTATTCTAGCATATTCGAAGAATACAGTAGTGTAACCCTTACAGTCTACTCCAGTCATTCTAAGGTTTAAGAACTTATTAGCTATCTGTTCTTTTTCATTAGGAGGACAGAATTTCCTTTCAACCATATTCTTAAACTCAGTCCATTCCATATTAAAGACTTTGTCACTTCCCCTAGACTGGAGAATAGTGTTCCGCCATTCTAGCGCGGCATTCTTAAAAAGATCGGAGGCAAACATGATTTTATCTTCCTCTGCACACTTCCTTATTTTTAAGACTAACTCAGTCTTTTCTATCCAGTGTAGAGCTGCAATGGCTCCTTCATTTCCTGAGAATTCTATCGGTTTGCAGGACCAGAATTCTTTGTAAGAACAACCATAAGACATGGTCCTTCTTCTTTTTGGAATAGTCAATTGAAGTAATGGTCCACTGCTTATGCTGTGACTAGGTTCAGTAGGTGGTCGCTTACTTCCACTATTACTGTTATTATTTTCCGCTTCCTTAACATTTTGGGTGATATATAGCATAGCATCTCTAATTCCTTGGGTTACTATGTGTCGAATGGCACTGTTATTTATTTGATTATCATTATTCTGGTTTTCCTGATTTGCTTCGTTGTCCATCTGAATTTACAAACAATTATCAGGTATTAATATCACAAAACAATATTTAATGCAACCAATCACACAACAAACATATTAATCAAAATCGTCGTGCATTGCGACATTTACTCTATTTTATAGATATCTATATCTATTACAAACCGCAACTAGGATTTAAAGTACAATACTAGTATGCATCAGTAGCTATTGGATTATCTAATTTAGTGGATATATATATATATATATATATATATATATATATATATATATATAGGGGAAGGTTCATTTTAAAAGAAAATTTAATTGAGAAGAAAAAGAACAAAGGGTAATTTTGTAAAATATTAAATAGTTTTTTCACTTATCTCATTTATTATCATTTTTGACTAATTAATTAGTCATAAAGATTAGTATCCTCCACACTAACTTTTTTGCCTGCACACATCAAAAGTTATCTTACATATTTTGAAATTCATCCTACACGTTGAAAGTTATCCTACACAACTCGTAATTTAACCTACACAGCCCGTAATTTATCCTACACTTTAAATTATTTTATTTTATTTTTTAAAAAATATATATATTTTGAAGATAAGTTACAAAAAAATTGATGTAATTAGCTATTAAAGAGGAAGACTACAAATTAATGACCTATGTAGATTTACCAATATACCCTTATAGTAACATTAAATACTTATATTAAATGAAGTAAAATTAAGCATTCTTATTGGTTGAAATTTCTTCTTTTTTCTTCTTACAAAAAATTTCTTCTCATTTGAACTCTCCACTATACTTGTATTTGATATCTATCTCTTATATTAAAGCAAAATAATGTTGACTATTTGACCTTGATGTGGCAATGCTCTTTGGCCAGAGAATTGTTATTTGGGCGCCAATTGTATTTCCTTCTTCCTACCTACGCTCTTCTTCAATTTGGAAAGTAATCAATTCTCTCAATCAATTGAAATCATTCTCCAGGCAAATTGATTTCTCTTTACATTCACACGGCTTCTCAAAACATCACACATTTTGCTCTAGCTATCATCTTTCACCCACATTCAATTTTACAAACCCTAATTATCATATAGGTGAGGTGATTCTCTGGCGATTTCATACATCTGCGATTTTATTCGAAACACTCAATCTCTAGCAGCGCGATTCTCATCAAAGTGATTATTGGAAGCCCTAAATTGTAACCAGTGGAATTGAATCCAGGTATGTTTATTGTTTTTTACATCGATTATTCAAGCTTTTAATCTTACAATCCTATGAAACTTGTGATGTTGGTTACTCTCCTTCCTTTCTGCCGTCCATTGAGAACCCCTAAAATCTTCAGAAAAGTTTGAAGCTTGAGAGAGAGAGAGAGACAATGGAAACAAGTGGTGGTTGGAGCCATCCATCCATGTTTTATCATCTTTCCATCAGTCATCAAATGGTAAGTCGTAGGTGTTTTGATTCATCTGAATTTCAATCGAATGTTTCTTTTTTGAGCGAACCCTAACGTGCTTGGCAAGGATTTCGTTCACTGGTGGTATACCCTAAATCTACTGATTCAATTTTTTTAGGGTTTTTATTGTGAAGAGGTTTTGTTGATGAGGATGTTAGATAGTCAAAGCCATGGGATTTGAATCCTTTCTGATCAATGGTCATTTTCAGCAAATCCTATATCTCAAATCTGGTATTAAACACATGGTTATGTGTTTTGTAACAGAAATGGTCTTGAAAATTGTTTGGATTGAATTGAATTGAATTGAATTGAATTAAGTTGAGTTAATTAAGGTTAGGGTTTATGTGAATAGTTGGGTTCAAGGGTTTATGTGTTTTAGAATAGAAATGAGGAAACTTACTGGAAAAAAAGTATTTCTGTTTAATTTATTGATAACTGTTTGGATTAAATTGAATTTAATTGAGTTGAGTTAAGTTAAGTTAATTAAGGTTAGTGTTTATGTGTTATTTTTTTTAGGTAAAGGGTTTATGTGTTTTGGAACATAAATGGTTTTGAAAATTGTTTGGATTGAATTGAGTTGAGTTAATTAAGGTTAGGGGGTTAATCATATATGTGTTTTATTATCATTATTATTATTATTTTGGTTAAAGGGTTAATGTGTTTTGGTCTAGAAATGGGGAAACCAACTGGAAAGAAGAGAAGTTACAAACTGGAGTTGAAAAAGCAACCAAACAGGACAAAACAGCATTAATATGGGTTGTATGTTATCTCCTTCGCATTGATTTTTTTCCATACTTTCACAACTTTTGATGCAATTTTGCATTTATTTGTAAACTACATTTAATTATGAAATTTTTGTCACAGGTCTGGCGATTCATTGCTAATGGTGATCTACTAATGGTATCTCATAGGGCAAATGATGTGTGCTGCTAGCAACACGTAAGCTTAGGGCAACCATGATAAATAGGAGCGTGAATGTGTGTATACAAGAAAGTGAAATACAAATAGGAATAATGGATTTTAATAATCCAAACTATTAGCTGTTGGCCGGTAACAATCTCAACTTCAAAAATAACCAGTGGTGGTCCCCCACCTTTTCACATATTGTAAACTAATGGACTTTTACTAAAAAACCTTAATTTCTTTTTGTCCTCTTATCATTTTCGGTTTAGTAAAGGTCCATTGGTTTACAATATACAAAAGGCGGGACCACCACTGGTTATTTTTTAAGTTGGGACCGTTGCCGGCCAACAACTAATAGTTAGGATTACTAAAATCCATTGTTCCATATAAATATTATTATCTTTTTTAGAGTTATCCATCAACTCATCATTTTTATATTTTGTAGCTTATCTTTTCATGAGAACAAAGAAAAATGAGAGCATAAAGGAAAATGTGACTGCTGCTACTTCTACTCCCACATATGTTGTTTCAGTTAGTGATACATCAACATCCCACCCGTGTTGTAAATTACTGTGTGTAAATTATCTTTGTTATACATAAAATTGACAACTAAATCAGAGTATTAATTGCTATTCAGAAGAAAAAAAACAAATTATTAATTATTTAGCTTTGATACATATTAGTAGAATTTCATATTTAACTTGATTCAGATATCTGTTGGGTATGTTTCTGAATATTTGGTTGCATCTTTAAGCTAAATTATGTTGTTTGGTGGATCTTTAAAAATTGAGGTTATGCATATGATTAAAAAAATTCGGTTGTGTTTTTGAAACAGATTATCGTCGCTTGAAAACTGAGGATCAAGTAATAAATAACCAACTAATGTAGCTGGGGAAATCGATCAATAGGTATATACTTCTTTGTTCTTTGTTGTTAATCCTACCTGGGCCATATGATGGTGAGACTATTTCTTTGAACGATAAGAATCGCATTCAATGCTATTAGTAATTTTGTTAACACACTAATGATGGGTTGACTCAAAAAATCAAGTAACTAAGCATGTAATTAATTGTTTGTAGAGGAGGGCAGTGTCACTCAGGAGGGCAATGTCGCGCAAAGCTTAGACCGTTTTCGGTACCGTACCCTACCATACTGAACGTTTTCGGTACCAATTTGGTACCCACTTTTGGCGTCTTCGGTACGGTATCGGTATTTTACCGAATTTTACACACAAATTTCGGTACCGTACCCTACCATACTAAACGTTTTCGGTACCGGTACCCATATTTGGCGATTTTGGTACCGGTATTCTTTGTACAATAGATACTTACCATTTGGAGTAGATGGGATGCTTGCAGGTGCTTCTACAAGTATATTATGAAATGGATCACCCTAGGGAATATATGGGCTGATACTAAAAAACAAGAAGACCGGCTAAGGTAAATTCTGATACAGACAATGTAATAATATGTTACTTTATGGCTGTCCTGTACATGTTCCTTTACCCTGAAAGTAATTTTTGTAGGGCTTCTGAAGTTGATTTATCACAGCTTGAGAGTCCTTTTTTAGCTGCTTCTGTTTCCGACAATGGCAAAGGTGGAGCTCGCCGAGGTGCAAAAATTAATAAACCTGAAAATGTTCAATTGGTAAGCGGATTTACTTCTACTTTAACTTTGTCTGTGTAGATTATTTGTCTCTTTCCATTTTTAAGGTCTAGCTAAATATATCAGACATGGATGTGGTTGAAAATACAATGATTGTTCTCATCCATTTGTAATATTATTGTAATCTCGGATTATGTAATGGTTGAATGTTTCTCTTTTAGGATCTTCTGATACTTGGATTCGTCAACTTCATCATACATATATAGATTAACAAAATCATTATATTATTGATACCATTGTTGATTTATCAACGCAAGTTTTAGAAGCCTCAAGACATAGATTTGCATAATAAAATTTAGCATTTTGATGTGGTACTGGTACGGAAAATCATCAAAACTAGGTACCGGTACCAAACATGTTTTGTAGGTATCGGTATTTGAAAGTAAAAATCGGTATTTTACCGGTACCGATACCGAAAGTACCGGTACCGAAAATGCCAAAAAGTGGGTACCGGTAATAGTACCAAAAAATTAAGTAGGGGAAATTTGGTACCAGTGCGAGACTGGTACCCAGTACGAAATGCTCATCCTTATGCAGCTGCACACGATTCCCTTGCTACAGAACATGTGGTTGAGATAAGTAAAGTCAATAAGAAGAAAAGACGTTGACTTTACTTGAAAATATGAAAGTTGGTTAGTTAATTGCGACCACAATTGAGAACTATTGGGTGGTTCACTAGCGCCTCTAAATTAGGTTGGGTGGTGTTACCTTACGTCAGTGCCAACTGAACAAAGGGCTCCGGTGTTAATTAGTTTATAGTGGGATAAAGCCTATATAGCATCTGTCACAATTAATCAATCGTTAATTTAATTTAATTTAATTTTTTCTTTTAATTTATAAATAAATAACAGAATTTAAAATAAAAATCAATTAAGACATAAAAAATTACAATTAAACTAGAGTAGAAAATTACCATTTAAAAATTCATGTTTATTTTCTTTTAGACATCAATATTGGGGGTGTTATGACTTATTTTTCTTTTAAGATATATATTTTATAGTTTTACGCTTTGAAAATATTATGTAGGTAACTAGGTAAGAATAGTGTCAGCACACCGGACATCTGAGCTGATGTTTTCTTATGCAACATCTGCTCGAGAACGAGGTGTTTAGGTTATTATTGCTGGTGCTGGGGTGCAACCCATTTGCCAGGTTTATCCTCTCCTTCCATTTTTCATATCTAAATCTATAGATATTAACACTCAACTATGTTATAAAGACAGTAATGTTAATATTTTAATGTGTCGTTAGGTTTGGTAGTTGCCCTGACACCGTTACCCGTGATTGGAGTTCTTGTACGTGCTTCAACGTTGGATGGCCTTGACTCCCTTCTCTCCATTGTGCAGGTATGTAGATAAATTATGTCAAATTTTCTAAAGCATGCCATTTATCTAATAATGACCGTGTTGGGTATAGAGTCAAAATTGTTAATGTTATGGTACATGTAGTCACAGGGTGGGTAAACGCCAAACGGGTCGGGTTGGTGGGTCCAACTTGAATGGTTTGAACAATGTTTGGACAAAATTGGCGATTATTATGCTACTACTATGTATTTTGTGTCATACGATTTTCGAACAGTTAGTATATACTTATGGTTTATATGGTACTTTTAGTATGTTTTGTTGGTTCAGTTCTGTTTGAACATAAAGGAAAACATGAAAACATACATTTGGTTGCATCAGCACAGGTTAGCAGAGAATCCAGCAGTGGAGACGCAGCCATTAAGGTTGACATGATTGTCATCTTGGTCTGGTTCCTCCTTAGGGTGCTGACTGATGATGGTGGCTAAGTAAAACCGATAAGGGAATCGGTATGGAGATGGAGGTCGAAATTATGATGTTATGTGTTATTAGGGTTGTGTCTAATGTGTAACTGTCTAACCCCTTAACCTCCACATAATTCTCCTTATATAAGCACCCAGGAGGAAACCCTAATTAGTTAATAAGGGTAATATGGTCCATCAACAATTACCAACTAATTTAAATAATAGGATTGTTATATATTTTGATCTATATAATGTAAATGATTATATGGCTACTAGATTAAATATTAATACGTAATATATTTAATCTTACATTCTCCCACTTAGCCGAGTAATCATTTACTATGAGTATTAGATAAGCCTGATCAGGAGTTAACACTCATTTTAGCCTTAAACAAGTACTATAGCAGAAAAATACAGCCGTTGAATCATTATGCGACTCAGGACCCCCATTAATCATACTATAGCCTTAATTTAAAACCTAATCGTCATGATCAAAATACGCATAAGCCCTTTGTTTGATTTGTAACTTTATTTGTCTTATATGCCATTATGTCGACTTAACATATTCTTATAGACGTACAAAATCAAACTGATGAGGAAAAATTAACTAATACTTAGTCATTCATAATACGATATGCAGTTGCGCATGGCCAATAACTAATACCCGTCTCTGAGCTCTCTTAATAAGACTTATGGGTAGTGGCCCTTCAGTTATAGGATCCTTAAGCATATCATGAATGATTTCGATACAAAACTTAGTTTCCTCAATTCGTTCATAAACGAATAATTAATTACGTATCGAATTTTAATGCAGCACCTCTTGAACTGTTACTGTTCAAGGAGTCATGGTAGCTGACTTTATCACACTAAGTCTTCAAAACATTAATTATATGGAGTTAATAAACTTATGAGTCCACTGATAAATTTTCAACAACATTTAGTGACTATATTATGTCGTTATAACTTAAGTTGTCAATATCAGTGCATTATGACTCCTCCATGAGATATGTTTTGTCTGCTGACATAAGGATATACCCGAAATAACATTTTATCATCTTTGAATATCTCAAAGTTATAGTAATAAACCGGTTTTAATTCTCACTTCTTCTTCAAATAATAGCCTCTCGTTTCTTTAAAGATATTGTAATACTCCATTAGATGCTTCACAATAATCTAGACATATCTAGCGTGTTGCAATGTGAGTAATATCTAAACGAGTATAGACTTAAACTTACATAAGGCTTCCAATTAATGAAGCGTAAATAAATAATCTCACTTATCCTATTATCCTCTAAAGGAGAGCAGTATTGTTTGTTACATACGTAAGGACCCATTTAATGTTAAACTTATGGAACAGAACTAATGTCCCATTTGGTCTATCTCAGTATGTTATGATATCAATTACGTAAGAGATATCTCTGAGATTTATTATATCAAAGTTTGTGTTAACAATACTTTGACTTATGTAACACATACTTGTCAAAAGAATGTCATCTATGTAGACAAGTTTATCTTAGTTGCTCCCACTCATCTTGAGGTAGGTACATTAATCCACTTGATTGTTGATGAAAATAATTACGTTAAGATTTCATCACATTATGATGTTTGCATTAACCCATACATGGAGTTTATTGACTTATAAACAAACTGTTCTTTAACCATAAGTTTAGAACTTTCAGGTTGTCTTATGAACATGTAAATGTGTCAGCCATTTGTTATGGAAAATTGTTTATAATGTTCATCTAATGTAGCTTTAAACTATTATAAGCTACTAGAACAGTGATGATCCTTAAAGAAATCTTTTGTAAGATAGGTAAGAAAGACTCTTTCATAATTTTTTTCTTCCTGAGTATAACCTTTGACAATCAAACATGCTTCTTAGTGTCTTAACGTTTATATTAGGATTTGGTTTAGTTATGAACACTCTTAGGTAATTCAATCAAATCCCAAACGTTATACGAACACATAAAATCAGTTTTACTAGAAAACTGTTTTATTCCATTAAGAATATTGATTGACACTAATGGCTTAATTTGAAGAGATAGGATCAGTAAATATTTCCAAAATCCATTTCAACTTCAGTTAGGGAGGTTATGTAATCATCAAAACTAGTAGGCTTTTAAACCTAGATGACCTCCTGAGTTGATTATTGGGTTCATTAGAAGTTTCAGTTTTATGGATTAGCTCTTGGTTAGGTTGCTATCATTTTCATTCTAAGTTTATAAGAGTTGGTGCAGTATGGTGTACAAGAGGTGTAATCGGAGTTAAATTCGAAGTGAAATTTAATGACACTCTTCCCCCCCGCCTCTTGTATTCCTTGCAAATCATAATAAGGACTTTGACTGCTCCCACTAACCTTAGGAATCTTTAGGAACTCAGCATGCTTAGGGTCAATGCTTAACGACCAACAAATTCTAATAGAGAAACAAGTTAATGACGTTAGTCGTTGTGATTTCTCTTGTTAGGTAAGAAATCTAAGTGTGCCCACAATTAAACAACAATGAAACTTTTGTAAGAGTAGCATTAGATTTTAAGGAGATAAGTTATGATAGAACAGTGTCGTGATGGAGCGGTGTCTTGTTCAAGAGGTGCAAACTGAGGTAATGTAAAATTTTCACTCCCCACCTCTTGCAACTATTGCAAGTTATTAATAAGACACTTAATGCTCCCACTGATCTTTAATATCTCTAGAATGCTACAAGAGAAATTTCAATGAGGTACGTGACGTGGGAACCTATCATATATATGTTAGACTTTATTTGATTTATTTAATGTCCAAATATCATAAGAAACTTTAGGGACATATCTAATAGAAATCTTATTAAGTACATATATGAATAGATTTCTTCTAAGAACGTGTGCCATATGCGACAAAATTTAGATACAAGTTGATAGTCTGTTAAAAGATAAATAAATTATGTCTGAATATTCCATTTGGAATAAGTTCCACGAATGTCAAAGAATGACTTATGATGGACCCATACTTATTCCTTAAGCCAAGTCATATTTAGGGCTTTAACGTCATGATTTAAAATCACTTAGAATGAGATTAGTTGAATAATCATCCTCATTAAGAAAGTCATGATGTCTCATGAATTTCGGTTATAATGGATGAAAGTTATAAGTCTCATTTTCCTTTTGTCAAATTCTCATTTGCATGATGACAAAAGTTGTGAAAATGTAAGGTATCATCTAGTTTCATGTTAGTAATGTTTCAATCCAGACAGTTAGAACAAATAAGATGAGAGTTTAAGATAAGTGTGACTTTATGTTGACTATGTAAACCTTACAACCTTCATGACATAGCCTAAGTAATGATACTGTATTCTGATTAATAATCAGAACATGTAATGTATCGAAAAGCTTTGTTAGAAGACTGCTTATTATGGTTCTTATAGCCTTAGCAATTTATTTTGTCACTAACTCTCACGTTAATTATTTGTCAAGTTCTGGTAAGGAAACGTATGGAACTAGAGTCAACTAATCATGTGTTAATTGGAATATTGAAATTACCAGACTTAAATATCATTAGTAAGTGACTATCTAATTAATTTACCCAACTGTTCTTTAGAATAATGGATAGTCTCGTTGCTTATGTCTAGCCTAATGACATAATTATGCAGTGAGATTTTCCCTTGAAGAACCTTAAAGTTGGAATTAGCACTTGTAATTTGTCTATGGACCTTAGAATAATCCTCTTTTAAACTATTAGTGGTTGTAAGGTGAATAACAACTTATTTTTCCAGCGTTAAACATGCATTTCTTTGTACATATGTTGCTTATCAACACACTCGTTATACTTTGGTATTTCTTGAGTGTTGTAGTTGATTTATAATGCATCAGATTGTACAAGTGAAAATCTTAGTATGTAATGTACTGGAAAAATGTACTTATTTCCATGCGTAAGCCCTTAACTTTATGGGTCATGGTATTGTACATTATAATGTATTCACATATACCACTTAACTTTATAGTTTAGAGTTTAAATTAAGGCATGCATCTTAGGAATTCGTATGATTATTCCACAATTATAGATTAGTCTTAGGAAAGACTTAATCTGGAATAACTTTAGTGATAGCATTTACGTTAGAGAGTTCTTGATTATCATAATAGACATCATGGTCGATTTGTCCTATTCATCATGCTCTAATTTTCTTCTTTATAATCTTTATCAGAAGAGAGCAATAGGATTATCGTGTCTTAAGAAATAATCAAGGATTTAATTTAAGAGCTAATTCTTATAGAAACTTTAAATACTTTAAATAAAACAAACATTTTAGGTTTAAAAAATTAGAGTGGATGAGATATTGATATAAAGAAGAAAAATCATAGTGAGTAACATTATGGGTACTAAGAACAAGGCAGACGAAATGATCATAAAGACTAATTAAGGATCATTAAGCTAAGGATCATTATGTGAAGATATTGTGATATGTCTATTACTAACATCAAAATAATAGACTTAGCTAAAAAATTCTACTTAAATGAAGACAAAACAGCTTTGGCCAGAAGTGTAATCATTTAAGCATATGTGCAAAGTAGTTGTAACAAATCAGCTTTGGCCAGAATTGAAACAATCACTTTAGTTATGCACTTGTTGAGTATGCCATCGATGAATGAATTAAATCAGCTTTGGCCAGAAATTAAGACATTCATGCTTATGATGCATACACAACATAGCTTTCGTAATACTTGAATAATAAGTAGACGTATCAAGTCAGCTTTGGCCAGAAATGATATATCAAAAGCTCATTCAAGTAAAGCTATTTTGGTTTTGTAAAACATTATTTGATCCTTATTAATTAATTAAGTATAAACAAAACTAAGTATTTAATAGCAAACCACCCGTTAGCGCGGATCGAACTAATCACGTTATGGTTGCGAGTCGCAACCACGATCTCGACTAATGACGTTATGGTTGCGAGTCGCAACTACGGTCTCGACTAATCACGTTATGGTTGCGAGTCGCAACCTCATGGTCTCGAGTGATCACGTAATGGTTGCGAGTAGCAACCTCATGGTCTCGACTAATCACGTTATGGTTGCGAGTCGCAACCTCATGGTCTCGAGTGATCACGTAATGGTTGCGAGTAGCAACCTCATGGTTGCGAGTGATGACGTTATGGTTGCAAGTAGCAACCTCATGGTTGCGAGTGATGACGTTATGGTTGCGAGTAGCAACCTCGCTAACAGCTGTTAATTGTGATATCATAACCGAAAATTCGAAATCTAAGGGATTAAGAGATATTCTTTCCTGTTTCAAGCTGATCTAATTTTGTCAACAGATTTCGAAATTGCAATCTCTTTATCTTTTTAACAGTTTTCTAAAAACTTTAGAGGACAAAATAGATCAAAACCAGGAAAAAACACTTAATAATCCGAATCATATTCCAAAACATAACAGAATACTTCGAATTTTCTCAAGAACATGATGAACCCTAAAACATAAAACATAAATTCTGGAACCCGAAACCTGAATTTTAATAGTTTTTTTTTTTTAAACAGATTTCGGCTAAACATAAACAAGTTAATTCCGAATGAACATATCATTAATCCTTTTCCGAAAATCATGATTTCGAGTCGATCTTCATGACTCGAAACCGGCTGTGACAGTTTTGAAAATTATAAAGAAAATAATCCGTTTTCCAAGTTTCAATCCCAGAATTATGGATACGAAAACAGAACTGACTAATCAACATATGCTCTGATACCACATGTTGGTTCAGTTCTGTTTGAACATAAAGGAAAACATGAAAACATACCTTTGGTTGCATCAGCACAGGTTAGCAGAGAATCCAGCAGTGGAGACGCAGCCATTAAGGTTGACATGATTGTCATCTTGGTCTGGTTCCTCCTTAGGGTGCTGACTGATGATGGTGGCTAAGTAAAACCGATAAGGGAATCGGTATGGAGATGGAGGTCGAAATTATGATGTTATGTGTTATTAGGGTTGTGTCTAATGTGTAACTGTCTAACCCCTTAACCTCCACATAATTCTCCTTATATAAGCACCCAGGAGGAAACCCTAATTAGTTAATAAGGGTAATATGGTCCATCAACAATTACCAACTAATTTAAATAATATGATTGTTATATATTTTGATCTATATAATGTAAATGATTATATGGCTACTAGATTAAATATTAATACGTAATATATTTAATCTTACATGTTTTTGATTGATTTCTGTTGTGTTCATACCGGTTTAGGTGAACTAGCTGTGGCATTTGGTTTTAATGTTAGATTGGATTTGAGAAGTAGTAGAGGAATTGAAGACTAGAATGGGCAAACTGTCACAGAAAGAGAAAACATCTAGGTCTTCAAAGTGGAAAAGGTGTATTAATAGTTCTAATAAGCATTTGAAGACAGGTGCTCTTGCTCACATTTGGAATAGGACTTCAAAGTCATGTGTAGATATTGGGAAAAGAAAGGCTGATGTTATGGATGCATAGAATGGTCAGGGAGTTTTCTCAACGTATATAAAATTATAATTTTTACTTCACAATTTTAGAGGACTTAGTTTTCCTGTTTAGCCACCCGTGTAACACACGGGTACTTAGAATATATTTGATATTTGAAAATATTAATGTGTTTGTCGCATTGATATGAAAACAGTAAGTATAACTCATGGAAAAGGACAAACTTTTTCATTATAAATAACAATACGATCATTCATCAATAATAATTAATTTACAAGGAGCTTAACTTGTTATAAAACCCACACAAAACATGTTTCCATATAGGATAATCCATATGTCAAATAATTCACTTCCCGGGAACAAAGTTTGTAGCATACGACCAAGCATTGTTGGCAACAGGGTCCGCAAGGTGGTCAGCGAGGTTCTCCAATGGTCCCTTTCCGGTCACAATGGCTTGAACAAAGAACCCAAACATGGAGAACATGGCTAGCCTTCCGTTCTTGATCTCCTTCACCTTCAACTCAGCGAAAGCCTCTGGGTCATCGGCAAGACCCAACGGGTCAAAGCTACCACCAGGGTAAAGTGGGTCGACAACCTCACCCAATGGCCCACCCGCAATTCTGTAACCCTCAACCGCACCCATCAAGATCACTTGGGTGGCCCAAATGGCCAAGATGCTCTGGGCATGGATCAAACTTGGGTTACCCAAGTAATCAAGCCCACCTTCGCTAAAGATTTGGGCTCCAGCCTTGAACCATACAGCCTCACCGAACTTCACACCGTTACGGGCCAAAAGCTCTGGGAAGACACACCCAAGAGCCCCGAGCATGGCCCATCTGCAGTGGATGACCTCAAGCTCACGGTTCTTGGCAAATGTCTCTGGGTCAGCAGAAAGCCCAGCAGTGTCCCAACCGTAGTCACCTGGGAATTCACCAGTGAGGTATGATGGAGCCTCACCGGAGAATGGGCCCAAGTACTTGACACGGTCAGGACCGTACCATGGGCTTCCTGATGGTGCAACCTTTTTGGGTGTTGCGGTTTTCCTCATGGCAACCCGTCCGGTTCCGAAAACTTCGGAGCTGGATGGAGCGGTTTTTACCGCTTGCCCAACGAATGGAGATGAGAGAGACATGGTTGAAGCAGCCATTGTATGAGAAGGTAAGACTACTGAGGAATCTGTAGTTTAAGGTGGTTGATGGCTTGAGTTTTACAAGTTCTTCAAAGTGGCATAAATAAGGGTTAGGAATTTCTAGGGTGCTTATCTTCAAGATCTCTATCTTGTTCTTGATTGGTGGGTGATATCTTTGATGGCTAACTAAGAATGATAATTTCCCTGGATCAATCCAAAGAAGACATGTGGACAACTTTGTTTCTATCAAGATTTTATATCCAAAACACTAGTATTGTCCATGTCTTCATTCATTTCGAGAATTATGTGGCTCTAGCGAACCAAAGCAGAATATATGACAGATGGCAAGCTTTGTAACTAATTAAATGTTTAGTTTGTTGTATAATACAGACAACTAGTATTAAGCTCCTGGTGTTGCAGCGGGGGCGTGGGTAATTCATAGTAATTTTGTTGGCGTTGTAGCGGTTATAAAACATTGTTACAACATAGAAATTGTAGTAATTTAGTTGGCGTTATAGCGGTTATAAAATGTAGTTCCAAGTTCCAACATAGAAATCATAGTTCCGACGTTCATATAACACTGTTTCGAAATATTAGGATTATAGTACTGAGCTTTATCACGCGACTACTATTACCTAATTATATGTATTGATTTCTCACTAAAGTTACATTGTCTTGAATAATAATTATATTTTTTAAAATATTAGAAAGAAAAACTTTCAATAATCAAGTCTTATTAATAAAAGTTAATGTTATTTAATTATATTATTTATCAAGTGATTTTCCTTTATTTCTTTTAAAGTCAAACATCAACAACTCACACTATATATGAAAATTTCTTAAATTAATTTTGAATAAAATGTTATGCTCTATATGCAAAGTAAGAGATGTCATGTTCTAGAAAATCAAGACCCTGTTCAACTTTACATTTTTAAAGAAGAACGTACAAGTTTAAAGCATGCACATGATGCTCTTGAGTCATGAATGGTTGGTGCAACAGCAAACAGATGTAGCGCAAGGTACAAGTCTTTGTTGCATGAGAAATATTAGCTGCATACGCAGACATTGTGCTCCAAAACAAATGTGGTGGAATATTAAAAACTTGTGGAGGATAGAACTACCATCCAGTGTTAAATAAGAACAAAATGAATTTAATAATAAAATTATATATACAATTTATCAAACTAGTATAATGATAAATAGCCAATGAGCTGGTGCTGGAGTGGTAAGGGAGAGACCTGGTGTTCCAAGTGACCCAGGTTTGATTCCAGCCCCCACCTAGCGGCACCTGGTGATGATGGGAGACTAGGCAAGTAGATGTCAATCGCTAGTTCGATCCTTGAACGGGGCGGGTTTTACCTCACTGCACTGTCGTGCCTTTGGGCAAGTGTTCACAGGCTTCGGCCTTAGGTGAGGGTTTTTCCCGATTCGGAGGCGAGTGTATCCCGATGTCTTGAATTTCGCTCGTGGCCCATTTGAAAGATTCGTTGAGCGTTAAAAAAAACTTATAATGATAAATATATCGATCAAAAAAATAATTCCGTGTTATCCTCTCTAACTTTGGATTTATTTACAATTTAGAGATTTAATTAAAGTTGAGATAAAACGATAATTTGATATGTTTTTATCAAATATGTAATATGTAATAAAGAAAATATAACATATACAGTTAAAACTGTAAGATTCTGTGTGACCAATCACAAAGGAGATACAGATATCTCAAGATAACAAAGGCTTAGCCCTTCAACCCTATAAATGAACTCCCAAATTCCACAACATACTCACAACTCAGAAAACCATAACGTCTTCTAACAAACTTCAACAATGGCTGCTTCAACCATGGCTCTCTCATCTCCATTTGCCGGACAAGCGGTCAAAACCGCTCCATCCAGCTCCGAAGTTTTCGGAACCGGACGGGTTTCCATGAGGAAAACTGCAGCACCCAAGAAGGTTGCACCATCAGGAAGCCCGTGGTACGGTCCTGACCGTGTCAAGTACCTGGGCCCATTCTCTGGTGAGGCCCCATCATACCTCACCGGTGAATTCCCAGGTGACTATGGTTGGGACACTGCTGGGCTTTCTGCTGACCCAGAGACATTTGCCAAGAACCGTGAGCTTGAGGTCATCCACTGCAGATGGGCCATGCTCGGGGCTCTTGGGTGTGTCTTCCCAGAGCTTTTGGCCCGTAATGGTGTGAAGTTTGGTGAGGCCGTATGGTTCAAGGCTGGAGCCCAAATCTTTAGCGAAGGTGGGCTTGATTACTTGGGTAACCCAAGTTTGATCCATGCCCAGAGCATCTTGGCCATTTGGGCCACCCAAGTGATCTTGATGGGTGCGGTTGAGGGTTACAGAATTGCGGGTGGGCCATTGGGTGAGGTTGTCGACCCACTTTACCCTGGTGGTAGCTTTGACCCGCTGGGCCTTGCTGATGATCCAGAGGCTTTCGCTGAGTTGAAGGTGAAGGAGATCAAGAACGGAAGGCTAGCCATGTTCTCCATGTTTGGGTTCTTTGTTCAAGCCATTGTGACCGGTAAGGGACCTTTGGAGAACCTCGCCGACCACCTTGCGGATCCTGTTGCCAACAATGCTTGGTCTTATGCTACAAACTTTGTTCCTGGAAAGTAAATGTATTGAACTTTGATGTTAAATGATCTGGAGTATGTGAATTAATATATGGTTATTTTTGAGCTTTTTATGGTACATTTTCATAGTTTAAATCTCTGTTCAAGATATTGAGTTGGGTGTATTTTTAACGGTTAAACGATATAAAAATAACCAAACAATAAAATTTTCAAGACCAACTCCACACCACCTGTTTTGGTCCAAACTACATTGTTCTACTTTATACAAACTTACTTGATTACAAACGATTACACACTGAATACACTGAATTTTAAGAGAGAATTGGACTATCAGATGATGTCTGGTGTGTCCGAAACTCTAATACAAGCTGAACTTATATAGGACTAGAAAGTATTATCCCGGGTGCTCTGTGGGCCCCATTGGCTAATAATTTCAACTTTCGTCTGCCTAATAGTACAACTTTTACTACCTAATACTCACTATGTTACAAAAGACTTTTTCTAAAGTCTTCACACGGGCCCTTCTTCTAGTAAAGTGGCCATTTATTTCTTTATACGACAAAGGTGGTAGTACTAATTAAAGTCGTGATTGTGCAGCATGTCCCTCCCATCGAGTAATATGTTCCCCGTTGATGAGAATTACATCATTGCATTCGTCACACCTACAATTATTGATATATATTTTATTATGGTAGGCTCCCTTGCTTCTTTTGGTGCATATGGGCCTTCTAGAGTATGGTCCCATTTGCTGCGTCTCTGATGATGCGGACTGCATTTTTGAGCCTTCTGAGTTGGGCTTCGTTGTTGGGCCTATTGTCATTGTAGCTATTATCCCTTGTTGAGTAGGCTTTGTATCGGGCCAAGTTGAGTTCTGCCATGGATACCAGGAAAGATAATTCGCCGAGTGCCTTGTTGGTTTGTTGGTTGAACAGTTGATGTCGCCTGTTGCTTCTTGGGTCATTAAGCATCCATAGTTTGTTTGTGATTGGCGCCATTTCTTCACTGGTAATTTCTTCGTATTCTTCAATCCTTGCAAGGTCAGGCCCTGTAATAGCAGATTGAGTTGCTGGTCCTCCATAGAGGTATCGTATCCCATTTGTTTTCCATTCTTTACTTCCTCGTACGCATTCTTCCACTGATTCAATCCTTGAGTATTTTTGAAGCACTCTGTCCATTCCTGCGATTGTAAAAGATTAGCAATCCTAGACAGGTTATCAGCAAGGATATTTTGTTTTCCATCGATGTGTTCAAAGTTTATCTGAACACCGGATCCTGTGACAAAATCAGTGAAGTTTAATCATCTAACTCTTGATGGTTTGTTGTTGGTTGACTTATTGTAAAAACTGATTATTGCTTGGCAATCAGTTCTCAGAGTGATTTTCTTTTTGTCCAGGTAGTAAATTTTAAAAGCTTTTAAACCTTCCATTGCCGCATAGATTTCAGCGTCAATAGTGGATTTTACTACTGGGAATTTGCCGCTTGCATATGCACAGACTTGTTCTTCTTTTCTTGTATCATTCTTTTTCTTCTTCCATTTACTTACTGCTCCCCATCCTTCCATACTACCGTCTGTTTCTATGATCACATATGAATCAACTTGGGGTATCTTCATATCCGGGAGTTCTTGAACCTTCATTTTTATTTCTCTGACCAATTTCTAATCCGAATCCTTCATTCTTTTGTCACCATGGGGTGACGTTTTCTCATACGGAAGTGCTAGCAACTTTCCCAGGTTTGGGATATAGTTTCTAGCATAATTTAAGATCCCAAGCCAAGATCTTAATCCCTTCTTTTCCTTTAGCTCTTCGTCTTTAAATTCTGCAATCTTCTTTATGATATGTGGTTGGAGGTTAATTGTTGAATTTCCAATGACTACCCCAAGGAATTCAATTTCCTTCACTGCAATCTTCATTTTATTTGCACTTAGTACTGGACCATTTTCTTCACAAATTTCCAGCATTCTTTCATGATGTTTGGCATGGTCAGCTTCATTTTTTTAGAATACAAGAATATCATCTATGTATACGGCTATGAAATCTTTTGTGCCTTCAAAGCAGTGGTCCATTTTTCTCTGAAAAATGGCTGGTGCGTTCTTCAAACCAAACGGCATTACAAGCCATTCGTACAATCCTTCAGGAGTTATAAAGGCCGTCCATGGAATCGATTCCTCGGCCATTGCTACCTGATGGAAGCCACTTTTCAGATCAAACTTAGAGTAGATTTTTGCATTTCCTACCCTTTGGATGATTGTGTTGATGCCTGGTAACGAATATTGATCCTTGTAGGTGTTATCATTTAATGTGCGGTAATTAAACACCATTCTTTCTTTGCCTTTGACCTCCTTTCCTGTTTTTGGATCAATAGATGTTCCAGAATTTACCATTATCGCCATTGTTCTATAGCGACTTTTGCTTCTTCTTATTACAGCGAGTTTTAACAGGGCGTCAGTATGTCTCTTGAATTGATCTTTCATTGTCGGCGTGACATGCTTAAGCGTCTTATCCTGAATTGTAATATCAGGATTGATTATATCAATTCTGCACTTCACTTTATTCTTCTGCCAATGCTTTAGGGGTTCTTCACCAATGTATCCTTGGTCTTCTAGCCTTTGTAAGAGTTTCCCAAACTTTGTTTGAAACGCTAGACTAGTATGTCCTATGTTGAAGTATGCAGATTCTTGGATTGCTTGGTATTCTTCATAATTCATGCATAGTTCTTCAATGGCATATTTGGCTGCTTTTGTGACTTGCTCTGCTTTGACCATGGTTACATTTTTGTAGAATGTAACTACGTTCCCTTCAATTTTTACTCCTCCATATATACTTCTTATGAAATTGCATCCTAGAAGCATATCTATGCCATCACCAGTTCTCATTGGCATGCAGAAAGTAAATGGGATTCTAAAAGCATGATCAGCTATGGTCATTTGTCCCTGCTTCAATTTTTCTTCTGTAATTTGTTGTGAGTTTATGCCCTTAAAATTAATTATGTACGGGCTGTCTTCGAGGGCTCCTTTTGGTATTACTTCACTATTTGCACAGCATGAGGTAGCTCCTGTGTCTAAGATTGCTCTTAGACAAAATTCTTTTTCTCCTGGTATGTTGAAGGTGATGACCATATTATACAATTTGTTGTATATTTTGGTTTTCTTTTCTGTTTCACCGCTTGCTTTTAGAGCCTTTTCCTCAAATATAATCTCTACTCCATCTTCATCAAAGATTTTACTACTTTCCAATTCCTCCTTTCTATCTTCAGCTGTTTGGAAAGGCTTGAGTTGTTCAAATTCTTCTTGAAGAATTTTGTTCAACTCTTCTTCTTCTATTTGTCTTCCTTTAAGGCTTTCATTTTCTTTAATAAGGAAAGCATTATAAAGAAGTAGTTCTTTAATAAGGCTATCCCTATTATCATAACCAATTATCTCTTTTGGTTTTAGGGTTACTTTGAAGCTTAGATAGTAGTCTGAGCATAACGGGCAGGCCATTATTTGGCACTTCAGACAATTACTTCTAGCTCTTGATGTTGTCTTCTCCTTGCAGTATGAACAATTTATGCTAGTGACAGTTTCTTGGTTCATTAGCAGTTCATGTTCACAGTTTTCTTGATGCTCCTGTAGTTTAACTTTAAACCTCCATTCTCTTCTTAGTTCTTCTTCCCCAATTAATACTCCTGCCAATTCTTCTAGGAAATTTCCTGACAACACATTTAATATGTAGTCTTTAGATTTTCCTTCTCCTTCAGAAAATGAACAGATTGCATCACTTTCTGGCTCATCTTGATCAACTGATAGCACATCCCACTCTTCTGGTAGGTCTAGGTTTTCCATGACAGCTGCTCTTGCTATATTTCCTTTATTACTCTTACATTCTCGAGCGAAATGACCTTCTTCTCCGCATATGAAGCATTTGCATTTTCTTTCTCTGTCTTTATGCTTTGTTTTGAATATTCTAACATGGGAAGCGTGCGGTTTTCCTTTGTAGGTTGTTGATCTTCTCAGGCCATATTTCTTTGTTTTCTCATAATAACCTGGTATTGGGATTTTGCTACAAAACTGAAGATTTTTTATTTCCCTCTGGACCGCTGCCTTTCTGCAGATCTCTGCGATGTATTGGTATGAAAAATGTATTCTTGGAATAACGCTGACATTACTTCCCGGATATTTAGCATTCCATGCTTCTTCCAACTCTTTCCCAATAATTGGGGGCATTTTTCTGAAGACTTTGTCTGATAATTCTTGGGACAAGTATAGTCTTCCTGATTGTGCTGCTAGTCTCTTGAAATCATTCAGGTATAGAAATATATCTTTCAGATTTCTGCATGAGAGCCTTTCTATTTCATTGTAGGCCCTATCCTGTTCTTCTGTATTTCCTTGGTAAGGGTCCTGTAGAAGAAATATTCTTCTAATGTGGGATAATATATTTTGCGTATCATCTGCTATCCCTTCCAATGTGTTGTATTCATCTACGTACGCTGTTCGCCATTGGATCCATGCTTTTTTTTCATCCTCCCCAAGGAGATTTTCTATATAGTTTATTTTAGCTCTATTGCTTGGCCAAACTTTCTCTGGGTCATCAACCAAATTTAGAGTAATTGACTCCCATCTTGATATTGTGTCTTCATAGGCACCAATATCTGTTGGTAGGACTAACATAGCCCCCTGATTTGTCTGTGCTGGCGGTAGATTCCACATATTAGATCCTAAGCCATTTGTCATAGTTTCTGATCTTTCTCTGATTTTTGCTCCATTAAACACAGAATCTTGTCTTGTTTGTTGTGTTCTCATTCTGGCTGGAGGGTAGGTTACCGGACCCATGACTGGTTCTTGCGGTGGTCTGTAACCTGACGTTACCGACGAAAACCCACCTTCTTTTCTTGATTCACTAATCATTTTTCTTAGTGTTGGGTATTCGAGTTCATCCATGTCTTCTTGTATCATATATCCTGAGTGAGTAACTTCTTTAGTCAAACCAGACGGCTCATCTTTCAGCTCGCTCTGTTGACTACAAGAAGAGGCACCTTGCATTTTAGCTTCCAAATAGGATACTACAGATTGCTCTGTACCTTGCATTTGGTTGCTAAAATAGGACGCTACCTTTTCATCTTCTTGACTTGATTCTGCTGAGTATTCCTCTTGTGATTTCATATAATTTTTGGCAGAAATCTCGTAACACTGGTTGATTTGTTTTTCCTTTTTATTCAGTTCATTAGGTTCCTTTGCTAAAGAGAAATAAGGATTTTCTTCCAAGAAATTCATTAAATCCTTATTTTCTTTGTCTTCTCTTGGTGAGATGTTCCATCTATCTTGGGCTTCATCTTGGTCCTTCAGGACTTCTTCATTTGATGAGTAACATACTGCTGCTATTTCTTCCTTTATTTTCTTGGGTGGATCTTCATCACCCCATCCGGTTGGAATGATGTCTTCAATATTTCTTCCTTTATTTTCTTGAGTATCCATTTTTGCCCTTGCAATCTTTATGCGGACCATGCTTCTCCTGCAATTGCTTGGACTCCATTTGAGGCTAAATATTCAGAAACGTTCTGAACATTATATCTGAAGCCTGTTACACTTGTATTAGTTAATCTTCCAATCAAGCCCCTTGTAATTAGAAGATTTGACTCTCCATTATTCCATTCTTCATAGTCTCTTGTTTGGATAGCCAGTTGAATATGATTATAAAAATCATGTATACTTAGCATCATATTTGGTGCTACGTATACCAACTGCGTTCCTCTCCCCATATCAACTTCCATGGTTCCAATAATAGCTCTGTCATCATTCCATCTTGTATCTCTCAGGACCACAAGTACATTTGTTCCAGCATCCCTTCTATGAAGAGCATGTACCCTTATCATCACCATGCCCAAATGGATATGTTGCATCCCGGAGTCCCTTAAAGCTCTATATGAGGTTACATTGATAAACCCCATATCAAGCTCTTGGTTTTCACCAACTACCAGGATTCTTTCTTCACTGTAGTGTTGATATACTCTGTGTCTTGGTTCCGACCATCTTGAATCGTATAGTACTTCAGCAGGTACTATATTGGCTCGTCTTTGTGACAGTTGGAGTTCTTGGTTCGGGTCAATTTGGCTTTCCAGACTCCTTCTATATTGTCTGCTTTGCATTGTATTTGGCAGTCTTCGTTGAGCTTCATGCCTGAATCTACTCGCCCTTCGGTAACTTCTTATCTGATCTTCTTGGTTGGGGATTGTGCTACTACTTCCTTCACCTGCTCTGACTGGAAGCTGAAAACTTCTTGTACTGTTCATTTTGGTAATTTTGCCTTTTCTTGTTCAAAGATCTTCTTTGGATCTTCAAACACATAAAAGGGACATTTCTTCTTTTGAACAAGGGGATCTCCTCCTATCTTGATTCTTTCAAGCCTTTTACTTAGTTTTTCAAGAGCCTCCGATGTGTCTTCTCTTTGCTCCTTTTGTTTAAGTAAGGTTGTAAGGCTTCTTTTTATTTCTCCAAGTTCTTCCCGACTTTGCTGGGCGTCTTCTGCAACTTTAGTTAAAAGTTGTATTTGAAGATTGTTTTGTTTAATAACAGTTGTTTGGTTGGTACTGGTTCCGGTAGCAACTTTTGCGAATCCAATTGCTGGTGGATCGATTGCTTCTACGGCTTTGACTGCTTCTTTGAACGACTCTGTTTGTTCTGTCGTTCTATAGCTCATGAAATGAGCACGTGTTTAACCTCCTGAAGAAGTTTTTCAACTTCTTTGATTTTGTCGTTTAGATTTTCTGTTTTTTGTATAGGGTTTATGTTCTTCAATCTCCTTTGCGAGCTGATGAATTTTTGTGGTGATTTTGTTTTGGTTTTTGAGGATCTCTCTGAACTGATTTTCTTGCTTATTTTGAGTTTCAAAAATTTGGTGAAAATTTTTAATAGACACACGACTAAGTAGACTTAACCGATCAAAGTTAAACTCTAGTTGGTTTTGCAAAGTTATTATACTGTCAGAAATATAGTTTAGATGCGGATTTTCTGAAGAAGTACAATGTTTTTGGTTTTTCTGGTGAAAACATATAAAGTTTATATTATCAATTGACGCTTGGTAAGTAGATTTTGGAAATTCTAGATTTAAATATTCAAGACCTGCAACTCGTGAGCTTGAATACCATTCATTAATGGATGCCTCAAACCTTTCAGACATATAATTCTTAATTAATTTTTCTCACTTCAAGGTTAACACGCCACTTTCACCACCCATGGGTTACTTCTCTGCGTTTAGGCTTGAATCTTTTGAATAATAAATTAAAACATATGTCTTAATAAGTATTTAACATGAATTAATAAATAGTACCTTTAGCTCTTGATTATGCAGATCTTGATAGTAAACTTAGCCAGCCATATGTACCTTAATCCTTCCTCTGATACCAGATGAGGGGGATTGTGGTATGTTTGAAAACTAGGATTTTTATTTATCAAACAACGGAAAATACCAAAGAAAAACTTTTATACTTTATACAAACTCACTTGATTACAAACGATTACACACTGAATACACTGAATTTTAAGAGAGAATTGGACTATCAGATGATGTCTGGTGTGTCCGAAACTCTAATACAAGCTGAACTTATATAGGACTAGAAAGTATTATCCCGGGTGCTCTGTGGGCCCCATTGGCTGATAATTTCAACTTTCGTCTGCCTAATAGTACAACTTTTACTACCTAATACTCACTATGTTACAAAAGACTTTTTCTAAAGTCTTCACACGGGCCCTTCTTCTAGTAAAGTGGCCATTTATTTCTTTATACGACAAAGGTGGTAGTACTAATTAAAGTCGTGATTGTGCTGCATGTCCCTTCCATCGAGTAATATGTTCCCCGTTGATGAGAATTACATCATTGCATTCGTCACACCTACAATTATTGATATATATTTTATTATGGTAGGCTCCCCTGCTTCTTTTGGTGCATATGGGCCTTCTAGAGTATGGTCCCATTTGCTGCGTCTCTGATGATGCGGACTGCATTTTTGAGCCTTCTGAGTTGGGCTTCGTTGTTGGGCCTATTGTCATTGTAGCTATTATCCCTTATTGAGTAGGCTTTGTATCGGGCCAAGTTGAGTTCTGCCATGGATACCAGGAAAGATAATTCGCCGAGTGCCTTGTTGGTTTGTTGGTTGAACAGTTGATGTCGCCTGTTGCTTCTTGGGTCATTAAGCATCCAAGGTTTGTTTGTGATTGGCGCCATTTCTTCACTGGTAATTTCTTCGTATTCTTCAATCCTTGCAAGGTCAGGCCCTGTAATAGCAGATTGAGTTGCTGGTCCTCCATAGAGGAATCGTATCCCATTTTTTTTCCATTCTTGACTTCCTCGTACGCATTCTTCCACTGATTCAATCCTTGAGTATTTTTGGAGCACTCTATCCATTCCTGCGATTGTAAAAGATTAGCAATCCTAGACAGGTTATCAGCAAGGATATTTTGTTTTCCATCGATGTGTTCAAAGTTTGTCTGAACACCGGATCCTGTGACAAAATCAGTGAAGTTTAACCATCTAACTCTTGATGGTTTGTTGTTGGTTGACTTATTGTAAAAACTGATTATTGCTTGGCAATCAGTTCTCAGAGTGATTTCCTTTTTGTCCAGGTAGTAAATTTTAAAAGCTTTTAAACCTTCCATTGCCGCATAGATTTCAACATCAATAGTGGATTTTACAACTGGGAATTTGCCGCTTGCATATGCACAGACTTGTTCTTCTTTTCTTGTATCATTCTTTTTCTTCTTCCATTTACATACTGCTCCCCATCCTTCCATACTACCGTCTGTTTCTATGATCACATATGAATCAACTTAGGGTATCTTCATATCTGGGAGTTCTTGAACCTTCATTTTTATTTCTCTGACCAATTTCTAATCTGAATCCTTCATTCTTTTGTCACCATGGGGTGACGTTTTCTCATACAGAGGTGCTAGCAACTTTCCCAGGTTTGGGATATAGTTTCTAGCATAATTTAAGATCCCAAGCCAAGATCTTAATCCCTTCTGTTCCTTTAGCTTTCCGTCTTTAAATTCTGCAATCTTCTTTATGATATGTGGTTGGAGCTTAATTGTTGAATTTCCAATGACTACCCCAAGGAATTCAATTTCCTTCACTGCAATCTTCATTTTATTTGCACTTAGTACTAGACCATTTTCTTCACAAATTTGCAGCATTCTTTCAAGATGTTTGGCATGGTCAGCTTCATTTTTTGAGAATACAAGAATATCATCTATGTATACGGCTATGAAATCTTTTGTGCCTTCAAAGCAGTGGTCCATTTTTCTCTGAAAAATGGCTGGTGCGTTCTTCAAACCAAACGGCATTACAAGCCATTCGTACAATCCTTCAGGAGTTATAAAGGCCGTCCATGGAATCGATTCCTCAGCCATTGCTACCTGATGGAAGCCACTTTTCAGATCAAACATAGAGTAGATTTTTGCATTTCCTACCCTTTGGATGATCGTGTTGATGCCTGGTAACGAATATTGATCCTTGTAGGTGTTATCATTTAATGTGCGGTAATTAAACACCATTCTTTCTTTGCCTTTGACCTCCTTTCCTATTTTTAGATCAATAGATGTTCCAGAATTTACCATTATCGCCATTGTTCTATGGCGACTTTTGCTTCTTCTGATTACACCGTGTTTTAAGAGGGCGTCAGTATGTCACTTGAATTGATCTTTCATTGTCGGCGTGACATGCTTAAGCGTCTTATCCTGAATTGTAATATCAGGATTGATTATATCAATTCTGCACTTCACTTTATTCTTCCGCCAATGCTTTAGGGGTTCTTCACCAATGTATCCTTGGTCTTCTAGCCTTTGTAAGAGTTTCCCAAACTTTGTTTGAAACGCTAGACTAGTATGTCCTATGTTGAAGTATGCAGATTCTTGGATTGCTTGGTATTCTTCATAATTCATGCATAGTTCTTCAATGGCATATTTGGCTGCTTCTGTGACTTGCTCTGTTTTGACCATGGTTACATTTTTGTAGAATGTAACTACGTTCCCTTCAATTCTTACTCCTCCATATATACTTCTTATGAAATTGCATCCTAGAAGCATATCTATGCCATCATCAGTTCTCATTGGCATGCAGAAAGTAAATGGGATTCTAAAAAGCATGATCAGCTATGGTCATTTGTCCCTGCTTCAATTTTTCTTCTGCAATTTGTTGTGAATTTATGCCCTTAAAATTAATTCTGTACGGGCTGTCTTCGAGGGCTCCTTTTGGTATTACTTCACTATTTGCACAGCATGAGGTAGCTCCTGTGTCTAAGATTTCTCTTAGACTAAATTCTTTTTCTCCTGGTATGTTGAAGGTGATGACCATATTATACAATTTGTTGTATATTTTGGTTTTCTTTTCTGGTTCACCGCTTGCTTTTAGAGCCTTTTCGTCAAATATAATCTCTACTCCATCTTCATCAAAGATTTTACCACTTTCCAATTCCTCCTTTCAATCTTCAGCTGTTTGGAAAGGCTTGAGTTGTTCAAATTCTTCTTGAAGAATTTTGTTCAACTCTTCTTATATTTGTCTTCCTTTAAGGCTTTCATTTTCTTTAATAAGGTAAGCATTATAAAGAAGTAGTTCTTTAATAAGGCTATCCCTATTATCATAACCAATTATCTCTTTTGGTTTTGGGGTTACTTTGAAGCTTAGATAGTAGTCTGAGCATAACGGGCAGGCCATTATTTGGCACTTCAGACAATTACTTCTAGCTCTTGATGTTGTCTTCTCCTTGCAGTATGAACAATTTATGCTAGTGACAGTTTCTTGGTTCATTAGCAGTTCATGTTCACAGTTCTCTTGATGCTCCTAGAGTTTAACTTTAAACCTCCATTCTCTTCTTAGTTCTTCTTCCCCATTTAATACTCCTGCCAATTCTTCTAGGAAATTTCCAGACAACACATTTGATATGTAGTCTTTAGATTTTTGATTTCCCTCTGGGCCGCTGCCTTTCTGCAGATCTCTGCGAGGTATTGGTATGAAAAATGTATTCTTGGAATAACGCTGACATTACTTCCCGGATATTTAGCATTCCATGCTTCTTCCAACTCTTTCCCAATAATTGGGGGCATTTTTCTGAAGTCTTTGTCTGATAATTCTGGGGACAAGTATAGTCTTCCTGATTGTGCTGCTAGTCTCTTGAAATCATTCAGGTATAGAAATATATCTTTCAGATTTCTGCAAGAGAGCCTTTCTATTTCATTGTAGGCCTTATCCTGTTCTTCTGTATTTCCTTGGTAAGGGTCCTGTAGAAGAAATATTCTTCTAATGTGGGATAATATATTTTGCGTATCATCTGCTATCCCTTCCAATGTGTTTTATTCATCAACGTACGCTGTTCGCCATTGGATCCATGCTTTTTTTTCATCCTCCCCATGGAGATTTTCTACATAGTTTATTTTAGCTCTATTGCTTGGCCAAACTTTCCCTGGGTCATCAACCAAATTTAGAGTAATTGACTCCCATATTGATATTGTGTCTTCATAGGCACCAATATCTGTTGGTAGGACTAACATAGCCCCCTGATTTGTCTGTGCTGACGGTAGATTCCACATATTAGATCCTAAGCCATTTGTCATAGCTTCTGATCTTTCTCTGATTTTTGCTCCATTAAACACAGAATCTTGTCTTGTTTGTTGTGTTCTCATTCTGGCTGGAGGGTAGGTTACCGGACCCATGACTGGTTCCTACGGTGGTCTGTAACCTGACGTTACCGACGAAAACCCACCTTCTTTTCTTGATTCACTAATCATTTTTCTTAGTGTTGGGTATTCGAGTTCATCCATGTCTTCTTGTATCGTATATCCTGAGTTAGTAACTTCTTTAGTCAAACCAGACGGCTCATCTTTCAGCTCGCTCTGTTGACTACAAGAAGAGGCACCTTGCATTATAGCTTCCAAATAGGATACTACAGATTGCTCTGTACCTTGCATTTGGTTGCTAAAATAGGACGCGGCCTTTTCATCTTCTTGACTTGATTCTGCTGAGTATTCCTCTTGTGATTTCATATAATTTTTGGCAGAAATCTCGTAACACTGGTTGATTTGTTCTTCCTTTTTATTCAGTTCATTAGGTTCCTTTGCTAAAGAGAAATAAGGATTTTCTTCCAAGAAATTCATTAAATCCTTATTTTCTTTGTCTTCTCTTGGTGAGATGTTCCATCTATCTTGGGCTTCCTCTTGGTCCTTCAGGACTTCTTCATTTGATGAGCAACCTACTGCTGCTATTTCTTCCTTTATTTTCTTGGGTGGATCTTCATCACCCCATCCGGTTGGGATGATGTCTTCAATCTTTCCAGTATTTACAGGTGGCGTGTATTTGACCATGTAATCGTATCTTCCACTTGGTTCTCCAAGTGTATCATAACCTTTTTCTCTTGAGTACCTCTGTTTGGCTTTTCGTCTTTTGATTACTTCTTCTTGATGTCTTTGCTCTTCCTGCTTTTCTGATTCTATGGCTTGGTTTCTCTTTTGTATAGTTTGCCCCTTTTTTTGAATAGTCTCGGACTGCATAGTAACTTCTGTTTTGCTCAATAGCTTGATGGTCATGGCGGAATCTTCCTAGGCTTTCTGCAAAATACATTGCAGCTAGCTCTTCCTCATCTTCCCTGAGATCTTCCTGATCATCACTGTTCCACATGATTTCTTCATTTGCTAAAGATGCTCTATGGCCATAGAATCTCATAGATATAGAACCATCTATTCTAGTTCTAGTATCTACTTTCTCAGGTTTCTCTACTTTTGGCTTCCTGCTTGGTTTGAGTATCCATTTTTGCCCTTGCAATCTTTATGCGGACCATGCTTCTCCTGCAATTGCTTGGACTCCATTTGAGGCTAAATATTCAGAAACGTTCTGAACATTATATCTGAAGCCTGTTACACTTGTATTAGTTAATCTTCCAATCAAGCCCCTTGTAATTAGAAGAATTGACTCTCCATTATTCCATTCTTCATAGCCTCTTGTTTGGATAGCCAGTTGAATATGATTATAAAAATCATGTATACTTAGCATCATATTTGGTGCTATGTATACCAACTACGTTCCTCTCCCCATATCAACTTCCATGGTTCCAATAATAGCTCTGTCATCATTCCATCTTGTATCTCTCAGGACCACAAGTACATTTGTTCCAGCATCCCTTCTATGAAGAGCATGTACCCTTATCATCACCATGCCCAAATGGATATGCTGCATCCCGGAGTCCCTTAAAGCTCTATATGAGGTTTCATTTATAAACCCCATATCAAGCTGTTGGTTTTCACCAACTACCAGGATTCTTTCTTCACTGTAGTGTTGATATACTCTGTGTCTTGGTTCCGACCATCTTGAATCGTATAGTACTTCCGCAGGTACTATATTGGCTCGTCTTCTTTGTGACAGTTGGAGTTCTTGGTCCGGGTCAATTTGGCTTTCCAGACTCCTTCTATATTGTCTGCTTTGCATTGTATTTGGCAGTCTTCGTTGAGCTTCATGCCTGAATCTACTCGCCCTTCGGTAACTTCTTATCTGATCTTCTTGGTTGGGGATTGTGCTACTACTTCCTTCACCTGCTCTGACTGGAAGCTGAAAACTTCTTGTACCGTTCATTTTGGTAATTTTACCTTTTCTTGTTCAAAGATCTTCTTTGGATCTTCAAACACATAAAAGGGACCTTTCTTCTTTTGAACAAGGGGATCTCCTCCTATCTTGATTCTTTCAAGCCTTTTACTTAGTTTTTCAAGAGCCTCCGATGTGTCTTCTCTTTGCTCCTTTTGTTTAAGTAAGGTTGTAAGGCTTTTTTTTATTTCTCCAAGTTCTTCCCGACTTTGTTGGGCGTCTTCTGCAACTTTAGTTAAAAGTTGTAATAGAAGATTGTTTTGTTTAATAACAGTTGCTTGGTTGGTAGCTGTTCCGGTAGCAACTTTTGCGAATCCAATTGCTGGTGGATCGATTGCTTCTACGGCTTTGACTGCTTCTTTGAACGACTCTATTTGTTCTGTCGTTCTATAGCTCATGAAGTGAGCACGTGTTTAACCTCCTGAAGAAGTTTTTCAACTTCTTTGATTTTGTCGTTTAGATTTTCTATTTTTGTGTAGGGTTTATGTTCTTTAATCTCCTTTGCGAGCTGATGAATTTTTGTGGTGATTTTGTTTTGGTTTTTGAGGATCTCTCTGAAATAATTTTCTTGCTTATTTGGAGTTTCAGAAATTTGGTGAAAATTTTTAATAGACACACGACTAAGTAGACTTAACCGATCAAAGTTAAACTCTAGTTGGTTTTGCAAAGTAATTATACTGTCAGAAATATAGTTTAGATGCGGATTTTCTGAAGAAGTACAATGTTTTTGGTTTTTCTAGTGAAAACATATAAAGTTTATATTATCAATTGACGCTTTGTAAGTAGATTTTGGAAATTCTAGATTTAAATATTCAAGACCTGCAACTCGTGAGCTTGAATACCATTCATTAATGGATACCTCAAACCTTTCAGACATATAATTCTTAATTAATTTTTCTCACTTCAAGGTTCACACGCCACTTTCACCACCCATGGGTTACTTCTCTGCGTTTAGGCTTGAATCTTTTGAATAATTAATTAAAACATATGTCTTAATAAGTTCTTAACATGATTAATAAATAGTACCTTTAGCTCTTGATTATGCAGATCTTGATAGTAAACTTAGCCAGCCATATGTACCTTAATCCTTGCTCTGATACCAGATGAGCTGGATCGTGGTATGTTTGAAAACTAGGATTTTTATTTATCAAACAGCGGAAAATACCAAAGAAAAACTTTTAAACTTTATACAAACTCACTTGATTACAAACGATTACACACAAAGATGAGGGGGATCGTGGTATGTTTGAAAACTAGGATTTTTATTTATCAAACAGCGGAAAATACCAAAGAAAAACTTTTAAACTTTATACAAACTCACTTTATTACAAACGATTAGACACTGAATACACTGAATTTTAAGAGAGAATTGGACTATCAGATGATGTCTGGTGTGTCCGAAACTCTAATACAAGCTGAACTTATATAGGACTAGAAAGTATTATCCCGGGTGCTCTGTGGGCCCCATTGGCTGATAATTTCAACTTTCGTCTGCCTAATAGTACAACTTTTACTACCTAATACTCACTATGTTACAAAAGACTTTTTCTAAAGTCTTCACACGGGCCCTTCTTCTAGTAAAGTGGCCATTTATTTCTTTATACGACAAAGGTGGTAGTACTAATTAAAGTCGTGATTGTGCAGCATGTCCCTCCCATCGAGTAATATGTTCCCCGTTGATGAGAATTACATCATTGCATTCGTCACACCTACAATTATTGATATATATTTTATTATGGTAGGCTCCCTGCTTCTTTTGGTGCATATGGGCCTTCTAGAGTATGGTCCCATTTGCTGCGTCTCTGATGATGCGGACTGCATTTTTGAGCCTTCTGAGTTGGGCTTCGTTGTTGGGCCTATTGTCATTGTAGCTATTATCCCTTATTGAGTAGGCTTTGTATCGGGCCAAGTTGAGTTCTGCCATAGATACCAGGAAAGATAATTCGCCGAGTGCCTTGTTGGTTTGTTGGTTGAACAGTTGATGTCGCCTGTTGCTTCTTGGGTCATTAAGCATCCAAGGTTTGTGTAACAACTCTCATCAAAAGTCATAACTATTTAATTAAATTGTCCAATTAGAAACCCTAATTGAGAAACCCAAGTGATTCTGCATAATCCCTAAAATTTTCAAGACATTTAGAATCAGGATTAGGGCCCCTAAAACTCAGGGGGGGTAAACCCTATTCGATAATATCTTAACAGTTCGTTGTCAAAAATTCGAAATAACACGAAACCAACTCAGCAAGCCTACTGGGACACAAGGCTACCCTAGGGTAGATTGTTACCCCAGGCGACTCGCGACAGAAACAACAACATCTTCCGCGACACGCGGGGGAACCCAATTTCAAGTATAAATAGAACACTCTGTTTCATGCAATTGAGTGTTCGTTCGACGTTCAATTTCGAATTGTACGTTGAGTTATAGCATAAACAGTCTCACAACACACACTAATCACGAAGTGCTGCCGCAATTCAGGGTAATAACTCGATCGCTGATACGATTCAATGTCCGATCGATTAAACTATCCAATGGATGTTTAAGTGCTGCCCACATTAGGGTTTATGCTTTATCATTCGTCGTTAAATCGATGGATGTTTAAGTATCGCACTTTGTCATTCATTGTGAAGGTTGTAATCTCGTGAGTTATCGTAAATGCTGTATTAAGTTACTAACCTAGTTTGTGTGCCTGATTATTTAAACTAGGTTATCAAGGCTAATCAGTAGGCTAAGCTCTGTTAAATCTGCAATGTGAGTCATTCTCTTTTTATCAAATTTGTTTACACAAGCATGTTTATTTTCATAGATTATAATTACAGGGATTAAGTCTATGTAATCTGAAATTACTGCCAGTATGTGGGGGGATGTGCACATAGCTACTAATTATTTATCACTTGTGGGTGAACGGACCCAGCAAGTGATATGTCCACAGTCACAAGTCCGGTCAAGTGACAACTGGGTCAGTTAATTCAAAAGATAGAGACATTGTAATCGCTATTAACACTGTAAATTATAACAAACAGGTCGTTTTAGTAAAATGAATGATTCACTCAGTATTTCCCGCTGACAAAACCTTTTTCAAACATGTTTCAGGTGATCTGTTGTGATCCAGGAAAAGTGCCGAAAAGCACTACAAGCTTAAGGAAGTGGCTCAGTATAAAATAAAGAAATATGTTTTTGTAAAATAAAAGATTTCTCCGTGAAATCTCAATATTGTAAATTACCGGGTTTTATCCCGAATTGTGAAATAAAATAATCGGGAAATATTTCAGTTTTAAAAGATCCTGAAGAAACTTCCGCTGTTAATTAAATACCACGGGATTTCTGTTCCGCGGCTCCTGAAACGGGTAAAACCGGGTCGGGGGCCGTGACATAAATAAGGTGGTATCAGAGCCACTGATTTAAGCCTATTAAGTATTTAGAAATACTTAATTTTACTGATTGCCAATTATGTGATTATGTGTTTTATTAACTGATTATTTGTTAGTTACAGTATGGGTAAACAAAAGCTGTCAAACATCTATCTTAAACTAGATAGGTCATCCAACGAGAAGGGAAGTTCATCCCAAACAAAACCTTATACAATTCCTGAAGAAGGAATATTTGTGCGAAAGGCAAATTATGAAGAACCACTTTCTCCGGATAAAAGAAATTTGATTATTAGAAAAAGTAAGGAGAAAATAAAGAAAATCCGAGAGAAGAAAGTTAAACAAGAAACCCAGGAATTAACCAGTAAAACACCCTGGGAGGACAAATTAGATAAGAAATGGGCAGATTTATATATGCTAGCCACAGTAGCAGAAAATGCAAATCTCTAAATACTATAACTCAAGTTTTAGCACCTTTATTTATTTACAATCCAGAAACCTTATTCAGTAAATAAATAAGTTCACAGTAAATTTTAGTATATTTTACTTGTCAGTTGTTTTATGTATAATATGCAATAATATTTAAGGGTTGTCTATGAAATTCTGTTATTTTAACATTTGGTATGTATTTTGCATATATGCTAAACAGCATGAATAAGATGTCTGAAGCTTTAGAAAATATTAACCTTTATCCCGTTAAGATAGAAGTTTCCGAAGAATTCACTGGTTACTTCGCTGACAAAGAAGAACCCATGAAATTTCAATCCAAACCACTGGCAAAACCTAAACCCAAGAAAAGAAACAGATTTGTGGGCTGGAGGCGTGTACGTAGGAAAAAGCCAGCAACAAGAAAAGTTACCAAAACTGAAGAACCAAAAGACAAAGGAAAAGGGGTAGAAATTGAGGAAAATGTTAATCAAGTAGAGATAGAAGCTGAGAAGAGTTTTAAGCAAACAGAAAGAGAAGTCGGAGAAAGTTCTAGACAGAAACAGAAAATGACTCCCTGGGAAGTTTTAGATCATAAACTAGTAATGAGTGACCTCATCGGACCTACCGATGGAAACCTTGAAGCGGCTAATCCAAACCTTATATTTACTGAAGAAGATCTTTTCAGCTACCCATTAGAAGCTCCAATTCCAATCAATCTGGAACCTGCTATTCCAGATCCTATTGTCCAACCTCAACCACTACCAGTAGAATTAGATGAATGGTGGACAACTGATTGGCAATACCAAAATCTTTTAAACAACCCTGATACCTTATTCCCACAAGTTGACCCAGAACCTCCATTATACCCAACTATGAGCCCGGAAAATCTGACTGAACTTCGTCTCTGGGCAAAGAGTTAATTACTGCAGGAAATAGGATTAGGGATGTGGGAGAAAGAGTTACTTGGAAGTACGACGAGAGGGAGCGTCGTTTTTAAGAAATTAGTTGACTAGATAATGGGAGTTTGCAGGAATAATTGTTAATAAATAATCATAAGAACCAGTATGTGTAATAACTTAACAATAAAACGTTGTATGATAATCATGTGTACGAGGCATAATATAATATATAGAAATGAAACTCGGGAAATCGATAACTTTTGATTATATATGTTAATGTGATTACGTGCAAACTGTTTTATTGTATTTGTATTTATACTAATTATTTATATAAAATTAATTATCAGATGGCAAACATTGGTAATGAACCAGTAAATGAGGTTAATCAGTCTGAACAACATCCAGGAGATCAATATATGACTAGGCAAGATATCGAAAATATCGTTGCTCGAGGGATAGCCAATGCTATTCCAGCATTTGTTGCTGCTGTTAAGAATCCAATCGAACCACAACAAATCGTTCCTAGTAAACGAATTTCTGAAGATAACTTCAGTAATAGTGTAAACGGAGGCAATGATCATGTTAATCATAATGAGGAACCACATCAAGCTCCATTTCCTAAGAAAATGAAAGCCGCAATGCCTGGTTGCACTTTCAAAGAATTCCTTGCTTGTAAACCCACTGAATTTGCAGGCAATGAAGGAGCAACTGCATCACTGCGTTGGTTAGAGAAAACCGAAGCAGTAATTGCAATAAGTAAATGTGCTAAAGATGATCAGGTCATGTACGCATCAAATCTCTTCAAAGAAGGAGCACTCGAATGGTGGAACACTGTGCTACAATCAAAAGGAAGAATAATAGCTTACGCCATGAATTGGGAAGAATTTAAGGGTCTTGTAGAAAGAAAATTCTGTCCCGAGTATGAAAAGGAACAAATGACAAATAAGTTCCTAAATCATCGGATGATGGGTGTAGATTGTCGCGGTTATACTTCGACATTCTTTGAATATGCTAGAGTGGTACCAACACTGGCTTCGCCAGAACCGGTACTCATTTCTCGCTACATTTGGGGACTGATTAGTGAAATCCGCAATATCGTTAAAGCTGCGAGACCTCGCACTATTGAAGATGCTGTGGAATTAGCTAACACCCTAACTGATGAACTGGTACGTACACAAGATGAAAACAAGAAGAAAGAATTGGCTCAGAAAATTACCCAAGGATTTCGTGCGGGTAAGAGTAGTAATTTCAAGAGAAGAGGAACTGGGCAATTCTCAACTCCGTCATTCTGTCAAAATTGCAAAAAGAAACATTTTGGAAGATGCAAGGTATATTGCAATTTTTGCAAAACTGTATGACATCGTGAAGAAAATTGCAGAAAGAAAACAATAGTCTGCTATAACTGTGGAGAAAATGGACATTTCAAAACAGAATGTCCTAAATTGGGCAAACCAGCAGACAACAAAATCAAGGCGACCGACGGAACTATTAAGAAAAATGCCAGGGCATTTCAGCTGACCACTCAAGAAGCAGAACTCATCCCAGATGTGATAGCGGGTACGTTCTTAGTTCACAACGTATACGCAAAAGTATTATTTGACTCTGGTGCAAACCAAAGTTTTATAAATACTTCATTCTGTCAAGCTCTTAATTTACCTTTAACCAATATTAGGCAGATTTTTACAGTTGAAACGGCAGACGGAAATTCAGTTAAAATAGATAAAGTTTTGCAGGAAAGAAATATAGAACTTTTAGGACATAAATTCTCTGGAAACCTATTACCAATGAATTTAGCTGAATTTGATGTTGTATTAGGAATGGATTGGTTGGTAACCAACCATGCTCGAATCTTTTGTGATCAGAATTCCATAGAAATTCAATCACCCACCGGAGAAATAATTAGGATTACAGGAAATAAACCACGTAAGACCATGAAGTTCATATCAGTAATGAAAGTTGCTAATTATGAACGAAAACAAGGAATAGTGTATATGATTTCGGTAATCATTAGCACTAAGGGTAAAGATCTTAAGGAAATACCAGTAGTCTCAGAATATCCGGATGTATTTCCAGAAGAATTACCAGGATTACCATCAGATAGGGAGGTAGAATTAAAATTCATTTAATTCCAGGAACTACACCGATAGCCAAGGCACCTTATCGGTTAGCACCCACAGAAATGTTAGAACTGAAAAAGCAATTAGATGAATTACTAAGTAAAGGATTCATACAACCTAGTTCATCCCCGTGGGGAGCACCAGTGTTATTTGTTAAGAAAAAGGATGGTTCAATGAGAATGTGTATTGATTATAGAGAATTAAATAAGGTTACAATTAAGAATCGATACCCATTACCTAGGATTGATGATCTGTTTGATCAACTTCAAGGAGCTAGATATTTTTCTAAGATAGACTTACGCTCCGGATATCATCAATTGAAGGTACAAGAAGAAGACATACCTAAAACTGCTCTTAGAACTAGGTATGGTCATTACGAGTTTACAGTCATGCCCTTTGGATTAACGAATGCACCTGCTGCATTCATGGACATGATGAATAGGATCTGTAAACCATATTTGGATAAATTTGTAATTGTTTTTATAGACGATATACTTATTTATTCCAAAAGTCAGACAGAGCATTGTGAACACCTTCATGCACTCTTAACTTTGTTAAGAAAAGAAAGGCTTTATGCCAAATTCTTGAAGTGTGAATTTTGGTTAAAGGAAGTACAATTCCTAGGACATATGGTGAATCACCAAGGTATTCACGTAGATCCTGCTAAGATAGAGGCAATTACCAATTGGAAGGTTCCGCAAACCGCAATGGAAATTAGAAGTTTTATAGGTTTAGCTGGATATTATCGAAGGTTTATTAAGGATTTTTCCAAGATAGCCATACCATTAACTAAGTTAACCTGTAAAGCTGTTAAGTTTGACTGGGGACCTAAACAAGAAGAAGCCTTTAGGATTTTGAAACAGAAATTAACAAATGCTCCAATCTTAGCCTTACCAGAAGGAACTGAAGATTTTGAAGTATATTGTGATGCTTCAAAACTAGGATATGGATGTGTGCTTATGCAACGCAAAAAGGTGATTGCATATGCTTCAAGGCAATTGAAAAAGCACGAAGAAAATTATACGACTCATGATTTAGAATTAGGAGCCGTAATTTTTGCCCTTAAGATTTGGAGACATTATCTGTATGGAAGTAAATTTACTGTTTATACAGATCATAAAAGTTTAAGATATATATTTGGGCAAAAAGAGTTAAACATGAGGCAAAGAAGATGGATGGAAATCCTAAGTGACTACGATTGTGATATTCAATATCACGAAGGAAAGGCAAATGTAGTTGCCGATGCCTTAAGCCGTAAGTATTATGAAAAACAACGACGGGTTCGTGCTCTCAGATTAAATCTACAAATAGATTTAATAGAACAATTAAAGAATGTTCAAACTACAGCAATAGAAGATGTTGCTAAAGGAATGAAAGGACGAATAAAAGAATTAGAACAAGGAGAAGATGGAATTTGGAGATTCCACAAAAATAGAATTTGGGTACCTAAGCAGGGAGACTTAAGACCTAAGATTTTAGAAGAAGCCCATAAATCTAGGTATACTATGCACCCAGGAAACAATAAGATGTACCAAGATTTAAGAAAGAACTTCTGGTGGATAGGAATGAAAAAGGATATAGCTCAATATGTTTCTAAATGTCTCACTTGTTCACAAGTTAAGGCAGAACATCAAAAACCTTCAGGTCTACTACAACAATTAGAGATGCCTGTATGGAAATGGGAACTTATAACAATGGATTTTGTTACTAAGTTACCCAAAACAAGAAAAGGTAATGATGCGATTTGGGTAATTGTGGATCGATTAACCAAATCAGCTCATTTTCTACCAATGAAAGAAACCTTTAGCATGGAAAGGTTAGCCAAGTTGTACGTAGATGAAGTGGTATCTTTACATGGAGTTCCACTCTCCATTGTTTCGGATAGGGATAGTCGTTTCACTTCTCATTTCTGGAAAAGTTTCCAAGAAGCTATGGGAACTCGACTAAATCTAAGTACTGCATATCATCCCCAAACAGACGGACAAAGTGAAAGGACGATCCAAACTCTAGAAGACATGCTCCGAGCATGTGTAATAGATTTTGGTGGAAATTGGGATGATCATTTACCATTAATTGAATTCTCCTATAACAATAGCTATCATTCAAGTATTGAAACCGCCCCATTTGAAGCACTGTACGGAAGAAAGTGCAGAACTCCAGTTTGTTGGGCAGAAATAGGAGAAAGTCAATTGTCAGGTCCTGAAATAGTACACGAGATGACTGATAAGATTACACAAGTCAAGGAAAGGTTAAAGACTGCTCGAGATCGCCAGAAGAGTTATGCAGACAATAGATGCAAGCCATTAGAATTCCAGGTTGGAGACAGAGTAATGTTGAAAGTTTCTCCTTGGAAAGGAGTTGTTAGATTTGGTAAGAAAGGAAAGCTAAGTCCAAGGTACGTAGGACCATTTCCAGTAATCCAACGTATAGGACCAGTAGCTTATCGTTTACAACTACCAGAAGAATTAGCTGGAGTACATGATGTATTTCATGTATCCAATCTCAAGAAATGCTTATCAGGTGAATCACTAGTAGTACCTCTTCGAGATATAGAGGTAAACGAAAAGCTGAAATTTGTTGAGAAACCTCTTCAAATTGAGGATCGAAAGATCAAGTTTCTCAAACATAAACGACTAGTTTTAGTCAAAGTTAGATGGGATTCAAAGAGAGGAGCTGAATACACTTGGGAGCTGGAATCAGAAATGAAGCGAAAGTATCCTCATTTATTCCAGTAAATCTCGAGGACGAGATTTTTATTAAGGTGGGGAGAATGTAACAACTCTCATCAAAAGTCATAACTATTTAATTAAATTGTCCAATTAGAAACCCTAATTGAGAAACCCAAGTGATTCTGCATAATCCCTAAAATTTTCAAGACATTTAGAATCAGGATTAGGGCCCCTAAAACTCAGGGGGGTAAACCCTATTCGGTAATATCTTAACAGTTCGTTGTCAAAAATTCGAAATAACACGAAACCAACTCAGCAAGCCTACTGGGACACAAGGCTACCCTAGGGTAGATTGTTACCCCAGGCGACTCGCGACAGAAATAACAACATCTTCCGCGACACGCGGGGGAACCCAATTTCAAGTATAAATAGAACAGTCTGTTTCATGCAATTGAGTGTTCGTTCGACGTTCAATTTCGAATTGTACGTTGAGTTATAGCATAAACAGTCTCACAACACACACTAATCACGAAGTGCTGCCGCAATTCAGGGTAATAACTCGATCGCTGATACGATTCAATGTCCGATCGATTAAACTATCCAATGGATGTTTAAGTGCTGCCCACATTAGGGTTTATGCTTTGTCATTCGTCGTTAAATCGATGGATGTTTAAGTATCGCACTTTGTCATTCGTTGTGAAGGTTGTAATCTCGTGAGTTATCGTAAATGCTGTATTAAGTTACTAACCTAGTTTGTGTGCCTGATTATTTAAACTAGGTTATCAAGGCTAATCAGTAGGCTAAGCTCTGTTAAATCTGCAATGTGAGTCATTCTCTTTTTTATCAAATTTGTTTACACAAGCATGTTTATTTTCAAAGATTATAATTACAGGGATTAAGTCTAAGTAATCTGAAATTACTGCCAGTATGTGGGGGGATGTGCACATAGCTACTAATTATTTATCACTTGTGGGTGAACGGACCCAGCAAGTGATATGTCCACAGTCACAAGTCCGGTCAAGTGACAACTGGGTCAGTTAATTCAAAAGATAGAGACATTGTAATCGCTCTTAATACTGTAAATTATAACAAACAGGTCGTTTTAGTAAAATGAATGATTCACTCAGTATTTCCCGCTGACAAAACCTTTTTCAAACATGTTTCAGGTGATCTGTTGTGATCCAGGAAAAGTGCCGAAAAGCACTACAAGCTTAAGGAAGTGGCTCAGTATAAAATAAAGAAATATGTTTTTGGAAAATAAAAGATTTCTCCGTGAAATCTCAATATTGTAAATTACCGGGTTTTATCCCGAATTGTGAAATAAAATAATCGGGAAATATTTCAGTTTTAAAAGATCCTGAAGAAACTTCCGCTGTTAATTAAATACCACGGGATTTCTGTTCCGCGGCTCCTGAAACGGGTAAAACCGGGTCGGGGGCCGTGACAGTTTGTTTGTGATTGGCGCCATTTCTTCACTGGTAATTTCTTCGTATTCTTCAATCCTTGCAAGGTCAGGCCCAGTAATAGCAGATTGAGTTCTGGTCCTCCATAGAGGTATCGTATCCCATTTGTTTTCCATTCTAGACTTCCTCATACGCATTCTTCCACTGATTCAATCCTTGAGTATTTTTGGAGCACTCTGTCCATTCCTGCGATTGTAAAAGATTAGCAATCCTAGACAGGTTATCAGCAAGGATATTTTGTTTTCCATCGATGTGTTCAAAGTTTATCTGAACACCGGATCCTGTGACAAAATTAGTGAAGTTTAACCATCTAACTCTTGATGTTTTGTTGTTGGTTGACTTATTGTAAAAACTGATTATTGCTTGGCAATTAGTTCTCAGAGTGATTTCCTTTTTGTCCAGGTAGTAAATTTTAAAAGCTTTTAAACCTTCCATTGCCGCATAGATTTCAGCATCAATAGTGGATTTTACTACTCGGAATTTGCCGCTTGCATATGCACAGACTTGTTCTTCTTTTCTTGTATCATTCTTTTTCTTCTTCCATTTACATACTGCTCCCCATTCTTCCATACTACCGTCTGTTTCTATGATCACATATGAATCAACTTGGGGTATCTTCATATCTGGGAGTTCTTGCACCTTCATTTTTATTTCTCTGACCAATTTCCAATCCGAATCCTTCATTCTTTTGTCACCATGGGGTGACGTTTTCTCATACAGAGGTGCTAGCAACTTTCCCAGGTTTGGGAAATAGTTTCTAGCATAATTTAAGATCCCAAGCCAAGATCTTAATCCCTTCTTTTCCTTTAGCTCTTCGTCTTTAAATTCTGCAATCTTCTTTATGATATGTGGTTGGAACTTAATTGTTGAATTTCCAATTACTACCCCAAGGAATTCAATTTCCTTCACTGCAATCTTCATTTTATTTGCACTTAGTACTAGACCATTTTCTTCACAAATTTCCAGCATTCTTTCAAGATGTTTGGCATGGTCAGCTTCATTTTTTGAGAATACAGGAATATCATCTATGTATACGGCTATGAAATCTTTTGTGCCTTCAAAGCAGTGGTCCATTTTTCTCTGAAAAATGGCTGGTGCGTTCTTGAAACCAAACGGCATTACAAGCCATTCGTACAATCCTTCAGGAGTTATAAAGGCCGTCCATGGAATCGATTCCTCCGCCATTGCTACCTGATGGAAGCCACTTTTCAAATCAAACTTAGAGTAGATTTTTGCATTTCCTACCCTTTGGATGATCGTGTTGATGCCTGGTAACAAATATTGATCCTTGTAGGTGTTATCATTTAATGTGCGGTAATTAAACAGCATTTTTTTTTTGTTTTGACCTCCTTTCCTGTTTTTGGATCGATAGATGTTCCAGAATTTACCATTATCGCCATTGTTCTATGGCGACTTTTGCTTCTTCTGATTACACCAAGTTTTAACAGGGCGTCAGTATGTCTCTTGAATTGATCTTTCATTGTCGACGTGACATGCTTAAGCATCTTATCTTGAATTGTAATATCAGGATTGATTATATCAATTCTGCACTTCACTTTATTGTTCTGCCAATGCTTTAGGGGTTCTTCACCAATGTATCCTTGGTCATCTAGCCTTTGTAAGAGTTTCCCAAACTTTTTTTGAAACGCTAGACTAGTATGTCCTATGTTGAAGTATGCAGATTCTTGGATTGCTTGGTATTCTTCATAATTCATGCATAGTTCTTCAATGGCATATTTGGCTGCTTCTGTGACTTGCACTGTTTTGACCATGGTTACATTTTTGTAGAATGTAACTACGTTCCCTTCAATTCTTACTCCTCCATATATACTTCTTATGAAATTGCATCCTAGAAGCATATCTATGCCATCATCAGTTCTCATTGGCATGCAGAAAGTAAATGGGATTCTAAAAGCATGATCAACTATGGTCATTTGTCCCTGCTTCAATTTTTCTTCTGCAATTTGTTGTGAGCTTATGCCCTTAAAATTAATTCTGTACGGGCTGTCTTCGAGGGCTCCTTTTGGTATTACTTCACTATTTTCACAGCATGAGGTAGCTCCTGTGTCTAAGATTGCTCTTAGACTAAATACTTTTTCTCCTGGTATGTTGAAGGTGATGACCATATTATACAATTTGTTGTATATTTTGGTTTTCTTTTCTGGTTCACCGCTTGCTTTTAGAGCCTTTTCCTCAAATATAATCTCTACTCCATCTTCATCAAAGATTTTACTACTTTGCTATTCCTCCTTTCTATCTTCAGCTGTTTGGAAAGGCTTGAGTTGTTCAAATTCTTCTTGAAGAATTTTGTTCAACTCTTCTTCTTCTATTTGTCTTCTTTTAAGGCTTTCATTTTCTTTAATAAGGTAAGCATTATAAAGAAGTAGTTCTTTAATAAGGCTGTCCCTATTATCATAACCAATTATCTCTTTTGGTTTTGGGGTTACTTTGAAGCTTAGATAGTAGTCTGAGCATAACGGGCAGGCCGTTATTTGGCACTTCAGACAATTACTTCTAGCTCTTGATGTTGTCTTCTCCTTGCAGTATGAACAATTTATGCTAGTGACAGTTTCTTGGTTCATTAGCAGTTCATGTTCACAGTTTTCTTGATGCTCCTGGAGTTTAACTTTAAACCTCCATTCTCTTCTTAGTTCTTCTTCCCCAATTAATACTCCTGCCAATTCTTCTAGGAAATTTCTAGACAACACATTTGATATGTAATCTTTAGATTTTCCTTCTCCTTCAGAAAATGAACAGATTGCATCACTTTCTAGCTCATCTTGATCAACTGATAGCACATCCCACTCTTCTGGTAGGTCTAGGTTTTCCATGACAGCTGCTCTTGCTATATTTCCTTTATTACTCTTACATTCTCGAGCGAAATGACCTTCTTCTTCGCATATGAAGCATTTGCATTTTCTTTCTCTGTCTTTATGCTTTGTTTTGAATATTCTAACATGGGAAGCGTGCGGTTTTCCTTTGTAGGTTGTTGATCTTCTCAGGCCATATTTCTTTGTTTTCTCATAATAACCTGGTATTGGGATTTTGCTACAAAACTGAAGATTTTTGATTTCCCTCTGGACCGCTGCCTTTCTGCAGATCTCTGCGAGGTATTGGTATGAAAAATGTATTCTTGGAATAACGCTGACATTACTTCCCGGATATTTAGCATTCCATGCTTCTTCCAACTCTTTCCCAATAATTGGGGGCATTTTTCTGAAGACTTTGTCTGATAATTCTGGGGACAAGTATAGTCTTCCTGATTGTGCTGCTAGTCTCTTGAAATCATTCAGGTATAGAAATATATCTTTCAAATTTCTGCAAGAGAGCCTTTCTATTTCATTGTAGGCCCTATCCTGTTCTTCTGTATTTCCTTGGTAAGGGTCCTGTAGAAGAAATATTCTTCTAATGTGGGATAATATATTTTGCGTATCGTCTGATATCCCTTCCAATGTGTTGTATTCATCTACGTAAGCTGTTCGCCATTGGATCCATGCTTTTTTTTCATCCTCCCCAAGGAGATTTTCTATATAGTTTATTTTAGCTCTATTGCTTGGCCAAACTTTCCCTGGGTCATCAACCAAATTTAGAGTAATTGACTCCCATCTTGATATTGTGTCTTCATAGGCACCAATATCTGTTGGTAGGACTAACATAGCCCCCTGATTTGTCTGTGCTGACGGTAGATTCCACATATTAGATCCTAAGCCATTTGTCATAGCTTCTGATCTTTCTCTGATTTTTGCTGCATTAAACACAGAATCTTGTCTTGTTTGTTGCGTTCTCATTCTGGCTGGAAGGTAGGTTACCGGACCCATGACTGGTTCTTGCGGTGGTCTGTAACCTGACGTTACCGACGAAAACCCACCTTCTTTACTTGATTCACTAATCATTTTTCTTAGTGTTGGGTATTCGAGTTCATCCATGTCTTCTTGTATCGTATATCCTGAGTGAGTAACTTCTTTAGTCAAACCAGACGGCTCATCTTTCAGCTCGCTCTGTTGACTACAAGAAGAGGCACCTTGCATTTTAGCTTCCAAATAGGATACTACAGATTGCTCTGTACCTTGCATTTGGTTGCTAAAATAGGACGCTGCCTTTTCATCTTCTTGACTTGATTCTGCTGAGTATTCCTCTTGTGATTTCATATAGTTTTTGGCAGAAATCTCGTAACACTGGTTGATTTGTTCTTCCTTTTTATTCAGTTCATTAGGTTCCTTTGCTAAAGAGAAATAAGGATTTTCTTCCAAGAAATTCATTAAATCCTTATTTTCTTTGTCTTCTCTTGGTGAGATGTTCCATCTATCTTGGGCTTCCTCTTGGTCCTTCAGGACTTCTTCATTTGATGAGTAACCTACTGCTGCTATTTCTTCCTTTATTTTATTGGGTGGATCTTCATCACCCCATCCGGTTGGGATGATGTCTTCAATCTTTCCAGTATTTACAGGTGGCGTGTATTTGACCATGTAATCGTATCTTCCACTTGGTTCTCCAAGTGTATCATAACCTTTTTCTCTTGAGTACCTCTGTTTGGCTTTTCGTCTTTTGATTACTTCTTCTTGATGTCTTTGTTCTTCCTGCTTTTCTGATTCTATGGCTTGGTTTGTCTTTTGTATAGTCTGCCCCTTTTTTTGAATAGTCTCAGACTGCATAGTAACTTCTGTTTTGCTCAATAGCTTGATGGTCATGGCGGAATCTTCCTAGGCTTTCTGCAAAATACATTGCAGCTAGCTCTTCCTCATCTTCCCTGAGATCTTCCTGATCATCTCTGTTCCACATGATTTCTTCATTTGCTGAAGATGCTCTATGGCCATAGAATCTCATAGATATAGAACCATCTATTCTAGTTCTAGTATCTACTTTCTCAGGCTTCTCTACTTTTGGCTTCCTGCTTGGTTTGAGTATCCATTTTTGCCCTTGCAATCTTTCTGCGGACCATGCTTCTCCTGCAATTGCTTGGACTCCATTTGAGGCTAAATATTCAGAAACGTTCTGAACATTATATCTGAAGCCTGTTACACTTGTATTAGTTAATCTTCCAATCAAGCCCCTTGTAATTAGAAGATTTGACTCTCCATTATTCCATTCTTCATAGCCTCTTGTTTGGATAGCCAGTTGAATATGATTATAAAAATCATGTATACTTAGCATCATATTTGGTGCTATGTATACCAACTGCGTCCCTCTCCCCATATCAACTTCCATGGTTCCAATAATAGCTCTGTCATCATTCTATCTTGTATCTCTCAGGACCACAAGTACATTTGTTCTAGCATCCCTTCTATGAAGAGCATGTACCCTTATCATCACCATGCCCAAATGGATATGCTGCATCCCGAAGTCCCTTAAAGCTCTATATGAGGTTTCATTGATAAACCCCATATCAAGCTGTTGGTTTTCACCAACTACCAGGATTCTTTCTTCACTACTTCTATATTGTCTGTTTTGCATTGTATTTGGCAGTCTTCGTTGAGCTTCATGCATGAATCTACTCGCCCTTCGGTAACTTCTTATCTGATCTTCTTGGTTGGGGATTGTGCTACTACTTCCTTCACCTGCTCTGACTGGAAGCTGAAAACTTCTTGTACTGTTCATTTTGGTAATTTTGCCTTTTCTTGTTCAAAGATCTTCTTTGGATCTTCAAACACATAAAAGGGACCTTTCTTCTTTTGAACAAGGGGATCTCCTCCTATCTTGATTCTTTCAAGCCTTTTACTTAGTTTTTCAAGAGCCTCCGATGTGTCTTCTCTTTGCTCCTTTTGTTTAAGTAAGGTTGTAAGGCTTCTTTTTATTTCTCCAAGTTCTTCCCGACTTTGCTGGGCGTCTTCTGCAACTTTAGTTAAAAGTTGTAATAGAAGATTGTTTTGTTTAATAACAGTTACTTGGTTGGTAGCTATTCCGGTAGCAACTTTTGCGAATCCAATTGCTGGTGGATCGATTGCTTCTACGGCTTTGACTGTTTCTTTGAACGACTCTGTTTGTTCTGTCGTTCTATAGCTCATGAAGTGAGCACGTGTTTAACCTCCTGAAGAAGTTTTTCAACTTCTTTGATTTTGTCGTTTAGATTTTCTGTTTTTGTGTAGGGTTTATGTTCTTCAATCTCCTTTGCGAGCTGGTGAATTTTTGTGGTGATTTTGTTTTGGTTTTTGAGGATCTCTCTGAACTGATTTTCTTGCTTATTTTGAGTTTCAGAAATTTGGTGAAAATTTTTAATAGACACACGACTAAGTAGACTTAACCGATCAAAGTTAAACTCTAGTTGGTTTTGCAAAGTAATTATACTGTCAGAAATATAGTTTAGATGCGGATTTTCTGAAGAAGTACAATGTTTTTGGTTTTTCTGGTGAAAACATATAAAGTTTATATTATCAATTGACGCTTGGTAAGTAGATTTTGGAAATTCTAGATTTAAATATTCAAGACCTGCAACTCGTGAGCTTGAATACCATTCATTAATGGATGCCTCAAACCTTTCAGACATATAATTCTTAATTAATTTTTCTCACTTCAAGGTTAACACGCCACTTTCACCTCCCATGGGTTACTTCTCTGCGTTTAGGCTTCAATCTTTTGAATAATTAATTAAAACATATGTCTTAATAAGTTTTTAACATGAATTAATAAATAGTACCTTTAGCTCTTGATTATGCAGATCTTGATAGTAAACTTAGCCAGCCATATGTACCTTAATCCTTGCTCTGATTATGTCAACCTGTTGCTAAACCTGTCTTCAGGGGCGGACATACATATAGCCCAAGGTGGGCGGGCGCACCCCCGGGAAAAAAAAAATTTCGTGCTATTTTCCGTTGAAAATCCCGTCTGCACCCCTTGGATTTTTTCGTCCGCACCCCTTGAATTTTTACATCTACACCCCTTGGAATTTTTCGTCTACACACCTTAGGTAAAAAATGTTTTCGATTTATATTTTAATTTTTTTTAGTAAACTCTAATTAAAAAAACTACCTAAATTATATAAACTTATACTATCCAACTTAACCCAAATACCCAATACCTTAACCCACTATTTCATTAAACATAATTAGCCCACTAATTACTAGCCCATTAACCAAACTCAACCTAAGTTCAAACTATAATAATTAAAATAAGCCCAATAGTCCCTTAGAATTCATCCCGCCCTCCCTCTCTTGGGTCGTCTCCTACCAACGATCATCGAACACAACAGCAACCACAACAGCACGTCATCAGCAGCCGCGAACCACCGCCGTCCGACACCAAAGGGTAACAAAATTCTTAAATAGGTTTGAAATTTCATGTGTTTTGACGTTGTTTATGGTTGTTTAGATGGTTTTTAGGGTGATTATGTTGTTTAGATGATTTTTAGGGTGATTACACACGATTTCTAGGGTTGAAAATTAAAATTGAAACATTATTTTATGGAGCGATGAACTTATGCATCAATTTGTTTGTGATAGGAACCATGAGTAGGGACGTTATGGCGCAATTTCTTTTGTTTTACATGACCCGACCCGATACGAACCGATTTTTTTACTTATATACCTAGGGGCCTAAAATTTTTGAAAATGTTTCGCACCCCAATGGAAAAATTCCTGGGTCCGCCACTGCCTGTCTTACCGCCCATTCACCTCTGGTTTTACAGCATGCATTCTGATTCTAATCGCAGCACAAATATAATACACGAAAAGTGTTTTAACAAATCACTAGATCTTATTGAGAGTGCATCTTTACATGTATACGAATAAGAACCTCATAGTGTACAAATTGTCAAATGTTTTATTCTGTAAAACCACATATGGACATGATTTACATCCGCAAGAAATCGCAACAGTCACCAGCGTGGACAAAAGAATACTAAAAATCATAGAAATCACTTGTGATGGAAAGTAAGTAATGTCCTCAATTTCTCTATCGGGTTATGAACCATTCGGTTGTTGTCTTGTGTTGCAGATGTATCATTTGCAATTCACTTCAGTACCATAAAGCCCTATGATGCAATGTTCACCTTCAAAAGAGTGTATAGTGGGAGAAAACTGCTCTAGGTTTCGGAAATGGATGTATTAGCCAGCTGCCCGACGAGCTGCCCGGGCTCGTGACACAGATTGTACGTAAAGTTCTTCATATTGTGATGCTGATGTGTCCCAACTGAAGTCTATGCTCATGACCCTGTTAATTAGCTCTTGCCAGCTTTCATTGTCATTCATGTAGTGGTTGAATGCACGATCAAAAGCACCATTGAATGCCTGCATGTCATGATTTTTATACCAGAATGTGATTATATAAATGAGATAACAAGAATACTGAAAACAAATATTCAATTAAAATATGACTGAAACTATAATCTATATAGGAAGGTTTTACATGCCAAAACACAGAACTGTACCTGCTCATCTGGTGTTACAAATGTATATCCATTTCTCAACTGAACTGGAATGGTATCGTCATCAACATCGAAAACACTGAAAAGAAATGATTTCGAAGATCAAATCGCCGGTAATTTAATCTCAAAGGGAGATATATATTATATAAGTAATACGTCAGAAACTGAGTATCAATTTCACCTGTCATTTAGACCCCCTGTCTTTCTAGCAATGGGGATTGCACCATATCTCATGGCTATCATCTGAGAATGTATAAAATATTAACTGTGTTCTAAATTTCGGATAAGAGAATTAACTAATAACATGCTATTGTCCAATCAAATCTACAAACACTGCACCTGTGTTAAGCCACAAGGCTCAAATATAGATGGGATGATGAACATGTCTGATGATGCATATATTGAATGGGAAAGAGCCTCGTCATACTTGAGAATCAGACGAACATGCTCGTGATTTTCAAACTTCTTTGCAATCTCCTCGAATTCCCTCTACAAAAGAAAGCTTAGATAGGTATACTAAAGGCATACATAATTTTATTGAAGTTAAAAAAAAATGAGTAAAATGCCATTTTCGTCCCTGAGGTTCGACCAGTTTTGCGACTATCGTTCAAAGGTTTGTTTTTCCACGTCTGGATCCAAAAGATTTGAAATCTTGCCATTTTCATCCGGCTCGTTAACTCCATCCATTTTCTCCGTTAAGGCAGGGGTATTTTCATCTTTTTTGTCAACTTAAAGGGCAATTCAGTCTTTTTCACTTTATGTACATGCATTTAAAATACCCCTGACCTAATCCGTGAGACTGAATTGCCTTTAAGTCAACAAAAAAGACAGAAATACCCCAGACTTAACGGAGAAAAAATGGATGGAGTTAACGAGACAGATGAAAATGGCAAGATTTCAAACCTTTTGGATCCAGATGCGAAAAAACAAACTTTCGGACAAAAGTCGCAAAACTAACCAAACCTCAGGGACGAAAATGGCATTTCCTCTTTAAAAAAACTAAGAGCTTTTTTCCTTGCATGCATTAGCAATTTGTGAATAACTAGATCAAAAAATGAGATGCTAACAAACAAGGTCCTCATACAAAAAAGTCAGAAGTTTACTCGAATATTTGGCACAGGACTTGAACCAAGCAATACAAACTGTCCACCCAATTCCAATGCCCGATATATTGCATGTCTGATGAGATGCACACCCTTCTGTGGAACCAATCTTGTTATACAGCCAACCTGTGAAACGAAAACGATACATCAATATGCTACACGACGATGGAATTCTACTATGTAAATATCTTTTTTTACAAATGTGACATCATGATGTCAATACCAACAGAGTTGATCAAATCGCACAAATAAATAGTCTTTCAAGGACACAAGAAAGTTACCAATGGCCTCCTACTATCAGAAACGGAAAGCCCAAGATGTCTTTGTAAAGCTTTTTTATTCTCAGCTTTCCCCTCAAGATCATTGGCATTGTACTGGAATCTGAGATAACCGTCAGTAGCAGGATTCCAACAATCCGTATCAATTCCATTCAGAATCCCAACAAACTTTTGAGCATGAGCATTAATGGTTGCTTGAAGCCCTTGTCCTCCCTGCATGATATATTAAAATTTCCATAAATGTACCAGTCACAAGCATGAGTCGCATGACATACATTTTTTTACACTGAATGCAGTAAATTCGATGAAATATCATTACCTGTGAAGTCCGCACCTCTTGTGCATACGTTGGTGATACCGTTGTAACAATATTAGAGAACACAATTGCACCCTAAAACATCATAAGAACATGTTAATAAGTACACACAAACAAATATCAATAGACAGAATATACCTTAACAGGATTGATTCTGTCAGGAGATGAGTGGTCCTGCATCCTATCTGGTCTGTTAAGGTGGTGAATGTCGAGACCACAATATGCTATCTCTGATGCAGGTGCGGTTCCCTGATACTCAAAATTATGACATGTGAAGCATATCCTAGCTGAATTTAGTCCTTTGGGTGCATACAGGTCCCAGTAAAGGGGTGCCTGAAAATCAAGATAATATCATAGTTACAAATTTAATAATTTATAGATGAAATAAATAAAAAAAACCATAAACCAAGGGCTTATCGTTCGTACAACAAAAGCCGTTTGCCAATCATGACAGTGAATAATATCTGGCTTTTTGCCGGCCTGATGAAGCAGCTCAAGTGCTGCCCTGCTAAAGTATGAGAAGCGCTTTAAATCATCAGGTTCCCCGTAGGTTTTTCCTCTCCAGAAAAATTTAGCAGGATGAAGAGGCTCGATAAAGTAAACGGGAAGCCCTAAACGTAATGAATTAAAATGAAGTTAAATTTTATATCATCATACAAGCAAAAAAAATATAGTTTGAAATCTGATGCATATAGTCATATACAAGATGAGAACATTTCAACCTTCAACTGTGCCAATCCAGATTTTATTTTTGAACAACTGGCCATCGAAATATGACTCTACCACTATATCTAAAACCTGTACAGAAAGAGATAGATATATGAGCATTCTTGAAACTCTTTGGATTCTTCTGGCTTGATGCTCAAGTTACAAAGGGGGGAAAACATACCCTCAAATCCTGAATACTTTCATACTGCATGCAATCATATTTCGGAAGAACTATTTCCACAAGGTGTCCTTTCTTCTGTAGTGCTTTACTGAGAGCAGACAACACATCCCCTAGACCACCAACCTAAAGTTTACAAAGAGAACTGGATAAATGCAAGAGTCTATCAAGGTTTTTACAAGGAAAATACAAGTTCATTTCATTATTTCATAGATGCATATTAATTTTCCTGGGGTTTGTGTATATCCTTTGGGAGCAATCGTAAGAGATGAAAGGTAGAGATCAACATATACAATGACCAATTTTTGGCATTAAGATTCTTCACACATGTGCACATAAGTAACGTTCTAAAATACGACAAGGATTTTGTGTTCAGTCAAAGGTTAAAGTAGGTCTGCGTGAACATGACAGTTCATACTAAAAAGAGAAATCTTGCCAAAAATCTACATCAAAGCAATGAAACTTTTCCCATATACTAGTGAAATTACGCATGATGAGCAAAATGCAGTCAAAAAGATGGTTTACCTTAGCAACCGGAGCCATCTCAGCTGCTATATGAATGACATGCAATCCTGGACTGCAATGAAGTGACATCATTGGTTTGTACAGTAGCATGTTAGAAATGTGAAATACTGTAAAATAATACATACACAGATGATGAAGATGTCAGTCTGCGAAAAGCAGCAATAATATCACGTTCATTCTTATCCTTGCATTCCATGTAAACATCATGGATACGTGCATCCTTCTTCCATGTCATCTCCCTTAGCAGCTTAGCCTCATCCCGATGAATCTTCTTTTCAAGAAACCAAGCCTCAATCATGAGCAATAAACGACTCCAGAATTCCCATGGCATATCCACATGTTTACCCAATGCTTTTTTCTTACTTTCTTCTTTCAAATTATCAAGTGTATCTTGAAATTCCTTCACCGAATCTTGATATAACTGAACATAAGAGTGTATCTCTGCATCAGATTTTTCAAGTCGTTCTTCAAGTAGTTTTATTTTCTGTTGCATTAAGTTATTATACTGTTGCAACTTTTCAGATGATAACTTGTAAATGCTTGCATCTTCAAGAGATTCCTCCAGCCTTTCAACCTTCTTCCTCAACTCCTGGTTTTGTTGTAACACCAAAATCGCTTGATCAGCTTGACTAGTTGACTTATCTAGTAATACCTGCAAATTTTCTACTTTATCCCATAGGGTTTCACACTCTGATCTCAAAGTCGAAAGTTGTGCACCATCATCCTGTGAAAGAGTAAGCTTGTATTCCAGTTCCTTTAGTGAAGACTCTAGAACTTTGCGTTCTTTCTCCAGCATTTCAACACGTTCATCTGTTCTTTTAACTTCATTAAGCTCCTCCTTAATTGTCATTAAATCATTTTTTAATGACATGTTTTCATTTCTTAATGCATTCATCTCCTCACTAAGAGCACGCGTTTGTCTATCAGGAGACCGGAGGACAATATTTTGCATTTCATCTGGAGTTCTATTTTTGTTGGACATTTCTGTTCGAAGTTTCTCTAAATGGTGTTGTAATAGCTCCACGTGTACCTTATCTTGTGCAGCAACTCTTATCCGTGCATCGGTTTCAGCCAGCCTCATTTCCAGAATGTTTATTTCTCTTTGCAAGGCTTCTTTCTCACCAAGAATCTTTTCTAAATCTTCAAGTGCATGGATGCGAGCTTGGTTTAAAATATGAATATCTGGTAAACAATTATAGACAAAACGAAAAAAGTTACACATGTTGCTAGAAATTATAAAAAAATAGTAAAATACCCGTATTAACACTTGATAAAATTTAAACACAAGAGGGAAAAAGCTCTACTTTTCTCAGCATTACGTATCATCCCTATTACATCCTGAAGAGGAACAGTTGAGAGTCCGTCCCCTTTATCTGCATCAATAGACTGATGATAAAATTAGCTTATTAATAATAGCAGTATCCTATGATATACACATATATTTCAATTCATATCTAGCTCAATAAGATGACACAAGGAACACTAAGTACCAACTGCGAAAAAAACGAATATAAAAATAGCTTCCATGTATGTATAAAAAAAATACAAATAAGATAAAAAGGCACAAAAAGGGAAGGTCAATATCAATTATGGAGCAGATCGATTACTTATCATGGATGCTAAAAGAAAGATGCATCAGGGAAAAAAACGTTGCAGACCTCTTTACCAGAGAATAGAAAAACAGGATGGTGTATATGATGCATTGTGTTTAATTTTATAAAAGATGAACATAACTGGAAGTCTGGAAACAGATGTAACAAGGATACCTAGAATAAAACCATCAAATATGAATATTCTTGAGGCATACCGGAGTTAATGTGCTGCTTGAATTCCCATCATCAAAACGCTGAATTGCTACAATGTCATTAGACATAGAGTTTTCAGAAACATCAGAGATGTCATCTGTACTTTCTGAATCACTAGGTCCACTGTCATCTGGCATGAGGTTATCATTTTGGGGAAGTTGTGTTGGGACATTTTTCTTTGATTGTGACCTCCTGGGTTGTGGTACGCTGCACCAATATGATCATATCGTGAAAAATCAAGTCAAGATGTAACAAATTGAAGTAGAAGAATATTTGAAAGTCAAATTGATCTGCGTATGTACCCAATTGACATACTTCTTACCATGTCATAGAATGATTAAAGCAATAATGCCAACTATATTAGGGCTAAAATTGATTACTCTCATGTCCGATAAATAACTCACCTAAACCAACCAAATCCCTGAATTTGAGTCAAAAGCTCATCAGTGGAATAGATCACACAAACAAATCTGGCCAATACCTTGGTAAGTTGGTTTTTGTGTGAGAGAGATAAGATTACTGCAGTTCACGTCCATTTCAAGGCTCCTTAATGGAGGTACGGTTCATTCTGACTCATTATACAATTAATCCTTAAGTTTGTACCAACTTATTCGAACAATAATCCACATTAGCTTTCACATCACCTTCATCAAAAGCAAACAATCCTTGACATTAACTGTTTTTTAAAGGTAATGGGCATTTGGCCTATCAGTTTCCAATGTCTATCTAAGGTGACTGTGAATTTTCCATTCAAAAAACTGCATTTCATGATGATTTCTTAGCAACACAGCATAATCTATTTCCACAAGGATCCAGCTAGAAACTGTACCCTTAAAATCATTTCCTCACTTGCAGCAATGCACATTTGGAGAAAGAAACTAATGTGCATCAATATGCCCTTTCTGAAACAAACTGAAAGACCACTTGGGAGAGTGGAAATAATAAGCGGAGCCAGTCAAGACTTAATGGCCATTACCTTACAGAATTTAACGAAGGACGCCACCAAAACACATATCATGATCAGCAATAACTTCCAAATAGAATACTTTTGTCCAGCAGTATGTACTATAAATATCTTGCGTTATCATAACAAATACAGGGAAGTGTTCTCCTAGATTATTTCAGTAACCGTTATTCATATTACATAAACTCATCCTTTCCATAGACATTTTCATTGGCCTTAACATTGTACACATTTTCATAGAGGGACAAACATGATACATAGCTAAAGGTCTTATATGGACTAGTTGAATAAGGCCTAGAAAGGGACCCAACTTAAAACAGACATAGGTTTTGATCCAACTGGGAGGTGCATAGCCCATAAGATATAGACTAAATCATCTAAATGGGGCCGACAGTTCAACTAGCACCCAAATGTGGTTTGCCCAGCCCAACTCTCAGACCCTAATTTCTTCATCACATCCCGATTTTGACCTAAAAGAATTTCCTCACCTTTTTTGTGAACGGCAAACAAGCTAACACACTCCTAATCTGCTTCTATTAACCACTAATATCTGCACCTTGCAGGATGTGAACCTTACCACCACACCACATCCCTCAGGGACAATTTCCTCACATTTCATGCTTTTATTTTATGTGATTTTATTTTCGATCGTAAAACGCGTGAATGATAGATGTCACTAATTCACATGTTTATTTAGGTGTCTGATCTAAACTCTTATAATCAATCCAATCTACAAATACGCCCTATTCAGTATAATGTCAGGATTAAGTGCCCTAATATATTAGTATTACTTTCTCCGCATCAAATTACTGATAAATTCCTCAAACAATGTGTGTTCTTATTCATTTACCAACACACTGAGACACTACACGAATCAAAAAGGCAATACAATCAATCAGGATGCTAGGTCCAAACAATCGAAATTGATCATAACAAATTCACAAACGAAATACATATAAATTCATATTCCAAAATTAAACGAAGAACAATACCTAGAGTTACGTTGACGTATCTTACAGGAAACCGTAAGCAACCGAGGCGACGGAGAAGAATAAAACCGCAAACTGAAATGATTACAGTCACTCACACTGCAAGTGCTCCATCTATGGCTCAAAAAACAACTCGATAATTTCACCGCCATTGAAACAAAAAAAAAAAGCTCTCTGAGAGAGATGAACAGAAAAACTGAAAAGAAAAAAAAATTATCTATTTCAGGTGGTTTAAACAGTCTCAGAAAGTAATGTTCCGGTGCGTGAGGGTGTAGGGTGTGGTGACACGTGGACGGTGGAGATATTTGTGTGGTGTTTTAGACACGTCATCGGACGGTTGGGAAATGGATACTTGGAGACTGGATATCAGTGCGATGTAGTTTAATTAGGGCTGGCAATTGGGTACCTGTTAAGATACGATTAGACCTGTTTGACTGAAAAATACACCCTTTGACTTTTTTAATTTTTAAAATAATTAAAATTATAATGTTAGGATCTATTATTTATTCATCTTTGTACATAAAATATAAAACTGTTTTATAAACATGAGGTAGAAAGTAGTTAAACGAGTCGTAATCATGTTTGAAACTTATGTTGTGCGCGCCGTCAGAAACCTGATAAACCTGTTAAGACACGATTTGAAATCCTTAAGTTTAATATGGGTTGGTTACTTTCGAGAGAAAGAACGTGTTTTCGGAGATTAGAAGATGGAGAAATAATCTGCTGCTTGCTAGTGCAGGATGGGGATGCAGGTGGCAGGATCTGAGCGAGTATATAAGGATTAAATGAGAATGTAGGTTTGATCAGACGGTGGAGAGACGAAGGTGTACGGGATATAAAAGTGTTGATATCTTTTGAAATGGATTATGTATTATGCTTCTCTAATCTCGAGAAAGCTTGAGGTTACGTGATCGGTTACTTCAATTATTGTTTTTCTTTCTTTTTTAAGGCAAAATTTTATTTAATTACTAAAAATATGCAACTAGCAACTAGCAAGGTGCAAGTAGTAAAGATTAAGAAACGAAAATTCAAACTATGCCAAGGATCTCATTCCAACTAGGGATGGTTTGCCCTTTTTATGTTCGAATAAACGTGTTCGACTTAGTTTCTTTTGATATCATTGTTGTGGATTTTGTTATGTTGTTAAACATTTTTTCATTTTATTGTGCTTAGTATTAGTTGTAGCGGTGTCAGCTGTGGATTTTGTTATGTTGTTAAACACTTTTTCTTTCCATTTTGGTTAACATTACTTGTAGCGGTGTTAAATTTTTAGTTTATAAGACATGTTATATGAATAGATGATGTGTGAGATGATAATTTTTTTGATATCATTGTTGTGGGTTTTATTAAATTGCTAAACACTTTTTCATTCCATTATGGTTAACATTACTTGTAGCGGTGTCAAATTCTTAGTTTATAAGACATGTTATATGAATAATTATGGTGTGTAAGATGGTAATTTCTTTTGATATCGTTGTTGTGGATTTTGTTATATTGAACACTTTTTCATTTCATTGTAGTTAACATTATTTATAGTAGTGTTAAATTCTTAGTTTATAAGACATGTTATATGAATAATTATGGTGTATAAGATGGTGAAGTGTCAAATTCTTAGTTTATAAGACATGTTATATGAATAATTATGGTGTATAAGATGGTGATGAATAAGATGCATTACTTGATTAAAAACGGTACATGCATCACTTGGTGTAAGATGGTGATGAATGAGATGCATTACTTGATTAAAAATGGTACATGCATCACTTGGTGTAAGATGGTGATGAATGGAACATTAACCGATATAAATTGTCCGGTTAGGATCAAATACATAGCCTCTTAAAAATAGGAAGTCATAAGAAGCAATCAAACGAACTTCGATTGAACTCATCCAAACAGTATTGGAATTTTCTCATCGAACTCTATGATATGAGATTTTAGATCATTGTGTCTTTTGATTTTAGCATTGTATCTTTTATATATTTGCATCATTGTATCTTTTTCCGACTCATTGTTAGATCATTATGTCTTTTTATTTAGCATTGTATCTTTTCTAGATTTGCATCATTGTGTCTTTTTTGCGGCTCATTGTGTCTTTTTTACGCGATATTGTGTTATATTTCTCAGCATTGTGTTATATTTGCTCGACATTGTGTTATATTTTGCGAATTATTGTGTCTTCGTACCCTTCTCATTTTTAGGAGACGTTGTAGGATAACTTAAAAAAAATTGTCTATGTAAAGCATGGTGAAATCAATGCGATTGTAACTATTATCATATGTAATGAGCTATTTGTGTGAAAGTATATGATTATGTGGTGAATTAGTTTGATAGTACGATGTGATGTGTTTGATATTATGAGGTATTTGTGTGATGTGTTTGATATATCATTATAAGCTACATAAATATGGTTTTGTGTAATATGTTAATGAGGTTATCTTTTAGTGTTGTTATAAACTAATCCTCGAATTTACTTTTGGTTTGAAAAGAAATGTATGGTGTAAATTACGTTTTGTAAAGATTGGTAAACATTTCAAATTACACACAACATTCGTACGTTTAGAAATGACAAATTTGGGACCATTTTTTCGATAATTGATTATAAAGAGGACTAGGGGACCCGGGGTGGAAGCTTGTCACCCCGTGATGATTGTGTATAGCGCGTTATACAATTTTTCACACCACCGCCATTCAATGTAATAACGCGTCAATTTTAGAACGCGTGATATTTTTGACGCGTGATGGGGTATTGGGTGGTGAGGGAAATTGTTGGGTGAGGCGGTGAGTGATGGGCATTTCCACTAAAATCCATCCCTAGTGATAGAATAATGCTTGATGACATGGCGAAACTTGATTGGAAGTTGTGAGTGAGTGATGAGTAATGACTACCCCTATCCCCTTACAGACGTGGATATTACACTCCCCACAAATCACTAACTCATCGTTTGCCTTAAAGTCTTGAACCATAAATCGTTAGTCGTTGACCCTCAGAATAAATTACTATCGCTTATTTAGGGGGTGTTTGGGATTGCTTTTTTAACCTGACTATCTGATTATTGTGTTTTGAAATCGCAAAAAATCTATTTTGAGTTTTGGTAAAAAAAATTAATAAAAAGTGACTTTTTACGTTTTGTAGAGTTCAAAACGTGATAATCCATAAGTTGGTTTCCCCTTACTGCAGGAAAACGTGATTCCACATAATATAGCGCCATAACTGCCGCCAAAATTCCCATGGAAGTTGACCTCTTCATCACGATCCTTTGATCGATCACAGCTGCAGCAGTTCGCTTCATTAAGAGGTATGCTTCTTCATCATGATCCCCAATCATCCTCTTTACTTTCGATCACCACAACTATTTCTTAACTATTTCTTCTCTTCACATTAATCGTATAAATGCACTCTTTTTTTCTAACTATTTCTTCTCTTCTTAGTGCGTGATATTCAGCCATTCGTTTCCCACACAACAGATTGAAAGCGTGTGTTAGGGTTTCTCGTCTCTTAATTTTCTCCTGTTGTTACCTCTAGCATCTGCCGTTTCCCCTACGTAAGGTATTCGTCCTGTTAATTATTTTTGTTTTCGGTTTGGTGCAATTGGTTTTATTCAATGAAATTGCCGTTGATTGTTCGTCCTTTGGATCAGGATAGGTTTAAGAGGCTGAGTTAACTTAGGGTTTGTTATCGATTAATAAAACAGATAGGTTACAAACCAATAAGATTATTGAAGTAAACGTATAGCACCAGATACATGGTTATTATAATGGTGGTATGATCTAGTTTATGTTTTATGCTGGTATGATTTGTTGTTTTTTTTATTTAGAGGATGGCCAATGGTGTCTTCTAGATTTGGGTTGCTAATAAGTTATAATGGTCTTCTCATTCTTCTGTAAAGAAGCGTACTAGTTCTTGCTCTTCTAATGCATGTGAATGAGTGATATGGTGCAAAATTAGGGGTGTCAATCTTGTCGGATTGGTGGGTTAGCGAGTTAATGGGTTTCAGTTTGGTGGATTGACTAGTTGAGTATTTCAACCCTAACCCAACCCATATATTTATTCGTGTCATGTTGGATCCATTTAAAATCGTGTTGTGTTCGAGTCATCTTTCGTGTCAACCCGTTAAAGTTCGTAATAATGATCTTGCCAGAGCTTTGATATAGCATCTGTAACAACCCGCTTTTTGGAAAGTCAAAGTACAAGTCAAAGAAAGGAAGAAAAGATTGCTAATTGCGATCTGTCACTCCTTGCTTAACTACTGAATTTTGCTTATTGACTTATAATCGAATTCTTTTATTTAATTGCTTTAGTTGTATTATGTGAAGTATCTATTAATAATCGGGGTTTAATCGCTAATCGGCTTATCGCTAATCGCATCGCTATTGCATTCGCAACTCGAATTATGTGTTCTGGATATTGTTTTACGTGTGTGTGCTATTATGTGTTACTTGTGCATGTTATGTTTATGTTGAGGTGTTTAATCGCAATCGCAATTCTATCGCATCGCAATCTAATCGCAAACGCTAAACGCAAGTTATTTATAGTGATTGTATGTTAGATATAGCAGTTAGGTTAATTGTGTAACTAATGGGTAATACTATCGTATCGCTCACTCGAATCGCATCGCAACGCTCAACACGCAAAACGAAACGCCGAAACTCAACTCGTCGGACCACTTCGATCGAATGGTCGATCGATCGGATGGCCGTCCGATCGGATTGCCGTCCGATCGGTGCACCATCCGACCCTTGCCCCCACTTTCCCTTTTTGGCAACCTATAAATACCGACAGCTCCCTCTCAGTCGACCAGCACGCTCAAGCCTTCTTTCTCTCAATTTCTCGCGATTCTTGTAAGTTTTCAACTCAAATCTTGTACTTCTATGATCTACACGCACTTCTTCATCATTTTTCTCCTTTGGATCTTAACTTTCAACCGTGAAATCAGTGGATTTGAGGTGTCCTTGGGTGATGTCATCATGGAGTTCTTATGAACTTCAAGTTTTGGCCTCATTCCACCAAGAACAACTCAGATCTGAAGGATTTCCACAAGATTAAATGTTGTTTTCGCATAGATCTAAACATTTTCAAAGTTAAAAGGATTGAAAGATGTTTTCCAACTTTCTTTCAACTCTTTTACACTCAATGCACTCAAAACCGATAGAATCGGAACTCATTCATGCCTTCTACTCTTCTCTAGTGATGTTCCGGTTTGAGATCTGAATCCTATCAACGAGACAACTGATTTCTGGTTGAACATGAAACCACCCGTCACGAACAGTTAACTGATCGGATTCGGGTGATTTCCGTTCGATCAGATAGCCTGGATCTGATGGAGTTTCCGTTGTTTGACACGTTGTCATACCGTCTCGAGCAAACCGCAAAACTTTTCAAAACTTAACAAATTCTCAAGTTCAAGACGATCAGATTGTGGGACGGATTGCCGTCCGATCGGATTGCCATCCGATCAAACCGCAATCCGATTGGATTGCACTTGAACTCCAACACTTAATCAATTCCACGATTTTCAAGGACCATCAGTTCTAACGGATTGCCATCCGATCGGATTGCTATCTGATCGAGTGACCATCCTGTTGTGAACTTGTTCTCACTAAGTGTCTTGCCAATCGAATCGCTATCCGATCGAACGACCGTTCGATCGACGACCTTAAAGGTAGAGATACTTCTCTGTTTTCAAAATGCTACAACGAAAACTTCAAAGCCATCATACACAAACACATCCTTCCCAAACGAATGTCAATCCGACCGAATGGCCATCCGATTGGATGACCATCCGAACGAATTGACATCCGATCGAATGACCATCCGATCGGATTGCCATCCGATCGGATTACCGTTCGACACTTTGTCACTTTTCACCGATTTACGCACCGCTCCTCGCTTATGCTATCGTTAACTGTTCAGGCTAATCACTCTAGCGCTCCCTTCAATCCATTACTTCATCACTGTGAGTATACTCGATCCCTTTTTGCTTTATGCAATTTTGGGTGTTACATACGTTACTTATTCTAAATCACATCGAACACACAACGCAATCACTATTTATATGCTGACGTTGTTGCATGTTACTTGTTCCTCGATGAATGCTTGTATGTTATGTTAACACAGTGATTGTTGCCTGACGCCTTAGCAACGGTAGTACTATTTGTTTGGACTCAGCAGCTGTCATGGGCAGGGGTTGTTAAGGTTACCTCTTCACGTGTCACAGTGGTGATATGTGTTGCGCATTCTACAACTCGCAGTCTTGTCTGTTCATATTTCATTGTCGATAACCTACTAGCTTCACATTATACATGTTACATGCTGGTTATGCGTAAACGCTTTCGAACTCTACTATTACTATTAAACTTGTATGCTCACCTTTACACTATGTGTATTGACCCCTATTTTAACGTATGTGACATATGCTTAGGATGCTTTGCTTGTTACTTGCTGGAAATCAAGTTAGGATGGAGTCTAGAAACAAAGACAATTTATTTATTTAAATCTGAGTTGTCGGAACAATATTTTGTTTTGAGATATCTATGTTTGTAATAATTGGTTACTTGATGGGTTATGGTATGGGACATAATATTAATTATCCGGTAATTTAGTTGTTATGGAATTTCTCTTGACAATCTGTTTCGCTCAGTGCCATGCCTAGATGTTTCCGTTATCGGTTGGGGTGTGACAGATTGGTATCAGAGCCATAACTATAGGGAATTAGGTCAGACTCGACCTAGTCCGGGTCAGTGTCTTAGAAACAACCTAGTCTATAGTCTAAGTACCAACAGACCGACTTGTGCAAACCCAGTATGGGTCTTGCACGAGCCTACTTACTAATTCTCGCTCGAACTCGCTGTACACTACACTCTTGCACGAACATCGCATACTACAGTTCCGCGCAAGACCAGCCTTTCCTAAGGCTGGATACACACACAAACGGATGATTTGGTTAAGAATGGGTGTGAAAACCGTAACTCTCGACCAGATCACTCGTTCGATTCGCTATTTTTACTATAAACAAGAGGTTTTACGTTGAATTAGGAGTGAAATCGATACTTTGAAACAAATCTCCTTATCTATCTCATGATTTTATCGTACAAACGGGGATATAGTCATTAAGTCAGGGGTGAAACCCGAACCTTGATGACTCACTCCGCTCAATACTTTTGGTTTTGCAAAACTCTCACCAAAGTCTCGACGGACTCCAACGACTTGGGTCATGCTGTAACTGGAGGGATGCGTAACTGAGGCGAGAGCACAGTCCAGAAGGCCAAAGTGTGCGCTTAAGGTCCTTGTGAATAGTCGAATCACTTTGGGTAGTCGACGTCTATCTAGCCAAGACGATCTCCCTCTTCGATTTATGTGATTATTATGTGTTACGATTCTGGAATCCGCAGCCGCCAACTCTGTGATTTATCGATTTTATGTGTTTTTATGTGTTTATGTGTTTCGATTTTGGTGAATTACTCGCTTTTCGTTGTTCGCTTGATCAACACGCACAACTCGCACTGCTCATCTATCTCAAAATGTTAACAAATCGTGTGCTAAACTACTCGCTGTGTACTCGCATCGCAACCGCTATACTTAATCTCTATACGCTACTGTGAAAGATAGGTGAATACGTGCAAAATATGTGTCTAGGGTAGCTATGTGTTTATGTGCTACTGTGCTTACGTGAAATACGTGCTTATGTGCTTATGTGATTCTGTGTTATGTGCCTACATGATTTTGTGAATTGATGTGTTCCTGAGCTTTATGGTGAATCGATAGTCTATACTAGGGTTAATCGAAATTGTGTTTGAGTCCTATGGCGATGTCTGTTGCAGACAATGTCGTCGTTTGGATCATTCCACTCTCGCGCTGCTCACCGAAACCATGATGACAAACGAATCGCCGTTCTCGTCTCTAAGCAAATGGCGAAAGTCATCCCACAAATCGTCAGTGAGCTGAACGAGAATGCTAGCAAGTCCTCGGAGGAGTCCAAGACCGATACTCCTAAGGCCGCTTTTAGCTTAAAGCAGTTCAAAGCCTACTAACCAAAGGAATTTACCGGCGAAGATGGTCCTACGGCCATGTTTCAATGGTTTGATTCAATCGAAGTGACCCTACGCCAGAGTGGCTATCCAGAAAACCTACGCACTGTCAATGCTACCGGCGTCTTCCAATCCCGCGCTCTTGATTGGTGGACGGCCGAGAGGAACAAATGAGGAAACGATGCAGCTTTCGGATTGTCATGGGACGAGTTGAAGAACATCATGATGCAAGAGTTCTGTCCTCCCCATGAACTCCAAAAGCTAGAGGATGAATTCTGGCACATTAAGCAGGATGGCAGAGATAACGCTGGTTTAATTGCCCGCTTCAAGCAGTTGAGTATTATCTGTCCAGGTCAAGTTACTACCCCTGATATCACAATCAAGAAGTATATCTGTGCTCTTCCGGACTGCGTTGCAGACTTTGTTCAGGCTGCAAAGACGACAACAATTGAGGAAACCTACCTGCTCGCAGCTGTGATCAACGATAAGTGAGTCAGGGCTGGTTATTTCGACAAAACCTCCAAGAATCTGCATCAAGTCACCGCTACTCCCACCGCTGAAGCTACCGCCGCACCGAAATCTTCAAAGCTCTCACGCCGCAATAGGAAGAACAACAGCAGTTTCAACAACAAGAACTGTGCAGTTACTGCCGCACCGCTCCAAACAATACCTGCCCAACCGCAGCCTCAACACCGCCAAGTAGCGGTACCTGTGGTCAATGCACCGCCTGCCAAGCGTGCATACACTGGACCACACCCGCTTTGCCCTACTTGTACTTATCATCACCCGGTGGGTATCACATGCCGGTTCTGTGTTCATTGCAACATGTACGGCCACTTCACCGCAAACTGCCGTACAGGTCCATGTCAAGCTCCAGCTCCAGCTCAAGGTCAAGCTCCTGTTCAACAAGCTCTACTTCCTGCTCCTCAAGGCCAACAAGCAGCTCTTGCACCCGCGATCCATGCTAGAGCTTGCTTTGCATGTGGTGATCCCAACCACTTCGCAAACATGTGCCCCAATCGAGTGGTGAAACAAGAGCCACAACAGCAGCAGCCTCAGCAACAGTAGCAGCCAGCAGCCCGCGGACGTGCTTTCAACATCAACGCCCGCCAGGCTCAAGCAGACAACAATGTGGTTAATGGTACGTTCCTTGTGAATGGTATATATGCTTCGTGTTTGTTTGATACTGGAGCAGATAATTATTTTGTATCGTTTGAATTCGAAAAGCTCCTTAATCGTAAGCGCGCCCATCTCCCCTCGACATTCGATGTTGAAGTTGCCACCGGAAGAACCATCGCTGTCAATTCTATACTACGTGATTATACGCTTGAACTCAACAATCACGTCTTCCCTATCGACCTTATCCCGATGCAGCTCGGTAGTTTTGACATCATAGTAGGCATGGATTTTCTTCGTGAAAATCATGCTGAAGTTGTTTGCTTCGATAAGATGATTCGTTTCTCGCTCGCAAATGGTGATCAACTTTGTGTGTATGGTGAAACTCCTTCGAAAGGTCTTAAAGTCATGTCATGTATCCAAGCTAGCAAGTATCTCCGTAAGAATACAGAGCTTTATTGGCTAACATCGTAGTAGCGGAGAAGGAAAAGGAAGGAAACACAGGAGTAAAAACGTTCCGTTGTTTGTGAATTCCCTAACATTTTCCCCGATGATTTACCTAGTTTACCTCCCACTCGTGATATCGATTTCCGAATCGACCTCGTTCCTGGAGCAAATCCTGTTGCTAAAGCGCCTTATCGTCTTGCTTCTTCTGAAATGCGCGAACTCTCGAGTCAGCTCCAGGAACTGCTTGATAAAGGTTTTATTTGCCCTAGAACCTCTCCTTGGGGCGCGCCTGTCCTCCTCGTCAAAAAGAAGGATGGATCGTTCCGGATGTGCATCGACTACAGGGAATTGAATAAGCTGACTATCAAGAATCGCTATCCCTTGCCTCGAATCGATGATTTGTTTGATCAGTTACAAGGTGCTAGGTGTTTCTCGAAGATCGATCTACGCTCAGGCTATCACCAGTTACGCATTCAAGAGGAGGATATACCTAAAACCGCTTTTCGAACCCGCTATGGTCATTACGAGTTTGTTGTCATGCCTTTTGGTTTGACCAACGCTCCCGCTGTCTTTATGGATCTTATGAATCGCGAGTGCAAACCCTTCCTTGACCGCTTCATCATCGTGTTCATCGATGATATCCTGATCTATTCCAAGTCAAAAGCCGAACACTCGCAGCATCTATGTTTGGTTCTTGAACTACTCCAGGGAAACCGTCTCTATGCCAAGTTCTCCAACTGTGAATTCTGACTTGAGGAGATTCAATTTCTGGGTCACATCATCAATAGTCAAGGTATTCACGTCGATCCCGCGAAGATCGAAGCTGTTAAGAGTTGGGTTACACCCAAGAACCCGTCTGAAGTCCGTTCTTTTCTCGGACTAGCGGGCTATTATCGCCGATATATCGAAGGTTTCTCTAAAATCGCTGTGCCGCTTACCTCGCTGACGCATAAGGACAAACCTTTTGTTTGGGGAACCAAACAGGAGGAAACCTTTCAAACTCTCAAAGCGATGCTTTGCAATGCTCCCGTGCTCTCACTTCCCGACAGAAACGACGATTTCATGGTCTACTGCGATGCCTCAAACCTTAGTCTTGGTAGTGTTCGTAATATCCAAGCCCAGCACAATCTCGAAGCTCTTATCCGTGACGCTTAACATGCTTGTTTTACCGAACGTACTTTGAAGAAGGAAAGAATTCTTAACGATGGCGCCCAACTCGAGAACAAATCGAATGGTATCTTTCATTATTTAGACCGAATTTGGATTCCCAAACGTAGCAATTTGCGACAACTTCTGATGGACGAAGCCCACAAATCCCGATATTCTATTCATCCCGGTGCTGACAAGATGTACCAGGACATGCGTTATAAGTACTGGTGGTCGGGCATGAAGAAGGATATCGCTATCTATGTTTCGAAGTGCCTGACTTGTTCCAAAGTCAAGGCTGAACAGTAAAGACCCTCTAGCTTACTCGTTCAACCCGAGATCCCTGTGTGGAAATGGGAGGGTATAGCTATGGATTTTATAACGAAACTCCCGTGCACGACGTCAGGTCACGACAGCATCTGGGTTGTCGTTGACCGTTTGACTAAATCAGCTCATTTTCTACCGATACAAGAAGGCTTTAAGGTAGAAAAATTAGCCCGAATCTACACCGATGAGATCATTTGTCGACATGGGACGCCTCGTGACTGTTGGACTCTGTATGCCCAAGACACATATTAAATTGATATGGCTAGTACGTTATGATCCAAGTCGAGTCATACCCAAATACAAGCTAGACAAACACTGATAATATTTATTTGTGATATGATCAAACAAATAAATATTAACACTTAGAATATTTAGAAATTGGTTTTCTAAATAATTGCACTTGATAAACAAATAAATTATATGGATAATTTATTTTGAGAGAATATTTTATTTTGTTATTTAATGGGTTAAATAACATTTAAAAGGTTGCATGAAATTTATAGAATGTTATGTTAAGTTTTATAAAAGTTATAAAACTAAATACAAGACATAAAAGCAAGCTAGAAAAAATTTGATTGGGTGATGTTGGAGGCAATATGGGCCGCCCCCTATGGGGTCTTCCCAAGGCTTTATGACCAATCATCTTTCATGCAATTCTTACAAATATGATAAGATATGATTTGGTGCTTTTTTTAAAAAGAACTCTCTCATACTTTTCATATTATGACAAGATCATTTTTCAAAGTAGAACACTAGAAAACTCTCTAAAAAATTAGGTCAAGCCAAGATGGTTTCCATGGGTTTTCATTTTGAAAATCAACTGCAAGAACACTAGAAAAAACCCTTCTAAATTTCAGCCATGTATGGTTGTCTAGAGGGAATTTTTCAAGTGAGTTATAAGTGTAAAATCCTAGCTAAAATCAAAGTGTTTGTTGGAAGGCTTGGGGTATACAAGCTTGAGGTCTTCTACACTTGAAGGCAACCGTTCAAGAAGCATCATCCTTTTCATTTCCTATTACTTCAAGAAGGTAGTCTTCTAAACATCCTATGGTTGTGTTTGATAGTATGCATGTTCATATATGGATCCGGGTTTTGGGATTTTGCATATAAATGAAATTTATATCTTGTAAGTAACATGTTTTAAATAATATTTCCGCTGCGTTTTTATTTTATACGGATAAAATCACTTTGATAAACATGTGAAAATCCCAACAATGGCATCTAGAGTCGCTTATATGAGTGCATGCTTCATAGGATATGAAATTTTCGGGTTTCGGGTTTGGTTAAACCCTATGGCCGAAATTTTTCATCATGGTTCTTCTTTTGTTTTTCAAGATTATTTTCTTACATGCATAAAAATATCTTGAAAAATTATGTCATTTGGATGATTGTTTTGTTTGGACAAAAACCCACTTTTTCGGTTTTTCATTCTTGGCCGAAAAATGTAGGTTGTAAAAAGAGAACCATTTTTGCTTCTTGAATTATATATATATGTGGATATATATTTTGGTGCACATAACCTAGCCATGACCTTGTGTTTGAATATGTTGAACATTTGTGTTTGTGATTTGTATTTAATTATTTTAATGGGTTGTAATAATTAATTATTTTTGTTCTTCCATTTGTAAAGTTATGTAATTTATTTATTTTCATTTGGTATGTAAAATAAATAGATTAGGTGCATTTTATTTTACTAGAAAAAATGTATTAGGATAATTTTTATTAAAAGAAGATTCACACAAAAATGCGTTTTTGGTTTTGGCTAATTTCGGGCCTAAAGGACTTCATAGTTCTTAACGAGATTTTAGCCCGATAAGCAAAACACATTTTTGAAGTCCAAAGGAGTTTGGAGCAGAATATAAAAGACATTTGGAAGCTCAAAAAAAGTGGAGAAATCACAACACAAGAAGAAGACTTGAAGCATTTGGATGCGGGATCAAGTGGGAGTTCAACGACACATTATTTGTGTCAATATTCACCCTTTAGGAAGGACCTTTTGGCACACTTGTTTCAGCTAACAAGTGTTGTCAAAAATACTTGGCTATGGTTATGTACCTATTGTTATGTATGTTATGCTTGTGTGGTTGCTTATTTTATTATTTGGATGATATCTGGATATGCATGCTTAACAAACTAATAATCAACAAAAAGCTTAAAATTGGTTCTTAACAAAATCATTAAAGTGGTTAATAAAAAGGTTATTAAAAATTAATGATTTTTATAATAAAATGGGTTTTATTAAAAGAACCTTGAAAATTGGTTTTCACTAAAGTACCAAGGATTTGAATGCATGCAAATGTATGGTACATAATATTTTCTAAACTAGAATTTTGAAATATTAAAAAAAACCTCTTTTATAAAACAAGTCAAACACCATCCTTTTATACAACACTCGAATCACTTGGGAACTCTTATTGTGGGATAAAGGTCACCTAACCACATTTGAGTGAACTTGTATATTCGAGGTGGGTTTACCATGTTTGTGGGATAAATGTCACCTAACCACTTATGTGTATAAACTCACACGTGTGTGTAAGTTGGACGACTTGATTTGGAAACCATGAACTTAGGGTCACCGAAGCATGGGGAACAAAGGTGTTGATGGGATTAAACATGCCAACTAAACATAAAGATGTTTAACCGATCCCATATGGCTAGAAGTTGCAAAGGGTTGCAATTGTCAAACGTTGACTACCTTGTTAATTTAAATAGAGGGATAAAGGTCACCTAACCAATATTTAAATGTAACGTTGGATTCTAGATTTTAATTATTAATTGTCTATGAGACATAAAAGGGTATTAATGATTAAAATATAATAATATCGAAAATACTAAAATTGAACCTTGTTAAGTTTTGTAGATGGCCGCTAACAATATTACTCAAACCGTCCGTAACCTATCACTAAAAACAATCCTTGAAAAGGATCGTCTCAATCATAACACTTCATGGATTAATATCGAAACTTAAGAATCGTTCTCAAGTAAGAGAAGATATCCTATGTGTTGAACGATCCTAATCCCGATGAACCTCTTATGGAAGATAAGGATGCCTATAATGATTGGATTAAGTATACCGAGGATACTATGCAAGCCTCTTGCCTCATGTTAGGAACTATGATTTCCAAGATTCAAAAGGACTTTGAACATCATAAGCATACGACATGATTAACCAATTGTAGGAAATGTTCCTAAGGGTAGAACGCATCGAAACAGTTCGAGCGCTTCGTGCATGTCGAATGGAGGAAACCCAATCGGTATCATCTTATGTCCTAAAGATGAAAAGCCACATTGATCACCTCGAAAGGCTAAATATGGGTAAAAGCGTTTTACCCGTTCTAACGATCAATGAGGGTGGCAACAAGAAAGGGCATGTCACAGCCCCCGACCCCACCCTATGAGCGAGAGCCGGGAACCAGCCAGATGGTTTCGGTGTTTATTAATTATGCAGTGGAAAATTTTTCATCAGGATCGTAGTTAGGAAATGATTTCAGAGTTGGTAAAACACCGAACTTTTAATATTAACAAATGGGCTAAAAACAATATTTAATTCAATTGTTTTTTTATAGGGATAAACCCAAATAAATAAAACATAAATTTCTTCTTTTATTCAGGTATTTATAGCCACTTTATTTAAGCCTTTAGTGCTCCATAGCTGGCTTCTATTATCTTTACAACAAATTACCTGCAACACCTTTTGAAAACATTTTATCAGTAATAAATACTGGTGAGTTCTTTCCATTTATAAAAATATATTGTTATACTTTACAGCATCAAGGTTTTTATAGTTGTTTATATTTACCCAAAAACTCAATCAGTATTTGTCACATGGTGGCAGTTCAGATGTAACAGTGGTCATATCACTCATTGGCTCACTTTCGTCCAATAGTGAAGTTTATCAAGTAATAGATATATAGTATATCTTACTATTATATTGGTCACTAGGCGATTCCTGTGACGGTGGTCAAATCAATGTTGATCAAACTTTCAACTAGTGACTCGGGTCATATTACTGCTGATCATTCTCTCAACTAGTAATTGTGGTCATATCACTGTTGATCATTCTTTCAACTAGTGACTCGGGTCATATTACTGTTGATCATTCTCTCAACTAGTAATTGTGGTCATATCACTGTTGATCATTCTTTCAACTAGTAACTCTGGTCCTATCACTATTGATCATTCTCTCAACTAGTGACACTTATCAAATAATGTATACCCAAATTTCACATACCAATAATAATTGCTGAATACATAAACCAACTATACATGTATAGTAATAGATTACCATATAATAAATAGAATATAATGTTATTATATATATAAATACATATTTCATTTGTCCATTAAAATATTATTGTAACATTATAGTATTTAATGTATTTTATTACTATAATTACATGTTATGTTTTAACATTACAGGTTACGTTTACCCCGTATACATCGTTAACGGTCCCAAATAACATTTTATATATTTTTATGAACAATAATAAACTTATACATAAAAATCTATTTTAGTTTAATTAACCATTAAATATAAGTAATTTGTTTAACATACATGAATGTAGACTATTCATAACATGTAATATAACTGAATATAATAAGTGTATATATTTAGCATTACATGAATATATTAAAGACACGAAAATATTACACACTTAAATATATTTTCTTTTATTTATATATTCAATTAGTGATAAACATTTACTCAACTTCGTATCTGAAAATTTTGTAGTCTATTTTCATGTTACTATATTACTTGAGACGAAACTTATCATATATATATATATAGGGAGAGGATCATGAGAAAACTAGATATAAATGAGAAAACTAGAAAACTAACTAAAAACCACTAAAAAGGAGGGGGGAGACTTTTAATGAAGGAGGGGGGGACTTTTAATGAAGGAGGGGTAAAATTGGGAAAAAAAATATATAACTTTTCAAACATTTCCCATTTCTCCATACTTTATCATTTTAAAACAAAAATGGCACCATAAGATCACAAATTTTTGTATCTTTCATTCAAGTATATTCGAGCATATTTTTTATGCCATAAAAAAAGATTTATGGTGTCGTCTTGTTTTCAATACTATTATTATAGTAGTGCACATGTGCAATATAACATGTACTACAATTGCATTACATGCTTAAAATTAGCTTTTTGAGTATAGTTTAGCTTTTAGGGTTAGTTTTTTTAGAGGTTTAGGATTAGGATTAGGATTAGGTTATTTTTGGGTGGGGGGGGAGGGGGGGTTTAGGTTTTTGGGGGGTGGGGGTGGGGGGTTTAGGTTTTTTTCGGGTTTATGTTTAGGGTTTAGTTTTAGGTTTTCGGGAGGGTGGGGGGTGGGGGGGGGGTTAGGCTTTTGGTGGGAGGGTGAATTTAGGCTTTTGGGGGGTGGGGGTGGGGGTGGGGGTTTAGGTTTTTGGGGGGTGTCGGTGGGGGGTGGGTTAAGTGGTTTAAGCTTTATGTATTAGTGCACATGTGCAGTACAACCGAAAAAAAAAATTTCTTTTTTTTTTTTTGAAATTTTTTTTCCATAGATAAAAAGTAGCGATTTTTCTATAAAAAATTGTAAAAAAAAAAAAAATTGGTATGTTTTTAGGTTTTTTTGGTTAGTTTTTTGGTTTTCTCATTTAAACTAGTTTTCTCATGATCCATCCCCTATATATATATATATATATATATATATATATATATAGGATAAGGATCCGTTGGGAACCACCCTTTATTGTGAGAACCACGAGAATTAATGTGAGCCAAATTTTTCAATAGTGATTCTCTAATATAACTAATGTACCGTCTATAGTAATATGTTTATTAATTATATTTTCTTTAATATAACTAATATATTTTAATAAGAATTAATAAAGCTCATTTTATATACACACCATTTAGATTTATTTCACTCATTAATATTTTTAATAATTTATAATAGTAATGTACAAATAATATTAGTTATAGGATAAGGCTATTGGGGCACAATTCCCCCGTGCTTGTGGTCAGGCTACTATTGGTTAACTTTTTGGCCAATAGTAACGAGTGTCAAGTAATGTATACAAAACCCCCTATACTGGCAGCTATTGCAGAATATAAAAACTTAATCACTGTAAGTATAACTGATAAACATTTAGTATTTTGGAAAATATTTTTAAATATAACTGTATCACAAAAAGGTGATAAAAAGGAGAATGACTCACAAACTGTGAGAAAAGAGAATGGACTCACCTTGTAACTTTAGGATTCAACTAGAAAGCCTCCTGGTATAAATCTTGGGTATAATTCCCGGGCTATTTTAAAAAAATTATATATATATGCACTCGTGTAAAGTATAGTAACCCTAATTCAACCTTATCCCTACGTCACGAGACAGAACCCCAACGAACTTAGTCGAGCAGAGCCTTGACATGCGTTATGGGGCTCCGGATCAATCGGAAAGGGTATCAGTGATCGGGAGTTAAAACACTTAAAACGGGGCAGGGCTTTGGAGTATTTAGGGGTATAATACTTAAAAGAAAAATAGATTTGTAGCATAGACAAAGACAGCGAGAGATGGAGTATTTGAAAAAGCTTTGTATTTATAGTTGAAGCTTTAGATTTATGGGCCACAAATTCCTTCTGATCTTCAATAGAATGGACACGTATATTTTTTTGTTTGTTATTTTAATATTTTATTGATTTTGATTCTATCAAAAGTGACACGTACACCATTTCAAAAATTGAATTGTAAGTTAAGTTTTATTATTATTTTATTATTATAATTAATTTAACTGCTTCACTTATTTGGCGCTTATAACTTCTAAAATATAACGTTTTATAAAACAATAAATATGTCATTAGAACGAGAATATTTGTATCTACGAACCAAGTTTTATTAAAAACGGAGTAGGTTCAACTATATTGTATTTTTATAATTTAATTATTAAACGGTTTCTAGGCCCGTCTAGGTACTTCATATTTCTAATAGTCAACTTACCCGTAATCTACCCGTCTAATAACATAAGCTTTATATACTTTATTTTAATATAGAAAATAGAAATGGCACACATATACAAGCCAATTAATTAGTATAACATTCCAACCAATTATATATAAAATAGTTTTTAAAACTATATGGGTCGAATAATTATATTAAAAATAATATTAGTTACTAGTGGTTAATAAATTTAAACAACCTATAATTCTTATATATAAAAAAAATTGATATGTTACATCCTCCCCACCTTGTTTTAAATCTCGTCCTCGAGATTTAGGCTACGATATCTCCTTTAGGGTTATGTCACGTCTTAGTCAATAAGAACAATATTAAGGTAAATGACACAGAATCAAGACATGTTCAAATTTGATGGATATGAGTTTTGCAATAATTAGGACTCAATGGTTCAACTGAATTAGTTTCAGAAATCGATGTTAAATGAACGAGATGAAATAATTTTCAAGGTGACTAGGTTCAAGTCAAAATAGATATATGATCAATAGATATCTAAATTGAATGTTTACAAGTTGTAAATGACTTTTAGAATCAAAGAGAATTCACTGTCAAAAGAAAACTTACTTTGATTGTTAACTGAGGAAGACTCAAAATCAACAAGCTCAAATGAAATAGAAGCACGAAAATGATTGGTCAATTATCGAACCATAACATGAGAAAAATCAATATGTTGACATTTATTGAATTGCAAGGATACACCGAAATACAACAGAGTTTAGTGTATCATTGTCTTAATACATAATTGCATTAAGGCGATTTTCAATGATGAGTCAAACGAAAGACATACGTGGTTTTGTATGATTCGTATGATTATGATAAGCCCAAGCTACAAGTTTATATCGACGCCACAAGGTGTCGTAGTGATTGAAATGGTTTGATAATTATGGTGACCGAACAAATTCACCGTTTTTGAAATCAGCTGAAAGTTTTAATGAAGTAAATTTGGATATTCATTTCAAATAAATCTTATAGGATTTTCAATTGATTACGAAAGACCAAATGAATATCATAGATTTTTTTTTTCAATGATGAAAGAATCTTTAGAGGTACACCAGAATATAATACGAATTTGTGTACTCTTATCTTAACACATAATTGTATTAAGACTGTTTAAGATAATGAACCAACAGAAATTATTCGTACATCAGGTGTGAAAATGAGATTAGCTCAAGTTTCAATTTAAAGAAAATGCCACCACAAGGTGTCGTAACCAAATAAATGATTCAAGGAAAGTGAATACCAAACAAGTCTATTATGGTTCTGAATAGATGAAGTACTTGACAGAATGCATTTATTTATAAACTTTTATTTGTACGTCAAATGATAACTTAACTTAGATATTACATATCAGCGATTACGTCTGGAATCATTTCTGCTTCTTGCGTAGTAAGTACGAATGCTCGCGCGTTCTTCTTAGCTCTGTCTGTTGTTTTTGCCTGGTTGTCAGGTGCTTTAGTCAGTTTCGGGCAATATGGTTTGATGTGTCCCGTTTCTCCGCAATTGAAACAAATATTAGTTTTCCTTCTACACTTTTTCTCTATATGCCCGGTCATCTTGCAGAAGTCACAGTAGGGCGTTCTCCTAAAACGACATCTTCCTGAATGCTTTTTGTTACAGCTTCTGCAGGTAGGTTGCTCCAATGACGGTTCAGTTCCTTTCTTCTTGAATTCTTGAGAAATTTTCCGGGCCAACTCTTTCTTCTTGTTTTCTTCTCTTGTGTGGATTAGTCCATCAGTCAGGATGTTAGCTAGTTCAACTGTTTCTTCAATAGTCTGTGGTCTGGAGGCATTGACCATGTCTCGGATTTCACTCACTAATCCCCAAATATAACGAGAAATTAGTACGGGTTCTGGCGAAGCCAGAGTTGGTACCATTCTTGCGTACTCGAAGAACGTCGTCGTATACTCCCGACAATTTACATCTATCATTTTATGATTTAGGAACTCGTTAGCCATTCGTTCCTTTTTATAAGGGGGACAAAATTTCCTTTCTGTCATTTCCTTGAATTTTTCCCAGTTCATGGCATAAGCCATGTCACTTCCTTTTGCCTGAAGAATTGTATTCCACCATTCTAAGGCTTCTTCCTTAAAGAGGTTGGAAGCATACATCACCTTATCTTCTTCGGCACATTTGCTGATTTTAAGAACAACTTTCGTCTTTTCCAACCACCGCAGAGCAGTCGTGGCTCCTTCACTGCCTGCGAACTCAGTTGGTTTAAAAGCTAGAAATTCTTTGTAGGTACACCCGAGAGTCATCATCTTCATTTTCATGGGAAATGGGGTTTTGATAATATCATTATTGTCTCCATTGACACTATGGCTAAAACTGTCGTTACGAGTATGCTTGCTACTCACAACTTTGGTGGGTTCTACGGGGTTTTTAACAGCTTTAATTATTAAAGGTAAAGCATTAGCTATTCCTTGGGCTATTAGATTTTCTATAGCATTTTTATCCAAAGGATTTTCATTATTAGCATGAACTTCTGGATTATGTGATACTTCATTCGACATCTGAATGACAACCATTTTCAATTATTAATATCACAGAATAATTAACAAAACAATACTTCCAGGAATTATATGTGCATATCTACATATATATATATATATTCATATATTTAAATCTATAAAAATAACACATATGTTACTTTGTATTAATTTCCTAACTTTATTGTTTCAGATTAGGTATTAAAAGAACACCTAAATAGCTTAAACAAGTGGCTCTGATACCACCTTCTGTCACAGCCCCCGACCCCACCCTGGGAGCGAGAGCCGGGAACCAGCCAGATGGTATCGGTGTTTATTAATTATGCAACGGAAATTTTTTCATCAAGATCGTAGTTAGGAAATGATTTCAGAGTTTGTAAAACACCAAACTTTTAATATTAACACATGGGCTAAAAACAATATTTAATTCAATTGTTTTTTTTATAGGGATAAACCCAAATAAAACATAAATTTCTTCTTTTATTCAGGTATTTATAGCCACTTTATTTAAGTCTTCAGTGCTCCATAGCTGGCTTCTATTATCTTTACAACAAATTACCTGCAACACGTTTTGAAAACATTTTATCAGTTATTACTGGCGAGTTCATTCCAGTTATAAAAATATATTGTTATACTTTACAGCATCAAGGTTTTTATAGTTGTTTATATTTACCCAAACACTCAATCAGTATTTGTCACATGGTGGCAGTTCAGATGTGACAGTGGTCATATCACTCATTGGCTCACTTTCGTCCAATAGTGAAGTTTATCAAGTAATAGATATATAGTATATCTTACTATTATATTGGTCACCAGGCGATTCCTGTGACGGTGGTCAAATCATTGTTGATCAATCATTCAACTAGTTACTCGGGTCATATTACTGTTGATCATTCTCTCAACTAGTAATTGTGGTCATATCACTGTTAATCATTCTTTCAACTAGTGACTCGGGTTATATTACTGTTGATCATTCTCTCAACTAGTAATTGTGGTCATGTCACTGTTGATCATTCTTTCAACTAGTAACTCTGGTCCTATCACTGTTGATCATTCTCTCAACTAGTGACACTTATCAAATAATGTATACCCAAATTTCACATACCGATAATAATTGCTGAATACATAAACCAACTATACATGTATAGTAATAGATTACCATATAATAAATATAATATAATGTTATTATATATATAAATACATATTTCATTTGTCCATTAAAATATTATTGTAACATTATAATATTTAATGTATTTTATTATTATAATTACATGTTATGTTTTAACATTACAGGTTACGTTTACCCGTATACATCGTTAACGGTCCCAAATAACAGTTTATGTATTTTTATGAACAATAATAAACTTATACATAAAAATCTATTTTAGTTTAATTAACCATTAAATATAAGTAATTTGTTTAACATACATGAATGTAGACTATTCATAACATGTAATATAACTGAATATAATAAGTGTATATATTTAACATTACATGAATATATTAAAGACACGAAAATATTACACACTTAAATATATTTTCTTTTATTTATATATTCAATTAGTGATAAACATTTACTCAACTTCGTATCTGAAAATTTTGTAGTCGATTTTCATGTTACTATATTACTTGAGACGAAACTTATCATATATATATATATATATATATATAGATAGATAGGATAAGGATCCGTTAGGAACCACCCTTTATTGTGAGAACCACGAGAACTAATGTGAGCCAAATTTTTCAATAGTGATTCTCTAATATAACTAATGTTCCGTCTATTGTAATATGTTTATTAATTATATTTTCTTTAATATAACTAATATATTTTAATAAGGATTAATAAAGCTCATTTTATATACACACCATTTAGATTTATTTCACTCATTAATATTTTTAATAATTTATAATAGTAATGTACAAATAATATTAGTTAAAGGATATGGCTATTGGGGCACAATTCCCCCGTGCTTGTGGTCAGACTACTATTGGTTAACTTTTTGGCCAATAGTAACGAGTGTCAAGTAATGTATACAAAACCCCCTATACTGGCAGCTATTGCAGAATATAAAAACTTAATCACTGTAAGTATAACTGATAAACATTTAGTATTTTGAAAAACATTTTTAAATATAACTGTATCACAAAAAGGTGATAAAAAGGAGAATGACTCACAAACTGTGAGAAAAGAGAATGGACTCACCTTGTAACTTTAGGATTCAAGTTGAAAGCCTCCTGGTATAAATCTTGGGTATAACTCCCGGGCTATTTTAAAAAAATTATATATGTATGCACTCGTGTAAAGTATAGTAACCCTAATTCAACCTTATCCCTACGTCACGAGACAGAACCCCAACGAACTTAGTCGGGCAGAGCCTTGACATGCGTTATGGGGCTCCAGATCAATCGGAAAGGGTATCAGTGATCGGGAGTTAAAACACTTAAAACGGGGCAGGGCTTTGGAGTATTTATGGGTATAATACGTAAAATAAAAATAGATTTGTAGCATAGACAAAGACAGCGAGAGATGGAGCATTTGAAAAAGCTTTGTATTTAGAGGACCCGGGGTGGTAGCGTGGTGGGCCTTTTCCACGCGTGGAACAATTGAAAACACCGCCGCCGCCACTAAATATCACGCGTTCACTTCTGATCTTTAGATTTATGGGCCACGAATTCCTTCTGATCTTCAATAGAATGGACACGTATATTTTTTTGTTTGTTATTTTAATATTTTATTGATTTTGATTCTATCAGAAGTGACACGTACACCATTTCAAAAATTGAATTGTAAGTTAAGTTTTATTATTATAATTAATTTAACTGCTTCACTTATTTGGCGCTTATAACTTGTAAAATATAACGTTTTATAAAACAATAAATATGTCATTAGAACGAGAATATTTGTATCTACATTTTGAACCAAGTTTTATTAAAAACGGAGTAGGTTCAACTATATTGTATTTTTATAATTTAATTATTAAATGGTTTCTAGGCCCGTCTAGGTACTTCATATTTCTAATAGTCAACTTAGCCGTAATCTACCCGTCTAATAATATAAGCTTTATATACTTTATTTTAATATAGAAAATAGAAATGGCACACATATACAAGCAAATTAATTAGTATAACATTCCAACCAATTATATATAAAATAGGTATTAAAACTATATGGGTCGAATAATTATATTAAAAATAAAATTAGTTACTAGTGGTTAATAAATTTAAACAACCTATAATTCTTATATATAAAAAAATTGATATGTTACACGGCATCACCCCGACACCAAAGCAAATGTTGCAAATGGTTACGGGAAATTCAAAGGGAAAAAGAAAAAGAAAGACAAAAGCGCAACCACCGAAACCAATAGAAAAGAAGGCAAAGGTTGCCACGAACGATCCATACTTTGAATGTGGTGAGATAGGGCATTGGAAAAGGAATTATCCAACCTATCTCAAAGAGTTGAAAAACAAGAGGGATGCTAGGCAAACCTCAGGTACAATCTTTATGAAACATATTGAACTTAATGTTATTTCTTCAAACACATGGGTATTAGATACCGGATGTGGAACTCATGTTTGAAATTTGTTGCAAAGGGTTCAAAAGAAATAAGCATTACAAAAGGGAGACATTAGTCTCTTCATGGGCAATGGATTGAAAGTTCAAATTGTAGCCCGATGAGACTATGTTTTGAAACTTCCAAATGGTTTGGAAATTGTTTTAAAAATATATTGTGTGCTCCTAGTTTGACTAGGAACATTATTCAAGTTTCCCTTATAAGACAATATGGTTTCGATTTAAAGTTTATAAACAATGACATTTATATTTTGATGAATGACATGTTTTACTTTAAAGCTATGTCTTCAAATGGTATTTATGAATTGGTTCATGATAATACATCATTTAATGGTTAACTGTACCAAGCAATCACCAAGAAACTCAGAATGGATTTGAGTGAGACCTATCTTTGGCATTATCGCGTTGGTCATATAAACAGAATCGCATACAAACACTTCAAAAGAATGGTCTTTTGGAAACAAATGAAATTGGTTCATTTGATATATGCGAATCTTGTTTAAAAGGTAAAATGACTAAGAAACCCTTTAGTGGGAAAGGGTAAAAGATTTATTAGGTATTATACATTCGGATGTATGTGATCCTTTTAAGCCAATGACTAGGAATGGTGAAAGATACTTCATTACTTTTACTGACAATTATAGTAGTTATGGTTATGTTTACTTGCTGAGACACAAAGTTGAAGTTTTGAAATGTTCAAAGCCTTCAAAAGGTGAATTACAAAAACAACTCAATCAAAGTTCTTCGTTCCGATAGAGGAGGAATCGAACTCTATTTAGATATGATTCGATCTATGATGGCTAGGAGCACATTATCTCTATCATTTTGGGGTTACGCTTTGCTCTCCGCGGTCCATAGAATCGCATACAAACACTTCAAAAGAATGGTCTTTTGGAAACAAATGAAATTGGTTCATTTGATATATGCGAATCTTGTTTAAAAGGTAAAATGACTAAGAAACCCTTTAGTGGGAAAGGGTAAAAGATTTATTAGGTATTATACATTCGGATGTATGTGATCCTTTTAAGCCAATGACTAGGAATGGTGAAAGATACTTCATTACTTTTACTGACAATTATAGTAGTTATGGTTATGTTTACTTGCTGAGACACAAAGTTGAAGTTTTGAAATGTTCAAAGCCTTCAAAAGGTGAATTACAAAAACAACTCAATCAAAGTTCTTCGTTCTGATAGAGGAGGAATCGAACTCTATTTAGATATGATTCGATCTATGATGGCTAGGAGCGCATTATCTCTATCATTTTGGGGTTACGCTTTGCTCTCCGCGGTCCATATTTAAAAACAACTCATTCAAAGTTCTTCATTCCGATAGAGGAGGAATCGAACTCTATTTAGATATGATTCGATCTATGATGGCTAGGAGCGCATTATCTCTATCATTTTGGGGTTACACTTTTCTCTCCGCGATCCATATATTAAATATAGCCTAAAACCAAGAAAGTGGATAAGACACCCTTTTGAAATATGGCATGGAAGGGCTCCATCATTATCATATTTGAAGGTATGAGGTTGTAAAGCTTATGTGAAGCAATACACCCCAAATAAATTGGAAATATGATCCACTAAGTGTATCTTCGTAGGATATCCTAAAGATGGTATAGGATATTATTTATACGATCCAACAGAGCAAAAGGTATTTGTTGCTCGAAAGGCTGAGTTCTTGGAAGCTAACCTCCTTGTGAAAGGAACTAGTAGAACAGTGGAATTTGATGAGGATCAACAACCACAAGCCGATACATGTTTGGTTGATACTAGCACTCAACAAGAGGTTGTTGAAGATGATCAAATGGTTGATCAACATACACAAAACGTTCGCAGATCTGGTAGAATTAGTAATCCACCTGAAAGATATGGATTCTTCATGGATGGAGCCACGTGGTAGATTCAGATGAACCAACCACATACCATGATGCAATGTTAAAATCCGATTGCGATAAATGGCTTGAGGCTATGAACGTAGAGATGCAATCCATGTATGACAACCAAGTTTGGGAATTGGTTGTGCCACCTCTTAACTCCAAAGTAGTTGGAAGTAAGTGGGTTTTCAAGAAGAAAACGGATATGCATGGTAACTTGGATACTTATAAAGCGAGACTTGTAGCAAAAGGTTTCACTCAAACTCAAGGGGTTGATTATGATGAGACTTTCTCGCCCGTGGCGATGCTAAAGTCGATTAGGATATTATTTGCCATACCTGCATAATATGATTATGAGATTTGGCAAATGGATGTCAAAACGGCTTTCCTTAATGGATATCTTGAGGAAGATGTCTATATGGTTCAGCCTGAAGGTTTTGTCAATCCAAAACATCCTAACAAAGTATGCAAGTTAAAGATATCAATATATGGATTGAAACAAGCATCTAGAGGTCAGAATCACTGTCTTGATGAAGAGATTAAGGAATATGGATTCATCAAGAAAGTCGATGAAGCTTGTGTTTATAAGAAGGCTAGTGGGAGCATCATCACTTTCTTAGTATTGTATGTCGATGACTTTCTACTATTTGGAAATGACATTCCAACCATGGAAGGTGTAAAAACCTGGCTTGGAAGTTGTTTTTCCATTAAGGATCTTGGAGAAGCCGCCTATATTTTGGGAATAAAGATCTATAAGGATAGGTCAAGGCGCTTGATAGGTTTAAACAAAAGTGCATACATTGACAAAGTCTTGAAAAGGTTCAAGATGGAGAACTCTAAGAAAGGTTTGGTACCTATTCAAGAGAGGAAAATATTGAAAGCGTTTCAATATCCAAGCTCAAAGGATGAGCAAGAAAGAATGAAAGGAATCCCATATGCGTCTGCTATAGGATCCATAATGTATGCAATGACACTAGACCGGACATGTCATGCGCTTTAAGCATGACGAGAAGATACCAGCAAGTAACGGTCATTGGGTGACTGTTAAAAATATATTGAAATACCTTAGAAGGACTAAGGATATATTTCTAATATATGGATCTGGTGAAGAAGAACTCGTTGTAAAGTGTTACATGGATGCGAGTTTCGGAATTCGTTGTAAAGGGTTACATGGATACGAATTTCCAAACTGATCGAGATGATTCTCGATCACAATCAGGGTAGCATTGTCCACTACAGAATCAGAATACATCGCCACTTGATTGATTGAGATAATTCATATGGATCTGCCACTTGAATTATTGCCGATCTAGGGATAGTCCCTACCATTCAGGACCCCTAGAGATCTTTGTGATAACGATGGTGCGATTGCTTAAATCAAGGAACCTCGTGTACATCGAAAGACTAGGCACATTGTGTGGAGTTTCAACAACATAAGGGGTGAAGTTGAAAAAGGGAAAGATATGTATTCGCAAAGTTCACACTGATCAAAATATTACGGATCCACTCACGAAGCTCCTTGAACGGGCAAAGCATGAAGGGTCATACTTGTGCCTTAGGACTTCGATATTCTAGTGATTGGATTTGATCTATTTTGTATTTGGATATTGGAACAAATGTTGAGTTATGTTCCATTTTAGCATGTTTAAATCCATGAATAAGTTACTTATTCTAAATGTCCGTAGTCGATCATTCTTGTGGGAAGAAATATGAATGTGAGACTATTATGAACTTGGATTGGTGGATATTCATTAGGTATGAATATAGAGCAAAGTGTTGCTGCCAAAGTTCATAGATATTTGTGGGATACAAATATTGGACTGACTCGCTCTCAAATGTTACTGCATGGAATCATTTGTGATTGATCATAAGTAAATTTGAGTAAAGGAGAATATCATAGTATCCTCCGACCTAAGATACATATTGGGTCTTGATATTCACCAAGTATTATACCTTGACCTAGTTCTTCGTTGTCTGTAATAAGGCAGTACACAAGGCTAAACTCAAGTGTGGTACAAGGTGATTGTGAGAGACGTATGTAGTCAAGAAGGGATTTGTTCCTCTTATTCGTTGAGAGTAAGATGTCTAAGGCCTGCTAAAGTTAAATCAACAGAGAGTGATCACTCTGTGTCTCTGGATTTAACATGACATTTGTAACGAAAGGATAAATGATAGATTCACCTAAATCACGTTCAAGTAAGGGACTTGAAGGGGATGATGTTATTGAATGGAACATATAGTCATACGTATTAGGGGTAGTAAACTGTAGTTAGGTGGTCTTTACTACTTACATCAATTTTCTATGTATCTTGTGCAAGTGGGAGATTGTTGGACTCTGTATGCCCAAGACTCATATTAAATTGATGTGGCTAGTACGTTATGATCCAAGTTGAGTCATACCCAAATACAAGCTAGACAAACACTGATAATATTTATTTGTGATATGATCAAACAAATAAATATTAACACTTAGAATATTTAGAAATTGGTTTTCTAAATAATTGCACTTGATAAACAAATCAATTATATGGATAATTTATTTTGAGAGAATATTTTATTTTGTTATTTAATGGGTTAAATAACATTTAAAAGGTTGCATAAAATTTATAGAATGTTATGTTAAGTTTTATAAAAGTTATAAAACTAAATACAAGACATAAAAGCAAGCTAGAAAAAATTTGATTGGGTGATGTTGGAGGCAATATGGGCCGCCCCCTATGGGGTCTTCCCAAGGCTTTATGGCCAATCATCTTTCATGCAATTCTTACAAATATGATAAGATATGATTTGGTGTTTTTTTTTTAAAGAACTCTCTCATACTTTTCATATTATGACAAGATCATTTTTCAAAGTAGAACACTAGAAAACTCTCTCAAAAATTCGGTCAAGCCAAGGTGGTTTCCATGGGTTTTCATTTTGAAAATCAAGTGCAAGAACACTAGAAAAAACCCTTCTAAATTTCGGCAATGTATGGTTGTCTAGAGGGAATTTTTCAAGTGAGTTACAAGTGTAAAATCCTAGCTAAAATCAAAGTGTTTGTTGGAAGGCTTGGGTATACAAGCTTGAGGTCTTCTACACTTGAAGGTAACCGTTCAAGAAGCATCATCCTTTTCATTTCCTATTACTTCAAGAAGGTAGTCTTCTAAACATCCTATGGTTGTGTTTGATAGTATGCATGTTCATATATGGATCCGGGTTTTGGGATTTTGCATATAAATGAAATTTATATCTTGTAAGTAACATGTTTTAAATAATATTTCCGCTGCGTTTTTATTTTATACGGATAAAATCACTTTGATAAACATGTGAAAATCCCAACAGTGACATCATCTCTGACCGCGATGGTCGGTTTACCTCGCGTCTTTGGGAAACGTTTCAATCTGCTCTCGGTACTACTCTTAATCTAAGTACTGTTTTCCATCCCCAAACCGACGGTCAGACTGAAAGAACGATTCGCACCCTTAAAGACATGCTTCGCACGTGTGTCATAGATTTCGGTGGTAATTGGGACACCCACTTACCTTTAGTCGAATTCTCGTACAATAACTGTGACAACTGTCAAATTTGCATGCATCCGTACAATTAATTAATATTAAATTTGTGCTTAATGACTGTGCTTGATTACAACTGTGATTAAACTGCTTTCTGATTTCTTTCACATACATACATATGCATCGCATTTCATACTGTCACACCATTTATTACCCACAAACTTTAGTGACATATTTGATGCACAAAGCACAGTTAGCACACTGAGCGGATAACCCAGAAAACGTGCTGACAATGCCAGCACCTAGACAGACAATGTTTTTGAGGCCGGTATGAGCCAGAGATAGGGTACTACACTAGTAGGGAGTGTAGGGAAGTGAGGACCATAAAACTGCGTTACTAGGTGATACTATAGTGCCGGGAAGTGCCTAAAACACACACTAAATGCAGAAATTCTGCACTTAATAACAAAATTCAGCATTTAATTATGGTAGTAATGTGCAAAAACTTAACAAAATGGTCCAGTATACTTTCCAAAGTGTCGGGAATTAATTGTGACACAAAAAGTATTATAAAAGACACATTACGGATTAATTAAGCACTTTAACGGAACAACACCCAACCGAACAACCGGACTTTACCCGGAACACAAAAATATTGTCAAACACATTGTTTTATTTTTTTCTAAGCTAGTTAGGGTCCCCGAACACCCTAACACACTATATAATTAATAACACACCATAACACACTAACTATATCATTTGAATTCTAACTAGATTACTAACTAAGCATTGAGACTCAACCAAGCACCCCCCCCCCCCTGGGGACGGTTACATGGGGACTCACCACCCCATGATTTTCTTGATTATTTAATTTGATATGCTATGTACTCTTGAAACATAGTATCCATTAGACAAAGAGGAGTTGGGAAATTATAAGAGTGACCAAAGGACTAGACTATACTCATCACCACCATCACAACACATTCAAACTCTCTCTTCCTCTCTTCTCTTGATCGGCCGAAACCACACACACCACCATCACCACCTTCAAGTTTCATTCCAAGCAATCTACATACTTCCAAGGGTGTTAGTGATCATACAAACAAGCTTGGTGTGTTCGGAAGCTCAAGGACCTCTCTCGTCTTCTTTTAACCACCACTTTTCTACACTTGAACTCCCCTAGCCTTGTGCTAGTGGCAAGAACTTAGATCCTTGCATTTTACATGTTGTTTAAGTGGTTAATGATGTTTAAAGATCAAAATGATAAGAAACACTAAAAACATAAACAAAGTCTTGAACATAAACTAACATAGTGATGAAGTATGGTTAAAATGATGAAGAAATCATGATATTCCTATGTTGTGATGCTTGTTGATTATTGTTTGCTAGTAAAAATGGTATGGATCATCATATGGACTTGCTAGATCATGATTAAAAACATGATCTAGCAAGATGAGAAAATAGAAATGGGTAGGATGATGAAACCATCCACACATGAACTATGAACTTGAATAAATAAATGTTTTCTTGAAAAATAAGGATCAAAGTAGGTTATAATCTTGTAGATCTAAAGATCCATGAGTGGTTTTTCGAAAGAACCAAGTGAAAAGTATGAGTTTTGTCAAAACTTGGATCTTACATAAACTTAACACATTTTTAGTGGATAAACAAGTGTAGGAACACTTGCGTAATAAGAAAATTTCACAAGGAAATATTTTTAGAAAATATGACTAGAAGTTGTGAATATTCAAACTCGTTAAAAATGAAGTCTTTAAGGAACTAATCACATTTTTTTAAAGGTAACAAGACTTACAAAGTATGCTAGTAAGTTACTACATACTTTTATAAACTTTCAAGTTCATAAGTTTATAGTTTATGCTTGTTCTTGACTAGTTTGGTAAATAAAGGTTGTATGTTGTTGATTGAAAATAGTTTGAATGAATGTTTGAAAAGAAAATGATATGCTAAATAAGCATGGACACCTCCATTTACAAAGGAAACTCTGGCGAAATTTTCTAAAATTTCCAACACTTAGAAAATATTTTTTTTTTTCTAAACAAGTGTTACAAGTATATTTTATAACTTGTGTTACAAATATAAACTTCGCCATAAATTTTGTTACGAAATACAAAGTATCGGAGGTTGGTTTTCGCAAATAAAAATGGGTAAATATATATTTAGAATATATATTTTATACTGAGACACTTGTGTGATTATTTGTATATTTTGTGAATTAGTTATATTATTTTAGGGTAAAATAATATAACTTACAAAATACCATGGAAATTACAACTCCGAAATAATACCAAAACTTGCAAGGAATAAAATATTTAAGTTACACACGTAATATTGTGAAACCAAACAAGAAAATGTAACTTATGAAATATTCCGGGATATACCATTACACTATATTTTTGGTAAATATTATTTTGGGAATGAAAGAAGTGAAAATATGATTTCGTAAATATTACCAAGTATATCATATTTTTGACAACGAGAAAATATATTATTTTTGGGAAATAAGAATATATTTTCCTAGTATATTTAGAAGATATATAATTTTTGAGAAAAATATATATATTCTGGGACAATACTTGATTGAACAAAATGAGTTTATATATATTTAAGTGAGACTTGAAATATATGGTTTTGGAAATATATATTGGGAATATATTAACATATTTTTATTTGGAACAATACACCGAAATACGACGCCATTACTTGGCAAGATAAACAAATACAAATACGAAAATACAAGTATGAGATATCCCCATCCTTGGGAAGGAAAATACGAAGTTAAAATACTTGAGAAGTAGGAATATGAAATATTGTTTAGCAATTAACCCAAACGTTAACTATTGATTATCACTTGGGATAATGTCAAGAAATCGTAACTCAAAAACATAAATACTAAGACAAGGCACGACCCGTTTGTCTAATAGACGTTAGACCATTGTAGGTAGTCGTGTTTGCCGCGGAGATTTGGGTTACAAGTACGAAGACGCAATACTGTGAGTTCATGTCCCCCATTTCTCTTAACTGTTTTCAGATTTATACTTCGGGGGTGAAATACATGTTACAATTATTACAGACACTTTATACATGGTATGATTAGCTTAAGGAGGGTTTACTACTTAGATCATGTGAGTGGGTAGGCGGAAACTTAAGGCCATCAATCCTCGTTGTAGGACCGAGGGACATGAGTGATAGATCTATTCGGGTGTAGCGAGCCCCACTCCTGAGTCCGCTGAGTGGACCATGTGGTGACTATGTCTTACAGCCGAAGCCCGGTAACAAATCTGCTAGATTTGAGTCTTCCTGCATCACTTCACACATACCATTGGCTTTGCAACCCAGTGGTGATCTATTTTTCCTTATTGCTACATACTAGGGATTTACATACATACTTACAACATTTTCAAAGGTTTACACATACACATAAACAAACATATGAACTCGCTCAACTTTTGTTGATGTTTTTCAAACTACATGTATTTCAGGGATTTTGTAAAGTGGATCTGGCGAGCGTTGGAAGTTTTTATGCTGCGTTAAGAATAAAGATGTCATCCATGGTCTTTGAGTTTGGTTAGTGTGTCTTATTCCTGGACGAGACACGTCTTCCAAACCTTGGTGTTATTCAACATCTTTTGACGAGTCTTTTATGAACTCATAAGCAATTTGTACGATTTGTAAAAACTTGAATTTGAAGTCTACGTTTTAAAACAATGTTGTTATGTTTTGAACTTATTTAATACCGGTCCTGAGCTGTTGCAAGAAAGGACTGACAAAATCCTCCAAATTCGAGACAATCTGTTGATAGCTCAGAGTCGTCAGAAAAGTTACACCGATAGACGCCGCAAGCCCCTTGAATTTGACGTTGGCGATCACGTACTCTTAAAGGTTGCACCTTGGAAGGGGGTGATCAGATTCGGAAAGAAAGGAAAGCTCGCGCCTCGATATGTTGGACCCATTAAAATTCTGGAAAGAATTGGAAAAGTGGCCTACAGACTCGAACTACCGGAAGAACTCAGTAATGTCCACCCGACTTTCCATGTTTCGAACCTCAGAAAGTGCTTAGCCGACCAGGAATTACATGTCCCTCTCGAAGATTTACAAGTGGACGAAACATTACACTTCGTGGAAAAGCCTATCGAGATCATGGGATGAGAAACCAAGGTGCTCAGACGCTCACGCATTCCCATTGTGAAGGTTCGCGGGGAAGGCAAACGTGGCGCCGAGTTCACCTGGGAACTCGAAAGTGACATGAAGGCGAAGTACCCGCAACTGTTTGTTACGCCTACTTCTTAAATTTCAGGACGAAATTTCCTAAAGTAGGGGAGGCTGTAACAACCCGCTTTTTGGAAAGTCAAAGTACAAGTCAAAGTCAAAGTCAAAAGAAGAAAAGATTGCTAATTGCGATCTGTCACTCCTTGCTTAACTACTGAATTGTGCTTCTTGACTTGTAATCGAATTCTTTTATTTAATTGCTTTAGTTGTATTATGTGGAGTATCTATTAATAATCAGGGCTTAATCGCTAATCGACTTATCGCTAATCGCATCGCTATCGCATTCGCAACTCGAATTATATGTTCTGGATATTGTTTTACGTGTGTGTGATATTATGTGTTACTTGTGCATGTTATGTTTATGTTGAGGTGTTTAATCGCAATCGCAATTCTATCGCATCGCAATCTAATCGCAAACGCTAAACGCAAGCTATTTATAGTGATTGTATGTTAGATATAGCAGTTAGGTTAATTGTGTAACTAATGCGTAATACTATTGTATCGCTCACTCGAATCGCATCGCAACGCAACGCTCAACACGCAAAACGAAACGCCGGAAACTCAACTCGTCGGACCACTTCGATCGAATGGTGGATCGATCGAATGGCTGTCCGATCGGATTGCCATCCGACCCTTGCCCCCACTTTCCCTTTTTGGCAACCTATAAATACCCCCCTTGTGATGTAACAGCTCCCTCTCAGTAGACCAGCACGCTCAAGCATTCTTTCTCTCGATTTCTCATGATTCTTGTAAGTTTTCAACTCAAATCTAATACTTCTATGATCTACACGCACTTCTTCATCATTTTTCTCCTTTGGATCTTAACTTTTAACTGTGAAATCAGTGGATTTGAGGTGTCCTAGGGTGATGTCATCATGGAGTTCTTATGAACTTCAAGTTTTGGCCTCATTTAACCAAGAACAATTCAGATCTGAAGGATTTCCACAAGATTAAACGTTGTTTTCGCATAGATCTAAACATTTTCAAAGTTAAAAGGATTGAAAGATGTTTTCCAACTTTCTTTCAACTCTTTTACACTCAATGCACTCAAAACCGATAGAATCGGAGCTCATTCATGCCTTCTACTCTTCTCTAGTGATGTGCCGGTTTGAGATCTGAATCCTATCAATGAGACAACTGATTTCTGGTTGAACATGAAACCACCCGTCATGAACAGTTAACAGATCAGATTGGGGTGATTCCCGTTCGATCGGATAGCCTGGGTCTGATGGAGTTTCCGTTGTTTGACACGTTGTCATACCATCTCGAGCAAACCGCAAAACTTTTCAAAACTTAACAAATTTCTCAAGTTCAAGACGATCAGATTGTGGGACGGGCTGCCATCCGATCGAACCGCAATCCGATCGGATTGCACTTGAACTCCAACACTTAATCAATTCCACGATTTTCATGGACCATCAGTTCTAACGGATTGCAATCCGATCGGATTGCTATCCGATCGAGTGACCATCCTGCTGTGAACTTGTTCTCACTAAGTGTCCTTCCAATCGGATCGCTATCCGATCGAACGACCGTTCGATCGACGACCTGAAAGGTAGAGATACTTCTCTGTTTTCAAAATGCTACAACGAAAACTTCAAAGCCATCATACACAAACACATCCTTCCCAAACGAATGTCAATCTGACCGAATGGCCATCCTATCAGATGACCATCCGAACGGATTGACATTCGATCGAATGACCATCCGATCGGATTGCTATCCGATCGGATTACCGTTCGACACTTGGTCACTTTTCACCGATTTACGCACCGCTCCTCGCTTATTCTATCGTTAACTGTTCAGGCTAATCACTCTAGCACTCCCTTCAATCCATTACTTCATCACTGTGAGTATACACGATCCCTTTTTGCTTTATGCACTTTTGGGTGTTACATGCGTTACTTATTCTAAATCACATCGAACACACAACGCAATCACTATTTATACGCTGACGTTATTGCATGTTACTAGTTCCTCGATGAATGCTTGTATGTTATGTTAACACAGTGATTGTTCCCTGACGCCTTCGCAACGGTAGTACTATTTGTTTGGACTCAGCACCTGTCGTGGGCAAGGGTTGTTAAGGTTACCTCTTCATGTATCACAGTGGTGATATGTGTTGCGCATTCTACAACTCGCAGTCTTGTCTGTGCATATTTCATTGTCGATAACCTACTAGCTTCACATTATACATGTTACATGCTGGTTATGCGTAAACGCTTTCGAACTCTACTATTACTATTAAACTTGTATGCTCACCTTTACACTATGTGTATTGACCCCTATTTTAACGTATGTGACAAGTGCTTAGGATGCTTTGCTTGTTACTTGCTGGAAATCAAGTTAGGATGGAGTCTAGAAACAAAGACAATTTATTTATTTAAATCTGAGTTGTCGGAACAATATTTTTAGTCAAAGTCAGATGGGATTCAAAGAGAGGAGCTGAATACACTTGGGAGCTGGAATCAGAAATGAAGCACAAGTATCCACACTTATTCCCGTAAATCTCGAGGACGAGATTTTTATTAAGGTAGGGAGAATGTAACAACTCTCCTTAAAAAGTTATATTTATTTAAATTAAATTGGCCAATAGGAAATCCTAATTGAGAAACCCAAGTGATTTTGTATTAACCCTAAAATTTTCAGATCATTTGGAATTAGGATTAGGGCCCCTAAAACTAGGGGGGGTAAACCCTAATTGATAATTATCTTCGAATTGCGTTGTCTGAAATGAGAATTCATGAAACATTGACTCACCATGCCTATACTAGTGACGAAGCAACCCTAGGCTAGGTAGGTTTCCCAGGCGAGTCGCGACAGGGGAAGGGAATCCCTTATCGACACGCGGGGGGGTGCACATTTAGGGTATAAATAGTAGGCTGTGGGACTTGATTCTGGACATTGATGCGACGTTAAAATTCTTTACGTACGCTGAGTTATAGTATAATCACTAGGAAAACACACACGAATCTCGAATTGCTGCCACAATACCGGGTATTAACTCGATCGCTATTACGATTCATTTTCCGACTGATCAATATATCCAATGGATGTTTAGGTGCCGCCCACATTAGGGTTATACTTTGTCATTTGTCGTTAATTCGATGGATGTTTAAGTATTGCACTTTGTCGTTCATTGTGAGAATTTGATCTCGTGAGTTATCGTAAATGCTGTATTGGTTACTAACCCAGTTTTGTGTGCATTATTATTTAAATTAGGTTAACAAGACTAAACCATAGACTAGATTCTGCTCAAATTAAATCTGCAAAGTGAGTCATTCTCTTTTTATCAAATTACTTTCAAAAGCATGTTTATTTTCAAAGGTTATTGTTGTGGGCTAATTTCTAAGCTCATATCCTGAGAAATATCTTGGCCTATATCTTGATTAAATAATATTTGTTCATATCCGGGGTGCAGATTCAGGGTATTGGTAACATCCTGAATGGTATCCTCAGGATCACTAACGGATTATGTGCAGGTACGTGGGCTGAAAGCTAGCAACGTTCACAAAGACTTATTCTACGGAAGACTCGGTCCAAACCGTTCAAAGAAAGACGTTGAAGCCTTATTACTCGGTCTACAACGTTCGTGATGGAATATTCGGAGCATCCCAAATTTATAGGGATATTTGTTTGTATTTCGTTACTATAAATAGGAGGAACACCAGATCGAATAGGACACAACATTCTCACTGCAATCACTCTCACTACACTCTAACACTTGTTCTTTCGTAATTTGTACTCTCACACGAATTCATTGTAACACTTAGCGATCTGGTTGATATCCTGCACTGTATCCTGACGTTTAAAGCAATAAGAAGAACAAGGCAGCTGCGATTGTCAGCTCCCGAGGTTTTATGCCGGCGATCTAGATTGATCAAGGGCTTTCCTCGTACATCTCGTGTCGTTTCCTTTACTTTTTGCTTATTACTTGCTCACTGTTTGATCGCAGATACAGCTCAATATCCTGAGCCGTATCCTGAATACTGATTTTCTAAATAACTCAACAAGCATATTTTCTGTAAACTTTCTAGCACACTACCTCACATTACTAATTTGATCATTAAATTGCTTCGGTAATTTTTGACCAAAACAATTTGGCGCCCACCGTGGGGCAAGTGGTGCTCTCTATACTAAAATTTTTTGTTAAATCGCTAATCGGTTTTTTATTTTCAAAACTTTTTGCTACATTGTCCACGATGGCCTCACGATCAAACATGAGTTCCTCTACTATGTCTGCTACGACTTCTGCTACTACAGGTTCGGTGCTTCCACCACCTTCTCCAAGAATGCCAGCCTCTACACGACCTCAGGATATTATCCCTACCCGCAGTGTTCAAGAATCTGCCCCTGTTTTAGCGTCTAACGACGAAATTTTAACCTTATTTGGAAGTGTGCAGGAACAAATGAGGCAGCAGCAGGAAACGAACCAAATGCTTTTAAGGGAAATACAACTCCTGAAGTCTGGCTCGAGCAGATCCGCTGAGGATATTGTCACTCCATTACAACCCAGAGCTTTGAACTTCAGTTCAGCCGTGTATACAGAGGATAACAGGGGGAATATTGTGCCAAGCCTTCCTCAGAATCATACCCCTGAAATACCCTCCTCGGTCAGGATATCGACCATAAGGAGCTCAGGATATGCTTCAGGATATGGGCAGAATCCTCCAACGGGTAACATATTAAATAATAATAATACTCATACTACTAACAATAGTGGGTCCTTGCAGGATACAGGTGTGACGTCAGCACTTACCAGGGAACTTCAGAAGTTGAAGGACATGATATCAAGTGTACCCGGGGTGGTCCAGCCAATCCCGGAAGTGTCTCAAGACAGCCATAAGATATCTCGTTTTGCATATCCTATCTGTGATGCTGAGATTCCGAAGAGGTTCCAAACCCCCAACATGAAGCTTTACGACGGAACGACGGATCCTGAGGAGCATATTGCTCAGTATAGGGAGAGGATGGAGATCAACCCTATCCCTCCGGATCTCAAGGAAGCATGCTTGTGCAAGGGTTTTGGTTCAACCTTGACAGGATCAGCTTTGAAGTGGCTCTTGAATGTTCCTCCACATTCAATTACATCTTTTGCTCACTTAGTAAATTTATTTAATAGTCAGTTTTCTTGTAGTAGGAGCTTTGAAAAATTAACAAGTGATCTCTACAGGATAACACAAGGGCCTCAGGAATCCCTTAGGGATTATGTGAACAAGTTCAGCCGGGAATCACTAGACATTCCTCATCTTGATGTTGCAATAGCTGTGCAAGCTTTCAAGATGGGATTGCAAAAAGATTCTCAATTTTACCAAGACCTTGTAATGAACCCATGTAGGAACCTGGATAAAGCTCGGAACAGGGCCCTAAGGTACATTCGGTTGGAAGATGACAGAAAGATACAAGAAAGGATGAACTCATCCAACGCTTATGAGTCAACTAACAGGAAGTCGGAATCCTCATTCAAGTCATATCGGCCTAAGCCATATGGCAGAAATGAGAACAAGAAAGTGAATGCTGTTGAAGACGAGGATCCTGAAGAGTATCCTGAATTATCTGAATATTGCTTTTCTGTTAACATTCCTGAATTGATGTATGCCATGCAGGGTCTAGGAGACAAGGCAAGATGGCCTCGAAAGAATCAACAAAAAGCGGATTGGAAAGATAAATCAAAATGGTGTGCTTTCCACGAAGATTTCGGACATATGACCGAGGATTGCATTGCTTTGAGGAAAGAGATAAGCTATCTTCTAAGCAAGGGATATTTGAAAGACCTCTTAGGAAGAAAGAAGAATAAGGGTCAGGATACTGAGAAGGATCCTGAACGAGCAGCCTCACCTCCCGCGGATGCCAAGATAATCAACTTCATTTCGGGAGGATCCGATATTTGTGGGACTTCGTATTCGGCAGCAAAGAGACATGCAAAAGAAGCTAAGGCCGAAAGGGGAGACAAACCCGTCAGGATGACTACACTCACGACCGACAAAGTGATCACATTTGATGCTGATGACAGGGATACTGTCCAGGATCCTCACCATGATGCTCTGGTAATAACGTTATATGTGGCTAACCATTTTGTACGCAGGATATTGGTTGATAATGGCAGCTCCGTCAACATAGTCCAACTAGAGACACTTAAAAGGATGAATGTATCTCCAATGGATATCACTTCAAAGTCCACCGTGCTTGTTGGGTTCAGTGGAGAGGCCAGAAACACAGTAGGAGAGATAAAGTTGCCGGTGTACGTTGAAGGAGTCAACTCGATACAACGTTTCTGTGTGATGGACTCTCTATCCTGCTATAATATTATAATGGGAAGACCGTGGATTCACGATATGAAGGCCGTGCCATCAACATATCACCAATGCATCAAGATACCTACCCCTTGGGGAGTTGTTAAAGTTGATAGTGATCAGCAGGAGGCGAAAGAATGCTACTCATCCTCGATGAAATCCTCAACCAAACCTAGTGCAGCATAGCAATTAAAGACGCGGGCCCAGGATATCGTGGAGGATCCGGAGCAGGATGTGAAGAAAATTGTCCTGGACCAGGATAATCCCGATATTTCGGTGCTCGTGGGAACCAATATCCCTCGGGATATTGAAGAGCAATTAATTAACTTTTTAAAATGCAGGATGTCAACGTTTGCATGGAAGCATGAGGATATGACAGGCATATCCAAAGATATTATCACTCACAAGCTTGGAATTGATAAATCATTCAAGCCCGTGCAACAAAAAAGAAGAAAGTTTGCTCCTGAACGCAATACAATTATTCAAGAAGAAATTGAAAGATTGTTGAAGTCCAAGATGATTAGAGAAGTCAAGTTCCCAAGGTGGCTAGCAAACGTGGTTGTGGTACAGAAGAAAAACGGAAAATGGAGAGTCTGTGTGGATTACACAGACTTGAATAAAGCTTGTCCTAAAGACCCATTTCCTCTCCCCCACATTGATGCAATGGTAGATGCCACTGCTGGGCATGAAATGCTGACTTTCATGGATGCATCCTCAGGATTTCAACAGATCCAAATGGAACCTTCTGACCAGGAGGATACTGCCTTCATGACACCAACAGGTATTTATTGTTATACAGCTATGCCTTTTGGTTTGAAAAATGCAGGTGCAACATACCAAAGATTGGTAAACATGATGTTCAAAGACAAACTGGGGGACACCATGGAGGTGTACATTGACGATATGGTGGTAAAGTCAAAGAAAGCTCAGGATCACCTCCAGGATATTAAAGGAGCATTCGATATCCTGGATCAGTATAATATGAAGCTGAATCCTGCCAAGTGCCATTTTGGAGTGGGGGCAGGAAAATTTCTAGGATATATGGTGACCAAAAGAGGAATAGAAGCAAGCCCGGAGCAGATTAAAGCCATCTTGGACATTAAATCACCCTCCAATATGAAAGATGTTCAACGATTAACGGGGCGAGTGGCAGCACTAAACAGATTTATCTCAAGATCCTCAGAGAAATGCAAAGATTTTTATGATATCCTGAAGAAGAACAAAAAATTCGAGTGGGGTGAGAAGCATGAGGCGGCCCTACAAGAGTTAAAGCAATATCTTTCAACCGCACCTCTACTGATGAAACCTGAGAATGGTGAACCATTATCCCTATACCTCGCGGTATCAGGGAACGCTGTAAGTGCCGTCCTTGTAAAGGACCATGAAGGTCAGCAATATCCTGTTTATTATGTTAGCAAGAGTTTGTTAGATGCTGAAACTAGGTATTCTCACTTAGAAAAATTAATACTAGCATTAGTCATGGCATCAACAAAACTTAGACATTATTTTGAGACTCATAGGATCCATGTTAAAACAAATTATCCTATCAAGAATGTGCTTAGGAAACCAGAGATGTCAGGCAGGATGGCTAAGTGGTCAGTAAAATTGAGTGCTTATGATTTAGTATATGAACCTAGGAATGCCATAAAGTCTCAGGCTTTAGCTGACTTTGTGGCTGATTTTAGTAGTGACATTCAGGATGAGGTAGACCTAGAGGTTCAACAGTTAGGAGAATCCTCAGGATCCTGGACATTATATACTGATGGTGTATCTAATATAAGAGGAGTAGGATTGGGAACACTACTAAAATCGCCACAGGGGGACATATTACCCCAGGCTATTAGGTGTGAATTTCCTGCTACCAATAATGAGGCAGAATATGAAGCTTTAATTGCAGGATTAGAATTGGCTAAGAGTATGAGTATAAAGAATTTACAAGCATATGTTGACTCTTTGTTAATTACTAACCATTTTAATGGATCCTATGCAGTTAAGGGTGAGAAATTGACTGAATATCTTGATATTCTCAAAAAATTAGCAGGATATTTCGATGTTTTTACACTTGAACAGGTACCAAGAGAGGATAATGCTGAAGCGGATGCCTTAGCAAATCTGGGATCATCAATCAGGATACCGGAAGGGACCCAAATACCAATAATACATGTCTTATATCCTGCAACGAATCCTCAGGATAAAGAAGTAGCGGATATTCGGGATCCTGGAGTGGAATATCCTGAACAGGATCCTAAATCCTGGACAACTCCAATTCTGAAATATCTTAAAGATGGACACATCCCCGAAAATGAAAATCCTAAGGCATTTAGGATGAAGGTATCACGATTTACTATTATAAATAATATTTTGTACAAGAAATCTCTTGCAGGACCATATTTAAGGTGCTTGGAGGATCATGAAGCCAAAGAAGTACTTCAGGATATACATGAAGGGGACTGTGGTAATCACACTGGGGGCAGATCATTATTCTCGAAAGTATTAAGGACAGGATACTTTTGGCCAACAATGAGAAAAGATGCTGCAGAATATGCTCGAAGATGTGATGCATGTCAAAGGCATAGTAACATACTACATCAACCAGCTGAACCACTATATCCTGTAGTTTCCCCTTGGCCATTCATGAAGTGGGGGATGGATATAGTAGGGAAGTTACCAAAAGCTCCGGGAGGAAAGGTATTTATGTTAGCAATGACGGATTATTTCTCTAAGTGGGTCGAGGCTGAAGCATTCGTTCAAGTAAGAGACCAAGAAGTAGTATCCTTCATAAAGAGGAATATCCTGACTAGGTTTGGAGTACCAGCTGAGATCATTTGTGATAATGGGTCCCAGTTTATAAGCAAAAGGACTACTGACTTTTGCAAGAGTTGGGGAATCAGAATGATCACATCTACTCCGGTACATCCTCAAGCGAATGGACAAGCCGAATCCTCGAACAAGATAATAGTCAATAACTTAAAGAAGAGACTTGGAGCCAAAAAAGGAAGATGGGCGGAAGAGTTACCCTTTGTTTTGTGGGCTGATAGGACAACTGTGAAGAATGCAACTGGCCAAACCCCGTTTTCCTTGGTATTTGGAGCAGAGGCAATGATTCCAACAGAAATGACGATACCTACTGCAAGATCTATGCTACAGGATCCTGAACAGAATCCTGAAGTCTTATGTCAGGATTTGGATACTATAGATGAAAAAAGAGATGCGGCAAGGCTAAGGATAGCAGCATATCAACAAAGAATATCCAGAGCATACAATAAGAACATAAGGACTAGAAGATTTCGAGTTGGTGATTGGGTGCTGAGAAAGGCTTTTCAAAATACTACTAATCCTGCCGATGGCAAGCTAGCTCCGAAATGGGAAGGACCTTATGAAGTCGAGTCGGAAGCAGGGAAAGGAGCATATCGACTCAGGAATGTGGAAGGGGATATGCTACCAAGATCCTGGAATGCAATACATTTGAAGCTCTATTTCAAGTAAGAGTAGAATTTATTTTCTATCTCGGAATGGTATGTGTTCTATCTCTTTAAAATATATTTGTTTATTATCTTGAACCCAATACTGACTTAAGCATCGGAGGGGTGTTAGCCAAGCTAACACCCACCTTAGTTTACAATTGTTTTGCAGGATATGTTTCAGGATATAGCTCCAGGATATATACTCAGGATAAGTCGAAAGATTAGAGGATTGGCCCCCTCTCTCACGTTTAAGGGATCCTGATCCCTTCAAAGGTTTAAAGGTATTCACCTTTCTTTCGAATTGGGTTAAAACACCTCGCCTGGAGTGCAAGTTATCTAGGTGTAGTTCAAGGTAGCGGGACCAGTTCATGTAAAAGTGGCTGACAATTTCGTTACTGTTGGCTATATCCTGGATCCTAAAGGTATATGAGGATTGATCACCCTCTCTCACGAAAGAGTATTTTCATACTCTCAAAGGTTTAAAGGTTTTCACCTTTCTAAGTCTAGGAGTTTATACACTCTCGCCTGTAGCGCATGAGATTCAGGGTTTATCCCCAGATATCGGGGTTTATCCCCAGTATGCTAAGGATTCTTTTCAGGATATCAGGGGTTCTGCCCTTGGGCATTTGGAATTCATTCGAATCAAAAGGTAAATACATTTGTGTCTTTGTCAAACGCAGGGGACACACATTATCCTAATTCAAAGAATGGATCCAAGTTTATAAGTATGCACTGGGAACAAGTTTATGATAAAGAATTGGAACTGATTCTCTAAGAATCTCTGGTATGATCTCTCCTTTTTATTTGGATAATTTATAGGTTATATTTCAATATTCCTTTTAAGATATCTTTCAAGATATCTCCCAGGATACATTTATGATATGTGTTCCTAAGAATGTTCAAACCAAACAATTTTCACAAGTAAAATTTGTGTGACAATAATAATAAAGTCAAAAGAGTAGTTATATTATTAACATACCAAAAGATGTGCTCTTAGTTTCACCTCAAAACAAGGCCCATCCACTAAGAGCACTAGTAGTTCATAACCATATTTACCCAACAGTTGAGGGCTTCATCTCAAACCGAGACCCATCCACCTTCAACTGTTGTATTGTTCAAAAAGCATGCAGGAAATATAAATTGTTCAGATACGGAAAAGTAAAATGCAGAAAAGTAAATTGTTTGTGGAACTGCAAACCAACATTCAAATTCAAAAAGGTGGGCTCTGGCCTTGGCACGTATATCCGTCATCGCCCACCTAAGTGCCCTCACATAGCGGCATCACCTCCAACCTTCTCAGACTTCTCCGCTCCAGCATCTTGACCAGCATCCTGCGCAGCATCCTGACTGATGTCCATCTCAGCATCACCTCCAGCATCCTTCTTCTCTCCAGCTTGGACCACCACCTCTGTTGACTTGGAAGACTCACCGGCTTCAGCAGGAAGTGGCACAGCTTTGCCTCCGAGCTCCTTCAATTTAGCCACCCAGGATTCAACTGGCCAAGATGGACAAACAAGGCCCGTCTCCTTGGCCTCATAGGCCATCTTGATGCGTGCTTGTAGCAGGGAGACGATAGCAGAAGCCTTGATTCCCTCTCGAAAGCTGATCAAGGCCTGATCATGGTCCATTTGAACGCTGGCAAGTTTGACCTCAGCATCTTGGGTGACCTTCTTTAGCAAGCTTTCATAGTGCCGGCTCTTTGCTTCGGCAATAGCACCTTGATCAGCAACGGTGCTCTCGAGCTGCTTGATCCTGGCTTCATGAAGTGCCACAGTACCACAAGCGTCATTGTACAAGTGGAGCAAATGCTGGAGGCCCTGCACATTGATCACAGGTATGGGGTTAGAATATATGCTGACTGAGATATCCTACCAGGATATCCTGTTAGGGTATACGTGCAGGATATATGTGCAGGATATATATGAAGGATATGCGGCAGGATATTACCTTGTTGAGGAAGGATGTCATTGGCTCTAAGGAGTCAGAGAAGCTGAGTTCATCATAGGAGAACCCTTCTGAGCCTGGAGTACTGACCTCAAGGCCCTTTCTCTTTTTCGCTGCGGAAGCACGGGTTCTTGGATTGGCCTTGGGAGCCGGGAGTGGCTTGGAGCTGGTGGTAGCAGGAGTCTCCTTCTTGACTATGGCTGGAGTTGGATAGCTGTCAAGTTCATCCAGGTCTAAATAGACTGGGACTTTGCTGGAATCTGCATACAGGGAGTAAATTCTAAATCCCTCCTATAAATAACAGATAAGAAGCATATGTGTGTAGGATATCTTGCAGGATTCTTACCAGACATGTTGGCACTTGAAAGAGGGCTTGGAGTTGGTGGAAAAGGATTGAAACTCCTTTCTGCTTCTGGGAGAAGTCTAATGGCGTCTATTCTTTCTTGGGAATTAGCAAGAGGAGGAGCAATCTTCCTGAAATCAGCTGCACAATAAAGAAGATAAATTAGTTCAGGATATGGAACAGGATAAGCGACAGGATCATTCTTAAACCCTAAATCCTACCCTTTTTCAACCATTGTACCGGATATTCCGTCCCACCAGGGATTGAGTCCCTTTTTACAAAGAAAAACTTGGATTGCCAACCATCCTCGTTCCTGGTGGCACGAAGTATCAATGGGTCACCGGAAGTAGAATAAAACAGAAATCTACATGATCCGTGGCATCTAAGCTTGTAAGCCAGAGGGAGATCATGGATGGAAAGATCAGGAATGTGGTTTCTCTTGATCTGGTCAAGAACAGATAAAACACGCCATAGCATTGGCATTGTCTGGCTAAAAGAGATTTTTGTGATTTTGAAGAATTCGGTGATGAAGTCCGGAAAGGGGAATCGTAGCCCTAGGGTAAAAGGGAAAGCACTAAAGCATATCCACTCGTTGGAGACCATATCTGACCGGATTTCACGGTCAAACGGTCTAAATACGGTTCCTTCCGGGAAGATACCGGAGGATTGTAAGGCTGACAGGTGGGCACTATCAAAAGTACACGCTTCCTTCTCCGGTTCTTGAAGAAGGTTTTGTGGGTAGAATGTAGGGGCCGAGTCACCTGAACTAGATCTTGTGTGGCGCGGCATTTGATCGCCTGAATTTTTCGCCGGAGAGAAAAGATGAAGATAAGTATGAAAGATAGAGAGAAAATGTACCTTTTCCTTGCCGATTATGATTAAAAAAGGGATGAGGATGAGAAGATATAGGGCATGATGAGTAGATATAGGCTGGGTAGTTGCAAACGGTCACATCACAGGTCATATCTCTTAATTGCCTCGGTTTGCGTAAAAAATGTAACCGTTAGTGATGAGGATACTAAACGGTAACATTTTTGGGGACAATTGTTGTGGGCTAATTTCTAAGCTCATATCCTGAGAAATATCTTGGCCTATATCTTGATTAAATAATATTTGTTCATATCCGGGGTGCAGATTCAGGGTATTGGTAACATCCTGAATGGTATCCTCAGGATCACTAACGGATTATGTGCAGGTACGTGGGCTGAAAGCTAGCAACGTTCACAAAGACTTATTCTACGGAAGACTCGGTCCAAACCGTTCAAAGAAAGACGTTGAAGCCTTATTACTCGGTCTACAACGTTCGTGATGGAATATTCGGAGCATCCCAAATTTATAGGGATATTTGTTTGTATTTCGTTACTATAAATAGGAGGAACACCAGATCGAATAGGACACAACATTCTCACTGCAATCACTCTCACTACACTCTAACACTTGTTCTTTCGTAATTTGTACTCTCACACGAATTCATTGTAACACTTAGCGATCTGGTTGATATCCTGCACTGTATCCTGACGTTTAAAGCAATAAGAAGAACAAGGCAGCTGCGATTGTCAGCTCCCGAGGTTTTATGCCGGCGATCTAGATTGATCAAGGGCTTTCCTCGTACATCTCGTGTCGTTTCCTTTACTTTTTGCTTATTACTTGCTCACTGTTTGATCGCAGATACAGCTCAATATCCTGAGCCGTATCCTGAATACTGATTTTCTAAATAACTCAACAAGCATATTTTCTGTAAACTTTCTAGCACACTACCTCACATTACTAATTTGATCATTAAATTGCTTCGGTAATTTTTGACCAAAACAGTTATAATTACAGGGATTAAGTCTATGTAATCTAAAATTACTGCCAGTATGTGGGGGGATGTGCACATAGCTACTAATTATTTATCACTTGTGGGTGAACGGACCCAGCAAGTGATATGTCCACAGTCACACGTCCGGTCAAGTGACAACTGGATCAGTTAATTTAAAAAGATAGAGACATTGTAATTGCTCTTAATACTGTGAATTATAACAAACATATCGTTTTAGTAAAATGAATGATTCACTCAGTATTTCCCGCTGACAAAACCTTTTTCAAACATGTTTCAGGTGATCTGTTGTGATCCAGGAAAAGTGCAGGGAAGCACTATCAGCTTAAGAAAGTGGCTCCTTATAAAATAAAAAAATAAGTTTTGTAATATAACGATTTCGTAGTAAAATCATAATATTGTAAATTATCGGGGTTTTATCCCGAATTGTGAAATAAAATAAATCGGGAAAATTTTAGCTTTAAACGATCCTGTTAAATAAACTTCCGCTGTTAAACTCAATTAAATGAATACCACGGGATTTCTGTCCCGCGGCTCCTGAAATGGGTCAAACCGGGTCGGGGGTCGTGACAGAAATAAGGTGGTATCATAGCCACTGAGTTAAGCTAATTAAGTATTTAGAAATACTTAATTTTTCCTGATTACTATTATGTGATTATCTGTTTTATTAACTGATTATTTGTTAGTTACAGTATGGGTAAGCAAAAGCTGTCAAGTATCTATCTTAAATTAGATAGATCATCCAACGAGAAGGGTAGTACATCCCAAACCAAATCCTCAAAACTCCCTACAATTCCTGAAGAAGGAATATTTGTGCGAAAGGCAAATTATGAAGAACCACTTTCTCCGGATAAAAGAAATTTGATTATTAGGAAAAGTAAGGAGAAAATAAAGAAAATACGAGAAAAGAAGATTAAACGAGAAACCCAGGAATTAATCAATAAATCACCTTGGGAAGACAATCTAGATGAGAAATGGGCAAATTTGTATATGTTAGCCACAGTAGCAGAAAATGCAAATCTCTAAATAGCTTAATTTAAGTTTTAGCACCTTATCCCCTACAATCCAGAAACCTTATGCAGTAAATAAATAAAATTGACAATAAACCCTAGTATGTATTCCAGTTATCTTTGTAATAAATTAGTGCGCAATATGCAACAATATTTAAATTTATTGTAAGATTTTAACTTAGTATTTATTGCATTTTGCATATATGCCACATCAGCATGAGTGGGATATCTGAAGCTTTTCAGAACCTAAATCTTTACCCGGTGAATATAGAAGTGTCCAAAGAATTTACTGGATACTTTCCCGATATAGAACAACCGGTAGAATTCAAGGCTCCACCTTTGAACAAGCCAAAACGAAAGAAAAAGAAGAATTACTTGTGGGGAAGTCGTATACGTAGGAAAAAGCCAGTTCCAAAACTTCCTAAAATAAACAATCCTTTGGAAAAAGGAAAAGAAATAGTAACCAAGGAGTGTTCTAAACAGCAGGAGATGGAAACTGAAGTTGAGAAAGATTCTAGGCAGTTTGAGGAATATTCCAAAGAAATACAAATGGAAGTTGGACAAAGTTCTAGACCAATGGAAACTGGAGAGAGCTCCAAACAAAACCAGGGAAGGACTTTTCAGGAGGAGATAGATTTTCTATTGGAAAACTGTGAGACGATTCAGCCTGTCCATACTAATATTTTTACCTATCCTATTGAAAATCCACTCCCTATGAATTTTTAACCGGCAATCCCAGAACCAATAGTCCACACCCAACCTTTAGAAATGGACGAATGGTGGACGAATGACTGGCAATTTCAAAATATTGTCAACGATCCTTATTCCTTTTTTCCACAAGTCGATCCGGAACCCCTACCTAATCCACCAATGAGTAACGAAAATATGGCTGAACTTCGCCATTTTGGTGAAGAGTTGATGGATGCGGGAAATAGAATCAGGGAAATAGGGGGACAAATTGCCTGGAAATATGATAAAAGGGAGCTTCGGTTTTAGGACAATAAGTGACGAGAGATAGTAGGATGGTAAAACTATGGTTGTGTAATAGTAACAGTAATAGTAAAATCAGTCTGTAAAATAACTACGAATAAAACTCTGTAAGATATTGGTGTGTAATGATGCATACTATCAAATATATATAAAATGTAATCGAAAAATCGATAGTTTTGCCTATACGTGTGTTGAAAATTGTTTGATTGTTTTTATGTATAATTGTTATTTATCAGATACTAATAAAAATTATATATATATTATCAGATGGCAAACATTGAAAATGAACCAGTAAATGAGGTTAATCAGTCTGAGCAACATCCAGGAGATCAATATATGACTCGGCAAGATATCGAAAACATTGTTGCTCAAGGGATAGCCAATGCTATTCCAGCATTCGTTGCTGCTATAAAGAATCCAATCGAACCGCAACAAATTGTCCCTAGTAAACATAGTACTGAAGATAACTTCAGTAATAGTGTAAACGGAGGCAATAATCATGTTAATCATAATAGGGAACCACATCAAGCTCCATTACTCAAGAAACTGAAAGCTGCAACACCTGGTTGCACTTTCAAAGAATTCCTTGCCTGTAAACCCACTGAATTTGCAGGCAATGAAGGAGCAACTGCATCACTGCGTTGGTTAGAGAAAACCGAAGCAGTCATTGCAATAAGTGAGTGTGCTAAAGATGATCAGGTCATGTACGCATCAAATCTCTTCAAAGAAGGAGCACTTGAATGGTGGAACACTGTGTTACAATCAAAAGGAAGAATAATAGCTTATTCTATGACTTGGGAAGGATTTAAGGGTTTAGTAGAAAGGAAATTCTGTCCCGAGTATGAAAAGGAACAGATGACGAATAAGTTTTTAAATCATCGGATGATGGGTGTAGATTGTCGCGGTTATACCTCGACATTCTTTGAATATGCTAGAGTGGTATCAACACTGGCTTCACCAGAACCGGTACTCATTTCTCGCTACATTTGGGGATTGATTAGTGAAATTCGCAATATCGTTAAAGCTGCGAGACCACGCACTATTGACGATGCTGTGGAATTAGCTAATACCCTAACCGATGAATTAGTACGCACAAGAGATGAAAACAGGAAGAAGGAACTAGCTCAGAAAATTTCCCAAGGATTTCGTTCGGGTAATAACAACAGCTTTAAGAGAAGAGGAACAGGGCAATCTTCAACTTTGCCATTCTGTCAAATTTGCAAAAAGAAACATTTTGGAAAATGCAAGGTATATTGCAATTTTTGCAAAACTATAGGACATCATGAAGAAAATTGCAGAAAGAAATCCATAATTTGTTACAATTGTGGAGAAGTCGGACATTTCAAAACAGAATGTCCTAAATTGGTCAAACCAGCAGACAACAAAGCCAAGGTGACTGACGGAACTACTAAGAAAAATGCCAGGGCATTTCAGCTAACCACACAAGAAGCAGAATTCATCCCAGATGTGATAGCGGGTACGTTCTTAGTTCACAACATTTACGCCAAAGTATTATTTGACTCTGGTGCAAACCAAAGTTTTATAAATACTTCATTCTGCCAAGCTCTTAAAATACCTTTAACTAATATTAGGCAGATTTTTACAGTAGAAACCGCAGATGGGAATTCAGTTAAAATAGATCAGGTCTTGCAAAAAGTAGAAATAGAACTTTCAGGTCATAAATTTTCTACAAATCTGTTACCTATGAAATTAGCTGAATTTGATGTTGTGTTAGGAATGGATTGGTTAATAGCCAACCATGCTAGAATCCTTTGTGATCAGAATTCTATAGAAATTCAAGCACCAAATGGAGAAATAATCATGATTACAGGAGATAAGCCACGTAAACCCATGAAATTCATATCAGTAATGAAAGTTGCTAGTTATGAACGAAAGCAAGGAATAGTATATATGATTTCGGTAATCATTAATACTAAGAACAAAGAACTTAAGGAGATCCCTGTAGTCTCAGAATACCCGGATATATTTCCAGAAGAGTTACCAGGATTACCACCAGATAGGGAAGTAGAATTTAGGATTCATCTAATTCCTGGAACTACACCGATAGCCAAGGCACCTTATCGGTTAGCTCCTACCGAAATGTTAGAACTAAAAAAAAGCAATTAGATGAATTACTAAGTAAAGGATTCATACAACCTAGCTCATCCCCTTGGGGAGCGCCAGTGTTGTTTGTAAAGAAAAAGGATGGTTCAATGAGAATGTGTATCGATTATAGGGAATTGAATAAGGTTACAATTAAGAATCGATATCCATTACCTAGGATTGATGATCTTTTTGATCAACTTCAGGGGGCTAGATATTTTTCTAAGATAGATTTACGCTCCAGATATCATCAATTGAAGGTACAAGAAGAAGACATACCTAAAACTGCTTTCAGAACTAGGTATGGTCATTATGAGTTTACAGTCATGCCCTTTGGGTTAACAAATGCACCTGCTGCATTCATGGACATGATGAATAGGATTTGTAAACCATATTTGGATAAATTTGTAATTGTTTTCATAGACGATATACTTATTTATTCCAAAAGTCAGGACGAACATTGTCAGCACTTACATGCACTCTTAACTTTGTTAAGAAAAGAAAAGCTTTATGCCAAATTCTCAAAGTGTGAATTTTGGTTACAAGAAGTGCAATTCTTAGGACACATGGTGAATCACGAAGGTATTCACGTAGATCCTGCTAAGATAGAGGCAATTACCAAATGGAAGGTTCCACAAACAGCAATGGAAATTAGAAGTTTTATAGGATTAGCTGGGTATTATAGACGGTTTATTAAGGATTTTTCCAAGATAGCCATACCATTAACTAAGTTAACCTGTAAAGCGGTTAAGTTTGAATGGGGATCTAAGTAAGAAGAAGCCTTTAGAATATTGAAGCAGAAATTAACCCATGTTCCAATCTTAGCCTTACCAGAAGGAACTGAAGATTTTGAAGTATATTGTGATGCTTCAAAATTAGGATTTGGATGTGTGCTTATGCAACGCAAGAAGGTAATTGCGTACGCATCAAGGCAATTGAAAAAGCACGAAGAAAACTATACGACTCATGATTTAGAATTAGGAGCCGTAATTTTTGCCCTTAAGATTTAGAGACATTATCTTTACGGAAGTAAATTTACTGTCTACACAGACCACAAAAGTTTAAGATATATATTTGGGCAAAAAGAATTAAACATGAGGCAAAGGAGATGGATGGAAATCCTAAGTGACTACGACTGTGATATTCAGTATCATGAAGGAAAGGCAAATGTAGTTGCAGATGCCTTAAGTCGTAAGTATTATGAGAAACAACGACGGGTTCGTGCTCTTAGATTAAATCTACAAATAGATTTAATGGAACAATTGAAGAATATTCAAACTACAGCAATCAAGGATGATGCTGAAGGAATGAAAGGACGAATCAAGGAATTAAAACAAGGAGCAGATGGAATTTGGAGATTCCACAAAAGTAGAATTTGGGTACCTAAGCAGGGAGACTTAAGACCTAAGATTTTAGAAGAAGCTCATAAATCTAGGTATACTATGCATCCAGGAAACAATAAGATGTACCAAGATTTAAGAAAGAATTTTTGGTGGATAGGAATGAAAAAGGATATAGCACGATATGTTTCTAAATGTCTTACTTGTTCGCAAGTTAAGGCAGAACATCAGAAACCTTCAGGATTACTACAACAATTAGAAATGCCAGTATGGAAATGGGAACTTATAACAATGGATTTTGTTACTAAGTTACCCAAAACCAGAAAAGGTAATGATGCGATTTGGGTAATTGTGGATCGATTAACCAAATCAGCTCACTTTTTACCAACGAAAGAAACCTTTAGCATAGAAAGACTGGCTAAATTGTATGTAGATGAAGTTGTATCCTTACATGGAGTTCCACTCTCCATTGTTTCGGATAGAGATAGTCGTTTTACTTCTCATTTCTAGAAAAGTTTCCAGCAAGCTATGGGAACTCGATTAAATCTAAGCACTGCATATCATCCCCAAACAGACGGACAAAGTGAAAGGACAATCCAAACTCTAGAAGACATGCTCCGAGCATGTGTAATAGATTTTGGTGGAAGTTGGGATGATCATTTACCATTAATTGAATTCTCCTATAACAATAGCTATCATTCAAGCATTGAAACTGCCCCATTTGAAGCACTATATGGAAGAAAGTGCAGAACTCCAGTTTGTTGGGCAGAAATAGGAGAAAGTCAATTGTCAGGTCCGGAGATTGTGCAAGAGACGACTGATAAGATTACTCAAATCAAGGAAAGACTGAAGACTGCTCGAGATCGCCAGAAGAGTTATGCAGACAATAGATATAAGCCATTAGAATTCCAAGTGGGAGACAGAGTAATGTTCAAAGTTTCTCCTTGGAAAGGAGTTGTTAGATTTGGCAAGAAAGGAAAGCTAAGTCCAAGATACGTAGGACCATTTCCAGTGATTCAACGTATAGGACCAGTTGCTTATCGTTTACAACTACCAGAAGAGTTGTCTGGAGTACATGATGTATTTCATGTATCCAATCTCAAGAAATGTCTATCAGATGAATCGCTAGTAGTACCTCTTCGAGATATAGAGGTAAATGAAAAGCTAAAATTTGTTGAGAAACCTCTTCAAATTAAGGATCGAAAGATCAAGTTTCTCAAACATAAACAACTAGTTTTAGTCAAAGTCAGATGGGATTCAAAGAGAGGAGCTGAATACACTTGGGAGCTGGAATCAGAAATGAAGCACAAGTATCCACACTTATTCCCGTAAATCTCGAGGACGAGATTTTTATTAAGGTAGGGAGAATGTAACAACTCTCCTTAAAAAGTTATATTTATTTAAATTAAATTGGCCAATAGGAAATCCTAATTGAGAAACCCAAGTGATTTTGTATTAACCCTAAAATTTTCAGATCATTTGGAATTAGGATTAGGGCCCCTAAAACTAGGGGGGTAAACCCTAATTGATAATTATCTTCGAATTGCGTTGTCTGAAATGAGAATTCACGAAACATTGACTCACCATGCCTATACTAGTGACGAAGCAACCCTAGGCTAGGTAGGTTTCCCAGGCGAGTCGCGACAGGGGAAGGGAATCCCTTCGCGACACGCGGGGGGGTGCACATTTAGGGTATAAATAGTAGGCTGTGGGACTTGATTCTGGACATTGATGCGACGTTAAAATTCTTTACGTACGCTGAGTTATAGTATAATCACTACGAAAACACACACGAATCTCGAATTGCTGCCACAATACCGGGTATTAACTCGATCGCTATTACGATTCATTTTCCGACCGATCAATATATCCAATGGATGTTTAAGTGCCGCCCACATTAGGGTTATACTTTGTCATTTGTTGTTAATTCGATGGATGTTTAAGTATTGCACTTTGTCGTTCATTGTGAGAATTTGATCTCGTGAGTTATCGTAAATGCTGTATTGGTTACTAACCCAGTTTTGTGTGCATTATTATTTAAATTAGGTTAACAAGACTAAACCATAGACTAGATTCTGCTCAAATTAAATCTGCAAAGTGAGTCATTCTCTTTTTATCAAATTACTTTCAAAAGCATGTTTATTTTCAAAGGTTATAATTACAGGGATTAAGTCTATGTAATCTAAAATTACTGCCAGTATGTGGGGGGATGTGCACATAGCTACTAATTATTTATCACTTGTGGGTGAACGGACCCAGCAAGTGATATGTCCACAGTCACACGTCCGGTCAAGTGACAACTGGATCAGTTAATTTAAAAAGATAGAGACATTGTAATTGCTCTTAATACTGTGAATTATAACAAACATATCGTTTTAGTAAAATGAATGATTCACTCAGTATTTCCCGCTGACAAAACCTTTTTCAAACATGTTTCAGGTGATCTGTTGTGATCCAGGAAAAGTGCAGGGAAGCACTATCAGCTTAAGAAAGTGGCTCCTTATAAAATAAAGAAATAAGTTTTGTAATATAACGATTTCGTAGTAAAATCATAATATTGTAAATTATCGGGGTTTTATCCCGAATTGTGAAATAAAATAAATCGGGAAAATTTTAGCTTTAAACGATCCTGTTAAATAAACTTCCGCTGTTAAACTCAATTAAATGAATACCACGGGATTTCTGTCCCGCGGCTCCTGAAACGGGTCAAACCGGGTCGGGGGTCGTGACACGATGTTTCCGTCATCGGTTGTGGTGTGACAACATCTCCTAAAACACCTCCTTAAAACTGCAATATTAGCTAGTAATAATAATAATGATCTTACCATTACTCGCCAAATTAGCAGCACTCATAGTTGTTACACTTGTCATACATATGATTGGACCCGTCTACAGTTTTAGCTCCACTTCCCACAGCAAACTTGTTTCCTGTAAACCATAATTACCACGTATAAATGTATAATATACATTTGCTTTAGATATTTTTAAGAAACAGTGATCAAGAACATTAGAAGTCATTTGGATGGTTAGAATACCTTTAGGACTCCACTGCACACAAAGTGCAACACGGTTAAGCCTAAAGATAACAAGTGTAGGCACCCATAAAGATCATTCTTCGTTCCAACCGGTACCGTTTCGACGCGAACCGTTTCGACCGGTACCGTTCAAATAGAACCGTTTCGACGCGAACCATTTCGACCCGTACCGTTTCGAATCGAACCGTTCCGACACGAACCATTTTGACCAGTACCGTTTCGAATTGAACCGTTTCGACGCGAACCGTTTCGAATAGAACTGTTTCGACGTGAACCGTGTCGACTCATACCGTTTCGACCGGTACCGTTTTTTAATAAAACCGTTTCGACTGGCACCGTAAAACAGTTTTAGTGAACTTCAGACCATCTGGCGTCATTCTCCCTCTAATGTAGAGAGATAGAACTCTATCTTGTTGGCTTTCATTACAAAGTAACAAAGAGATGAGTTCTCCTGTTCCATGCCATACAACAAAACACACACTAGTACACTCTTGATCACTTCAGTTTAAGGAAGTTATGTAATCTCAGGCTTGTTAGTCATCTATGGCAGTACCGCTATAATACTTACTTTACGTCACAGATTTCCTACAAACTCAACATCATCACTGGTTAGGTCGGGTTGACGCATTCCATCCTCATGAGCCCCATGGTCATATACTTGCTTATTAATAGTTATTGTGTAACGGGTCAAGTTCGCTTTTCAATTTAACCGTTCTAACGCCATGTTCATGGAGCCTGTATCATACTTATCAAGATCACCTAACTACCAAAAATGGTTATAGCGAATTCATCCATAAGTTTCTGCACTTCAGCTTCTTTCGCACCTTTTCACTCTCCAGCTGTGTATTCTTCACAACTAACCTGTTTATTTAAACTTATTTTAACAATATAAGAACCTTAATAAACCATATATACTAAATCTCCAATTTAGATAAACAAACATACTAACCGTTTAAAAAGCTTCTCGATTGTTTGAAACTGTTTTTCTGAAGAAACAAGCGTTTCTCTAACACCTACGAGACTACTAACATACGACTTCAACGATTCAAAATCATGTTTGACCCGTGTAAGCTCTTGTTCATTTTCCGCAGCCCGTTGCCTCTGTCTAGAAGTTTCTTCAACTAAATCTTCAACCCGTTGTCTCATTTCATTCAAAATAGAGTTTGTACTCGATGCAAAACCGTCCATTTCATCTAACTTTTCAGACATGGTTTCAATCTGAATCGATTTTTTTAATCTCTTCTTGACCTAAACTTACTTTCTGTTTTGCGTCATTACTTTCTAATTCTGCCAAAAGTACCCTTTCGAATAAAACTTACTTTCTTATATTTCGACCGGTACCGTTTCGAATAGACCTGTGCTTATATTTGACTGTTAGAAAGAAAGGTGGAAATGAATGTCTGGTATAAAACAATCTGTGGGTCTTAATAGCCAAAGATGTCGGATTGGATTGGCACAATAATTACATCATACCGCTGATACATGCCAAATATGTTGATGTATTGGAATTTACCTACAAGGATCACAATGAATGCCTTCATATTCATGACTTAGTGGAAAAAATGAAAATTTGAGACTTGATGATAATGAATGCCTTCATGCTCGCAGGCCAGATTTCATATAACAGGGAATGGATTTGAACCATGAAAATGCCACAAGTAAGCTTTCATCTACCAAGGCTAGTGCTAGAAAAAATGTTTGGGATTCTAGTACCCATATGATATTTGTTGAGTTGTGTCTCGAGGAAGTAAAAAATGGTAATAGACCTGCGAGCCACTTCAATAAGGTTGGGTGGACGAACCTGGCAAATAATCTAAAAACTCGAACAGGAAAAGATTACACCAAACTGCAACTTAAAAACCATTGGGATTCAATGAAGAGGGATTGGAAGTTATACGATCGTTTAATGATAATTGAATCTGGGCTTGGATGGGATCCTGTGAAAAAGACGATAAACACAACGAGTGAGTGGTGGGATGAAAAAATACAGGTAATGATTGATCAAGTAGTTTCTTCACAATCTCATCGTAGTTTAGGTACTAACTTTTGTTTACTTCAATTTAAAGGCAGATCCAGAACTTACAAAATTCAAGGACAAAAATTTAGAGATGTATCAAGAGTTTTACGAGCCATTGTTTCGAGACTGTGTTGCCACTGGGGATAAGACTAAAACCCCTCATCAATTGCAAACTGAAATTAGTCAAAGTGATGTTCAAGACGATATTGGTGTTATGGATGTAGAAGGGAAGGCAGATAGCGATGTAGGGAATTAAGGTGATGATGCGGAAATATTATTTCCAGAAAACAATTTGGTCAAGTGGAGGAAAATACAAAACAATGCTCATGGTCGTTCAAGCAGGGGAAAAAGTATAATAGCTTCCTCACTTGAAGTTAAACTTGACACGGTTATTAAAGCACTATCCTCACGAAGCACACCAAGTAATCAAATACCTACTCTATCAGAATGTATGGATATTGTTTCAAACTTCCCGGGTTTTGAGCTAAGTTCGATAAATTATAACAAGGCACTACGAATCTTGATGAAAAAGGAGTCAAGGGAAAGCTTTATGTACCCGCCAACTACCATCGACAAGATTAACTTTCTCTACTCACTAATAGACGAGTGATGGCGTGTTATATTTTTATTTAATTGATATTATTCTTTGCTCTTTAGATGTTCATTTGTAGACATTTCTATGTGTGCCTTGTTTGAATAAATGACATTGTGTTTTTACAAGAACTTTCGATACTATGTTTCAGCTATGTTTCATTTTGAATTATTTTGACTATTTATGTCTTTTTATTATGTACTTCAATAGGATGGAGATACCAAACCATGGTAAATATGTGAATTCCGATAGTGAAGATGAGAACAATGACTCAAATGAGGAAGATTGGTTAGATGATGAGAAACGGTTTTTACTACTATGCGGTTTAGTCGTCAAAGGGGTGATGGTAGTACATATCATCATCATACTTAGTAAATCCCACCAATAGCAAAGCAAAGGTAGGGTCTGAGGAGGGTAAGATGTAGACAGCCTTACCTCTACCCCGTAGGAATAGAGAGGCTGCTTCCAGTGAGACCCCCGACTCGATAGTAGTTTTGCATCAAGCCTTGGACATAAGCCACATAACACTCATCGGGACAAAGACCGATTACTCGATTAGTGCATGTACCCTTTTGTCTTCCAGCTATCAACGCCACTACATGATGCATGATTAACCGTCCTCAGCTTTTAACGTTATTTTCACGAAATTAGTAAAATAACGTTAAAATTAGTGCACTTTCACTTTTGCCCCCCGATGGCCCTCACATATATACATTATATGCTCATACCGCAAGCGGGCGTTGGTGATGGTAGTACATAATATGATGAATATCCCACGTATCCCTTGTCGCACTTCCTGTCGTACAGGAAATATTTTTATTCAAGAAATACTCAATGGTCATCCTAGACGTTATTATGAAGATCTCAGGTTACATGTTGATGTTTTCAAGAGCTTATGTTCGGATCTTAGAATGCACTACAACCTAAAGGAGACACGTAATGTATCTATTGAAGAGTCTGTTGGTATTTTTTTTGTTGATATTAGCACATGGATGTGGAAATAGACAAGCTCAAAAAATTTTCAATCATTCAGGAGAAACTATTCATAGACATTTCCATCGTGTTTTAAGAGCGGTGCTTAAGCTTAGTGGGACATCATCATGCCTAAAGCAAACTACAATGATGAAGTACCTCCACAACTCTTAAACAACTCTCGGTATTACCCCATGTTCAAGGTGTGTTCTATTTTTTTTACTTCAAATTTCATAATTAATACTTTGTCTATAGTATTGTGAATTAGTAATTAGTGTTTTTGTATCTATAGGATTGCATTGGTGCTATTGATGGAACACATGTTAAGGCATCAGTTCGAGAGCATGAACAAGCAAAATATATTGGTAGAAAAGGATATGCAACCCAAAATATCATGGCAGCATGTGATTTTAATATGTGTTTTACATTTGCATGGGCGAGATGGGAAGGCACTACACATGACACAAGAATTTTTTAAAAGCATTACGTAAGCCAGAGGTGAAATTTCCTCGTCTAACGGGTGGTTAGTATTATTTTATGTATGTTTTATGCTATATTTTTACTTAACCCATTGCATTGAAGTACAAGGTCAATTTATACAAATAAGTACTATGTTGTTGATGCTGGGTACCCAAATACCAGAGGCTATCTCCTTATAAAGGAAATGATGTTCGTTATCATATACCTGATTTTCGCCGAGGTCAAACAGCTGCCCAACGCGCTCCGAAAGGACTAAAAGAGACATTTAACTACTATCACTCATCTTTAAGAAATGTGATCGAACGGACATTTGGAGTATGGAAGGCAAGGTGGGCAATATTAAAAGATATGCATGTTAATTACTCTTATGAAACACAGGTCGACATTGTGATAGCATCCATGGCAATTCACAACTACATTAGGATGAAAGGTCATTTTGATGAAGCATTTAACAAAGCACAACAAGAAACTTATCGTCCAACTCGAGATGTTGAAAGTGATACATCCATCAGAATTAATGGAACACAAGAAGACATAACTACACGTCGTAGGCAAGACGATCTATATATGAGTTTGGTAAGAGAGAGAATTGCAAAAGATATTATGCAATCCAATTAAATGTTTATCTGTTGCAATTGCGGTACTAATGCAGAATAGTGAATAATGTGTTTACTTACCTTGTACCGAAATCATATGGCATAGCGATTGAACTGGAGTTTGTTGTTTTTGGCTTCTTGATATTGTTTGTTTGATTTGATGGTTAATGTCTTTTTTTGTCGTTTCACTTATTTATTTTTTAAAATATATATATTTGCCAAACACTCAATAATTGATAATCTGATTATTGTGATATCAAACAGCATAATCAAATCCAAACACTATCTTTCTGCAGCACGTTTTGTTACAGCTGATTATCTGATTCTGATTATTCAAAACGCATAATCTATTTTGAAAAAGCAATCCTAAACACCCCCTTAGTTATTTATGTTATTAAATCGCTTTTTTAATCTAAATGGGTTTGGTTTGAATTTGAATTCACTTTAAAAAATTCCAAGTTCTACAAATTTGTTTTGTTTAACTAAGATCCTAAAATTCGGTTAGATTAACACCTTTAACTAGTGGCGGAGCTAACCCATTAAATTAGGGGTATCCCGAATTTTTTTTACCGTGCAATCGTACAATAATAATAAAATGATAATAAATAAAATAAAACAAATACTTAATAGATTATTGTATGGGTCTTAGGCTAACTTTATCAATTATATTTAGGGTCTCCTTCAATTCTATTATTGTTAAAATTTGGGCTTATCTTATCATTCGAGCTTTTTTATTCTACAATTTTTCAGGTTGTAAAATGTTTGGGCTTATACAAAATGGGATTTTAGAAATATCAAGTATCATATTTTTTTGTCGAGGGTATCCTCGTACTTTTTAGGGGTATCCTTATGTAAAAAACCGGAAAAACAAACACTACGAATTCGGGATTGAGCCGTAGCCCGTGCTACGGCTCCTAACACTATAGTTCTGCCCATGCCTTTAACTAAATTGAGCTATGTTTTGATTAACTCAAGAACCGGTTGGAATTATATGTCCAATTATCGATTATTTAACGTTGCTATTAAGATACGATCCAAAAAATTACACTTTGGATGACGAACAAAGAATGAAATTTAATCGTTAAATATTATGAATCACAAAAGCGGATAATTGTGGAGAACATAGTCACAGATAATTTACTTTGTAGTTATACACTTTATCCCCTTATAAAAAACTAACTACCCTCACAATTTTTATACAGTCGTAACTTTTTTTGTACGTTAACATTTTTTTTAGAAAAAGACATCATAAAAACGAATATTTTATTCACTTTAATTTGAGTATAATATTGCTATAATTTATAATTTAAAAAAAATGATATGTTACGTGATGAAAATTTTCTAAGGGTAAGCATTAACCGAATTGTTAACCGAAACGAACCGAACCGAAAAGTGATGAAACCGAACGGAAATCAACTAAAAACTGAATTAACTGAAGATCGATTAACCGAAACCAGAATTATCCAAAATCGAACGGATTAACCGAAAATCGATTGGTTAATAAAATCTATACTAACCAATGACTTTGATTTCTATTGAGGATAATAACCGAACTAACCGAACAATGGACATTGTGACAATGTTTGTGTTTGTTACTACTTGCTACATCATGCACACACCCTTCTATAGTATATAAGTATATAGCACAGTTATAGATTAAATTGATACTGATTATATAAAAGAGACACCAGCTTATTTGTGACTTTGTGTCGACCAATCCTATTCTAGATAAGTTGCATAGTACATACACTTTTAATATTTTTATTTTATGCAATAAAATTAAAAGTAAGTTGTCTTAAATTTTGTAATAAATAAAACTTAGAGAAGTACCAGGGCCAGACTACAAATGCGTTAAAACAAAGGAAAAACAGGACCTCAAATTAAATGAATACACCAAAATGACGATACGGAAAATGACATACATTCCCCAAAAATACACGGTCGAGGCTAGAAAAGAAAGGTGGTTGGGTCACGGCACCAATCCGACTAAACGAAGTTAAAGTCGTTGGAAGGACATGTAACAACAACGTATTTTTATAAATGTATCGTTTTATAGAATATACCTTTTATATTTTTTCTTACCAGCAAATTTCCTTTATTCCGTTGTTGTTTGTGGGACTTGAACCCAAAGCCTCCCTCACCCATAGTATTTAAAGGTTTTGTATTTGTCAATGAAACACCAACTATTGATATTAATATACCTTTTATGTTACTATTTTTTACTTATAAATAGTTTTTGACCCTTATAAACTTTTATTAATTAGTTTTTTCTCTTTTTACCTTTTATTCCATGGTTAAATTTATCAAGGAAAATCATGAATTTAGCAATTGACTCATACAAAAAACGAAAATAGCGATATGTAGCGTCTCTATGGAGACTCTACCCTGGGAAAGAGTCTAACCCTAGATTTTCCACTTTTTTTCCACCATTATTTTTAAATGGGCATAACTTTTTTCATACAGTAGCATTTAAAAAAATTATCATATGAAAAAAGTTATGTCCGTTTAAAAATCATGGTGAAAAAGAAAAAAGGAAAACACTAGGGTAGCATTTAAGCCTAGACTTTTCATTTTTTTCCACCATGATTTTTAAACGAGCATAACTTTTTTCATACAATATTTTTTTTAAATTACACAAAAATTAAAGATGATCAAATTCTCTTTAATTTTTATAAAAAATATTATCGTATGAATTTTTTTTGTCCATTTGAAAATCATGATGAAAAAGAAGAAAAGGAAAAACTGGGCTAGCGTTTTCATACAGACTCTTACCTAGGGTAGAGTCTTTATACAAACGCTACACATGGCTATTTTCCCTTTTTGTGTAAGTCAATGATCAATTTCATGATTTTCCCAATTTATTATGCATTGTAAATGAATAACTAAAAGTGATTCACCTCTAACATCAAATAATAATAGATGAAGAACCGAAAACTAAAACGAATAGAAAATAATCACAAACGACTAACATTAGGGGGATATTCCACGGTCCTCCCAACCGCCGAGGTGATACCACCTCGCAGACCGCCACCCTGCAAGCCTAAGTCTGGGGGTAAATCCGCTACCGTAGGGGCATTGGGAGCGAGCCATAGGACTCGAACCCGCCACCTCCGGGTTAGAATGCGGGCAGGTGGCCATTGGGCATCTAATATGGTTAGAAAAAAAATTTGTAAAATCTATCTAAATTTTTTTCTACCATCGATTAGCTGTCGCACACACCCTATGTTAACTACTCTATTGGTTTATCTTTTTACCAATGTAAAACACGTTTCGACATTTTTTAACCATATATTTTTGTTATTATACTAAGTGTCGGTGCCGTACTAAAGCGAACTAATATGGACCGATTGAAACCCCGCTAGATAGTGTGGGTATTTATGTTGGTTATTATATAGTAACTTACATCAACACTTTACTATAAGTAACTGAAATCACCTTAAGGTTTTTAAAGGCCCATTCTATACACCCCTCCCCCCCCCCCCCCCCCCCCCTATTACTAACCACACCCCCCCCCCCCCCTTGTGAGAGGAAACTGTCGGTCCCACGCAGGCTCCACCTGTATGAGATGTTTAACACATATCTTATGCTAACGTTATGGTCTTTTTTTTTTTTTTTTTTTGTTATTTGACGTTTTTTTTTAAGTGACATGAATATGACAAGATAACTCTTTTTTTAGTGTTGATAGAAACAAGTATTTTTACCTCCCATGTTGCGGCGAGAATTTGGTTGGTATCGGTCCGATTTATTACAGTATCAACACTCGAAAGATATTAAAATGAATATCAATACAGTTACCGATATTGACGTTAACGTGGTTAAATACATAGTTTATATTGAAACGTAACTATTTTTTTAAGTGATACAATATTGTTATTTTCATAAACAATAAAGAACTAGTGAGTTACATCTGTGTTACGCAACGGAGTGACCTGATTTTTAACAAATTCTACATGGAAACGTAGACGTAATAGTAAAAATAACGTTAGTGCCAAGAATTCATTTGGTATTGATTCAGTTCTTTACGTAACCGATACTCACTATAAGAATTGAAAAAGAAACAAAAAGAAAATAACAAAGTCATGATATGATCAAAATGATATCGAGACGTTTTTACATCTATAAAAACAATAAAAAGAATACCGATTCCGGTACCAACGTTGTTTGTTCGGCATCCATCCGATTTGTTTTGTTATATATACAACTAGTAATAACACCATCGCGCGTTGTGGCGCGATACATCATAAACATCGAATCGATTAGTTCAATCGTTATGCGATGCATCAACCATATGAAAACACGCATTTCGATGTATTCAATTAAACTCAATGTAACCTATATAAGCATTGCGATTCTATCAAAACATAAAGTAAATCGAGTTTATAACGTACAATCATAACGTATTATATGTGACCGACTCGTACATAGAAAACGTAACGGGTATAAAAGAAAAAACTAACATGTGTATGTGACCCGATTCATACATAGAAAATGTAACGGGTATAAAAGAAAAAACTGACACGTGTAATCAAAAGCGATTAATTAGTGCTTTTGAAAAAAAAAAAAAAAAAACCCCACAATTTGACTCCACTCGGTTCGAAACAAAATTTCGAAACATCCATAAAATAAGCACGAAAAAATATTATATTTGACCTGACTCGTTTCCCAAAAAAGTTTACGTCGAATCGTTGACTAACTCTAATTTATACCAAAACGTACACAAAAACATGCACGTAATTTTTTTAAAGAAAATGTATTATATTTGAGGTAACTCGTTTCCGGAAAATGTTTACGTCAAAACGTAGAGGAAATCAAATTTATTCGGACACGTACATAAAAATATGCACGTAAATAATTTGTATTTTAAGTAAAGGAAGTATAGGGTAAACTCGAAACAAATTATTAGTAAAAAATTAATATGTTAAAAACGTTCGTAAAACCGTGCCAAGTAGCACCACTGCCAACGACCACCAACATCAGAAAAGCTCGTAAAATAAAATACATAAAAAGAGAAATAACACCGAACGAAAAGCAGACGTAAAAACGTTGAACCACGCACGCTCGTTGCGGCGTGTTAATGCGAAGAAATTAGACCGAAACATAAAAATGTAGAAAAAATAACTAACTCGATCTATGACCCGCACGTTGCTACGAATCTATCAAACAGTGAAAAATAGACGCGTTGCGACGAGCCTGTCAAACGGGAAAAATAGACGAAAAAAAACGTTGAATCCCACACGTACGTTGTGCTGTGTTAACTCGCAAAATTTAAAAGGAAACGTAAAATGAAAAACTTGCGAAATATGAAAAGTATGATGACCCAAGGTGAAAGTAAAAAGTGTTGGGGTTAAATTCCAAAAATAAAAAGCTTTGGGTCAAATGTAAAATAATCAAAGATGTTAAAATACAAAAGATGAAAACATTTGGGTTTGAAGTGAAAAATCAATTATTTTTTTTTTGGAAAACTCCCTATGAATGGATTACAACACTTTATAGCATAACAATGTTGGTAATTTATAGTATGGTAATAACGGTAATGGATACACTTAACAAACACAAGTTATTTAAAATATAATGGTATATAATGGTATGATGAAACTTAAAAAAACACAATAAAAACTTTAAAAATATTGAGAAAAAACAAAAACATTTTACGTCTACGATGCTAATTAAAAAAAGAATAATAATTCCGTTTTATTCTTATTATGAAAAAAAAAAACAAACGAAAATTGAATTCTTAGTATTAAAGAGGAGCATCAGACCAATATTGGATGTTTTAATGAATATACAAAAAGACAATTTCTACCAACTAATTTCCATTTTACCCGACCAAATCTTTTTACTCTAAAATGACAAAATGACATTATGGTAATAAACCTTTTATTGATGGTCGTTGTCTTTACTGTAGCAAGGAGTTGTGTTTTAGTATTCTTCTGCGCTACGCAACGGAAATTCGGTCAGTATCGGTTCGGTTTGTTACGACACCGATATTCGCTATAGCAACCAACAGAGAAAACAAAAAAAAGTTAAGTCGTGATATGACCAAAAGAATATCGACACATATTTACATTAATCTAAAATCACAAAAACGAATGTCGGTACCGATGTTCGGCCGGAATCAGTTTGGCTCGCTAGGGTACCAGCACGATACCAACACTGGCATTGCCTACCGTAAAAAGAACTAAACACATACGCATACTCTGGTTTTTTTAAGTTAATAAACGTAATTTATCAAATGACAGTTAAATTAAATAAAATCAGAGACAAGTTAAAAGCCTATATTAGTATAATTGATATAATTCAAACTTAAGAGAAAAAATATCATCGTTGATCAAACATTCTTATACTAATCTCAAATGAAACCATAATATATATTATAAAAAGAAAATTATTAATTATTAAATGGAGAAGGAGAAGTAGATGCATTTGAGAAAATAAAAGATAAATTAGGTGGCCTTGAGACTGCAATTATCAAAAATCAAGATACAGTAGCGAGTCAAAAAAAAAAAATTTAGCGGACATATTCACCATTTATCAAAGTTCTCTTTTAATACTTTGATAACTACAAATAGATTGTGTCAAATGTAAAACAATAAAAACTTTACTGTTCAATATTTGAAATCATAAAAATTCTTGTAGCTATGAGGTTGTAAAATATAATATAATATAATATAATATAATATTTTTTTTTGGAAGGAGACTTTCTGTACAAGACCGATTGGTCTCCGGGGACATGTCTAAGACATTCCCCGTCAACCCCGCATCTCCGGACGCGATGTTCGGTCGGGCCCCGGCCGGCGCGTGAGCTGACTTCCGCCCGGAAACCATGCTGCCCCCACACATGTTGCTGGGATAAGAGTTGGGTAAAACCAGGTTGCCCTCAAGACCGCTCCATACCTCGGAAGGAAACGATCCATCATTGGGACGTCCCCCAAATGCAGCGGGTGGGGATCGAACCCGGGTCTCCAATGAATCCCAAAGTTCTTTCCACCACACCACCACAAGTGAGGGATATAATATAATATAATTACTTTTAGCTTTAGTTTGAAAGAAGAAGTCAGAAAAAGCTTTCTTGTATCTTATTGGTTCGCAAAATTCATTCATCGGTTCATGTTAAAAAAAAAAAAATTGATTGGACATTAATTCATTTAGATTTCAACAATTTGACTGATGGTAAAGAGATTGTATGAAATTTAGTTAATGCAATTTTTGCACTCAGGTGGTCCTGATCACTAATATATATTAGTTTTCCTAGTTAAAGGTATTGAAATAACTAGATTACCCTTGATCAATTAAAATAAATAAAACTATCTTCTTCCTCCCCTTTCTCCCATCCTCACAAAAACCCTACCACCACACCTGCTACTAACACCACCACTGCCCCTACTGCTTCACCCGTCGATAATCACCACACCAGCTAGAACCACTACCCTCCGCAACCCTTGTTGCTTCGAAGCTGCCACCACACACCGCGCCACAACCACTGCCCTCCACCCGCCACAACACCACAAGCATCACCCTCCACAGCAAAAACAAACCTGTCAGATCCAACAAAAGGGGACGGGTTAGCCAACGAAAGTTTTGGTGGTCGGAGACACACAGTGGAGAGACGATGGTGGTTGTTGAAGCAGAGGTCGGAGAGGGCGGCGTCTGGTCGGAGATGGCGATGGTTGTTGAAGTTGGGGTCGGAGAGGACGGTGGTTGTTGAGCGACAACAGTGGAGCTGATGTTGGTGGTTGTGACACCCCGCGAAAACATTGTAACTCATTAGCTCGTCAGTGGTTGCGTTCTAACTTTCGGGACGAAAGTTCTTAAAACTTGGGGATAATGTGACACTTCGGGTTTTCCCGAACAACCTCCTTGTATTATACGAATATGTGAAGCTATTTAACAGAAACCTATGATTTATTTACTATGTGCATTAAGTGATAATGTGTAACTATTAGGTGTTAATATATGTGGATAATGTATGTTGAACCGAAACCTTCTGGTTTTGACTCGAAACCCCTAGTTTCGAGTCCGGGTTTGTCACACCCTGACTTTTGCGGAAGCGTGATTATTGGTGTGACTTTCTTAATACCATAGCAATCAATCATAACAACACTATATGATAAAACCATTAGATGTTCATCCATAAATTAAGTTTGAAAATAACATAACATAATTGTCTGAAACGTTGACACCGAATTCAAATTACAACCCATGCAACATGTTTAAATGAGTTCACGAAGACTCGACAAAAGACCTTAAATAAAACTGAGTTTAGAACCATGTATCTCGTCCAGGATTAAGATACATCTCCTAAACCCACATGACTTTGGATGACATCTTTTATTCATGACGCAGCTTGAAACATGCAAACACCTACCAGATCCACTTAGTTTCCTGAAATACATGTAATTTGAAACCATCAACAAAAGTTGAGCGAGTTCATGTGATTGTTTGTGTGAATAAACCTTTAAAGTATGTATGTATGTATGTAAGCCCTGGTATGTAGCAATAAGGAAAAACAGATCACCAATGGTTTGCAAGGCCAATGGTATGTGTGAAATGGTGCAGGAAAACTCAAACCTAGCGGATTTTGTCACGGCATTAGTATATGGACATAGTCTCACCACATGGGCCACCCTGGTCCTCATGGGTGTGGGCTCGCTACACCCAAATAGATCTATCACTCATGTCCCTCGGTCCTACGACGAGGATTAATGGCCTTAAGTGTTGTACCCACCACTCACATGATCAAGCAGTAACCCTCCTTAGCTAACCATACCATGTATAAAACGTTTGTAAACAATTGTAACATGTATTTCACTCCCGAAGTTATAAAACTGAAAACAGTTAAAAGAAAAGGGGGACATGAACTCACAGTCTTGCGTCTTCTGTACTCGTAACTCAAATCTCTTCAGCAAACACGACTATCTACAATGTACTAATGTCTATTAGATGCACGAGCCGTGCCTTGCCTTAGTATTTACGTTTTTGAGTTACGTGTCTTTTATGTCTTCAATATTATTCCAAGTTATAATTACTTGTTAAAATAATAAATATTTCAACTTAAATTACATTTAATTTTGGAATAATTGTTAAACAATATTTTTGTAACAATACTTCTCAAGTATTTATTTTCGTATTTCCTTCCCAAGGATGGGGGTATCTCATACATGTATATTCGTATTCTTGTATTTGTAGTTCCAAAATAATATATTCTCAAGTCTAACTTTAGAAAATATATATAAACTTATTTTGTCCAAAAATAATGTATTTCAAGAAAATATATATTTTTCTCAAAAATCACATATCTTCTAAATATTCAAAGAAAAATATATTTTTACTTCCCAAAAATAATATATTTTATCCTTGTCGAAAATATGATATAACTTGGTAATATTTACAAAAATCATATTTTCATTTCTTGTATCCAAAATATTACTTACCAAAAATATATTTATAAAGGTATTTTCCGGAATATTTTGTAAGTTACATTCTTTCGTTCGGTTTTACAATATTATGCGTGTAACTTATATATTTATTCCTTATGATTTTTGGTAATATTTTGGATTGAAATTTCTTGGTATATGTTAAGTTATATTATTTCAAATCCTAAAATAATATAACTAATACACAAAGTATACAAATAATCACACACAATGTGTCTTCTAAATATATACCTTTCAAATACATATTTAGTTATTTTTATTTACAAAAACCAACCCCCAATATTTGTATTTTTGTTACAAAATTTATGGCAAAGTTTATATTGAAAACCATAGTTAAAATACACTTGTAAATATTTGTTAGAAAATATTTTTCTAAGTGTTTATATTTTTAGAAAATTTTGCCATAGTTTCCCCTAAAAATGGAGGTGTTCGTGCTATCAAAGCATATCATTTTCTTTTTAAAATCATCACAAACAACCAACAACTTAACCAACACTTACCAAGTGCCAACACAATGCTATTTACATAACACATGAACTTGAACTTTCATAAAAACTTGTAGTAACTTGGTAGTGTGCTTAGTAGGTTTAGTTATCCTTTAAAAAGTGGTTATTTGTTTGTAAATCTTATTCTTTTAAAGTTTAGTCTTTTACAACTTACTAGATGATTTTTCCAAAAATCATTCTTTTGGATTTTTCTTGTTAACAATGTATTTTTATACTTGTTTCACCACTAGAAACATGGTTAGTTTCTTTAAAAACAATGTTTAGGTAGATCTTGTGATTTAACTTAGTTTCTTGAGAAAACTAGTTTTGAAATCATCCAAGTTTATGTCTAGTAATCATGTTACATGTTTCATTATTCATAAAATCATTTTCATTCTTCAAGTTCATGAGAAACATAAAGTATGATGATCTTGGTCTTTCACAAGATCACCACCTTAACTTACTAGATCATGTGTTAAATCACAATCTAGTAGGTTTCATATGATGTCTAACATCACTAACACAAATCATCAATCATCAAGAAGCAAATCACACTAATCAACATGTATTCTTATGTTATTAAGCTTATGTTAAAGTTTCATGATTATGTTCTTTAGTGTTATTGTGATTAACATCTTACATAACATCTTTTAACCAACTAAATATGAAGTAAAATCAAGTGACAAGAAGCTTACTACTAGCACAAGGGCTAGGGATGAACACAAGAAGATGAAGGTGACAAATGTGATGGATAATAGCAAATGGAAGAGGTCCTTCAAGATCCACAAGCTCCACACTTCCTTAGACACCTTCTAGCACCTTGTGATGCCTTGAACTTGAATGAATGATGATGGTGGTGTGGGTGCTTGGTTTCGGCCGAGAATGGAGGAGAGGAGGGAGGAAGATGGTGTGTGAAGTGTGTGTGAGATAATGAGAGCTCATTTTCATCTTATAACCATGTTTAGGGATTATCCAATGGTTAATATGTTTCTTAAGTACAAGACCAAAATCTCTAACAAATCTTAGGAGATCAAGTGATATCTAGTAAGATCAAGTAAAATCTTGATGGTGGGCCACCTTGTGACCGTAAACATGAGGGGGGGGGGGGTCTTGGTTGGTGTTTAAATGGTAAGTTAAGTTAATTGGTTAGAACTTAAGTGTATTGGTTAGATGTTATGCATATTATGTATTATATAGTGTGTTAGGGTGTTCGGGGATCATAACTAGCTCAGAAATAATAAAACAATGCTTCTAGTATAATTTTGGTGTTTCGGGTAGTGCCCGGTTGTTCGGTTAGATACCGGTTCATTAAAGTGTCAAACTATATCGTTTAGTGTTCTTTATGTACCCATTTGTGACACTTTTAATTCCCGACACTTAGGAAAGCATTCAGGACCATTTAGTCATATTTTTGCATGTTACTAGCTTGTTGAAAAGCTGATTTTTGCTGATTTATGCTGAATTCAGCACTTTGGGTGAGTTTTAGGCACTTTCCGGCACTTAAACTATCACTTAAAAATGCAGTTTTGTGGTCCTTATTTCCCTACACTCTATACTAGTGTAGTACTTAGTCTCTGGCTCATACTGTGTCTCAAAACAATGGCTGTCTAAGTACTGAACCTCGTCAGCATTTTTCTAAGTTATCCGCTAACTGTGCTTTGGGCATCATTTATGTCAATGAAGTTTGCATGTAAAAATGATGTGACATTAAGAAATGTGTGATGCACATGCAAGTACGATGCAGTAATCAGAAAACAATTAATTGTAATTCAGCACAGTCATTAAGCACTAATCATGGTTAATTTAATTGTACGGATACCTGGATTTTTGACGGTTGTCACAGGGTTATCGGTGGTTCCGACTCCCCCTTCTATTCGATTAATGGGCTGTGTTAGTAAGCAGGCCCAACCTCTCAACAGGCCCACTCGAAACCTTTTTAGGTGCGGCATCTTGGAGGATATAAAACCCTTGAAATGCAGTCGACATTCCCTTTTTGGGACAAACAATCATCATCCCAAATCCCTAAAAACATTCCTCTATCCACTCTCTCCCTCCTCTCATCCTTTCTCTCTCTAAAAACCCTAACACACCAACACCATCTCCTCTTCCTCTCGACGGCAACAACAACACAGTGAAGGCAGCCGAGAATCATCAACCGGAGCTCTACCTTATAATCTTTTCTACACACATTTTCACCTTCGAAACAACCGGTTAGTAAATTATGTGTTTTTATGATTATCACGTGATAAAGGTTCTTACTTGTTAACAATACATGTTAAATATGCATGCTTGGTTCGAATGTTTAAGATGATGAACAATGTTTTCTTATATGATACTATATGATTATGTGTGTTAAAAATGTTTAGATGATTGTTTGATGATGTTTTTCATAAAATGACTATGTATGATTCCTCGTGAAAAATAAGTGCACATGATTCTGTTAATGATGATGATTGTAGGGGTTCTCATAGGTGAAATAAATGTGGGTATCATGTTGATAAAACAGTGTGAGAATCATTTAGGATTGACTTGTTTTTGCTGATGTGAATAAATAAAATGATGAACTGTTTGAAGGTGCCATGAATATTTGAAATTTGTTGTGTTTTATCTGATTTAGTGATTGTACGGATTAGGAAAACATGTTAATGAAATATGATTGGCTCGTACTGATCTGGATAAGGGTTCTAGAAATGTCGGCAAGGGTTGCGAGTCGAAACCTATGGTTGCGACTCGAGACCTCTTCGTGACAACTAGAGACCAGGCAACACACAACAGGGGACTCGAGACCGGGTTGGTTGCGACTCGAGATCTCCTGATATCGACTGAAAACCTGACTCGAGACCTAAAAGTTTCGACTAAGAAATGCACAACTCGAGACCTCAAAGATTACGACTCGAAACCTACGTTTTCGAGTCGAGACTACATAGTTTCGACTGGATTGATTTATTTAGTTAGTTATCGGACTGTTAAATTATTGGGCCACACAATTGAATGCTATGTTTTGGGCTACATGTTAACTGCTACTGTTTATTGTTCATATGCTAGGTTAGGCCCAATTACCTCATATGATGGTTTGACATGCATGCTATGTGTTAAATGCGTGTAGGATATACGTGAATTATTTGTACCCAAACCTGATCTATACTGGTAACCATAATAGGACGTGGTTGACCAGCGAACCATACCAAGTAAACTGTCTGCCGAGCAAACCGAGGTGAGTTCATAACTTTTACTAAAAGCATGCGTTCCCGGTGGTTGGGAAATGGAACAAACAACGCTATCTCCTTGTATGGGATACAAACACTTTTCTCCCCTTGTGTGGGACGCTCAGTTAATTACTATTTATATTAGATGCAACAAATGTACTAAACGAAACTCTATCACGAAAGTCCCCACTTACTATACCGATTAGTCGTCAGGGCCTGGCGAACGGGTTATTAGTTAATAGCGCTAATTAGATCTCACCAGCCTCACACCATGCCTGGATAGGATTGGTCGTGAACTAATAGACTCTGGAAAACCGTCAATGATGATAGACATTGACAAACGGGGCACATTACAGAAACGTACGGTCGCAAGTCTTCGGTATTACACAGTTTAGTAGCTTACATATGGGGTAGCTCCCATGACATGATATAAATGAGTAACTTAACTACTTAAACGAGTTTTTGGAAATTAAAGCTGGACAAACTCGTGAAGTCACCAACTTTATGTTGACACCCTACTGCATGCTTTGCAGGTACCCAGTGACTTAGGAGCTTGCGGCTTGGGGAAGTGTAGTGGTCATCATTAACCCGTGTTGGGTTCCTTAATAATCATGAACTTTGAACTTATGTTTGAACCACTCTATTTATGCTTCCACTATTTTCGTAAATTACTATTTTTGGAAACTTAAAAACTTTGGATTTAAACTTTAGTGGTCACTAATCGTATTGTTTTGGTGAACCATATTGCTATTATCTTAATTGTTCAATATGATTGGTGGCTGGATCCTGGTCAGTCACATGCCTCGTGGTAGTACTCCGCATGTGGAATTTGAGGGTGTGACAGTGGTGGTAGTTTCGGTGGGGTTGTGGTGGTTGGGTGGAGGTGGTGGGTTGACGGTGGAGGTGGAGGAGGTTGTGGTGGTGGGTTGAAGGTGGAGGTTGCGGTGGTGGGTTAGAGATAGGGGGAGAAGAAGACGAGGGGTGGACCCATTTTTTTGGTTTTTTATTTTTTTAATTGTTCAGGGATAATATAGTCATTTCACAAAGACTTTAACTGGAAAATTAGCAAAAGTTAGTGTTAAGGATCACCCAAGTGCAAGAATTGCAACCACTGGGACCAACTCTCTAATTAGTGAATCGTTGGGACAAACTCTACAATTTTCGCAAACCACGGGGACCAATCACGATTTAAGTCAAACTTATGTATTAAAACTTGTATAACTTCTGCGCTTACTTCTACTATATATACAATAAATGAAAGTTATTTGGGCCACGTGTCATTAGATGAGGGCTACCTTTTTTCCCTTTTCCCGCCTCTCTCTCCTAAAAAAACCCTACATCTCTCCTTCTTCTCCAGTACTCATCTTCTCCGGTACTCCTCTTCAAGCATTGTTGTTTCTCTTCTTCAATCGTCTGTAAATCAAACCATCAGGTAATCTTGATTTTTGTTTAGCTGTTTTTCTCGATTGGAAGAGATTTTTTATTTTGTAGGCAGCTTCATCTTCTGGTATCACCCGATTAGGGTTTTTCAAATTCCGAAATTGAACAAACAAAGCAAAACTTCGAATGTTTTATCGATTAATAGTTCTGAAATCAATATTAGTTTTTCAGATTTGGGCATGCTTTATTCGATGGTGTTTCAGATCTTGTGGGTGTAACCTGGTTAGGGTTTTTCAGAGGACGCCATGATGACAGAAATGGTAAACTTGTGTCAAGTCATTGATTTTACCCTACATCTATCATTTTTTTTGTCCTAAAACTTCATCTAAATCTTTATTTTTTGAATGATTAGTGGTTTTTCAAGATTTTTGACTGTCACCAGCAACCGTTATGTTGTTTATCATCTTCATAAGTGGCTCTATATTATTCTTCTTTTTGATTATTTTCTTTTTGATGTAGTATTTCTAACTGCTTTTTCTTTGATTTTTAGGGTTTTGTGTCATAACTAATATGAGGTTATATTATCAAATTTGTAAGTTCCTTTTGATTATTTTCAATTTTGACACTTTACTTCAAGTTTTTCACACTTTACTCAAGTAATGAAAATGTTCAATATAAGCGGTTCATATACTTTGGTGGTCAACTCCTAGATACCATTTTATATATTTTTTTATATAAAAGTCAACTTTGATTAGTAATGAACACTCTAAAATTTGATGTTGTTAGGATTGCAAGACAGAGAAGTACAAGGATATACTAAAGTCAGGAACTGTAAGAAGTAACTGTTTGGTTATGTATTGAGATGTGTGTGTATGCATGAAGCAAGGGCTTCTGCAAGATATTTGTTTTTTTATTACTGATGGATTTGGCAGGTTGAGCCAAGACCGGTGTTTTAAGACTGATGGATGAAGCAAGGGCTTCTGTAAGATATCTGTTTTTTAATACATAACTCACTATGTAGGCTCACACTAAGGCTTCTGTAGTAAGATATGTGTTTTTGACTACCTTGCTTATAATTCATTCATTGTTTCTTTGAGCACAGGGTAAAAAGCTTGTTGTATGTTCTGCAGCGACTAAAAGCTCGGTTATCCTTTGTCTAGAAAGTCTTATTGGAATGGTAAACCCTCTGTTCTTAATGGCTAGCGTGTGTTTACATGCAATGACAAACTTTGTTTATTCCTTCAGGAGCGTTTCCAAAGTCTTGATTGCTTTCTTACAGGTAAAATTCGGTATATCGTAATCAATACCATTTTTATAGGGTTATTGGATTTTAATAATCCTAAGTTTCACCAGTTGGCCGATAATAATCTCAACTTTAAAAATTCCCTCCAATAATCCCAACTTGTAAAAGTTTGGCCGCCATTGATCATTTTCTAACATGGGTGCACTTAAATCAATTAAGGAGTCTCTAGGTGTAATCGAATCTATTGAAGAGACCAAATTCTTATATATTTAAAAAGGATCAATGGCGGCCAAACTTTTACAAGTTAGGATTATTAAAGGGAATTTTTAAAGTTGAGATTATTATCGGCCAACTGGTGAAACTTAGGATTATTAAAATGCAATAACCCTTTTTTATATATGTAGTGTTTGACTAATTATATATGTATATATATATATATAATGCATCCCAACGCGTTTAACCATATGGAAACTGTGTATTTTAATATAGAGTAAATGTGCCTGTATTGCATCATAAGATTACTAAACATGAATTTCTTTTCAATGGTTACCTTACATGTGTCAAGCTAAGTAGTTGTTGATGTTTAATATTGGGAACAATAAATAAAGGTGATCAAGAAATGGCATTAAGTGAAATTAAGCGACATGAGGAATTTTGCTTAAAAGAATAATGTGTGCATAATTACCTTTTAGAATTTGTTTTATATACTCCTTATTTTATTATATGTTTGTCTTTTTAATGCAGCGGCATGAGGAGCGTGTAATAATCATAAGCAACAAAGATTAGGGATGAGCACGGTACCCATTCGGTACCAAAAAACGGGAAAAAGTGGTACCGGTTCCGAATACACCGGTACTTACCGGTGTTTTACCCATAAATACCGGTACCGTATCAGTACCGGTACCGAAAAACGAAGAAAATGGGAACCCGGTACCAAATGCTCATCCCTACCAAAGATAGCGATAACACTATTACCGAGGCAGAGAATGCACTCCACCAAATTAGCACTTTGGTTCTCATGATGATAAGATATCTAATCTTAACTTTTATAATCTTTATATTATTGCTGCCATAAAAAGCACAACTTCATATTACAGTGCATATTTTTAATTTTTTTTAGAAACTATAATAATCAAATTCTCGCACCTCTCGTTCCTGATGGTTTAGCTCCTCCCGACCCCGATAGGTAATAATTGACATTCCTAATATAATTCTTTTTTAGGGTTTGATTTCGCACCGCAATGACGAAGATTAGAAGGTACGAAGATGGCGATTTTGAGTCAGATCCGGTTCAAGTGTAAACCTCAAATCAGTTACGGTCTTGGATGATTTGTTATGAACTGATAGTTGATCTCTCCACAACTTCATCACGTACAATCTTTTTTCTACAGGTAATCAACAGATTAAAAATTGTTTTGTTTAATTATATTGTTTTTTATGTTAAAAGTTGTTTTGTTTAATTAAAATAATAGACATATGGAAGTAATGCATTTGATACACCATGTTTAAAACAAGTAATGAAAATGTTCAATATAAGTGGTTCATATACTTTGGTGGTCAACTCCTAGATACCATCTTATATATTTTTTTTTATATAAAAGTCAACTTTGATTAGTAATGAACACTCTAAATTTGATGTTGTTAGGATTGGAAGACAGAGAAGTACAAGGATATACTAAAGTCAGGAACTATAAGAAGTAACTGTTTGGTTATGTATTGAGATGTGTGTGTATGCATGAAGCAAGGGCTTCTGCAAGATATTTGTTTTTTTATTACTGATGGATTTGGCAGGTTGAGCCAAGACCGGTGTTTTAAGACTGATGGATGAAGCAAGGGCTTCTGTAAGATATCTGTTTTTTAATACATAACTCACTATGTAGGCCTTATAATCTATGTTGTTAAAGGCTCACACTAAGGCTTCTGTAGTAAGATATGTGTTTTTGACTACCTCGCTTATAATTCATTCATTGTTTCTTTGAGCACAGGGTAAAAAGCTTGCTGTATGTTCTGCAGCGACTAAAAGCTCGATTATCCTCTGTCTAGAAAGTCTTATTGGAATGGTAAACCCTCTTTTCTTAATGGCTAGCGTGTGTTTACATGCAATGACAAACTTTGTTTATTCCTTCAGGAGCGTTTCCAAAGTCTTGATTGCTTTGTTGCATGTAAAATTAGCAGTGAAAGTGAAAGTGATAATTAGGTGTATAATTAGTCACATTGCAGATTATTATCAGCTAAATGAGGGGGTAGTTTGGACTTAGGAATTCTGCTGTTTGGTTGGTATCGGTAGGAATTAGGATGCATGGGATATGCAAAACCTGGGATTTATAAGGACTTACCACCCCAAGACTTTATATTCCATTGCATATAATATTTGTAGATCTAGATCTTGGGCTGGAAACCATTTTGTACAAAATACTGTGTCTGTCTGCCTATTATTTTGATATTTTTAGTCACCATGGTCCATTTACCTGATGGACTTAAAGTATAACCCCATTCGTCTTATCTATTATATATAATAAATGAAAAGGATTTGGGCCATGTGTCAGTAGATTAGGGCCACCATTCTTTGTTGTAGTTTTCAGTTCCATTCTAAATAAAGTCAAGTTTTCGGTTCTAGGCTCCAGCCGTTATCACTAAATCACTTTTCGGAAAACCATTGCATCTCATACCGCCATCACCTACCTCAGATCAGATGATAGCTGCAAAGCCGCCGCTGTTCCGTCCATACATAGCTTGATACCAAATTGAACCACGAAGGATAATTGTATATCTATTGTATTTATACTAGGGATGCAAAGGGTATCTATATAGAATCTACTGATGTGCGCAAAATGCAACATATAAATTACATCAAATGTGGCATTAAACTAACCCTTTTTTAGTACTAATGTTGGAAAAAGTGTGTTTTTGTCTTCCTTTTGTATTTTCAGGATTAAATGAGCTCAAATGAACAAAAGAAGCAAAAAGGCAACTAAACCTAACATAAATACAAGAAAATGAATAAACGTGGCATGCCCGACCCCTCGACGGCATCTTCCCAAGCAAAACAAGAGAACAGAAGGCTGAACACGCCCCGTGCTCAATGAGCACGGGGGCGTGCCCAAGTGTTTGCAGAAAAGACAAAGCTGTAGAAGCTTCTATCACCCACCACGGGGGCATGCCCAGCGGACACGGGGCCGTGGTCAACTCTAAGATTCGCAGAATCTGAGGAAATCTTGATAGTACAGATACGCTTCTGCACACGGGGTCGTGCCCAGCGGACACGGGGGCGTGGTCAACTAATGCAGACAAACTGCATTTAATGAAAGAAGAGAAGACAGGTGGGCATGGGGCCGTGCCCAATGGACACGGGGCCGTGCCCAATGGACACGGGGCCGTGTCCGGGCTTCTGTGCAGGCTATAAATAGGGGTGCTTGGCTCATTTGCAAACCATCCCTTGGCAAACCACCTCTCTCACACTTCACCCACCCACCACCACCATCACAACCCACATCCACCACCATCATCCATCATCCATCATAGAGTGTGTGAGTAGTCTCGGGATCCAAGATTGATCGTAAGAGTTCTTGACAATCAAATGCCATGTTTGCCTAAGTCTCTTACATCACTTGGTGAAGACAAGTGTCTAGTGTAATACTTTTTATTTTTAATCTTTTCGCACTTTTTATTTGGTTATGTATTAATGACTTTAATAACTAGTTTCTTATGTTGAAGGTGAGTCTTCCTTATCGTTTGTCCGTGGTGTCTTGGCATTATTTTACTGTCTATATAAAATTAAAGATTTTCACCATTCATATCTCCACGGTCTATATGGAGGTATGTTGGCTACCTGGTCGGGGGTTAAGGAAACGGTTTGGTAAGAGTCTTGCCTTGTTCAGTGTATAGATCCTGCAAGGACCTGGCTCAACTTTAGTAGGACCTCCTTCAATACCCACTGGTATTGGATGGCGGGGGTCCGAACTCCTTGATCCCCTCATATGTAAACTACTATTAAAACTTTAACCCGGCTACTTAGGACTGTATCCCTGCTGACTCAGACTACTTAGCCGAGTGTAACGTCACCTCCAGAAGAGGGGCCTACCACAATATGCATTAATAACTTAATTAATTATCTTTCAATAATCCAACCCTTTAGGATTGTATCCTTGCTGACTCAAACTGCTGGGTTGAGGGTAACGTCACCTTCAGAAGAGGGGCCTACTACAATAACTAAGATAATCTCTTAAAAAGTGCAAAAGTGCGGAAATAATCAAGTGATTCATCTTGTCTATCTGTTTTTTATTTTTATTTTATTTTTCAGCATTTTAGTTAGTTTTATTTTTCTAGTTTAAAACTTTTTTCTAAACTTTTGATTTGATTAGACATTAAGGATAAACCGATATTAAAAGTTCTTGTGTCCTTGGACGACCTCGGTATCTTACCAACACTATACTACGCTCACGATGGGTGCACTTGCCCATATGTGTGTTTAGTGTTAGTAAATATCGTGTTTTATAAATTTAAAACTTGGCTAAAAAGTGTTAAAGGGCTTAAAATATACATTAAAAATCTATAACACTACACGCACATCATCTACTATTACACATAGATACCAACTAGAATATGATAAATAGGTATATCACTATATAGAGTTTGCTAACACACTTATTTTTTTTTTGAACTGCAAACGGGACACTTTATTCACTACAACACTTATAGAGAGCCTAGACCTATACGCTACATAGCGTGCTATAGAGATCGCTATGCTCGCTACTTACAACTATGCTCGAAAGTTACTACCTTGATCTCCTCTACAGTTCTTTGTGATTGATACCCTCTTGCCGTTGAATACCATTCAGTTTCTCTGCAGCCATATGCACCAGATTACGATTAATAATATAGCTTGTAACACTTTTTTCCTCTTGCTTAGCATTCCATTCCATTTATACACTGCACCATCTCACTAACTGTTGTGTAATTGCCACCATATGGTATGTTAATCCATGAGAAGACATGCTTCCAAATTGCTTCTGCTTCACAACACTGAACCAAAGCATGATCCGGTGTTTCATCCAATTGATCACATACTTTGCAAACTGTCGAGTTAATTGGCACCCCTCTGCTCGCCAAAGCTGTTGCTGAAGGTATCCTACCTTGTAGAGCTCTCCACATGCTATTACACATATATTAGGTGGCTTTAGTGATCTGTTTTTGTAGGAAGAATGATAAATAGGTATTATCACTACAGAAGAGTTATATTCCATGCATGTTATTCTTATATACTTTGCTAAAATTAACATCCCATCTCAGAGAGTTATATCCCAAGTTTCAACTTCTTCCAGAATCTGTTTCCCAGATCTCGCTTAATAAAAAAATATTACTTTTATTCCTGAATCATGCGTTTTTTAGTTTCATCACATGTGATATGTTACTCATATTTGATTTACTCGCATCTCCAAGTTTTTGAGCTTTCATTTGAAAGCATGGCCTCACGTGTTTTGCACCCATTTTTTACTTTCTATATGTGATGATTTCTCTTTACTATATTAGAATTTGGAAACCATGATCATTTGTGAAATAGTGTATAGATTGTCAGCAAACCTGATTATAATTAACATTTACATGAGTCTAAGAGTTGGTTGTATGTTTTTATAATGCTCATGAGTTTCTGCTCACTAAGGTAATCTTGATAATCACAAAACACAATGTTATCGACAGGATATACCCGACATTGTTGGAGACAAGATATTTGGCATTCATTCATTTACAGCCCGTTTGGGTCAAAAGCAGGTTAGTTTTACAGTTTTACCTACCAATTACGCCTTAATAATATAGATGGTGAAAATAAATAATGCAAGAAGTTATGTGAAAGTGATATTTTGATCCTTTTACAACTGTTCTAGATTTGTATTTCATTACTTGAAGTGGCTTAGGGTGTTGCTATTTTAGTTGGGGCACCATCTTCCTTTCTTTGGAGCAGATACATTACAGGGTGGTGCGGGGTGGGGAGTTTCTGAAAGTCAGGGTTTCGTGTTATTTTTTGTCGTACTTCGGAAGGTGCATATGTCATCTATTTGGTGAGTTGTAATGTTAAATTGGATCTGGCTTTTGGAAGATTGATTGTTTAGTATGGAATTCTAAAAAGAGTATTGTAGAGTTATTAAAGTATTTTGGATATGAGCTTTGATGAGAAAGTGATGAATTTGTTATCTGTATTTGGTATGAGGAAGTAGTGATGTTTTTGAACTGTGGTTGATGTGTGTAAAATGCAACATATAAATTGCATCAAATGAGGTATAAAACTAACCTTTTTTTAGTACTAATGTTGGAAAAAGTGTGCTTTTGTCTTTCTTTTATATTTTCAGGACCAAATGAGCTTAATTGAACAAAAGAAACAAATATACAGCCAAATCTAACATAAATACAAAGAAAAGGAATAAACGTGGCATGCCCGACCCCTCGACAGCATCTTCCCAAGCAAAAACAAAGAAACAGAAGGCTGACCACGGCCCCGTGCCCAACGGACACGGGGGTGTGGCCAGATGTCTGCAGAAAAGACAAAGCTATATAAGCTTCTATTCCCATCATGGGGGCGTGCCCAGCTCAACACGGGCCATGGTCTACACTAAGATTCGCAGAATTCAGCAAATCTTGATACTACAGATACGCTTCTGCACACGGGGCCGTGCCCAGTGAACACGGGGGTGTGTGGAGCCTAATACAGACAATTGCAATTAATGAAGAAAGAGAAAGAGAGTGGACACGGGGCCGTGACCGGGCTTCTGTGCAGGCTATAAATAGGGGTGCTTGGTTCACTTCAAAGGCATCCCTTGGCAAACCACCTATCTCGCACTTCACCACCACTCCACCACCACTACAACACCCACATCCACCACCATCATCCATCATCCACCTTAGAGTGTGTGTAGTAGTCTCGGGATCCAAGATTGGTACTAAGAGTTCTTGACAATCAAAGGCCATGTTTGCCTAAGTCTCTTACATCACTTGGTAAAGATAAGCATTTAGTGTAATACTTTTGATTTTTAATCTTTTCGCACTTTTCATTTGGTTTTGTATTAATGACTTTAATAACTAGTTTCTTATGTTGAAGGTAAAACTTCCTTATCATTTGTCTGTGGTGTCTTAGCATTATTTTACTGTCTATATAAAATAAAAGATTTACACCATTCATATCTCTACGGTCTATATAGAGATATATTGGCTACCTGGTCGGGGGTTAAGGGAATGGTTTGGTAAGGTTCTTGCCTTGTTCAGTGTATAGATCCTGCAAGGACCTGGGTCAAGCTTACTATGTCACAGCCCCCGACCCCTATCCCGGGAGCGGGCGGCCGTGACCAGTTTTAGTGGTATCGGTTTTTATCAATTTGGCAGCGGAAAGTTTCATCAGGATCGTAGTTAGGAAATATTTTATCAGAGTTAAACACCAAAAATATTTAAAATAAAGAAATGGGATAAAACCCAAGTTTCTCTGATAATACATTTATAAGTGGTACAAAACCCGATTATTCATTTATAGGGAATAACCCCAATTATTGAAAACAATTCTCCTTTTTAATTAGGTAACTTTTTATTGCCACTTTTCTAAGCCTTCATTGCTCTCCAGCTGGCTTTTATTGGCTTCACACTAAGTTACCTGAAACACGTGTTTAAAACATTTTATCAGTAGGAAATACTTGTGAGTGAATCCCAGTTTAATCAAAACAGGTTTTATCAGTCTACAGCATTGAGGGCGGTCGCGCAATTACATTTGTTTCCATCTACTTTAATTACCACCCACGGTACTGTCAACCCGACTTGTGGTCATGTTACTACTCACAATGTAGTAACAAATTTTGTATACAAAACCCCAACATACCGACGATAATTGTAGAATACAAATACTCAATCACTGTTTAAATATAATATTAATTGTATGAGGTTTTGTAAAAACAGTTTGCAAAAAGGAGATTACTCACATTGCGATTTTAGGTCTTTACTTTGTGACTTCCTGGTTATAATCTATTAATTAAACAATGCATGCGTGTTAGTATAATAACCCAATTTTAACATTAGTTATACCCTCCCCAAGACAGAATTCCAACGACTACGTCGGGCAGAACCTCGACAGCCGTTACGGAATCCTAAATCAATCGGGTAGCGTATCTAATACGTAACCGAGGGTTATGATACTTACAACGAGGTAGAGCTTCGCTCATTAGGGGGGTATAATGCCCGGGTATAGTGCCTATTATAGAGAAATTAAGAGAGAGAAGTCGAAGAAATGAACGATTTGAAAGTGAATGCCGATGGCATCTATTTATAGTGCCTGTTCGGCACTTTGTCGCTCCCCGCGACAGATGGGGAAGGAGTTTACGCGGCCCGCGAGGGCCCTTAAGGCGGCAACCGATGTGCTGAGTCATCGGGTCGTTCGACGCATGTTATGACACGTGGCGGCTCCAGGCTGCGTCCTGACCTTGGGCTGTCGCAGCCCGCGACGAAATTGGAAGAGGGCTACGCGGCCCGCGAGCGGCTTGCAGATTTGTTTTTATTTTATTTTTACAAAAATAAGGGTATTCGGGACCGATTTTCGTATACGGGATGTATTTTAGGACTTATAGGGGTGTTCTAATAATTCTAGGAGAGTTGTTATATCTTGGGTATAACTCCTGAACTATTTAATAAAATATATAGTGCACTCGCGTTAAATACAGTAACCCAATTCAACTTTATCCCTACGTCACGAGACAGAACCCCAACGAATTTAGGCCGAGCCTTGACATGCGTTACGGGGCTCCAGATCAATCGGACAGGGTATCAGTGAACAGGAATTAAAATACTTAAAACGGGGCAGGGCTTTATTATTATTATTAGTGAAATATTAAATAAAATAATGAATATAAAAACAGAAAAGGACGAGAGAGAGCACAGAGGGAAAGACATGAGCAATTGGAGATGGTCTACGACTGTTTCTATTTATACTTGTAGAAAACTTGGAGACTAAGCTCACAAGATTCCTTCTGGGCATTACACGTACACATCCATACATCAATAACAAATTCAAATTTTAAGTTTTACTATTATTATTTTATTATTATATATATTATAATTAATTTAACTGCTTTACTTATTTGGCGCTTATAACTTCTAAAATATGACGTTTTATAAAATAATGAATATGTCATTAGAACGAGAATAATCTTATCTACATTTTGAATCAAGTTTCGTTAAAAACGGAGTAGGTTCAAATATAATGTATTTTTATAATTAAATTATTGAACGGTTCCTAGGCCCGTCTAGGTACTTCATATTTTTAACATTCAACTTACCCATGATCTATTCGTGTAATAACTTTATTTTAAAAAATAAAAATTTTGGGAATGTTACATCCTCCTCACCTTGTTTTAAATCTCGTCCTCGAGATTTTGGACTACGATATCTTCTTGGGGTTACGTCACGTCTTTTAGTTGGTTATCAAGGTGTCTGGGATAGAATTAAAAGATGTATATAAGGATATCATAGGATAATTGGAATTCAATGGTTTCAAAATTCAGTTTCAGGGATTGATGTTAACTGAATGAGATAAAATGGTACAATCATCAAGGTGACTAAGTTTCATAAGTCAAAAGAGAGAGTTGATAGGCATGAAATTCGAAATGCAATGACCTTTAGAAACAATAAGATCCAATGCCAGAAAAGAACTTACTTTGATCATCAATTGAGGGAGATTCTGAATCAATAATCTCAATTTGAGAATGGAAGTATGAAAAATGATTTGTCAATGATCAAACCTGAAATTAGTGACGTTTATTTAAATAGCAAGGATACACCTGACAATAGAATTTAGTGTATCATTGTCTTAATACATAGTTGTGTCAAGACTTCTTGAATGATGAGTCAAAATACGTATGAACTGATATGATTTGGGGTTATTAATTAGCACAGGCTACAAATTTATACAGACACCGCAAGGTGTTGTAGTGATTGAAAGAATTCAATAATTACGGTGACTGAATGAATTCACCGTTTTCGAATTTAACTGAAAGTTTCAAGGAAGCGAATCTGGACATTCAAAAGATAGGATGTTCAAATGAACATAGAATTGAATTTTGTAGGATTAATTCAAAGATGAAAGAAATGTTGGAGGTACATTGGAATAAGAGTTTAGGTACCTTTATCTTAACACACAACCGGTTTAGGATAATGAATCAACAAAAGATAGATACATTCGTACCTCGGGTGTGAAAATGAAATGAGTCCAAGTTTTCAAAGAAATCGCCACCGCAAGGTGTCGTGTTTTTTTTAACAAAGGATTTATTGGTGTCGTAGACTTTGAACAGATCTACTATGATTCAAACAAATGAAATTACCTTGAATATGATGATCTCAATTCATCATATGGGATTTTGAATCGAATGTATATGAGCAAGTTCAAACAAATTGAGTTTGATTTGGACATATTCCAACAATGGATATATGTATTGACAAGAAATGGTTTCAATGAAAATCTGGTAACTCTGAAAAGAAAAGGAATTTTCCAAGAAATCTGTTGATTTGATATAAAAAATCAGCATTGTGTAATCATATAAATTATCAGAGTGAGTATAACGAAATATTTTATTAGAACTCAAGAATAAATGATCTTTTTGAAGTGAATTTACATGTATGGCAAGCAATGCACGTATGACATAGGAATTTGTCAAGAGATGAGACGAATGAGAATTGGCTTTTATAAAAGAAAATAAAGATCTTTTTATTAATGAAGTTTTGATAAAAGTCAATTATTACTGAAAACATAAGGGTACTTATTCTAAAAGTTGGCTATTGTCTCCGACGTTGTAAATATCTATGCATTCTTATTAGCTTCATCGGGGTTTCGATCCTTGTTGTCGGGTGCCTTAAATAGTTTCGGGAAGTAGAGACGAATGTGGCCTGGGTCTCCGCATTTGTAACACACATTAGTTTTCCTTCTACATTCTTCCTCTGCATGTCCAACCTTCTTGCAAAAATTACAGTGAAGTGTCTTCCTAGAATGGCGTTTTCTTGAATGCTTTTTGTTGTTGCAGGTAGGCTACGTGATTGCTAGTTTCATTTCATGGTCTTTACATGATTTGTCAGAACGGAATTCCTTATAGGAGTATCCATAGGTTGTAGTTTTCTTTCGTTTGGAAGGTGAAGTTTTGATACGAATATCATGACTTCCCTTGGAACTAGGGTTAGGTTTGAAGTGGTGAGTATGCCTACAGTGTATAGTACGATCTTCGTTTATAGGCACAAAAATCTTAATAGCTTCAATGATCGAAGGTATGGCATTCGATATTTCTTGAGCTATTATATTTTCTATAGTGTTCCTATCCAAAGAGTTTCCATTACTAGTCTCAATTTCTTGATCACATGCCATTTCATTTGACATATGTATTACAAACATGCTTAGATGTAATTATCACAGAACTAGGTAATTATACAGGCACATTTTGTTTAACACAATTATAGTCATAACTCATCAGTATAATGCGTTGATAATTATATGTATTAAGGTATATATATACATGTTATATCTTAACATTTTCTCTTACTATATATCTTATCAAAATATAAGAAAAATGTATATTTTATATGTGTTGTTTCTTCCTTTGGTGTAATAGCTTCTCTCTATATTGTCTTAATTATATTTCCAGAACTCATGACTGAATAGGCATTCAAAATTAAGGTAAAAGCGTTATATGAAATTCTGAGATTTTCCGTCATTGACCCATTTATTGTTTTTCAAGAGGTGGTGCTAATACAGATATCCTTAAGATATCTTTTGAATTAAAGTTGGGTATCAAAATAGATCTTGAGTAAACATGTAGGTATGTTTCTTCTGTTATAAAAATTTGTCCTTCTACCAAAGACATTTGATCATTATATAATATATTATCAAGAAAATTGCGTCTTGTATATACATACATATAGATATAGGGTTTTAAAATTTCTTATAATATATATAATATCAATTCATGAGAATTCAATTATATAACTAATTATCTTAATCATTCTTATAACTTTATTTATTTCTTTATATTAATAAAATAAATTTCCATCAGGTTTATTAAACATAATATTTCGGAATAAAAGGAAATTTATTAAAAGAAATAAATTTAATAGAGATATAAATCTTCTGAATTCTTTTAAAACAATTTAATCTTTAATTGACAGGTTGACTTATTCTGATTGTAACATATTTAGGACTTAAAATTTATCATAACAGAAAATAAAAAATTTAATGTTTTTAAATTTAATAAAGTATCATTCTCATCTCAGAATATATGTATATATAACTTAAATATAGTTTAAGAAATGAATTAAACTTATCAAATATTAAAAATTGTTTCTTTTGAGATATCTGTACATATATTTTAAACCATATTGTTATACTGTACTAAATGTTTTTGTACATATCTTTATTGCATAGGTGGAACATTATTCATATTATTGATACAAGTTATATAAAATATACATATATCTGATTTACATATAATCTAATAAATAGGTTTAGGCTATTTCCTGTTGATATATAAGTATTATGTATTAAAATCATTTAATTATACAGTACCAAGTTGTTATATATATTCATGTTTCATAGATACAGTTTTACAAAATATTTTATATCTTCCATTGTATATGTATAAGTGTTTAAATTTTAGAATCGTCAAACTATGAATTATGAACTGTAAAAATTCTTGTTCATTATTTGTACAATTTAAATTATGTTTTATAAAACTCTTTTAACATAACTTTATTCAAGAGCCAAATATTTAATTTTTTTTCCAAAAATATTATTATTTAGTTTTAATTTAAAACAATATTTAATTTTGTGTATTATATTAATAATAATGATGATAAATAATAACAATATATTTTAAAGACTTTTCTTAGAGAGCGTTTGCGTATTAAAGATTTCTGTAACATGTTGACTATACACATAATTTATGAATATTACGTAATTTGTCAAATTCGATGAAAAATCTACATATTTAATATTTAATAATACAATAAAGAATTGTAAAGTGATTTTCAAAGTATTTTAATTATTGTATCTAAACAATGCTAAAACATTTATATTTTAACAAAGTTAATATAATTATATGTCTTATCAAAATTTTGACAAATACATATCTTTGAATCGAGTAAAACTTTTGTATTATATCATAAATCATAAAATATACCGCTTTCATTGAATAATATTTTAGGGTAACGATCCTGTACATTAATCTAGAAGTGTGAGAAGTGCGAGAAGTGTATTATAACACTATATATAACACTATATAACATCATATAAACACCGTATAACACAATGTAACACCATATAAAACCATATAACACTATGTAACACTATATAACACTATATAACATTATATAACACTATACATCTATCATAGACATGCTATCAGACAAAATATAGTGTTATATTTGTTATATAGTGTTATATAGTGTTACATAGTGTTATATGGTGTTATATGGTGTTACATAGTGTTATATGGTGTTTATATGGTGTTATATAGTGTTATATATAGTGTTATAATACACTTCTCACACTTCTGGATTAATGTACAGGATCCTAAATCTAATATTTTATATTATGATATTTTAGTGATATCATACCTAAGGGTGTTATTTTATATCTTTGATTAAGATATCAATATCAATATCGTAGTATTATTATAATTTATTTTGAATTGTATTTATCTTATATTAATATTAAAATACTAATATTAACAATGTATTATTGTTATAAAATTTGTAGTGCATTATGCTCCTATATATACATATGGATATGATGGATATATAAGATATCACGAAATTTACTAAGACATGATATTATTAATATATATAATTTATATATAGATTATAGCATAAGTGTAAGATACAGATATGGGTAACACATATTGGGAATTTAAGATTCGTGAAATAACATAAAAATCATAATAAACATATTAAGATTTTATGTTCACAGGATAACACATAAGATATTAATTTCCTAACACAAATGGTTAAGGGTTTAGGTATTGGAAGAACACCTAAAGGGCTTAAACCAGTGGCATGGCCCTGATACCACTTCCTGTCACAGCCCCCGACCCCTATCCCGGGAGCGGGCGGCCACGACCAGTTTCAGTGGTATCGGTGTTTATCAATTTGGCAGCGGAAAGTTTCATCAGGATCGTAGTTAGGAAATATTTTATCACAGTTAAACACCAAATGTATTTAAAATAAAGAAATGGGATAAAACCCAAGTTTCTCTGATAATACATTTATAAGTGGGACAAAACCCGATTTTTCATTTATAGGGAATAACCTCAATTATTGAAAACAATTCTCCTTTTTAATTAGGTAACTTTTTTCTAAGCCTTCAGTGCTCTCCAGCTGGCTTTTATTGGCTTCACACTAAGTTACCTGAAACATGTGTTTAAAACATTTTATCAGCAGGAAATACTGGTGAGTGAATCCCAAGTTTAATCAAAACAGGTTTTATCAGTCTATAGCATTGAGGGCGGTCGCGCAATTACATTTATTTTCATCTACTTTAATTACCACCCACGGTACTGTCAACCCGACTTGTGGTCATGTTACTACTCACAATGTAGTAACAAATTTTGTATACAAAACCCCAATATACCGATGATAATTATAGAATACAAATACTCAATCACTGTTTAAATATAATATTAATTGTATGAGGTTTTGAAAAAATAGTTTGCAAAAAGGAGATTACTCACATTGCGATTTTAGGTCATTACTTTGTGACTTCCTGGTTATAATATATTAATTAAACAATGCATGCGTGTTAGTATAATAACCCAATTTTAACATTAGTTATACCCTCCCCGAGACAGAATTCCAACGACTACGTCGGGCAGAACCTCGAAAGCCGTTACGGAATCCTAAATCAATCGGGTAGCGTATCTAATACGTAACCGAGGGTTATGATACTTACAACGAGGTAGAGCTTCGCTCATTAGGGGGGTATAATGCCCGGGTATAGTGCCTACTATAGAGAAATTGAGAGAGAGAAATCGAAGAAATGAACGATTTGAAAGTGAATGCCGATGGCATCTATTTATAGTGCATGTTCGGCACCTTGTCGCGCCCCGCGACAGATGGGGAAGGAGTTTACACGGCCCGCGAGGGCCCCTAAGGCGGCAACCGATGTGCTGAGTCATCGGGTCGTTCGACGCGTGTTATGCCACGTGGCGGCTCCAGGCTGCGTCCTGACCTTGGGCTGTCGCAGCCCGCGACGAAATTGGAAGAGGGCTACGCGGCCCGCGAGCGGCTTTCAGATTTGTTTTTATTTTATTTTTACAAAAATAAGGGTATTCAGGACCGATTTTCGTATACGGGATGTATTTTAGGACTTATAGGGGTGTTCTAATAATTCTAGGAGAGTTGTTATATCTTGGGTATAACTCCTGAACTATTTAATAAAATATATAGTGCACTCGCTTTAAATACAGTAACCCAATTCAATTTTATCCCTATGTCACGAGACAGAACCCCAACTAATTTAGGCAAAGCCTTGACATGCGTTACGGGGCTCCAGATCAATCGGACAGGGTATCAGTGAACAGGGATTAAAATACTTAAAACGGGGCAGGGCTTTATTATTATTATTAGTGAAATATTAAATAAAATAATGAATATAAAAACAGAAAAGGACGAGAGAGAGCATAGAGGGAAAGACATGAGCAATTGGAGATGGTCTACGACTGTTTCTATTTATACTTGTAGAAAACTTGGAGACTAAGCTCACAAGATTCCTTCTGGGCATTACACGTACACATCCATACATCAATAACAAATTCAAATTTTGAATTTTACTATTATTATTTTATTATTATATATATTATAATTAATTTAACTGCTTTACTTATTTGGCGCTTATAACATCTATAATATGACGTTTTATAAAATAATGAATATGTCATTAGAACGAGAATAATCTTATCTACATTTTGAACCAAGTTTCATTAAAAACGGAGTAGGTTCAAATATAATGTATTTTTATAATTAAATTATTGAACGGTTCCTAGGCCTGTCTAGGTACTTCATATTTTTAACTAAGACAATCTCTTAAAAAGTGCAAAAGTGCGGAAATCATCAAAGGTTACATTAAAGGCAGTCGGATCCAAGTGATTCATCTAGTCTACCTGTTTTATTTTTATTTTATTTTTCAGCATTTTTAGTTTTTATTTTTCATGTTTAAAACATTTTCTAAAACTTTTGATTTGATTGGACGTTGAGGATAAACCGGTATTAAAATCTCTTGTGTCCTTGGACGACCTCGGTATCTTATCAACGCTATACTACACTCACGATGGGTGCACTTGCCCATATATGTGTGTTTAGTGTTAGTAGAATATCGTGTTTTATAAATTTAAAACTTGAGTAAAGTGTTAAAAAGGGCTTAAAATATAAACAAAAATATATAACGCTACACACGCATCAAATTTTTGGCGCCGTTGCCGGGGACACAAGGATTTTAAGAAAGCCTAAAATCGATGGCCTAATCAGTTTTTCAAAACCTTTTTAAAATCGCGCGTACATATTTTTCATTTTAGTTAGTTTTTGCATTACAGTAGACTGAACACGGGGTCGTGCTCACTGAACACAGGGTCGTGCTCACTGAACACGCCCCCGTGCTGCATAATTTTCATATAACTCCCAGATACAGAGTCTGAACACGGGGTCGTGTTCGCTGAACACGCCCCCGTGCTGCACAAAACCAGTTACATTTTTTAAAACGCCCAGATACAGAACCTGTACAAGGGGCCGTGCCCACTAAACACGGGGCCGTGTCCAGCCTCTGTTTCCGTTTTTATTTTTGTTTTCTGGTCCCGAGACTCTGTTGTGGTCTGCTGAGTGATTCTTGTGGATCAATACTCAGGAGGTTACAACTACCACTATGAGGAGGATGATTATAGAGAATAGTATTGTACCATTTGTAGTAATCCCCATTCGGTACAATATTATGACCTATTTCAACCATCCCCTTCGTACACATACTATGAGGAGCCTAGGTACGAGCCATCCACTTCATACACATCCTATGAAGAGCCAAGGTATGAACCCTCTCCCTCATACTCATATTTTGATGAACCAAGGTATGAGCCTTCATAATCATACTTTGAGGAACCAAGATATGAGCCTCCACCTTCATATGCTTACTACGAGGAGCCATGGCGTGAACAACCCACCTCATTTGAGTATTATGAAGAACCAAGTTACGACCCTTATCCATCATATACTTACAGTGAGGAACAATGGTATGAACCATCCACCTCATATGAGTATTATGAGGAACCAAGGATCGAACTTCCAAATTCAAGCTTTGAGGATACTCATTCCACTCAATTTGACGAACCACCAACTATCTCACCCGTAGCCGAAAAGATAATAGAACACCTTAAAACTATCGAGCGCTATATAAAAGAAGCCCGCGCAAGGGAAGAGGAATTCCGTGCAAGGGAAGAACTAACATGTAATAAAGAAGAGATAGTTGAAAAGATAAAATTGGAAGAATAAGTAAGTGAAAAGCCGACACATGAGTTAAACAACGAAAAATGTGAGTCCGATAACGTTAAACTTCAAGAAGAGTCTAATTTTCAAATACTTAATCTCTTGTCACCTTCTTTCGAAAACCATTGTTTAGTAACTTCTCATGCTAAGTTTTTAAAAGAGTTAAACACTGACACTAAAATTGACGAAAGGGTAAGCATTAAGTTAACAAATTATCAAACTACGCTAATAAAAGATGATCCATTTGAAATTAACATTACACTGGTTCCATGTTTCTTTCAAAATTCCTTTATTAGTAATATCACAATTGATAAAGATCTTTGTGTTAATATAATGCCAAACTAAATTTTTGAAAAATTAAGTATTAGTGATTTTTCTCCACCTCAAATACCCATTTTTCTATCTAATCGGAAAACAATAAAATCAATGGGAGTAGTTGAAGATGTGTTAGTCCAAACAAATCAAATGGTGATCCCAACCGACTTCGTCATCCTTGATGACGCTCCACTAGTGTTGGGACGACCTTTTGTAAAAACCTAAGAAGCTTTGAAAAATCGGAAGTATAGCAATCTATCCATTCAATTAGGGGCATTTAATAAAAGTATCGACCTTGAGCGTTCAATGAAATATCCATTCGGCAATAATGACCCCCTAATTGAAGATGAAGATGAGCCACCCGATACAAGAGAAGAAATCGACCACTTTGTTGAATAAGAGGTCGCCATAGAACAAACCTTCTTGGTTCTTGATGAGCAACCAAATAAGGAGTCTCCTAGAGACCCACCACTTGAGCTCAAAGAGCTTCCAAAAGGTTTGGAATATGCTTTTCTCGACAAAGATGGTAAGTTACCTGTAATTATTTCCTCAAAACTAACTAGTGTAGAAAAGGATAAACTAATCACGCTTTTGAAAAAACATAAAAACACGATCGCTTGGAAGCTTGTAGATATTAAGGGAATAAGTCCTTCCATGTGCACGCACAAAATTTTAATGAATGGTGACTATAAATCAGTAATACAACCACAACGTAGAGTAAATCCAAATGTCCAAGAAGTGGTTAAAAATGAAGTCATCAAATTACTTGAAGCTGGACTCATTTACCCAATTTCCGATAGTCCTTGGGTAAGTCTCGTTCAAGTAGTTCCTAAGAAAGGAGGTATGACGGTGGTCACTAACGAGAAAAATGAATTAATACCAACAAGAACCGTCACAGGATGGAGAGTATGTATAGATTATCGTCGATTAAATGAGGCAACAAGGAAAGATCACTTCCCTTTACCTTTTATTTATCAAATGTTAGAAAGATTATCCGGTCATAAATTTTATTGTTTCTTAGATGGTTTTTCAGGTTACTTTCAAATACCGATAGCACCCGAAGACCAAGAAAAGACAACATTCACATGTCCCTACGGAACTTTTGCTTATCGACGCATGCCTTTTGGTCTATGCAATGCCCCCGCAACCTTTCAACGTTGTATGGTGGCCATCTTCCATGATATGATAGAAAGGTCTATGGAAGTCTTCATGGACGACTTTTCTATCTTTGAAGATTCATATGACCAATGCCTCGATAACATTGAACGAATGCTATCCCGATGTGAGGAAACTAACCTCGCCCTTAACTGGGAAAAATGCCATTTCATGGTAACGGAGGGAATAGTACTCGGTCACAAAATATCAAGCGAAGGAATGGAGGTTGATCGAGCAAAAATATACACTATTTCTCGATTACCACCCCCATCCTCCGTTAGAGCCATCAGAAGTTTCCTAGGACATGCCGGATTTTATAGACGATTTATCAAAGACTTTTCAAAAATCTCAAGACCTCTAACAAAATTACTTGAAAAAGATGCTCCTTTCATCTTTGACAAGGATTGCAATCAAGCATTTCTCACACTACAAGAAATGTTAGTCAAAGCACCTATCATGATAGCGCCTGATTGGAAATTACCTTTCGAAATCATGTGTGATGCAAGTGACTTTGCAGTTGAAGCCGTCTTGGGACAAAGAAAAGATAAGCATTTTCACCCAATATATTACGCTAGTAAAACACTTAACGATGCACAAGAAAATTGCACAACAACAGAAAAAGAATTACTAGCTGTAGTATTTGCTTTTGATAAATTTCGTTCTTATCTTGTTCTTTCTAAAACGATAGTTTATACAGACCATGCAGCCATTCGTTATCTCTTTAAGAAACAGGATGCTAAACCGCGTTTAATTAGATGGATTCTACTCCTCCAAGAATTTGACATCGAAATAAAAGACAAAAGAGGAGCAGAAAACACCGCTGCAGATCATCTTTCCCGCTTGGAAGATCCAGCTTTAGAGGCAACTATGGAAGAGCTAATCAATGAAAAGTTCCCAATGGAGTCCCTAGAAATGGTGGAATACCGAGAAGATCCATGGTACGCCGACTATGCTAACTACTTAGCTAGCGGAATAGTCGCAAAAGGATGGCCACATCATCAAAGAAAAAAATTCTTTGCCGATGTAAAGCATTATTTTTGGGAAGATCCTTATCTTTTCAAAATGTGTGCCGACCAACTCATCCGCCGATGCGTACATGGTAGTGAAGCAAGAAGAATTCTCCGCCATTGTCATGAAGGTCCATACGGAGGACATCATGGTGCCGCTAGTACCGCATGAAAGGTATTTGATTCAGGATTTTATTGGTCAACCATTTACAAAGACGCCCAAAGTCTTATCAAGACATGTGACGCTTGCCAAAGATCAGGTAATATTTCTTCTAAAAATGAAATGCCACAAAATGGCATTCTTGTTTGTGAAATTTTTGATGTGTGGGGACTCGACTTTATGGGACCTTTCCCACCGTCAAAAGGAAACAAATATATACTTGTGGCAGTAGATTACTTGTCTAAATGGGCCGAGGCCGAAGCCCTTCCAACAAATGATGGAAGAGTTGTGGTAAAATTCCTGAAACGATTATTCTCTTATTTTGGAACTCCAAAAGCATTAATAAGTGATAGAGGTACCCATTTTTGTAACCATCAACTTGAAAAAATTCTAACAAGGTATGGGGTCTATCACTGGCTCTGAACAGCATATCACCCTCAAACAAACGGACAAGCCGAATTGACTAATTGAGGTTTAAAAAGAAAACTTGAAAAAACCGTAGGGTTAAATAAAAAGGAATGGGCCGATAAATTAGACGGTGCTTTATGGGCTTTTCGAACTGTATATAAAACTGATGTGCGTGAAGTGTGTTATGGTTTTAATGTTTATTTTAAGCCCTTTTACACTTTCTTTAGCCAAGTTTTAAATTTATAAAACCCGATATTTACTAACACTAAACACACATATGGGCAAGTGCACCCATCGTGAGCGTAGTATAGTGTTGGTAAGATATCGAGGTCGTCCAAGGACACAAGAGCTTTTAGTACCGGTTTATCCTCAACGTCTAATCAAATCAAAAAGTTCGAAAAAGGTTTTAAACTAGAAAAATAAAAACTAACTAAAATGCTGAAAATAAAATAAAAGTAAAAACAGATAGACAAGATGAATCACTTGGCTCCGACTCGTGTATAGTGTAACCTTTGATTATTTCCGCACTTTTGCACTTTTTAAGAGATTATCTTAGTTATTGTAGTAGGCCCCTCTTTTGAAGGTGAGGTTACCCTCAACCCAGTAGTTTGAGTCAGCAAGGATACAATCCTAAAGGGTCGGATTATTGAAAGATAATTAATTAAGTTATTAATGCATATTATGGTAGGCCCCTCTTTTGAAGGTGACGTTACCCTCGGCTAAGTAGTCTGAGTCAGCGGGGATACAGTCCTAAGTAGCCGGGTTAAAGTATTAATAGTAGCTTACATATGAGGGGATCAAAGAGTTTGGACCCCCGCCATCCAATACCGTTAAGTATTGAAGGAGGTCCTACTAAATTTGACCCAGGTCCTTGCAGGATCTATACACTCAACTAGGCAAGACTCTTACCAAACCATTCCCTTAACCCCCGACCAGGTAGCCAACATACCTCCATATAGACCGTGGAGATATGAGTGGTGAAAATCTTTTATTTTATATAGACAGTAAAATAATGCCAAGACACCACGAACAAACGATAAGGAAAAATCACCTTCAACATAAGAAACTAGTTATTAAAGTCATTAATACATAACCAGGTAAAAAGTGCGAAAAGATTAAAAATAAAAAGTATTACACTAGACACTTTGTCTTCACCAAGTGATGTAAGAGACTTAGGCAAACATGGCCTTGATTGTCAAGAACTCTTACGATCAATCTTGGATCCCGAGACGACTCTCACACTCTATGATGGACAATGGACAATGGATGATGGTGGTGGATGATGGTGTTATGGTGGTGGTGGGTGGTGGGTGAAGTGTGAGAGAGGTGGTGTGCCAAGGGATGGTTTGAACTTGAGCCAAGCACTCCTATTTATAGGCTGAACAGAAGCTCGGGCACGGCCCCGTGTCCATCCTCTTCTCTGTCTTCATTAATTGTAGTTTGTCTGCATTAGTTGACCACGCCCCCGTGTCCGCTGGGCACGCCCCCGTGTGCAGAAGCATATCTGTACTATCAAGATTTGCCTGGATTCTGCGAATCTTATAGTTGACCACGGCCCCGTGTCCGCTGAGCACGGCCCCGTGGTGGGCGATATAAGCTTCTATAGCTTTATCTTTTATGCTGGCACTTGGGCACGCCCCCGTGTTCACTGAGCACGGGGCGTGTTCAGCCTTCTGTTCTCTTGTTTTGCTTGGGAAGATGTTGTCGTGGGGTCGGGCATGTCTCTTTTATTCCTTTTCTTGTATTTATGTTAGATTTAGCTGTCTTTTTGCTTCTTTTGTTAATTTGGGCTCATTTAATCCTGAAAATACAAAAGGAAGACAAAAGCACACTTTTTCCAACATTAGTACTAAAAAAAGGTTAGTTTTATGCCACAATTGATGTAATTTATATGTTGCATTTTGCACACATCAAATACCCCCACACTTGAATCTTTGCTTGTCCTCAAGCAAAACTCTTTATAATGTGGCTTTACACTCCCAAATGGAATGGGTAGAAGAGAAGGTTTTTGGGCTTGTCATAGAGTGTCAGGATTTCCAAGATTCTTTATTAAGTTTTATTTTTATTTATTTACAATCCTATTCTTCATGATTTATTTAAAACTTTTCATAAGATAAATTACTTATTAGGACATAACATGCCTCTTTAAAATTCTATTTATATACAAGTTCACATACCTCACGGGGGATCACTCAACACTCGGCCGAAGATGTATTTTAGTGAATCACTCGAGAGCGGTATGAAACTTACTCCTACCATAGGCTTGCCAAGCAATCAATCATCCTACTTTTTAACTATATACCTTTGTAAATATCAAGAGGACTTTTGGGTGAAGGGTTAGGCTTGGTTAAAGGTAGGTGGTTGGGTTAGTGGTTAGTAGAAAAAGGGAGAAAAGCGTAAAAAGTGTCGGTTTTCGAAAGACTTTTTATTTTTATTTTTTTATTTTTTTTTTCAATTTTTATTTTTTTTTATTTTGATGAAGCCATGATTCAAACAAAGTTATTTTTAAATGAACTTGCTTGTTTATTTCTTTTGCTTCATCATCAACACACATTTTTTTTTTTGAAAGTCATGCGAAAAACCGAGCTTTTTACTAAAACAAAAGGTTAAAAATAAAAAAAGGTTTTGGTGGGTGAAAGGGGTGTTTGGTTTGGGTTATGAAATGAAAAAGGTTTAGGCTCAAGGAGGCTAACTAGGGGGATTTTGGGTAGGTGGTAAAAAAAAATAATGGTGTTGAAATAAAAAGGGTTAGTCCTAATGCCTCCATCATTTACTTACTCGGGTTTAAGTTGGTAAGGACCGGGAATGTATCGTCGTGGCAAGTTCTAGAGTCGTAAGAACCAAGCGGCTATTCACACAAGAAACGAAAAATGAACATTTAGTTTAAAGAGATGTATTTGTATGCTCAATAAAGGCTCAAAACTCACTTTTGTGGGAATGGGTTTTTATGTGATCAAGTATATATAATCAAATTTTAACTAAGCTTGTCATGCCGTTTCATAATTTTCTTATGTTGGTTCTTTTTATCACTACGCTATCGGTTGTAAATTTGTAAAAATATAACCTTTTTAGAACTTGAATTTCCCGAGTTAAACCTAGACAAGTAAAAAAAATGAAAGTTTTTGAAAAAATTTGGGGTGATTAGCGGTTCCAATAGAGTTTTGTGTAAGGCTTGTTATTAGGACTTGCAAGATTCAAGGTTTTAGCATCCCCCCCACACTAAAATTACACATTGTCCTCAATGTGTCCCAAAAATAAGTCTTTAGGTTGATTGAATGTGTAAAAAGGTGTTAAAAAGCAAAAATTTGTGTTACTGGGCCTCTGGACACGGCCCCGTGGTGTCCGGGCACGGCCTCGTGTTCAGTCGCCAGTAACAAAATTGAAAAAGATAAACAGAAGCCTGGACACGGGGGCGTGTTGGGTGAACACGGCCCGTGTCTAGTTTACCTGAACTGGGCATTTTCTGCAGACAGTGCAGCACGGGGCCGTGTTGGGCGGACACGGCCCGTGCTGAACTTGCTGTAAAGAAGAAAGTTTTGTCGGATGGCCCTGTTTTCCTGCATGGGGTACTGGTTTAAGTTTCCCTTGTTATCCTTTGCCATCCCGAGCGTGTTTTATTCGTTTCAACACCATCCAAACACCAAATTAACTAAAACCATCATTCATTAAGTCATAGAGAGAATTACATAATAGTCCTAAAAGCTAAATTTCTAGATAAGTAGGTCAAAGAAACACAAGAAATCCAAATCAAAGAAGTTCTAGCCTAAATTTTATTATACTAGCAAAATTTCCAAAAAGATAATTCTCTTGGTTAGATGCGGCATGAAAACCTCTTTTCTTCGGGTATGGGTTCCTCATACGTCGGTGAGCCACTCCACTATCTCCCTTGGGAGAAGAAAGGCGGGTTCATTGGCGTTAGTTTGAGGAGGTGAAACTTCCACCGGGACTTCTTGTAGATCTTCAAGAGGAGGCTCCGCTGGAAGGTCATCCCACCCAGTAGGATTGTGGATTCCAAGTGCTAGGTTCCAATCCTCTTGAGTGAGGATTGGTTCCATGGGAGGTGTTACAAGAATGTTTAACCTTTGGTGCAAGAGGTTAATTTCTTGAAAACTGGTTTCCAGCCCCACCGTAAGATAATTTATACGGTCTATTAGGACCTCCTCCACTGAAGTCATCTCGTCAAGAGCTTCACGTAACGCCATTACGTATCGTACGAGAGTTGCTTCAATTGATGACCTTCTTTCCCTTCGACTATTTCTGGAGTGCGCAGAAGAGGTTCCACTGTTTTGACTAGACATTCTACGAAAACAAACCAAAGATAGTTCATTTTAATGAAACAGTACGACGGACACGGCCCCGTGCTCAATGAGCACGGCCCCGTGTTCAACTCTCTGCAGTTTTTTAGAACAAGGAATCTTGGAGTTTCAAAATATTTTTCCAACTTATGAAGCATTTTTGAGAAAAAAAAATAACTTAAAACAATGTTGTGTAACTTATTTTTAACAAGATCCCTTGAACAAAAACTTAGCAAACATCTCAATAAAGCTTGGAATTAAGCTTCAATGGAGGTGTTGTTGCAAGAAGGATGAAGAAGAAGGCAATGGATAAAAGTGGAAAGGACAAGATGTTTGTTAGAACCTTCTTTTAGAACATACCTAGGATGGTAGGTGAGAAGATCCTCTCAAATCTCTGTCCCTGGATGGTCCAAATGTGCAGGATTCTTGGCTGCATTTATAGAAAATGACAGCATACTGGACACGGCCCCGTGTCGGTTGGACACGGCCCCGTGTGCAGGCAAGATCCTGACACGTTTTGTCCGTATTCTGACAAAAGTCAGAAGGGAATCTTTTGGTGGACACGGGGGCGTGTTGACCTGGGCACGGCCCCGTGTCGAAAGGCTGTTTTATGAAGTTTGTCTTATTTTTAAGGAACTTATCCGGATCGGGTGGTTCCTTACTGGCTGGAACAACCCCAAAGTGCTTAAGATACCTTAATTGTTCTAGATTAAGACGAGAACGCAAGAGGTTGTCGGTGAGGGTGATTCCTATGCTATATGTAGGTGGACAAGTCCAACCCTTTCCCGGGCTCTCGTTAAAGAAGGTGTATGCTGAATCGCTCAGGTCTATGTATGCATCGAACGAAGTCGATGGGGAGTCCTTCACGGCACAATCGACACAGGGACGACTATCGCTCAAGTCCTTACTAGAGTTAGAAGTATCATCGGGAACAACGAAGTTGTTTGAATGCGATCCCAACACTTCTTCTTGGTTATTGTCTTGAGATAAATTATTGAAATCTATCCTAAGTTCTTTTAACCAATTAAGAATTAGATCTTCTAATTGAAATAGTTCATCAAGAAGCATTTCTCCTAGAAAATCTGGTTGAGAGCATTCGAGGGAGAGATAGGGATTATTTTTACTTTCGCCCCTCTTAAGGATACAGGAAAACGATGGATCTATATAGTGGGGTTTATAATTTAGAAAATAACATTCTAATTCCTTATGGGAACCACCACATATTCGACACCACGTACCATAAGAGTGCCGAAAGTAAAAAACATCAGTATCACTCATATTTGTGTCAGAAATTACCAACCGTCGGGATCTCACGGTTCTGTTTTCAGTAACTGAATCTTGGGCACGGGGCGTGTTAAGTGGGCACGGCCCCGTGTTCAGCTTACTGTCTGACTTAAAATAGGATTGCCAGTTCCAAAGATTGGGCACGGGGCATATTCAGCAGGCACGGCCCGTGCTGAGTTCTGCAGAAGCTGAAAAATTAAGAAAAATCCTAAAAAAAATAGAAAAATAAGAAAAAACGATTAGGCCGTTGATTCCTAACTTTCTTAAAATCCTTGTGTCCCCGGCAACGGCGCCAAAAACTTGATGTGCGTGAAGTGTGTTATGGTTTTAATGTTTATTTTAAGCCCTTTTACACTTTCTTTAGCCAAGTTTTAAATTTATAAAATACGATATTTACTAACACTAAACACACATATGGGCAAGTGCACCCATCGTGAGCGTAGTATAGTGTTGGTAAGATACCGAGGTCGTCCAAGGACACAAGAGCTTTTAGTACCGGTTTATCATCAACGTCTAATCAAATCAAAAAGTTAGAAAAAGGTTTTAAACTAGAAAAATAAAAACTAACTAAAATGCTGAAAATAAAATAAAAGTAAAAACAGATAGACAAGATGAATCACTTGGCTCCGACTCGTGTATAGTGTAACCTTTGATTATTTCCGCACTTTTGCACTTTTTAAGAGATTATCTTAGTTATTGTAGTAGGCCCCTCTTTTGAAGGTGACGTTACCCTCAACCCAGTAGTTTGAGTCAGCAAGGATACAATCCTAAAGGGTCGAATTATTGAAAGATAATTAATTAAGTTATTAATGCATATTATGGTAGGCCCCTTTTTTGAAGGTGACGTTACCCTCGGCTAAGTAGTCTGAGTCAGCAGGGATACAGTCCTAAGTAGCCGGGTTAAAGTATTAATAGTAGCTTACATATGAGGGGATCAAAGAGTTTGGACCCCCGCCATCCAATACCGTTAAGTATTGAAGGAGGTCCTACTAAATTTGACCCAGGTCCTTGCAGGATCTATACACTGAACAAGGCAAGACTCTTACCAAACCGTTCCCTTAACCCCCGACCAGGTAGCCAACATACCTCCATATAGACCGTGGAGATATGAATGGTGAAAATCTTTTATTTTATATAGACAGTAAAATAATGCCAAGACATCACGGACAAACGATAAGGAAAAATCACCTTCAACATAAGAAACTAGTTATTAAAGTCATTAATACATAACCAAGTAAAAAGTGCGAAAAGATTAAAAATAAAAAGTATTACACTAGACACTTTGTCTTCACCAAGTGATGTAAGAGACTTAGGTGAACATGGCCTTGATTGTCAAGAACTCTTACGATCAATCTTGGATCCCGAGACGACTCACACACTCTATGATGGACAATGGATGATGGTGGTGGATGATGGTGTTATGGTGGTGGTGGGTGGTGGGTGAAGTGTGAGAGAGGTGGTGTGCCAAGGGATGGTTTGAACTTGAGCCAAGCACTCCTATTTATAGGCTGAACAGAAGCTCGGGCACGGCCCCGTGTCCATCCTCTTCTCTGTCTTCATTAGTTGTAGTTTGTCTGCATTAGTTGACCACGCCCCCGTGTCCGCTGGGCACGCCCCCGTGTGCAGAAGCATATCTGTACTATCAAGATTTGCCTGGATTCTGCGAATCTTATAGTTGACCACGGCCCCGTGTCCACTGAGCACGGCCCCGTGGTGGGTGATAGAAGCATCTATAGCTTTGTCTTTTATGCTGGCACTTGGGCACGCCCCCGTGTTCACTGAGCACGGGCCGTGTTCAGCCTTCTGTTCTCTTGTTTTGCTTGGGAAGATGCTGTCGTGGGGTCGGGCATGTCTCTTTTATTCCTTTTCTTGTATTTATGTTAGATTTAGCTGTCTTTTTGCTTCTTTTGTTAATTTGAGCTCATTTAATCCTGAAAATACAAAAGGAAGACAAAAGCACACTTTTTCCAACATTAGTACTAAAAAAAGGTTAGTTTTATGCCACAATTGATGTAATTTATATGTTGCATTTTGCACACATCAAAAACAACAATAGGTACCACCCCATATAAGCTTGTCTATGGAAAAAGTTGTCATTTGCCGGTAGAGATCGCGCACAAAGCCTACTGGGCAATTAAAAACGTAAACTTAGACATAGAAATTGCCGGTAAAAATTGATTTTGTCAATTAAATGAATTAGACGAATTAAGGAATCATGCATACTCTAACTCCGAAATTTATAAGGAAAGAATGAAAAATTTGCATGATAAACACATTAAACCTAATGAATTTCGGGTGGGAGATCAAGTTCTATTGTTTAATTCACGACTTCGATTATTTCCTGGTAAATTAAAGTCTAGGTGGACGGGACCTTTTTCTATCACCCATATTTTTCCACACGGTGCAATTGAAATTAAATCTCGGAATGGAATTCCATTCAAAGTCAATGGCCAACGGCTAAAGCTTTATCAAGGATTTATTGAGGATGAAGAGGAGGAAATCTCGCTACAAGCGGCCGACGAATAAACGAAGGTTTGAACATCAACAGCATATCTTGTAAGTAACGAACATCGGAAAGGCTTCTAAATCGGTAAGATTCTTAAAAACCAAGTTTTGGGAAACGGGTCACTCACACGTGCACTTAAATTTTTTTTCAAAATTACCCTCCCACGGGGCCGTGTTCGCGCAACTGACGGGGATAAAACCCCTTTTCCTTCTTTTCTTCACTTCAACACGCCCCGTTTCCCTGAAAACTCTCTGGTTCCACCGGAAATTTCTGCAGATTTTCACGTTCTTCCGACTTCCAACAACGTCAAGGTATGATTCTATCATCATAGTTAGTTAGATTAATCACTTGCATGTAGTTTAACATAAAAAATTTGGGGAAAGATCTAGGGTTCTTCAACTTGAACCGAATCAAACCGCAATTTTTTTCTTAGATCTGTTAGTAGTAGTTTAGTTACATGTTATAGGAAGTAAATCAACTTGAATTGTTTGAAGATTTGCCCGATTTCTCACAAAAACCTCAAACCCTTGTTTTTGAACCGAAAAAGATGAAATTAAAGGGGTAAACGGTTTGTTTTGGGAAAAACAGCACTTGGGGTTTCATTTTTGGATGTTAAACTTATGGTATTTTTAAGTTTGTGTTGTGGATATTAAACTTATGGTAAGATAGGATGTTTGTTATTTTGTGTAGTGTGGTATTTTTAAGAAAAACAGGTACCTAGGAGGCTTGGAAGCACTAAGTATTAGTGCTACCTAAGCCCGGAGACCAGAACCGAAAGCCGAAACCTGTTTTCAAAGATTGCAGATTGTCAACACGGGGTTGTGCCCAGCCAGGACGCCCCCGTGTCCACCACCCTGTAGCTGCTGTTTGTTTAAAGCCTGCCCGACACGGGGCCGTGTCCACCAAACACGCCCCCGTGCCCGCCTTCTGTAAGTTTTCGTTACTGGCACTCTGAACACAGGGTCGTGCTCACCCAGCACGAGGCCGTGTCCAGATGTCCAGTAACACCAAAACCTTGTTTTTAAACACCCTTTTACATATTTAATCAACCTAAAAATTTATTTTTGGGACACATTGAGGACAATGTGTAATTTAAGTGTGTGGGGGATGCTAAAACCTTGAATTTTGCAAGTCCTAATAACAAGTCTTACACAAAACTCTATTGGAACCGCTAATCACCCCAAATTTTTTTTAAAAACTTTTCGTTTTTTTACTTGTCTTGGTTTAATTTGGGAATAACAAGTTTTAAAAAGGTTATATTTTTACAAATTTACAACCGATAACGTCGTGATAAAAAGAACCAACATAAGAAAATTATGAAACGGCATGAAAAATCTAGTTAAAATTTGATTATATATACTTGATCACATTATAAACCCATTCCCACAAAAAGTGAGTTTTGAGCCTTTATTGAGCATACATCTTTAAACTAAATGCTCATTTTTCGTTTCTTGTGTGAATAGCCGCTTGGTTTCTTACGACTCTAGAACTTGCCATGACGATACATTCCCAGTCCTTACCAATTTAAACCCAAGTAAGTAAATGATGGAGGCATTAGGACTAACCCATTTTCCTTTCAACACCATTATTTTTCTTTTTCTTTTAACCTACCCAAAAATCCCCCTAGTTAACCCCTTTGAGCCTAAACCTTTTCATTTCTAAACCCACAAAACAAACACCCTTCACCCACCAAACCCTTTTTCTTTTAAACCCTTTATTTTAATAAAAAACTCGGTTTTCTTGTGACGTTACTTATAAAAAAAACCGAAGTCTAGCAATAAACAAACAAGTTCCTCATAGAAACTTTGTTTGAAAGTGTTTAGTTTAAATAAAAGTCACAAAAACAAAAAGTTTTATGACGACCGACGCTTTTTACGCTTTTAGCCCTTTTTACTAACCACTAACCGAAAACCACTTACCTTGAAACCAAGTCTAACCCTTCCCCAAGTCCTCTTGATATTTACAAAGGTTTATAGTTAAAAATGAGGAGGATTGATTGCTTGCCAAGCTTATGGTAGAAGTAAGTTCCATGCCGGTCTCGAGCGTTTCACAAAAATACATATGCGGCCGAGTGTTGAGTGATCTTCCGTGAGGTATGTGAACTTGTATATAAATGGAATTTTAAAGAGGCATGTTATGCACAAATAAGTAATTTCTCTTATGAAATGTTCTAAATAAATCATAAAGAATAGGACTGTAAATAGCATAAAAATAAAACCCAATAAAGATCTTGGATTCCCGACACTAAAGACAAGCCCAAAACTTCTCTTCTACTCATTCCATTTCGGTGTGTAAGCCACATTATAAAGAGTTTTGCTTAAGGACAAGCAAAGATTCAAGTGCGGGGTTTTTGATGTGTGTAAAATGCAACATATAAATTACATCAAATGAGGCATAAAACTAACCCCTTTTTAGTACTAATGTTGGAAAAAGTGTGCTTTTGTCTTCCTTTTGTATTTTCAGGACCAAATGAGCTTAATTGAACAAAAAGAACAAATATGCAGCCAAATCTAACATAAATACAAAGAAAAGGAATAAACGTGGCATGCCCGACCCCTCGACATCATCTTCCCAAGCAAAAACAAAGAAACAGAAGGCTGACCACGGCCCCGTGCCCAGCGGACACGGGGGCGTGGCCAGATGTCTGCAGAAAAGACAAAGCTATATAAGCTTCTATTCCCAGCATGGGGGCGTGCCCAGCTCAACAAGGGCCGTGGTCAACACTAAGATTCGCAGAATCCAGCAAATCTTGATAGTACAGATACGCTTCTGCACACGGGGCCGTGCCCAGCGAACACGGGGGCGTGTGGAGCCTAATACAGACAATTGCAATTAATGAAGAAAGAGAAAGAGAGTGGACACGGGGCTGTGTCCGGGCTTCTGTGCAGGCTATAAATAGAGGTGTTTGGTTCACTTCAAAGGCATCCCTTGGCAAACCACCTCTCTCGCACTTCACCACCACTCCACCACCACTACAACACCCACATCCACCACCATTATCCATCATCCACCTTAGAGTGTGTGTAGTAGTCTCGGGATCCAAGATTGATAGTAAGAGTTCTTGACAATCAAAGCCATGTTTGCCTAAGTCTCTTACATCACTTGGTGAAAACAAGCATTTAGTGTAATACTTTTGATTTTTAATCTTTTTGCACTTTTTATTTGGTTTTGTATTAATGACTTTAATAACTAGTTTCTTATGTTGAAGGTGAAATTTCCTTATCATTTGTACGTGGTGTCTTGGCATTATTTTACTGTCTATATAAAATAAAAGATTTACACCATTCATATATGTACGGTCTATATAGAGATATGTTGGCTACCTGGTCGGGGGTTAAGGGAATGGTTTGGTAAGGTTCTTGCCTTGTTCAGTGTATAGATCCTGCAAGGACCTGGGTCAAGCTTACTAGGACCTCCTTCAATACCCACTGGTATTGGATGGTGGGGGTGCGAATGGCTTGATCCCCTCATATGTAAACTACTATTAATACATTAACCCGGCTACCTGGGATTGTATCCCTGCTGACTCAAACCACTTAGTCGAGGGTAACGTCACCTTCAAAAGAGGGGCCTACCACTTTACGCATTAATAACTTAATTAATTATCTTTCAATATTCCGACCCTTTGGGATTGTATCCTTGCTGACTCAAACCACTGGGTTGAGGGTAACGTCACCTTCAAAAGAGGGGCCTACTACTATAACTAAGATACTCTCTTAAAATGTGCAAAAGTGCGGAAATCATCAAAGGTTACATTAAAGGCGAGTCGGATCCAAGTGATTCATCTAGTCTACCTGTTTTATTTTTATTTTATTTTTCAGCATTTTTAGTTTTTATTTTTCATGTTTAAAACATTTTTTAAAACTTTTGATTTGATTAGACGTTGAGGATAAACCGGTATTAAAAGCTCTTGTGTCCTTGGACGACCTCGGTATCTTACCAACGCTATACTACGCTCACGATGGGTGCACTTGCCCATATGTGTGTTTAGTGTTAGTAGAATATCGTGTTTTATAAATTTAAAACTTGACTAAAGTGTTAAAAAGGACTAAAAATATAAACAAACACTGTTGGGTTAAAATAGTGTTTTGTGGAGAAAACAGTGCTTCTTTTTTCCCAAATAGTAGTTTGACTTTGGTCAAACAGCGTTTTAACTTTGGTCAAACAAACTTTTGAACCACTAAGAATCATATTTTTGCAAACAGTTGTTTGACTTTGGTCAAACAGTGGTCAAACAGCGTTACAAGAGTCCAGCCAGGATGAAGTCGAGATTTGTACATAAAGTAAGCTCTTGAACTATGAAATTATTTTATTGATGGAACTTGTGGCTCCAAGTAGATCAAATTCTACAAATGAAGAAATGGTTGCTAATGTTATTGGTCATAATATGGATTTCAGTTTTGAATATTTGTCAAACAAATTTGGAGTTTGCACAATCTATCATGATGAGGATGAAGATTCAAACATGGAGACACTGTGCGCGTGTTGTGGCAGGTTAAAGGTTATCTTTCTTTATTGAACAATGAAGAATTCAAAGTAGGAGTATGGTAAAACTTTGAACCATATAAAAGTTTCATATTTTAGATATGTTTTCAATATGCCCATCGCAGATGCGTTTGAAAATGGTGTTACTCGAAGGGAAACACCATATACGAGATTTACAATCTTTTAGGTATGTGTTCTCACGCGTCGTTAAGATCTTTAATTATTAGTTTCTTTCTCATTTCTTGACGTTTCTGGTGAAGTTCTTTGTAGCCTTGCTGGTTTCCCTTCATCAACCATTTATGTTTTGGGTTATGGCTTCTCCTACATACTGATTATTACTTGCTAAATTTGAAGATCTTGATGATTACCTGTTATTTTTTCTACATTTGTTTTTTAGCTATCATTTTGAAGTCCGTTACATACACATTTGACTCATTCCTAAAATAAAAGTAAAAATTCAGAAATTAATCACCTTCAATTTATATTTGTTTTTTGGTTACGGCTGAAATCCACTTATGATGATTGTTGCTTTGTTAATTAATCATACAAATAGGAATATTACATGGTTTTTTACTAAAAAAACTAGAATTGTAAATATAAAGTTGCGATTTGTTAAGTTCTTGGTAGATCTGAAGTTGGATTGGTATTGGTTCAGGCAATAGAACAATTATTTGAAAATTCACCTTTTGAGTTGTTTTTGGCTTTCAGGTATTGGTTCGACCTAGAACAATTGAGAATATGTCCTCTCTTCGGTTGCTATGGTTATTTGACTGCAATCTCCACTTATGCATGTCCATTATCACAAGACCAATGATTTAAGCATACTATTATACCCGACTTCTCCACTTATGCAGGTTCATTATTACAAGACTCTGCTTCAAGCATACCATTGTTGTCTTCGTTAGCATATAGTTTATTTTTAGTTTTTGTCAAACCTTTATGGATGAACAAAATTAATAATAATATAAGCAACTTTCTTCAGCCCGGGAAGCAATCCCAGGTAATAACCTAGTTACCTCATAAATGAAAATGAAAGTTAGCATTTAATATATATTAATTAAATAAATACTAAATATTTAAATGACCTTTTTTTATTTATAAAAAGAAAAGAAAACAACTATACGCTTCCATTGTCGGTAAAGTACTTGAGAGAACGGTGAAGGGTCGAAGGGGTGTGGTAGGTTGGTACCCACACTATCGCACATGTTTGTAGGGATACATTTAAAAAGAATAGATGAAACAAATGTTTTACTTCAAAATAAACACAAGCCAGCCACTCACATTTTCCCGCTTATATATAAGACAACACAACACACTTAGTTTTCTACTTGTGCGTTCGCCTTTTTCTCTTCTCACACTGAGGTACGTATTATGTAATTACAGATTATTTACTTTCTAAATAAACTTACTTATATATATCATTAACTTACTTGTATAAACAACCACTAAGTAGGTATATATTTACATACTTGTCACTTATCAAAATGTACATTATATTATAACAACACACTTTTTGAAAGAAACAGAAGATGTGGAAACTAAAGAGTGGTGAAAAAAATGGAAAGCTTGAAATTGGTGATGGAAATGGTAATGAATATCTCTATAGCACCAACAATTTTGTTGGAAGACAAATATGGGAGTTCGATCCCGATGCAGGCACGCAAGAAGAGCGTGACCATATCGAAAGGGTTCGAGAGCAGTTCTTGGTTAGTAAGAAGAAGCTCGGCATCCATTGTTGTGGTGACTTGCTTATGCGTAACCAGGTTTATCATTGCTAACCTTTTCATCAAGTATATAAGGGTTTGGGTAATTATATCTAACCCGTTTAATAACAACGCTTGTTTAAATTGACCTGTTTGGTTAAACCGGTGTATTTGGATTGACATGTTTAACTTGTTTAATTAAACATGTCGACAGGCCCGACCCGTTAATCTATTAACATGCTAACCTATTTAACCTACTTTTACAACCCACCAACTTGAACAATGTTGACGTTTTCAACTACTTGATTACTACTCGTCAACCCGTTTCACACGTTTAGATAAATGAGTGTGTACGGGTCAATTACACGATTTTTAGTGTGTACGGGTTAGGGTCGATGTTCTGACGTACACAAGTAAAAATATTGGTCGTGTTCATGGCGGTTACACATTTTTTAGTGTGTGCAAGTTAAGGTTGATTTTTTTTTAACACGAATAAAATTATGGGCCGTGTTCAGGTCAGTTACAGATTTTAGTGTGTGCAGATTAGGGTTAATGCTTTTTACACGATTAAAAATATAGATCATGTTCAGGCCAACTACACCATTTTTAGTGTGTGCGGGTTAGGATTGATGTATTTGATATGAATAATAATGTTTGTCATGCTCGGGCCAGTTACATGATTAATGATTTTTAGTGTGTACAGTTAGGGTTGATGTTTTTGGTCACATGATTTTTAGTGTGTGCAGGTTAGGGTTGATGTTTTTGTCACGAATAAAAACATGGGTCATTTTCGGTTAAACAATTCAACCTGTCAACCCGATATCCCATGATATATATTTGATGGTTTATGATTTAAGTTTATTTCAATCTTTGTTGATCACAGCTTATCAAAGCAAGTGGGATTGATCTTCTAATTCTAAGTGAACCTCCGGTGAGACTAGAAGATGAAAAAGATGTGAACTACGAAGCAGTGACCATAGCGGTTAGAAAAGCTGTCCGACTGAACCGGGCAATTCAAGCTTGGGACGGTCATTGGCCGGCTGAAAATTCGGGTCCCCTCTTTTTCACCCCTCCTCTGGTAATGCATAGATCTTTTCTTGACTTTCATGTGGCAAAAAAGTAAAAACTACATATGCTTACTATTTAAACTTGCAGATTATTGCCTTGTACATCAGTGGTACATTGGATACAATTCTAACAAAAGAACACAAGAAGGAGATGATTCGGTATATGTACATCCATCAAGTATGTTTCACACGCTCACTATCTACATGTACACATATACATTATATATACATACATATATACAACATCCATGCATGCATCATGCATGTACATTTACAAGCATAGTAATTTGGGACCAATGTTTTGATGAGGTACATGTAGAATGAAGATGGGGGATGGGGCTTTTATATATCAGGAAAAAGCACAATGATAGGGAGTGCTTTGAACTATGTGGCTCTAAGACTTCTTGGAGAAGCTTCACCTGATCATGTTAACATGGACGAAGATCAGCTTGCTCGAGCGCGTAAATGGATACTTGATCATGGTGGCGCTACATCCATCCCTTCTTGGGGCAAAGTTTATCTAGCGGTATAAATAGTATTTAACATTTTATATTAGCATACTGTTTTAAAATTATAATGTTGATGAGGAGTTTATAGGTGCTTGGTGTATATGAATGGGAAGGGTGCAACCCTCTTCCTCCAGAATTTTGGCTTTTTCCTTCCTTTTTGCCTTACCATCCAGGTGGCCAAGAGTTGTTTTTTATTTATTTTTTTATCTACATAAAGTATTTTTTATTTTTTAATATATCATGTTAGGTTTTGTGTATTTGCAGCAAAAATGTGGTGTTATTGCAGAACCACATACATGCCAATGTCACACTTGTATGGTAAAAGCTACCATGGCCCTATTACTGATCTTGTTTTGTCTTTGAGAAAAGAGATTCATACCATTCCTTACCACCAGATTGATTGGAACAAACAACGACATAACTGTTGCAAGGTTTGATCGTTTGCTCCACCGAATTGAATCGAAATATAAATATATTAAAACATAAAGACTATATATAGATAGTGTGTTACAAATGATTAATGAGTAGTAATTAGTAAATGAACCCTTTGGCCAAACCATTATGTGCAGGTGGATCTATACTACCCTCACTCTTTCTTACAAGATCTCTTATGGGACAGTCTTCATTATTTTACTGAACCACTTATGAAAAGATGGCCCTTCAATAGGCTCATAAGACAAAAGGGTCTCAAACGAGTCCTTGACCTAATGCGTTATGGAGCCGAGGAAGGGCGTTACATGGCACAGGGTTGTGTTGACAAGGCAAGACTCAAGTCACTTAACTAACAAACACATATCCTAACCAACTTATTAATACTACAATATATATACCTCGCTATATTATGTTGATTTTGTTGTAGGCTTTGCAAATCATGAGCTTTTATGCTGAGGATCCAAATGGGATAGACTTTAAAAGACACCTTGCTAGAATCCCTGATTACTTGTGGGTGGCCGAGGACGGTATGAAGATGCAAAGTTTTGGTAGTCAGTTGTGGGATTGCGCTCTCGTGACTCAAGCGATTTTGGCAAGTGATATGGTTGAGGAGTATGGAGATTCGCTCATGAAAGCTCACTTTTACTTGAAAGAGTCACAGGTTAGTTTCACCCACTGTTTGATATGTAGCTACAATCAATGCTATATATAATTAGGCTTACCATGTTGTGTTTTCTTGAAGAAACAATGTGTGACAAAATGTGTATTACATCACACGCCTTCCTGAATTTAGAAATTATGATATAAGTTTGATGATATGGCACTCTTTATTTGACGTAGAATGGAAGCAAAATAAAATTGAGAATAGCCTCAAACAAGAAAATGTTAAATACTGAAATCATTACATTAGGATTAAATACCGTATGATGATTATTGATTATACCTATGTTGTCAAAAGCGCACTAGGAGCGCGCCTAGGCGCAAAGGCGCGGCGCGGCGCGGCTGTTGCGCCTCGTGTTGACCTAGGCGACGATTTGGGCTTTTTTTGTATAAGCGACGTTCAGGCGCTAACCTGGAGCTGGGCGCAGGCACAACAAGGCGAGCTTAATCGGAAAAAAAAACGACTTGAAATGGAAAAAGGGGTCGGAATTGAAAGATAGAGGGAGTAGATAGATAGAAACCTAGTTTAACAACTTGAAAAATACGTAGAAGCTGGTAAACTTGTGAATTGGCAGCTTACCTTGAAGTTAGAAAAGTTGTAATCCTAATTCTCACGTGTATGACGGCTTTTCAAAAGACTGAACCCTAATCATTGTATATTGGGCTGGGCCATCATTATATTTATGTAACAAAACTGGGAATTTATTTTAATAAAATAGATGGGTGGCCTAATTGATTATTTTTAACTGTTTTTCAATTTTATTGTTTTAAGCTGTTACAATCACTAAATATATTTTAGTAGAACATTGTATATTATTATCATTCTACATATTCTAAAAAGATATAATAATACCTTTCTATTATATTTGTATAGTAGTGATAAACTATTAATTTTTTATGTTTATTAAATATATTTTTTTATTATTTTTATTATTTTTATTATTGCGCCTTACTTAAAAAAAACACTCTTTTTTTGCACGTTGAGCTTTTGACAACATAGGATTATACCATGGTCTTCAGAAAGTTTAATGGTCAAATGGGTTTTGTAGATCAAAGAGAATCCCAAAGGGGATTTCACAAAAATGTGTCGTCAGTTTACAAATGGGGCTTGGACTTTCTCTGATCAAGATCATGGATGGGTAGTATCAGATTGCACTGCAGAAGCTTTGAAGGTGAAATGATCATTTTTCTCTTAATTTACTTTTTGGGTTTCAAAATTTATAAGAAATCAAAGTTGCTTGAACTGAAAGCTTACATGATTTTGTATGAAGTGTTTATTGGCTTTGTCGCAAATGCCGCAAGAAATCGCAGGAGTTAAGGCTGAAGTTGAGCGATTATATGAGGCTGTGAATGTCCTACTTTACTTACAAGTACATGTTCTTTCAACTTATTATTTAGAATATTTCACTACATTGAATATTTGACTAATTATTTATTCATTTGTTGTGTATGCACCCAACTAGAGTCCTGAAAGTGGTGGTTTTGCAATTTGGGAGCCACCAGTTCCAAAACCATACTTACAGGTGCCATTTTGTGTTTAGTTTGATATAAAATAACAATGAATATAATTATAAACTATGGGTTAATTTGTGTTTCAGATGTTGAACCCTTCAGAACTTTTTGCTGACATTGTGGTTGAGAAAGAGTAAGCCCATGTAGACTAGTTTGAATGCGTGTTTACCGAAACAAACCTGAAAGATTAACAAAAACATGCCTTAATCAACCATGTTTCGCCTATTTAGGCCACAAATATGACACGTGTTTGTTATTTTTGGTGTTGTTAGACACGTTGAATGTACGGGCTCCATAATTCAAGCTTTGCAAGCGTTTAAAGATTTGCATCCGAGGCATCGTGAGAAAGAAATAGAAGTTGCTATCGTGAAAGGCATACGTTTCTTGGAAAACAAACAACAAGTTGATGGCTCGTGGTATGGCTATTGGGGTGTTTGTTTTCTATATGGCACATTTTTTGTGCTGCAAGGGTTGGTATCTTGTGGGAAAACATATGAAAATAATGAAGCAGTTCGGAAAGGTGTCAAATTTTTGCTCTCAACACAGAATTCAGAAGGTGGTTGGGGAGAGAGCTTTGAATCATGCCCGAAAGAGGTATGTACACGACGAGGTTTTAATATTTGGTAAACAAAATATAATGGTCACAACAAAACCTTAATTTTGGTGAAATGCAACCATGCTTGCAATGCTAAAAACACAAGTTAATTTACTCAAAACATAGCCATATAAAGTTTAGTTTTTTCTTAATGTGATCTTGTTGGAACAAATGATCAGAAGTTCATACCTTTGGAGGGGAACCGAACAAATTTGGTGCAAACTTCATGGGCCATGCTCGGTCTTATGTTGGGTGGACAGGTTAGAAACTTTTGTATGATCCTAATGAATACTTATTGAACATATATACGATATTCATTTGTCAAAATCGAGAGAAAAAAAACTAAAAACTTAACAAAACTTGTTTTGTTGAAAAGGCCGAAAGGGATCCAACACCACTACACAAGGCAGCAAAATTGCTCATCAATAGCCAGATGGAGAATGGTGATTTTCCTCAACAGGTATATGTTTTAGATAAAGTACGTGAGGCGCGTTATTTTTAGAAGCAATAATAAATGTTAAACATATTGAAATCTAGATGATTGTAGTCAACTTATATAAATAGTACGAGTGTTCAAGAGTTCTCTATATACGATGAAATGAACGTTAGTCATAGTATGTGTCTACGTATGGTTTTCTATATCAATAACTTCGACTAAAAGACGTTTCATAACATTGCAGGAAATAATGGGAGTGTACATGAAAAATTGCATGCTACATTATCCAGAATACAGGAACACTTTTCCGTTATGGGCGTTGGGAGAATACCGTAAGTGTGTTTGGCTGCCAAAACATAAACTCTAAACACCGTACTATTGAATAAAACTATATAATCGGTCTGTTTTCATGAAAATTGTTTATGTTGAAACAAGAGTATTAAGAATACATGTGTCTTGATTTATGTATTCAATCTTATGGATCATGGAACATGTATCGGTTGTTCTCGAGTATTATATTAGGATCATTTCTTGTACTAATTTTCATACATGACATTCTGACTGTTGTGCTCACGTTTGTTCTTGTCTTGATACATAGATATAGACATACACAAGGAGTTATATTTCCTAATTGAACATGCCCTTTTATAAAATCTAATAACAAGCACACTTGTTATACCCTTCGAAATTTGCTCCTATGTGTAGATCCAGTCCAAAAATATGCCCCGTTTGTAGGGAGGCCCAATTTTGAAAATGATCTGGCCCAAAGGCCGTTAGAAAAGTAAAGAACTAAAGGTTAGTGGTGAAAAAAACACGAAACCGGATTTATCTATACTGAGTTTTTATATCTGTAACCTGACCTTACCTATAAGGTACGGATATTGTTTATATGTTGAGATCAATACTTGTATTAGGAACCACACCCGATTTATATATAAAAAAATGCCCGGAACCAATTATACCCTATATCCAAACCCGGTTATACCCTATGTCAGATACTACTGGTTATTAACACCCGATAGAATACTTAAATTTTTAAGTATTATTTTATGTTTACTTTACAACTTTTATAATTTTTTTAATTATATACTATAAAGTAAATAATTTGTATTTGATTGAATTTATGTTATTATGTTATTGTAATATGTTTTTTGAACAAAAAAATGTTATTATAATATGCATTAATTAGTTATATAAAGTACACAACAAATTTAAAATTTAAACAAACTTATTTCTTGTAAATTAACTAAAAAGTAAAGGGTATGAATACCTGGACCCATACCATATTCTGATAACCAGTTATACCTGGGCCCGATCATACCTTACCCACGTAAATAGGGTTGGGTTTTCTCCTGAATACTCGCACCCGAACGCTACTCGGTTCTTTCAATACCCGATTTTCAAATACTCGATCATGGCCAGTCCCGTTCCATACTCGGAACCAGGTATTAGAAAACCCGATTTGTGCACCTCATGTAAAGTGTCGTGTTCCAAATGTTGGGTTGTTCATCCAAACTTACTAATGGACCATATGTTGGGTGTACACAAGGCCGACCCATAGGAGGGGTAGGGTGGGTGATAGCCCAAGGTCCACCTTCCCTAGGGGCTTGAAACTTTTATTATTATTTTGTTTTAAATATTTAACATTTTAAAAATTGTGATATACATCAACAACAACCATATCCAGTAAAGTCCCACAAATACCAAAGTTATTGACATAGTCTGGGGATGGTGGGTGTAGGCAACCTATACCTCTATCCCAAATGATAGAAAGATTGCTTCCCGTGAGACCCTCACCTAAAAATTTTTATCTGCACCTGAGAAATGAGTTAGCAACAATAAAGCTCTTCATAAAAATAAAAACTAGGGACTAAACAGAACTAACAAGTATATGATACCGAAAAAAACGTCAAACTAACAAACACAAGCTAAGGCAGTTATGTACCATATCCTAACACGCAAAAGCCACTAAAAGAAATTTTAAAGCTAGGCTCCAAGACAAGACAAGGCTAAGACAGTTATGTATCATCCTCTAAAAGTCCTTAATCTTAATCATATGCCTCCACGCAGTCTCATCCTCGACCATGTCCTCGGAGAGGTGCAAGTCTAGCAAATCCTGCCTAATCCGTTCTTCCCAAGTCAATTTGGGTCTGCCTCTACCCCTCTTCCCATCAACAATTAGGGTTTCCACTGATCTAACTGGGGTTGTCATCAGTGTCCTCTTCACATGTCCAAACCATCTTAATCTCTCTTCTCGTTTTTATCTGATATACGCGCCACCCTCAATCTTTCACGAAAAACCTCATTTGGAATTCGGTCCAGTTGTGTGTGCCCACATATCCACATTTGCATCCTCATCTCTGTTACCTCCAACTTACGTGTTTGTGTCTTCTTAATTGCCCTGCATTTAATTCCATATAACATAGTCGGTCTAAGCAATCCTATAATTTTCTCTTTAGTTTTAATGGAAACCTTCTGTCGCACAATATCCCTATAGCTACTTTCCACCAACACCAGCCTACCTGGATGCGATGAGCTATATCGCTATCTGTGCGTCCCCTTCTTCTTTGTGATACATACAAGTTAAATCAAAAGAAGTCATATACAAACACTTGGCCTAGTGGTTGCTAGGTTACTTTAAGGTCGGACACGAGTTCTAATATGTGTGTCCCCCTCTTCTTTGTTTCAATATATTTTTTTATCTTCTTTTTGTTTATTAGTTGTATTCATTAATTGCTAGTGGTATCTCACATCTTTTCATTAAATGCAAAAGACATCTGACATCTTATTCTTAATTCAATAAATAATTTCATTTAATGACTATGACTGGAAATGAAAAACATGTTTACATATTACAAAAATATATACTTTCTATTAAAAAAGTCTTATTTTGTTTGTCTTTCATCAATATCTTTTAAAACAAATTTGGAAAAGTTGTGGTAATTTTGCATGATCTTAAATTATGATTTTCTAAAATTAGTACGCAACTTTTCATAATACACCCTTATAAGTTTTTTCTATATTTCAATTAGGGGTGCAAACGAGCCGCGCTACTCGAGCTCAGCTTAAAAAAAAGCTCGAAGTGCATCGAGTTTAAATGAATTCAAGCCTAAAAATCATGGTTGTAGAAATCGCTAGTCGCTAGTCGGCCAGTGGGGTGTGGACTAGCGATTAATCGGGATTAACCGGGGATTTATTGGATATAATCGCTATTAATTGTAATTAATAGGAAATTCATCGAGATTAATCGGCGACTAGTCGAGGATTAATCGGAGCCTAGTCGGAATTTACCATGCTAAAAATAAGCTTGTTTAGTAAACGAGCCGGACCTGAGATTCAATTACCGAACTTGAGCTGGCTCGTGAGTGTAAACGAGCGCCAGTTAGTTATATAATTTTTATTTAGTATAATAAATACATATTTAGATAATAATTAATATTTATAAAATTATGATAAAATAACTAAATTACATATAAGGTAATAATTATAAATGAAGAAACACTGACCTCAACGGTTAGTATCCGACGAATACTTTAACTCTTAGCGATCCGAACAGCTGGCTGCAAAACAGAACACCGTTAGGACTCATTATAGGAATGAGGTTATTCCTGTAACCACCCTCCGGCATGAGAATAAGTCTCGGTAATTTGGGAGTAAGAAAGTATATAGAGAGAGGGAGTTCGTAACAGCAGAATGTCTATACCTTTGACGTTTACCTCTATTTATAGTTTACGATTTGGGTTTCCTGTATGTTAGGAGATAATCCGGTGAGTTAGGGATTTGCATGATCTTCCCAGAATATCAGAGATTCCGTTACTTAGTTTATCCATGCAGAATGGAACATTCTAGAATAAACGTGAATATAACTGATTATTCATAATAAAATAATAGGTGATGACTGCGCCGGGTCAGCCGGTCCGGGTCATACCTCGTCATGTCCCCCCAGTCCGAAGTTATGAGATGAAATTTATGATATCGGACTTAAAGAAGAAGAAAGTCAAAATATACGCTGGGTACACCTTTCTTATGCAGAAGTACAACTTTTTGAATATGGCGGTGATGTGAAAGGGTGTATCAATTGGTCCGGGTCACCCGTCAATAAAAATATAAATTAATTAGTAAATATAAATCATGAGTTTTTATGCTGAGGATCCAAATGGGATAGACTTTAAAAGACACCTTGCTAGAATCCCTGATTACTTGTGGGTGGCCGAGGACGGTATGAAGATGCAAAGTTTCGGTAGTCAGTTGTGGGATTGCGCTTTCGTGACTCCAGCGATTTTGGCAAGTGATATGGTTGAGGAGTATGGAGATTCGCTCAAGAAAGCTCATTTTTACTTGAAAGAGTCACAGGTTAGCTTCACTCACTGTTTCAAAACGTATTGAAAGTTATGCCCCATTTGCTCTATCTGGATAAGAGGCGTATGATAATTACCATGGTCTTCAGAAAGTTTAATGGTCAAATGGATTTTGTAGATCAAAGAGAATCCCAAAGGGGATTTCACGAAAATGTGTCGTCAGTTTACGAAAGGGGCTTGGATTTCTCTGATCAAGATCATGGATGGGTAGTGTAACACCCCAGTGTTTCGAAAGTCAAAGTCAAAGTCAAGATTGAAGTCAAAGGAAGAAAAGATTGCTAATTGCAATCTGTCTCTCCTTGCTCAATTCATGTTTTGACTTTTTGACTGTAGTTAGTTTATTTTGTGATTTACGTTAGTTGTATTATGTGGAGTAATTAAGTATAATCGCAGTAATCGAATATTTATCGCTGCGAATCGCTTTACGACTGTGAATAATAGGAAGTAGCAATGCGATAAAGTCAATTAAACTGTAACAACCCTCGGTAAAACCAACACTCTTATAATATGTCTAACACTCTAATATATTTTAGAATATCCCAATATGTCTTTATATACACCCCGTATGTGAAAACCGAGCCCGAAACATGTTATAACATATAAAATAAATAAAAATCTGAAAACAGTAAGTTGAGGCGGGCCGCGTAGACCCACCCCAACCACTCACGCGGGCGGTATCAGGGTTGAAACCTGATATCGATGATTTCTTTAGTTCATAGGGGCCGCGTAAGCTTTAGCTTACATTTACGCGGGCCGCTTAAGATCAAGATAGTGGCGCAGCCCGGTGTTGACACGTGTTGAGCAACGTGTTGAACCTAGTCATGACCCGGATCAGCTACGCCTAGACCCCTAAGCCACGTGGGCCGCGTAAGCCTTTGCTTACCTTTATGCGGGCCGCGAGAGGACCAGATTTCAGCCCTATATAAGAAGGCCTCGGGATTTCATTTCAACTCGTTCATTTCTGTTTCTCAATCTCGAAATCTCTGATAATAGGCATAATTTTCAAGTATAATACCCCCTAATTAGCAAGGTTCTGCTCCGTTGTAAGTATTATAACCCCAATTTCGTAATAGATACGCTGCCCGATTGATTTAGGGTTCCGTAACAACTGTCGTGGTTCTGCCTGACGTAGTTGTTGGAATGCCGTCTCGGGGAGGGTATTATTAATATTTTCAAAGGGTTATGACACTAACCTATGTACATTTGTATAAATTATAGATTATCTCCAGGAAACCCTTACGCGAAGTCTAAGATAGCAATGTGAGTTTATCCTCTTTTTGTTAACCTTTTTGGAATGTTTTACAAAACCTTAATTATTTACAATGTGATTAAGCGGTGATTGAGTCTTTGTAGTTCTTCAATTACTGCCGGTATTATGGGGTTTTGTATACAAAATTTATTACTACGAGTAGTAGTAACTCTAAATGACAGTGCATTACCATTGGACGACGAGTTAGCCAATGGGTAATTTGACCATAGCCACAGATCCAGTCGAGTGGCAAATACTGAATGAGTAATTGTGTAGAAATAAACAATGTGATCGCTCTCAATATTGTTTTAATTGATAAAATGTTTCTTGATTAAACTGGGATTCACTCACCAGTATTTCCAACTGACAAATGTTTTTAAAACGCGTTACAGGTAACAAAATGTGACAGCCAATTAATGAAAAGCCAGCTGGAGAGCACTGAAGGCTTGGGAAAAATGTGGCTATAAAAGTTACCTAATAAATGATGTTTTAAATTCAATAAAATTGGGTTTGTCCCTATAAATGTACTGTAATAAGAAACTTGGGTTTTGCCCATGTGTTTATTAATATCAAGTATGGTGGTTTTACTCTGATAAACATTTCCTAACTACGGTCCTGATGTAAATTCCGCTGCCAAATTAACGTAAACTGATACCACCACATCTGAGCTCGCGTCCGCCCGTTCCCGGGACAGATAAGGGATCGGGGGTTGCGACAGAAGGTGGTATCAGAGCCTAGCCACTGGTCTAAGCCAAAGAAGTGTTCTGCTGACACTTAAATTCTAAATTTTGTGTTAGGAAATAAATTATGAAAATAAGTGCATAACTGTAATTATTTGTTATGTGTTATTTGACTATTTGTTAGTTTACAGTATGAGTGATCAAGGACCCTCAGATATGAGTCGTCAGTTGTCTGATTCACCTAAGAGTGAAGGTACTTCTTCACAGCCTGCCCTTTCTGGGTATACTGCTGATCATGAAGAAGGAGTGTTTGCTTTTAAAGCTCAGTCAGAAGAGCCATTCCCTCACAAGAAACGAGGATGGTTCAGTAAGTAAGCTTTTGCTCGTAGGAAGAGAATGCGAAAGTTGCAACAGCAAAGAGTTCTAGTAGCTGCTAAACGTAGAACAAATGCCCATACACAGGATATGCTTAATAGAAGCTTAGCTAATTTTCATATCTTAGCTACAACTGCTGCTGACCCAAGTCTGGAACAACTGGTAGCCCCACAACCACAAAACCCAGATCAACCCATGGAGATAGAAAATCATGACAACCAGGTGGAGATGCATGACTTTAACCCAGAAGAAATCCCTAGGGTACCTGCACCAAACCCTCTAGATCCAAATTACGACCCCTGGTGGGACGATAATAGGGACTTTATGCAACGTTACCCTATTTTTGAAGACACACCCATACAGAACTTAGGATCCTATCCAGGTATGGACCCTTTAGATCCCTATTACCAAGATGAATATGTTAGGGAGATCTTAGAAGATCCTTACCGATTTCAGGCACTTTCACCCCCATATCAGGAACCCGCACCCCAGATTCCAAACCCAGTCCGAGAACCTAGGACTTTTGGGGAGGAAATTTTAGAAAGCAGTGAGAGAATGCGTCAGGTGGGAGAGCGTCTCGTATGGAAATACGATGAGCGCAATATGGATTTTTTGATAAATCCATATCCGTGAATGTGAGAATGGAGGAAACGGTAGTAGTAATAATAATAAAATAAAAAATAAAATAAAATATGTGTGTACGGATGCATATTACTATTAGTGTGATTCTATTTCTGTTGGTATTGTAATTTTATTTTAGTACTAGTTTGTAATAGATGCATAATAGTATATGGAAATAGAGTAAAGTAGCACTGATCTACGTTTTTGGCTAGATTGCGTGTCATGTGATTAACTATATTAACATATTATTTGTGATATTAATATGGGGTAAATGTTTAAAAATTCAGATGGCCGACGAAGGAAATCAAGGAAATCTGAATAATGATAACCAGAGTAACATTAACGTGGTTAATGAGAATCCAAGCATCAATAACAATAACAATCAAGTGGATAATAGTGCTATCCAACACATAGTAGCACAAGGAATTATAGATGCAATGCCATTTATTCTTCAAACTGTTAAGGATGCTGATAATAAAAGTAAGCATAGCAGTAAGCGACCAAGTGAACCAGAACACAGCGTGAACAATGGACCAATACTTCAATTGCCTATTCCCAAAAGGAGAAGAACCGTGTCTTACGGTTGTTCATATAAAGAATTCTGGTCTTGTAAACCAATGGAATTCTCGGGCAACGAAGGGGCCATTGCAACCTTACGCTGGATAGAGAAGACTGAGGCAGTCTTAAGGATAAGCAAGTGTGCTGAAGAAGATAAAATACTGTTTGCTTCTAATCTGTTTAAGAATGCAGCACTAGAATGGTGGAACACAATCCTCCAAACAAAAGGAAGTGATAGAAGCTACAATATGGAATGGGAAGAATTTAAGGACAAGGTAGAAAGGAAATTCTGCCCACCCAATGAAAAGGAACAGATAGCAAACAAATTCCTAAACCTTAGGATGACTGGTATGGATAGTAAGGGATATACTAAAATATTCTTTGAATATGCCAGAATAGTGCCAACCCTTGCTTCACCAGAACCAGTGTTAATCTCCCGTTATATTTGGGGATTAATTGGAGAAATAAGACACGTAGTCAAGGTAGCTAGACCTCAAACCATAGAAGAAACTGTAGAACTAGCAAATACCTTGACAGATGAATTAGTCCGAACCCGAGAAGAGGATCAAAGAAGGAACCTAACCCAAAAGCTTACACAAGAATTTCGTTCTGGAAATTTTAATCGTGGGAAAAATATAGGTTCTACTTCTGCACCCTACTGTAGGTATTGCAAAAGAAAGCATTCCGGAAGATGCTCCATATACTGTAACTTTTGCAAAATATCGGGACACAAGGAAGAAAACTGCAGGAAGAAAGCTAACAGTCGGGTATGTTACAATTGCGGAGAACAAGGTCATATCAAGCTAAATTGTCCAAAATTAACTCCAGCCACAGACAACAAGAATACTAAAAATGCTAGAGCATTTTTTCTGACTGCAGATGAAGCCAAGATGATTCCAGATGTCATAGCTGGTACGTTTTTAGTTAATGATATTTTTGCTAAAGTATTATTTGACTCTGGTGCAAACCAAAGTTTTATTAATACATCGTTTTGCAAAATTTTAAATCAGTCATTAACTAAACTACCACTAGAATGCTTAGTAGAGACAGCCAATGGAGAAACCATTAGGATTTCTGAAATCTTGCAGGAAGCAAGAATAGAAATTTTAAATCAAAAATTTATTGCAAGTCTTTATCTCATGAATCTGGCATGATTCGATGTTGTTTTAGGAATGGATTGGTTAATAGCCAATAAAGCCAATATTTTATGTGATCAAAAGTCGATACAAGTAAATTCACCAAAAGGTAAAATGATCACAATTAAAGGAGATAAACCCTCTAGGTCCACTAAGTTTATCTCTATGATGAAAACTGCAAGTTATATAAGAAAAGGTTCTCTAGTATATTTGATTTCCATAATCACTAACACTAAAGAAAAAGAACTAAAGATATTTCAGTAGTATCTCAGTTTTCAGATGTATTTCCAGAAGAATTGCCAGGACAACCTCCAGATAGAGAAGTTGAATTCAGAATCCATTTAATACCAGGAACAGCACCGATTGCCAAAGCACCTTACCGTTTGGCACCTGCAGAGATGCAAGAATTAAAGAAACAATTAGATGAATTGTTGGAGAAAGGATTCATACAACCAAGTTCGTCGCCATGGGGAGTGCCGATATTGTTTGTTAAAAAGAAGGACGGATCAATGCGTATGTGCATTGACTACCGTGAATTAAAGAAGGTCATGATTAAGAATCGGTATCCATTACCAAGAATCGATGATCTGTTTGATCAGCTACAAGGAGCTCGATTTTTCTCTAAAATCGATTTAAGGTCAGGATATCATCAACTAAAGGTACAGGAAGAGGACATTCCTAAGACCGCATTTAGAACGAGGTATGGTCATTATGAATTTACTGTCATGCCATTTGGTTTAACCAATGCCCCAGCTGCATTTATGGACATGATGAACCGAATATGTAAGCCATATTTAGATAAATTCATAATTGTCTTCATAGATGATATTCTAATTTATTCTAAGAGTAAAGAGGATCATGCAAAGCATTTGCACGCACTTTTAAGTCTATTAAGAAAGGAAAAGCTTTATGCTAAGTTTTCAAAGTGCGAATTTTGGTTAGAACAAGTACAATTCCTTGAACATTTAGTTAATCATGAAGGAATTCATGTGGATCCAACAAAGATCGAGGCAATTACTAGATGGAAAACCCCTGAGTCACCAACCGAGGTTAGAAGTTTCTTAGGATTGGCCGGTTATTATAGAAGATTTATTCGAGATTTCTCTAGAATAGCCATTCCCTCAACTAAGCTAACCTGTAAATCTGTTAAGTTTGAATGGGGATTAAAACAAGAAGAAGCCTTTAGAATCCTTAAGCAAAGATTAACCCATACTAGCATTACCAGAAGGAACTGAAGACTTTGTAGTCTATTGTGATGCTTCTAGATTAGGTTATGGATGTGTATTGATGCAACGACAAAAGGTTATAGCTTACGCATCCAGACAACTTAAGAATCATGAAGAGAATTATTCAACCCATGATTTAGAATTAGGAGCTATAATTTTTGCTCTTAAGATTTGGAGACATTACCTTTATGGTAGTAAGTTTACCATATTCACTGATCATAAGAGTTTAAGGTATATTTTCAAACAAAAAGAATTGAATATGAGACAAAGACGCTGGATGGAATTACTTAGTGACTATGATTGTGATATCCAGTATCATGAAGGAAAAGCAAATATAGTGGCAGATGCTTTAAGCCGAAAATATCATGAAAAGCCAAAAAGGGTACGTTCTCTTAAATTAAATCTACAAGTAGATTTAAATGATCAGATAAGAGAAGCACAAGAATCAGTAATCAAAGATGATTCTGAAAAATTAAAAGGTATGCTAAAAGAATTGGAACAAGGAACAGATGGAATTTGGAGATTTCATAAAAAGAGAATGTGGATACCTAAATTAGGAAATCTACGCCATCGTATATTAGAAGAAGCCCATAAGTCTAAATATACGATGCATCCAGGAAATGACAAAATGTATCAGGATTTAAGGAAAAATTTCTGGTGGATAGGAATGAAAAAAGACATAGCAGCCTATGTTTCTAAATGTTTAACATGTTCACAAGTCAAAGCTGAACACCAGAAACCCTCAGGTTTGTTACAGCAATTAGAAATGCCAGTTTGGAAATGGGAATTGATAACAATGGATTTTGTTACTAAATTACCCAAAACAAGGAAAGGTAATGATACAATCTGGGTGATTGTAGATAGACTAACCAAGTCAGCTCATTTCCTACCAATGAAGGAAACTTTCAGTATGGAACAATTAGCTAAACTATATGTAAATGAAATTGTTTCTTTACATGGAATTCCTTTATCAATTATTTCTGATAGAGATAGTCGATTTACCTCTCATTTTTGGTCAAGTTTCCAAAAGGCAATGGGAACCAAGTTAAAGCTAAGTACGGCTTATCATCCACAAACGGATGGACAAAGCGAAAGGACAATTCAGACAATGGAGGACATGCTTAGAGCTTGTGTAATCGATTTTGGAGGTAATTGGGACGATCACTTACCTTTAATAGAATTTTCTTATAATAATAGTTATCACACAAGTATCAATGATGCACCATTCGAAGCACTTTATGGACGAAAGTGCCGAACCCCAGTCTGTTGGGCAGGAATTGGGGAACAGCAACTATCTAGACCTGAGATAGTACAAGAAACAACCGACAAAATCATTCACGTCAAGGAATGACTGAAAGCAGCACGTGATAGACAGAAGAGTTATGCTGATAACCGACGTAAACCCTTGGAGTTTCAAGTAGGAGATAAAGTATTGTTGAAAGTCTCTCCTTGGAAAGGAATAGTAAGATTCATCAAACGGGGAAAGCTAAGTCCCAGGTATGTTGGACCTTTTGAGATTATTAGAAGAATAGGACCTGTAGCCTATCAGCTACAACTGCCAGAGGAAATGGCAGGAATACATGATGTGTTTCATGTATCTAATCTCAAAAAGTGTTTAGCTGATGAATCACTGATAGTTCCTCTTAAGGATATAGAGGAAAATGAATAACTCAAGTTTGTAGAAAGGCCTCTACAGATTGAAGACAGGAAAGTCAAGAACCTCAAGCATAAGAGACTAGTTCTAGTCAAAGTGAAGTGGGACTCCAAAAGAGGACCTGAGTACACATGGGAGCTTGAATCTGAAATGCAAAGGAAATATCCGCACTTATTCCATTAGATCTCGAGGACGAGCTCTAAAACAAGGTGGGGAGAATGTAACAACCCTCGGTAAAACCAACACTCTTATAATATGTCTAACACTCTAATATATTTTAGAATATCCCAATATATCTTTATATACACCCCGTATGTGAAAACCGAGCCCGAAACATGTTTAACATATAAAATAAATAAAAATCTGAAAACAGTAAGTTGAGGCGGGCCGCGTAGACCCACCCCAACCACTCACGCGGGCGGTATCAGGGTTGAAACCTGATATCGATGATTTCTTTAGTTCATACGGGCCGCGTAAGCTTTAGCTTACATTTACGCGGGCAACCATCCGATCGATCGACCGACCTGAAGGGTAGAGATACTTCAATGTTTTCAAATGCTACAACGAAAACTTCAAAAGTCAAGCCATCATACACAAACACATCCTTCTCATAGGAAGAAACAATCCACTCGAATAGTCATCCGATCGGACTACCGTCCGACCGGATTGCTGTCCGAATGGATTGCCATCCGAACGACTGGCTATCCGATCGGACTACCATCCGACCGAACTGCCATTCGACCCATCAACACTTGCACTCGTTTTGCACGTCACTTATCGTTATGCTATCGAACTATTCAGGCTAAACTTACTCTCAAGCGTTCCCTTCAATCCATCAACCGCTGTGAGTATACTCGATCCCTTTTTGCTTTACGCACTTTTGGGTGTTACATACGTTACTTATACGAAACCACATCGAACACACAACACAACACTTTAAACGCTAACCGTTACCGCATGTATTACGTGACTTAATGAATGCTTGTTTGTTATGTTTACACATGGAATGTTGTCTACCTGTCTTAACGACAATAGTACTACAGTTTGGACTCAGCACCCGTTCACACGGGGGTTGTTAAGGACCATTATTTGCATGGATTACGGTGGTGATCATGTATTACAAACTGCCTTGGGCAGTCAACCCACAGTCATTGGTATCGATAGGTCCATGTCGATAATTAACATGCTTCGTTTTCCTCTGTGTACGTGCTGGTTATGCGTAAACTATTTCGAACTCTATATGCTATTATCTAACTTGTATGCTCACCTTTACACTATGTGTATTGACTTTTATTTTAACGTATATGACAGGATCTTAGGATGCTTATCTGCTAGGAAAGCGAGGCTAGAATAAAGCTCTAGAGACCAACAAATAGTTGTCTGTAGAAATGAAATCAAGAGTCTCTAGAAGCAGATAAACAATTGGGCTATCTAAAAATCTGAGTTGTCAGAACAGAACTATTTGCCTAGATTTTGTCTGTAATAATTTGTTTGCCTTTTGAGACATGGTATGGGACATGTTATTTTAAATTGATTGGTAATGATAATTGTTATGGAAACTTCTGGACAATCTGTTTCGCTCAGTGCCGCGCCCCGATGATTCCGCCATCGGTTGGGGTGTGACAGATTGGTATCAGAGCCATAACTATAGGGAATTAGGCAAGACTCGACCTAGTCCGGGTCGAAGTCTTAGAGACCTAGTCTGTTAGGACCCAATAGACCAACTCGTGCATGTCCAGTAGGGATTATGTATAAGCTTACTACTATTCTTCGCCATTCTCGCCTATGCTACACTATCACTGCACACGAATTTTCAAATAAAGACAAGCGAATAGGTCGAGATTAGGTGTGAAAACCGAAAACTCTCGACTAAAATTTGTTTGATCAACCCGTATTTTACTTATCAACAGGGAGAATTATACCAAACCAGGAGTGAAATCCATATTTTGATGAATAATATCCTCTATTTTATTAAAAGCTCAGGAACAAAGGTCGTTAAGTCAGGGGTGAAACCTGAACCTTGATAGCCATTTCTGACCTATTTAGTTTTACAAAACTCTCACCAAGGTCTCGACGGACTCCAACGACCTGAAGTCACGATACGACACAAGGGATGCGTGATGAACGCCCAAGACTCGAGGCAGAAGCACGATCCTGAGAGTCAAATTGTGCATAACAAGTCCTTGAGAATAGTCGAATCACTTTGGATAGTCAATGTCTAATAGCCGCAGACAATCTATTTCTCGATTTTATGTGTTTCGATTCTGAGCCCGCAACTGCTGACTCTGATGATTCGTTGTTTTTATGTGTTTATATGTGTACTTACCTGTTTATGTGTTTAAATTTTGGAAACTTATTCGATTTTTGCTCTCATTTCGATCAACACACACAACCCGCATTGCTCTTCCATCTCAAAACGTTAACAAATCGTTACTACCATAAGGAAACATTGTACGCTATGATGCTCGCTATACTATACGCTTATGCTATACTAATCGCTACGCTAAGCGCGATCGCTATATTCGAACGGTCGCAAACTTTGAATGATAGGTTTCTGTATTCTGACTGCTCCTATGTGCTTTTAGGAGGACTACGTGCTTCTGTGTTTCTGTGCCCTACATGCCTACGTGCTTACGTGTTTATGTGCTTCTGTGTTTTTGTGAATCAGTGATTATGTGCTTACGTGATTATGTGATACGTGTTCCATGGTGTTTCTAAGCTTTAGTAAGTACTAGACGTGTGAGGTGAGGTCCGATTATGATGTGTCTGAGACCTATGACGATGTCTGTTGCAGACAATGTCAACTGGATCATCATCAGGATCCCGTCACCCACCACTTTCTCGCCAAGAAAAGAGAGACAGACGTCTTGCTGCTATCATCGCTAAACAAGTAGGAAAAGCTGTGAGTGATGTCTACGAGAATGTCAGCAAATCATCTGAGGAGTCTAGAACCGAAGCACCTAAAGCTACTCCCAAAGCTGGCTTCAGTTTCAAGCAGTTCAAGGCTTGTGGGCCAAAGGAATTCACTGGCGAGGAAGGCCCTACAGTGTTGTTCCAATGGTTTGATTCCATTGAGGTAACTCTACGACATAGCAGTTGCCCTGATGACCTCCGCACTCTCAACGCTACTAGCGTCTTCCAGTCCCGCGCACTAGACTGATGGACGGCCGAGAGAAACAAACGAGGGAACGATGCAGCCTATGGTCTGTCGTGGGACGAACTCAAGGAGGTCATGTTGGAAGAATTCTGCCCTCCTCAAGAACGCCAATAGTTAGAAGATGAATTCTGGCACATAAAGTAGAAGGATGGCGAAAACGCTGCTCTAACCGCTCGATTCAAGCAACTCAGTATCATCTGCCCTGATCAAGTGAAGACTTCTGACATGGCAATCAAGAAGTATATCCGAGCCCTGCCTGACTGTGTTGCCGATTTCGTGCAAGCGGCTAAGACTAATTACTGGCCGCTGAAATCAACGACAAGCGGGTCAAGGCTGGGGTCTGGGATAAAACTTCGAAGCACCTGCATCAAGCTACCACCGCTGCTCCAACTACCGAAACCGCCGCCGCTCAACCGTCAAAGTCCTCACGCCGCAAGAAGAAGAACAACAACAGCAGCTCCAGCAACAAGAACTGTGCTGTCACTACCATTGCTGCTCCACTCCAGGCCGTATCGGCCCAGCAGCAGTCTCATCACCGTCCAGCACCAACTACTTATGCACCACCAGCAAAGCGTGCATACACAGGCCCCCATCCGGTTTGCCCAACATGCTCTTATCATCATCCGGTGGGTCTTGCCTGTCGTTTCTGCGCTCACTGCAACATGTATGACCACTTTACTGTCAATTGCCGTACTGGTCCTCGCAACGCCGCAACTCTTGCCACTGCTCATCAAACTCTACTCCCAGCTCCGCAAGGCCATCAAGCAGCTCAGGCACCCGCTGTCAACGCCCGAGTTTGCTTCGCATGTGGTAATCCCAACCACTTTGCGAACATGTGTCTGAACAGGGTTGTGAAGCAAGAGCCCCAGCAGCAGCAGCCTCACCAACAGCAACAGCCTCAGCAACGGCAATAAGCAACACGCGCCATAACCTTCAACATCAACGTGCGCCAAGCCCAGACCGACAACAATGTGGTCAATGGTACGTTCCTTGTGAATGGTATTTATGCATCATGTTTGTTTGATACTGGAGCCGATAATTGCTTTGTGTCGTTCGAATTCGAGAAGCTCCTTAGTCGTAAGCGTTCCTATCTCTCCTCAACATTCGATGTTGAAGTCGCCACTGGAAGAACTGTCACCGTTAACTCTGTTCTTCGTGATTGTACTCTTGAGCTCAACAATCACATCTTCCCAATCGACCTTATCCCGATGCAACTCGGAAGTTTTGACGTCATAGTATGCATGGACTTTCTTCGCGAAAACCATGCTGAAGTTGTATGCTTCGACAAAATGATTCGATTCTCGCTCGTGAATGGTGATCTACTGTGTGTTTATGGCGAAACTGCTTCGAAAGGTCTCAAACTCATGTCATGCGTCCAAGCTAGCAAGTATCTCCGCAAGGAATACAGAGCTTTCTTGGCTAACATTGTAGTAGCGGAGAAGGAAAAGAAAAGGAAGATAGAAGTAAAAGACGTTCCTGTGGTCCGTGAATTTCCTCAGGTGTTCCCTGATGATCTTCCGGGACTTCCGCCAAGTCGTGATATCGACTTCCGTATTGACCTCATTCCTGGAGTCAACCCTGTTGCCAAAGTTCCTTACCGACTCGCGCCGTCCGAAATGCGTGAACTCTCGAACCAACTCCAAGAATTACTTGAAAAAGGCTTCATTCGCCCGAGCACCTCCCTTGGGGCGCGCCAGTCCTCTTCGTCAAAAAGAATGATGGGTCGTTCAGGATGTGCATCGACTATCGGGAGTTGAATAAGCTAACCATCAAGAACCGCTATCCCCTGCCTCGCATCGACGATTTGTTTGATCAGCTACAAGGTGCTACGTGTTTCTCAAAGATCGATCTACGCTCAGGCTATCACCAGTTACGCATTCAAGAGGAGGATATACCCAAAACCGCTTTCCGCACTCGCTACGGCCACTACGAATTCGTTGTTATGCCTTTTGGTTTAACCAACGCACCCGCGGTTTTTATGGATCTGATGAATCGCGTGTGTAAACCATATCTTGACCGTTTTGTCATCGTATTCATCGACGATGTCTTGATCTATTCCAAATCGAAGGCCGAACACGCGCAACATCTACGTTTGGTTCTCGAACTGCTCCAGGGAAATCGACTCTATGCCAAGTTCTCAAAGTGTGAATTCTGGTTAGAGGAGGTTTAGTTTCTGGGTCACATTGTCAATAGTCAAGGTATTCATGTCGATCCCTCAAAGATTGAAGCAGTTAAGAGTTGGATTACACCAAAGAACCCATCTGAAGTCTGTTCTTTTCTCGGACTAGCAGGTTATTATCGACGATTCATCGAAGGATTCTCTAAGATCGCTGTGCCGCTTACCGCCCTTACGCATAAAGACAAGCCTTTTGTTTGGGGAACTGAACAAGAGTCTGCTTTCCAAACCCTCAAGCATATGCTCTGCAACGCTCCCGTTCTCATATTGCCCGACGGAAACGATGGTTTCATTGTCTATTGTGATGCTTCCAACCTTGGTCTTGGTTGTGTTCTTATGCAACGAGACAAGGTTATAGCTTACGCATCTCGTCAGCTCAAAATCCACGAGAAGAACTATACAACCCATGATCTCGAGCTAGACGCGGTTGTTTTTGCGTTAAAGATTTGGCGACACTACCTATATGGTACCAAGTGTACGATCTTCACAGATCATAGGAGCCTGCAACATATCTTTGATCAGAAAGAACTTAATATGCGTCAACGCCAATGGGTAGAACTTCTCAACGATTACGACTGTGAGATTCGTTATCACACAGGCAAAGCAAATGTCGTTGCCGATGCACTCAGCAGACGAAGTTATTTGCTCAGCATTCGCGATACCCAGGCCCAATACGATCTCGAAACTCTCATCCGCGAATCCCAGCATGCCTGTTTTAATGAACGCACTCTGAAGAAGGAACGAATCTATCACGATGGAGCTCAACTGGTGAATAAATCAAATGGGATATTCCACTTCCTGGACCGAATTTGGATCCCTAAGCGGACAAATTTGCGACAGATTTTGATGGACGAAGCCCACAAATCCTGGTATTCTATTAATCCCGGTGCCGACAAAATGTACCAGGATCTTCGCTACAAGTACTGGTGGCCGGGTATGAAAAGGGATACTGCTCTCTGCGTTGGGAAGTGCCTGACTTGTGCAAGGGTCAAGGCTGAACATCAAAGGCCTTCTGGCTTACTCGAGCAACCCCCAATTCCCATGTGGAAGTGGGAGAGTATAGCTATGGATTTCATAACAAAGCTTCCGCACACGTCATCAGGTCATGACAGCATTTGGGTTGTTGTTGATCGTTTAACCAAATCAGCCCACTTTTTGCCAATACGAGAAGACTACAAGGTGGAACGATTAGCCCGAATCTACACCGACGAGATCATTTGTAATCATGGGACGCCTCGTGACATCATCTCTGACCGTGATGCTCGGTTTACCTCGCGATTATGGGAAACGTTTCAAGCTGCTCTTGGTACTACGCTTAATCTAAGTACCGCATTCCATCCTCAAACCGACGGTCAGACTGAGAGAACGATCCATACTCTTGAAGACATGCTCCGTTCGTGTGTCATAGACTTTGGTGGTAATTGGGACAAATACCTACCGTTAGTCGAATTCTCGTATAACAACAGCTATCATACCAGCATCCAAATGGCACCATTCGAAGCTTTATATGGAAGAAGATGTCGATTGCCTATTGTATGGCACGAGATCGGTCACTCGCAATTAACTGGTCCTGAGCTATTGCAAGAAACGAAAGACAAAGTCCTCCAAATTCGAGACAACTTGTCGAAAGCTCGAAGTAGACAGAAGAGTTACGCCGATAGACGATGCAAGCCCCTTGAATTTGACGTTGGCGACTACGTACTCCTAAAGGTATCACCTTGGAAGGGTGTGGTCAGATTCGGCAAGAAAGGGAAACTAGCGCCTCGATATGTTGGACCTTTTAAGATTCTAGAAAGGATCGGAAAAGTCGCCTACAAACTCGAACTACTGGAGGAACTTAGTAACGTCCACCCGACTTTCCATGTGTCAAATCTCCAAAAGTGCCTGGCTGAGCATGATTTAATTGTACCTCTCGATGACCTCCAAATAAACGAAACACTACACTTCGTGGAGAAGCCTGTCGAAATCATGGATCGCCAAACCAAGCAGCTCAGACGCTCACGCATTCCTATTGTGAAAGTCCGATGGGAAGGCAAACGAGGCACAGAGTTCACTTGGGAACTCGAAAGCGACATGAAGGCAAAGTATCCACAATTGTTTGTTACGGATTCGGCCTAATTTCGGGACGAAATTCCCTAAACAAGGGGAGGCTGTAACACCCCAGTGTTTCGAAAGTTAAAGTCAAAGTCAAGATTGAAGTCAAAGGAAGAAAAGATTGCTAATTGCAATCTGTCTCTCCTTGCTCAATTCCTGTTTTAACTTTTTTGATTGTAGCTAGTCTATTTTGTGATTTACGTTAGTTGTATTATGTGGAGTAATTAAGTATAATCGCAGTAATCGAATATTTATCGCTGCGAATCGCTTTACGACTGTGAATAATAGGAAGTAACAATGCGATAAAGTCAATTAAACGCCAATCAATCTAATCTAATCAACATCGCGCTCGCAAACTCGAATTACGCATTCTGGTGATTATTATACGTGTGTGTGTGCCTTATGTGTTACTTGTGCATGTTTATTTATGTTATGTGTGGTAATCAATCGAAACGCAATCGAACTCAATCGCAATAAAAAACCGAATACGAAATAGGGATACTTGTATGTTGATATAGTAGTTGGGATTAAAAGTAATTTGACTAGAAAACATTATCGCATTGCAACGCTCGCAATCGAAACCGAAATATCAAAAATCATCGCGCCGCGCACTCGAACCAGATACCAGCCGGCCGGATTGCCATCCGACCGGGCTGTCATCCGGTCGATGTGCCATCCGACCGACCTGCTATCTGGTCGGTGTGCCATCCGACCGACCCACCCTTTCCTCTTTTGGAATCCTATAAATACCCATGTCACTTTCAACCTTTCCACTTTTGGAAATCCTCTTACCGAACAGCACGCTCTCCTCACCTTTTCTCAGATTTCTCTCAATTCCGGTAAGATCTCGACCTAAATCTTGTACTTTCTTGATCTACACGCACTCCTACACCTTTCTATCTTTCAAATCTTAACTTTTAACCGTGAAATCACCTGATTCAAGGTGTTCTAGGATGACGTCATCATGTGTTCTTGAAGAACTTCATGTTTTGGCCTCAATCCACCAAGAACAACTTAGATCGAACCGATTTCCACATGAATAAACAAAGATCTTTCATAGATCTAAACATATTCACAAACAAAAGGATTGAAAGATGGTTTTCCAACTTTCTTTCAACTCTTTTACACTCAAAGCACTCAAAACCGATAGAATCGGAACTTGCGCCGGCTCACTACTCATTCTTGTGGCTGTGTTGGTACAAGATCCGAATTCTGTTTACGAGACTACCGATTTTGGGTTAACCAAGAACACACGTCTGGGACCAAAGGACTGACCGAGCTTGGGTGATTCCTGTTCGGTCAAGTCACTAAGGCTGAGGACGAAGTTCTGTTGGTTAGTACGTTGTCAAAGTGTCTCGATAAATTTACAAACAATCAAAACGGCCAAGTGAAAGACGAACGGAATGCCCCGCACGGAATGCTATCCGACCGGACAGCCATCCGAGTGACTGGCTGCTCGAACGACTGACACTTTGGGTCCCACACTTAACCAACCTTATTTAAAAGTTGAGTATTGAACGAACTGCTATCCGATCGGACTACCATTCAACCAGATTACTCTTCGGATCATGAGATACTTGACTTTAACACTTAACCGATTTTCGAACATGTTCAATGCGCTAAGGATGCCACCCGACCGGACTGCTGTCCGATCGAGTGACAACCTGCTGAAAAACTTGTTCTCACTGAAGTGTCAACCTATCGGATTGCCGCCCGATCGGACAACCATCCGATCGACCGACCTGAAGGGTAGAGATACTTCAATGTTTTCAAATGCTACAACGAAAACTTCAAAAGTCAAGCCATCATACACAAACACATCCTTCTCATAGGAAGAAACAATCCACTCGAATAGTCATCCGACCGGACTGCCGTCCTGCTGTCTGAACGGATTGCCATCTGAACGACTGGCTATCCGATCGGACTACCGTCCGACCGAACTGCCATTCGACCCATCAACACTTGCACTCGTTTTGCACGTCACTTATCGTTATGCTATCGAACTATTCAGGCTAAACTTACTCTCAAGCGTTCCCTTCAATCCATCAACCGCTGTGAGTATACTCGATCCCTTTTTGCTTTACGCACTTTTGGGTGTTACATACGTTACTTATACGAAACCACAACGAACACACAACGCAACACTTTAAACGCTAACCGTTATCGCATGTATTACGTGACTTAATGAATGCTTGTTTGTTATGTTTACACATGGAATGTTGTCTATCTGCCTTAACGACGATAGTACTATAGTTTGGACTCAGCACCCGTTCACACGGGGGTTGTTAAGGACAATTATTTGCATGGATTACGGTGGTGATCATGTATTACGAACTGCCTTGGGTAGTCAACCCGCAGTCATTGGTATCGATAGGTCCATGTCGATTATTAACATGCTTCGTTTTCCTCTGTGTACGTGCTGGTTATGCATAAACTATTTCGAACTCTATATGCTATTATCAAACTTGTATGCTCACATTTACACTATGTGTATTGACTTTTATTTTAACGTATGTGACAGGATCTTAGGATGTTTATCTGCTAGGAAAGCGAGGCTAGAATAAAGCTCTAGAGACCAACAAATAGTTGTCTGTAGAAATGAAATCAAGAGTCTCTAGAAGCAGATAAACAATTGGGCTATTTAAAAATCTGAGTTGTCAGAACAGAACTATTTGCCTAGATTTTGTCTGTAATAATTTGTTTGCCTTTTGAGACATGGTATGGGACATGTTATTTTAAATTGATTGGTAATGATAATTGTTATGGAAACTTCTGGACAATCTGTTTCGCTCAGTGCCGCGCCCCGATGATTCCGCCATCGGTTGGGGTGTGACAGGTAGTATCGGATTGCACTGCAGAAGCTTTAAAGGTGAAATGATCATTTTTCTCTTAATTTACTTTTTGGGTTTCAAAATTTATAAGAAATCAAAATTGCCTGAACTGAAAGCTTACATGATTTTATATGAAGTGTTTGTTGGCTTTGTCGCAAATGTCGAAAGAAATCGAAGGAGTTAAGGCTGAAGTTGAGCGATTATATGAGGCTGTGAATGTCCTACTTTACTTACAAGTAATTGTTCTTTCAAGTTATTACTTAGAATATTTCACTACATTGAATATTTGACTAATTATTTATTCCTTTGTTGTGTATGCACCAACCTAAAGTCCTGAAAGTGGTGGTTTTGCAGTTTGGGAGCCACCAGTTCCGAAACCATATTTACAGGTGCCATTTTGTGCTTCATTTTATTATCAAATAACAATGAATATAATTATAAACTATGAGTCTGTGTTTCAGATGTTGAATCCTTCAGAATTTTTTGCTGACATTGTGGTTGAGAAAGAGTAAGCCCATGTAGACCAGTTTGAATACGTGTTTACCGAAACAGAACTGAAAGATTAACAAAAACATGCCTTAATCAACCATGTTTTTTTCCTATTTAGGCCAAAAATATGACTCGTGTTTTTGTTATTTATGGTGTTGTTAGACACGTTGAATGTACGGGCTCCATAATTCAAGCTTTGCAAGCGTTTAAAGATTTGCATCCGAGGCATCGTGATAAAGAAATAGAAGTTGCTATCGCGAAAGGCATACGTTTCTTGGAAAACAAACAACAAGTTGATGGCTCGTGGTATGGCTATTGGGGTGTTTGTTTTCTATATGGCACATTTTTTGTGCTGCAAGGGTTGGTATCTTGTGGGAAAACATATGAAAATAATGAAGCAGTTCGTAAAGGTGTCAAATTTTTGCTCTCAACACAAAATTCAGAAGGCGGTTGCGGAGAGAGCTTTGAATCGTGCCCAAAAGAGGTATGTACGTGACGATTTTTTAATATTTGGATAAACAAAATATAATGGTCACAACAGAACCTTAATTTTGGTGAAATGCAATCATGCTTGCAATGCTAAAAACACAAGTTAATTTACTCAAAACATAGCTATATAAAGTTTAGTTTTTTCTTAATGTGATCTTGTTGGAACAAATGATCAGAAGTTCATACCTTTGGAGGGGAACCGAACAAATTTGGTGCAAACTTCATGGGCCATGCTCGGTCTTATGTTGGGTGGACAGGTTAGAAACTTTTGTATGATGCTAACGAATACTTATTGAAGATATATACGATATTCATATGTCAAAATCTAGAGAAAAAAAAACTAAAAAACTTAACGAAACTTGTTTTGTTGAAAAGGTCGAAAGGGATCCAACACCACTACACAAGGCAGCAAAATTGCTCATCAATAGCCAGATGGAGAATGGTGATTTTCCTCAACAGGTATATGTTTTAGATAAAGTACGTGAGGCGCGTGATAATAAATGTTAAACATATTGAAATCTGGATGATTGTAGTCAACTTATATAAATAGTACGAGTGTTCAAGAGTTCTCTATATATGATGAAATGAACGTTAGTCAAAGTATGTGTCTACGTATGGTTTTCTATATGAATAACTTCGACTAAAAGACGTTTCATAACATTGTAGGAAATAATGGGAGTGTACATGAAAAATTGCATGCTACATTATCCAGAATACAGGAACACTTTTCCGTTATGGGCGTTGGAAGAATACCGTAAGCGTGTTTGGCTGCCAAAACATAAACTCTAAACACCGTACTATTGAATTAGACTATATAGTCGATCTGTTTTCATGAAAATTGTTTATGTTGAAACAAGAGTATTAAGAATACATGTCTTGATTTATGTATTCAATCTTATGGATCATGGAACATGTAGCGATTGTTCTCGAGTATTATATTAGGATAATCTCTTGTACTGATTTTCATACAGGACATTCTGACTGTTGTGCTCACGTTTGTTCTTGTCTTGATATACATAGATATAGACATACACAAGGAGTTATATTTCCTAAGATTTTATAAAATCTAATAACAAGCACACTTGTTGTACCCTTCGCAATTTGCTCCCACATGTAGATCCAGTCCAAAATTAAGCCCCGTTTGTAGTGAGGCCCGATTTCGAAAATGATCTGGCCCAAAGGCTGTTGGTAAAGTAAAGTAGAGATGGGCATAATCGGTTCCTTTTTATACCCGGAATCGGTTCCTAACCGGACCCGGTTCCTAACCGGACCCGGTTCCTGAATGTGTGTCAATGGAACCGGTTCTTGTTGTAACCGGTGCCGGTTCCTACCCGGGTTTTAACCATTAAAACTAGAACCGAGTGTAACCGGTTTGGGTCGGGGTGGAACCGGTTCCAGTTCCTTTTAATACCCGGTTCCAGTTCTTCAGAAGACCGGTTCCTAAGGTTACTATGAAAAAGCTGCAAATACTATTAGGAACCGATTCCTAATAGTAATTCAATGGAAAAGGCTGCAAATACTATTAGGAACTGATTCCTTCGGTCAATTCAACGAAAATAGGCTGCAAAACTATTAGAAACTGATGAAACAATGGTTAACCGGGTAGGGTTAACTCACTGGTCTCGTCAAGAGGGTTAATCCCTTCTTTCCGAGGATCGCTGGCTGGATCGTCTGGTGGTGGGTTTCCTGCACAAGGAAACAAACCGTGACTCGTAACAAGGAGGATGGGGTGGGGGGTGCTCCTTGTTACCACTCTTCGGCGTGAGAATCAGTAATTTGCTTGGGAAGCAAAGTATGATAGTAGTAGTATTGAGAGAGTTGAGAAGTGATACCTCAAACCTGGTTTGGGGTGAGTATTTATAGCCGAGGAGTGAAGGAGGGTAGTTGAGTAGCTAGCCTGACATCGCACAGCTATTTGCAGGTGTGTCAGACCTGTCGGATACTGTGGTAATGCCACGTCCTGCTGTGGTGTCAGACTGTTGTACATACGTGTGCCAGTAGACGACTGTTCTCAGTGCCACTTGTACTGTGGTGTCAGGCCTACTTGCTTTGAAGGCAGGATGCGGTGCCAGACCGCATCGCTGCTTGCGGTCATTTGATGTTGTTCCCGCATTGGTTGTTCCATCCATGATTTGCGCGGGATGCGGTGCCAGGCCGCATCGCTGCTTAGTGACTGTTACTGTTGTCCAGATCCCTTGTCGTGACGAAAATGTTCATAGGATGCGGTGCGAGGCCGCATCGCTATGCGTAACATTAGTTTCCGTCCTTTAAGGTAAGTCTTCTCATCGATGGACAAATTGGACCACAGTGTTCGCGTGTACCCACGCGGACACTGGAGAGTTTATTGCTGTTGGAGGTTTTTGATGAGGGTAATGGTCATTCGCGGTCGTGTTGACGCGATATTTGGGACCATACCCCTTCAAGTCCCCCCAGTCTAGTGTTCCTTCCGTATGCGAGTTGCATGTGGGAGGGATACTGGACTATGTTGTCTAAAAGGTTAAGTATGGGCCATGCAGATGGCACCTTCTTTAAGTAGTCCTTTCTAGTGGATTGTTTCTTCCTTTGAGACGAGGGTGCGTGTTGAGTAAGTTCTGTCTGATGCGTGTTGAGTAAGTTCTGTCTGATGCGGAATTCTCAGCCGAGGACTTGACTCTTAGTCTACCTTTTGTTGATGTCATCAGCCACCTGTTGGTGTTTCGAACCAACCTTTGAGACGGTGACTGAAGGTGTTAGCAGGGTTCGAACCAACCTTTGAGATCGTGACTGAAGATGTCTTCTTCAGTCTAGTTGGAACTTCTGCGTCAGCTAGTGCAAAGTTATAAGTACTTTGCTCAAGCTCTATGTTCAGCAACTGGACATGTAATGATGATCCCTGTTTTGTGGGGTGTTCGTGTTCTCCAGTTAGCTTCCTAGTAACCGCACGTCTTCTGCGGTTTATCTCTCAAGTAACCGCACGTCCTCATAGGTTTAGCTCTCTAGTAACCGCGCGTTCTTTGCGGTTACCTCGTTGCCGAACCTTGTTTGCCATGTTTCTTTGAGGATCGTGGGGTAGTTGTGTTATTGTTGGCCGTGTTTGGTCGAACAATGTGAATCTGGACTATGGGCAGATAAACATGGTCATAGGCAGGGGTGTGCCCACCATTGTTTATTCTATGCGGTCCATAGGTGGGTAACTAGTCATAGGCAGACTTGTTACCACTGTTCTGGAGCTATTTTCCTTCACGCTTTGTTGGAAAGTAGTTTTCCTGTAAGTAGCGTTACCGGAAGAGATCTCCTTAGATACTTGGGAAGTTGGTTGAAACTCTTCCGCATTCGTTTTGTAGCCACTTTCCTTCACGCTTAGTTGGAAAGCGGTTTTCCTTGAAGTAGCTTTGCTCTTTCGCGTGGTGGCTTAGTTGTGGCTCTTCCGTAGCTACCGTTCGCATAGTTGCGGTTTGCAGTAACTACGCACGAATGGTTGCGGTTTGCAGCAAAGAACTCGCTTCTAGAAGCCTTGTAGCCTAGATGTAGCTCTTGAAGGTTCAGGGAACAGGGTTGCTGATGTGCGGTCGCTCAGCATACTTGTCCTTTTCCTTAAGGAGAAGCTGTTTGCGTTCCCTCTGTGGTTGTGAACCAGAAACGAGGGTTTTGAAGCTTGAAGAAGCTTTCATGGATTGCGGTTTACCGCATCCTGAGAAGCTGTTTTCGCAGTCCAAAGAACCGTGCTGGTTCTGAGTATCTGACACACCTGTGCGGGTTGGTGTGCGTCATCTCCGCATATTCCACGTGTGCTCGTGGATATGTACGGTTATGACTTATACCCCTTTATATAATTTAAAGATATATATTTTTACCTTTTTTGAGGGGTATGTAAAAAACGACATGCGGTATGGGTTATGGTGCGGTAAACCAGAGAAACCGCATGCCGCTTGTGTTTGGATAAGGTTGTCGCTTTCTGTTGCCTACGTCACGATTGCACGTGTTGGTTGTTGAAGTTGGTAGGATTCTGACATGTGCTGATTTGAAAAGACGTTTGCACTGACCGAGGTCATAACTGCACTGTAGCAGGGAGTGGAAAGGTCTTCTCTGTCAGGCGCGTGGGTGGCCACGCGCGCGTGATAACCGTCAGCGGAAAGGTCGCTGAACACGTGTCGCCTTGTAACTCGCCTATTTTGAACGTGTTGAGGCGGTTTACTGTATCGCATTTATTGCGATGAGTATATAAAGGGCAACCATTTTTGTGGTTTCCCCTACTGTTCAGATTCTTCGAAAATTTTCTGGTGAGAGAGAGAGCATTCCCTTTATCTTCTCCGATCAATCTGTCTTTTATTCCGGTGATCTTCTGAGTTTTCTGAGTTTTTGTGTAACTCGAAACTTCTCTTCTTCATATTTCTGATGGCTGATCCATCTAACCCACATAATGTGGAGGGTGAAAACCCTGAAGCCTCTTCTCCGGTGGCCGGGGAAGAAGAAGATGATGGTGGCAGTGTTCCTGGTGGTGGTCTACCACCATTGAAGTGGACGAGAACGTCATTCGACCAACTGATGGCCAATATCCAGATGCCCCACGAGTTTGGGGCTTTTTATCCCCAAACTGGTGACACCGGTGCCTGTGCTCCGGCCGGTTATATCACCATGTGGGCTGACTCTTTTACCGATGGTAACCTTCGTTTACCATTGACCGTTTTTGTTGCTGAGGTCTTAGAGTATTACAGGGTCCATATCTCCCAGATGAGTCCTTTTGGGATGATCCGTATTAGGCATTTTGAATCGACTTTTCGTGCTCTTGGTCTGCCGGTTACCGTTGATAATTTCCGGGGATTTTATCAGTTGACGGTGAACACCGGTTTCTTTTCTTTCAGGGAACGGTACGGAAGTACCAAGTTGATGACCCCTCCGAAGGGTATTACCAAGTGGAAGTGCAAGTTCTTCTACGTTAAATCTGCCGCAGTTGTTGTCAATATTACTATGCGGAATGTCAATGAGCCTATCCCTGCGGAGGATATTGCTATACCTACCGCGGAGAATGCGGAATGGTTCTCAAGGCTGAAAACCATTGAGCATAGGCAGCTGACCAACGATGAGTTGTGGGTGCTGCGGATGATGTTGACCCGGCCTAATAGGAACTTCATGCCTGTTGTGCGGGACAAAACTGGTGGTAAGTGTTATCACCCTTGTCTTGTTTCTTTATCCCCGCATTCATTATTGATTTGTATATGTATTATCAGTAATTGCGGAAGTGTGGAAGATATTTGATCCAACCTTTACTGGGAAGGTTGATATTGTTAAAACTGCGGAAGGTAAAGGTTTTAATTTGGCGATTGTCAATTACTTCCGCGTTGCTTCACGCGATGTAATGACTGCACCCCTGCCGCAAGGCAAAGGTATTATCCATAACCTTCTTTATTGCTTCACAAGGTTTGTTGCTGATATACTATACGCAGGTACACTTGGGAACCTTGGCAAATTTGAGTCAAGGGGTGCTCCCAAAAAACATGCTGAGAAGAAGCACGTAGATAAAGCCGTGCGGGGTCGCGGTAAGAAAAACCCTGAGGCTCATGTTGTTCCGCCTTTGGTGCCGCATGCAGCAGGTATCTCTCGTTCTCATTTCCGCAGATATACCGATTACGTGGTAGTATCTGACACCCTTGAGGGCTTGGGTGTTCCAGGTGCTGGTGCGGCCACAGGTGGAACTACTGCGGGTTCCAAACCTGGTGATGAGAAGAAGAGGAAAGCGGATAAAGCTGTTGATGCTGGTGAGGGAAAGAAGCCGAAAATTCAGACCAGGCGCAAGGCTTTTGTTGGACCAAGGAAGCCTGCGGTTGTTTCTGGTATGTGATGCATGACTTTAACAAGTATTTTGTGCTTATACTTGTACTTTAAAGTATTTTTGTTTTGATTTCAGAACCGCAAGATGAAGGTTTCTCCATCTTTGATGTTCCTCCTCCCCCTCCTCCGCATGACACTGCTGCGGGTGTGGGGGTTCATAAGGTTGTTACTCCTGAAGCCTCTGTGCGGGAGGTGGACACTGGGAAGGGTCCCGCGGCTCAAATCTATGACACCGTTGATTCGGGTGATAATGTTATCACCCCAGAGGATACTGGTGATCTTGATTTGAAGTTTGGTTATAGTGGAAAGCCAAAGTCTCCAGCTGCCGAGAAGGCTTCCGGTTCCGTTTCTGGTGGTGCGGGTTTTGTAGAGACTCCCATTCAGCCTGAAGAGTCTGAATTGGAGTATTATTACCGCACCTATACTCAAGATCGGGCTACGGCCTATCACCGCCCCCCGTGGACTGTATTGCAAGGGGATGACGTTACCGTTGACCCCTCCGCTTGTAGGGAGGTTTTGAGTGGTTTGGGCACTCCTTTTGAGGTAAACCGGGCCCGTTCTTTACCGACTGAGGTCCAGATGAACCAACTTTCCTCCATGCTTGTGGGGAGTTCCATAATGGCAAATGCCATTATGGAAAAGTACAAGATGCTGGGGCGCAAGGAAGAGGAGAATGCGCGTTTACGGGCCGAGGCCGAGGAGTTGGTGAAGGCTGCACGTGAGGGTGCAGAGCAGCTTGAGAGGGATAGAGCTGCGTTTGAGAAGCATAAGCAGACTGAAGAGTGGGCTGCAACTGCTGAGCTTAAACAGGTTCGTACCCTTGCAAAACTGCTCTCTGATGAGCGTAATCGTTGGAAAGAAACCCTTTCTAATGAGCGCAAGACGCTATCTGATGAGCCCAAGACTTGGAAAGAATCTTGGGGTAAACAGAATGAAACTCTCTTTCATGTTCGTCAGGAGCTTATTAATGCCAAGGCAGCAATTTCTGCGTTGGCTAAAGAGAAAGCTGAGGCCGTTGCGGCTGGCCGAGAGGCCAAGGAAGCAGAGGTTCGTCTTGCCAAGGCTCTGGAAGAGGCCAAGGAGGCGGAGGCTCGTGCTGCAAAGGCTCTTGAAGGGGCAAATGTTGACCGCACCAAGTTGAGCAAAACTATCTTGGACCTTCAGGTATAAGTTTATCCTAACTTTGAAATTGCGTCTCACAAGTTTGTTGATTATTTTTGTATACTTTTGATTTCTTGTTAAAAGGCTGAAGTGCGGACCCAGGGGGTCGCTATTGAGGAAACCTCTGCCCGTGCTGCTGAAGCTGAAGTGCGGGCAAGAGAGGCTGAAGAGGCTAGAGATAGCCACGCTTCTTCACTTGAGTTGCTCAAGGCTGATCATGAATGGATGCGTATGCACGGGATTGGGCATGTAAGTATCCGTCGCCTTGTTATTTTTGTTGTAGGTTTGCCTTTGATAACCATTGTATTCATGTTTCGCACATTGTGACTGCCATCCTTGACGCACCTAAGACCGTATCAGGTGTTAACGAGATCAAGGAGCGTGCCCGGGATGCTGGTTTTAAAGCTGGCTACAACCGCTGTATTAGTCATTTGAACGTTGCAGCGCGTGGCGGGCATACTGATGAGCGGTCCGGGTTCCATGGCGTGGACACTGAAGCACTTCTTGATGCTGCGGTTGAGGAGTTTAATGATACAACCCTCTCAGGTCTTGAAGAACTTGAAAAGTGTCTAGAAGCGGAGGATTATGTGGACCGCTTGCGAGTCTTATACGCTGATGAAGGGGACGAAGAAAAACCATTTGTTGAGGGCAAGGATGGTGCGGGCCCCAGTGGCACAAAGGAAGACTAGTTTGGCCTGCGTGCCTTTTTTGTTTTCTTATGCAGCTGTTACAAAACTTTATGTAAATTCCTTGTGCACCGCGCAGGTGTAGGAAATTTTTTGAATATAAAGAATTGTTTTGTTTCAATTTTTACAAGTGTTTTTACTACTTGCATGTTTGAATTTGTACGCGTCTAGTGTTACTGTGAGTAATACTAAATCTGTAATTGCCTTTTGCATATCTAGGTGGTATGCAAGTATGAAGATTTGTCTCTGGTTAGACAAACAGTATTGCCATTGCTGGCCTATTACAATAGTTGCGTGTGGTTACCACTCTGTGTGGGTATCACGAATGAAGATTTTGCTAATCTGTTTTTGTGTATACCTCAGAGTGGAACACGCATTTGTAATAGAAATAAATAAACAATATTGCATTGAATCGTCTATTTATTTATTTGCAAATGGCCTGCGGCCCAATAGATTACATGCAGAAAACATGGCTTACATATAACAGCGTCGAAGTTGCTGTGCGTTCCATGTGCGTGCGATAGTTTCGCCTTCTAATGTTTGTAGTTTATACGCGCCTTTGCCCAGGACCTCTTGGATGAGGTACGGTCCTTCCCACTTGGGGGCAAGTTTCCCTGGGCGTTCCGCGTTGGATGCTTCGTTGTCACGAAGGACGTAGTCTCCCGGGTTGAAAGTACAAATGCGAACGCGTGCATTGTAGTACTTTTCCAGTTTGGTTTTGTACTTGGCCTCGTTGATGGCAGCGTTTTCGCGCCTTTCTTCCAAGAGGTCCAAGTCAACCCTGCGTTCCTCATTGTTGTCTATCTTGTTGATGGCCAACATTCTAGGTAAGGGGAGGCCTACTTCCGCGGGGATCACCGCTTCAGTGCCATAGACCAGGCTGAAGGGGGTCTCGCCGTTGCTTGTTTTTGGGCTTGTCCTATGAGCCCATAAAATACTTGGGAGTTCATCAACCCAGCCGCGTCTGGCTGTTCCCAACCGTGCTTTGATGCCTTCGACTAAGCTCTTATTGATACTCTCGACTTGGCCGTTCCCTTGCGGATGCGCCACTGAGGAGAATATGTGTTCAATGTTTAGCTCTTTCAGCCATTTTTGAAAGTCATCGGCAGCGAAGTTGGTACCGTTATCGGTGACAATGCACATTGGTAGACCGAAACGGCAGATGATATGTTCCCACACGAATTTCCTTGTTATCATAGCGGTGGTTGATGCGAGTGGCTTTGCCTCTACCCATTTTGTAAAGTAATCAACAGCTACTATGATAAATTTTACTGCTCCTGGTGCGTCTGGAAATGGTCCCACCACATCAATTGCCCATTTCTGGAATGGCCATGCGGTGGTGACGGGGATCAGGTTGTTCTTGGGACGCAAGGTCTTGGGAGCATGTCGCTGACAATTGAAACACTTGCGCAAGACTTTGACTGCGTCCAGGTGCATGCCCGGCCAATAGTATCCGGCGTTCATGATTTTGGCCACCACCATGCGTGGTCCTGCGTGTATGCCACATATCCCTTCGTGAATTTCTTTGATAAGGTATGTGGCATCTTGGGGTTGACGCATCGTAGGAGTGGCCCCAGGTATGATTTACGGTATAAGATATCGTCTCCCATTTGGTAATGACACGCTTTGTATTGCAATTTGCGTGCCTCTGCTTTGTTTTCGGGAGTAACACCTGATTGTAAGTATGCAATGAGCGGTGTCATCCAGGATGTTGTACCGTACTGGATGACATTGACTTGGCGCAGGGGTACCGAGGGATTTTGCAGAATTTCGATGCGTACCTCTTTTGCCAAGTGTTGGAAGCTGGTGGATGCGAGTTTTGATAGTGCATCCGCAGGTTTATTATCACTCCTGTTGATGTGGCGAATATTGAAGGAGGTAAACTTTGACTTCAGTTGCAAGGCTTGTTCGAGGTAGAGGATCATGATATCCCCTCTTGCGGCATAGTCACCGCGTATCTGCCCTGCAACTAGTAGTGAATCGACGTGTGCTTCTAAATGTTTGACGTCGAGTTTAATTGCTAAACGCAACCCTGCCAGTAGAGCCTCATACTCCGCTTCGTTATTCGTGCTTTTGAAATCGAGGCGTATTGCGTAGGTTAGTTCTTGGCCATCGGGGCTAACAAGTCGCAAACCTGCGCCAGAGCCATCTTCGTTGGATGCACCATCTGTAAATAGTGTCCAGGTTTCTGCGGAGGATGGTTGTGATACAGGGTTTTTTTCTTCTTCGCATTCTTGAATGCGGTTTGCTGGTACTTCAGCAACGAAGTCAGCCAAGACCTGGCCTTTGATTGCGGGGCGCGGCTTATAGTTCAGTGAAAGCGCGCCTAGTTCAATTGCCCATTTTGCTAATCTCCCAGAGATGTCGGGTTTGGATAGGATCGGGCCGATCCTATAGTTGGTTAAGACTGTGATGACGTGGTTTGCAAAGTAACGTCGTAAACGTCTCGATGCGTGCACTAGCGCCAGTACCAATTTCTCCATGATGGAGTACCTTGTCTCTGGGTCGTTGAGCATTTTGCTGATGTAGTAGATGGGTGTTTGCACTCCTTCCCGCTCCACTATAAGTACCGCGCCTACCGCGTTGTCTGCGGCAGACAGGTATAAGATAAGTGGCTCATCTTTTCGTGGTGCGGTTAAAGTTGGGAGTTGGATCAAACACTCTTTCATTTCCCGGAAAGCTTTTTCGGCCTCTGCGGTCCATTGGAATTGTTCCTTTTTTATACAGCTCCGCAGGGTCTTGATGAAAGGGTAAGACTTAGCTGCATGGTTGGCTAAGAATCTATTCAGTGCAGCTAGCCTGCCGGCTAGTCGTTGCATTTCCTTCATCGTAGAAGGCGATGGCATGCGCTCGATCGCCTGAACTTTCTCCGGGTTCACCTTGAATCCATCTTTGGTTACAATGAATCCAAGGAATTTGCCTTCTTCCATTCCAAACGAGCATTTCCCTGGGTTGAGCTTCATGTTGACACTTCGCAGAGTTTGGAATGTTCTTTCGATATCGTCGAGCATGGTGTTTTCCTCCATGCTCATGACGACCAGGTCGTCCATATAGATTTCGACACTCTTGCTGATTTGACCGCGGAAGGTGTCGTTCATCAACTTTTGATAGGTTGCGCCCGCGTTGCGCAGCCCGAACGGCATTTTGGTGTAGCAGTAATTCCCGATAGGAGTGCGGAATGCCGTTTTATCTTCATCGTCGATTGCCATTTGTACTTGGTGATAGCCTTTGTAACAATCGAGGAAGCACTTCCATCGAAATGGTGCGAGGTTATCGACCTTCTCGTCGATCTCTGGAAGTGCGTAACAATCTTTGGGGCAGGCCTTATTGAGGTCTTTGTAATCGACACACATGCGCCAGCCCCCGCTTGGTTTTTCTACCATGACTGGGTTGGATAGCCAAGTCTGGTATTTCACCTCCCGCAGGATGCCTGCGGAGAGCAGTTCCTGTACCTGCTCTTCCATCGCCGCGTTTTTTGCTGATCCAAGGTGGCGTTGGCCTTGGATCACGGGCTTGATACCCGGCATGGTATTCAAGAAGTGTTGCGCAATTTCGCGTGGTACCCCCGTCATATCTGCGGGTGTCCACACGAAAATATCTTGGTTCCTGAAGAGTAGTTGCTTCAGGCGCGCTCTGATGGTAGGTGTTAAGGCGTGGCCTAACGTAACCGTTTGTTCTGGGTGCCTTGCATTAAGCACCCATTTTTCTGGTTGCGTTTTAGGGGTGGGCCTTGCTACCTTCGTCGGACGCAGTTCGTCCGTGGACATGACTTCTCTTTGGGCGTATATTATCGCGATCCCCGTTTCGGTCGGAAAACCGATGGCAGAGTGGGGGACGGATGTTATCATGTTGAAGTCGCCTTGGGACTCCCTCCCGAGAATTACGTCATATTTTGAGGTGTGAGGTAAAACCATGAAGTTCACCTCCTCCATCCTTGTGTGCCTTCCGTTGGTGAGGCGCACAGGGAAGGTAATTTGTCCCAGGGGGAATACGGTTTCCCCTGAAAACCCGGCCAACGGGTAGTCCGCTGGCTGCAGTCGATCTTTGTCTTCTTGATCGAACTGGTTGAAGCATTGCTCGTATATAATATCGGACGTACTGCCCGGGTCGATGAACAATCGCTCGGTGCAGTAGTGAGCTAGGTGTCCTGTGATAACCACGGCGCGCCTATCGCGCGGTCCGCCTCGGACTTTTGGAAAGACGACTTGCTCGTCCTTCCAGTCATTGTCCGGTCTTCTCGCCGCCTTACGCGGTCTTCCTTTCCCTCCATTGATCATGTGGGTAGAGGCCACGTACATGGCCCTCTTACCCGTGGAGGTGCCCTCGTTGTGGGGAGTGATGCGCTTGGTAGCTTTTTGTGCGCCTGTCAACAGGTGTTGCAGTTTCCCCTCTTTTAGGGCTCGCTCAATCTCCAGTCGGAGACTGATGCAGTTGTTCGTGGTGTGGCCCGAGTCCTTGTGATACTCGCAGTAGAGTGTGGGATCTTGATTCTTTTTGGATTTCATTGGTTGGGCCGGTCTCAGGAATTGCGCATCCGTGAGGAGAACGTCGCTTGGCGACTGGTTGATCTCGGTCCAGCTGCGGTCCCGAGACTCTTTCTTTGACGCCCGGTTTTCTCGTTGGGCGTTGATTGTAGCCCTTGCGTCGGGCTGGTTGTTCCGGGGGACATATGGCCTGGGATCGCTGCCGCGATTCCATGTGTCCCTGTTGCGCTTATTGCTGCGCTTGTGCTCTTGGCGGGAAGACTGGCCTTCCGCTAGGGGTTGTGCCTTTGACATGTGCGGTCTGAGAGACCGCTGAGTTTGGGCATATGTTTTGACCTTAGCCATGACATCTTCCCACTTTTTAGGCAAGCCGTTACCGCCGGAAATATTCATAACCATTTGTTCGTCTTTGACTGCAACAATGAAATGGTTACGTGCCATCTGGTTGTCAACGTCGCCTATCTCTAGGATCTCCTTATTGTAACGGACAACGAATGCGTCAAGCGATTCGTTGTCTCTGCGCCAGATGTTCATGACGTCCATTGAATCCCGTTCATGGCGTCGTTGCTGGCTAAAGTGCGCGAGGAACTTTTGTTGTAAGTCCTCGAATGAGGTCAGTGACCCTGGTGGCAGAGAATCGAACCATGCCCTGGCCAGACCTGTTAGGGTCTGTGGGAAAAAATGGCACCAGGTAGGTTCGTCCCACTTACCGTTGCACCCAGCGCCGACGAAGATGTTGTTGTGATCATCTGGGTCGGTCGAGCCGTTGTATTTCCCAATGTTCAATGGGAATTTTGTGGTGGTGACATCGGCGTTGGCTATCTCTGGGGCAAACTTAGAATTTTCGGCCGCAGATTTCGGCCTATAAGGTTTGCCCTGGTGGCGCTTTGCAGCGCGGAGGTATGTATTGCGGGGTTGAGTGGGAGGAACATAGTTGCGTCCTCCCGGTCTGCTGTTAGTGGAATGGGACTCCCCGCGGTATGTACTGTCATCTGGAACGGTATGGCCATACCCTTCACGGTGGGACTGTGGTCCCAAACGACTGTGAATGTTTGTGTCGCGGCGAGTTGCAGATTGCCGCCTTCTTTCTTCGTGGGGGCCTAAACGGCTATGTACGGAGTCCCTGCGGCGGGACCCGTACGAGGAATCGTCCTCATTGAGTGTGCGGACATCACAATAAGAGGAGCCGCGGTCCTCCTGCCTGCTTCTGGAGGCTGGATGTGTGGGCGCCCTGTCGTCGTATCGTAAAATACGACCGGCAGGTGTACGCGGTATCGGGGTAGGTGCGATACCTCCTTGTTCGTCTGCGCAAGCTCTGTTGTATGTTGCGGCCAGAAGGGCCGCTTGTTGGTCATACCAGGTATGAGGGTTCATGCCTGGAGGTATGACAGCAGCGTATTGTGACAGATCGTGTCCAAACGTAAGGGATGCGCCCCCTTGCGTTGATGTGCCAATGTGTTGGGCATTTGGGGCTAGGGGAATGGTTCCCGCAGGCCCTTGGTTTGCGGGGTTTAGGTTATCCCCAGTAGTGTTGTTTTGACGATCAGACATCTTTGGAAAGAAAAGGATGATTGGAAAAAAGTGCTAAGAGTAGCGGTGGGCGCCAATGATGAAACAATGGTTAACCGGGTAGGGTTAACTCACTGGTCTCGTCAAGAGGGTTAATCCCTTCTTTCCGAGGATCGCTGGCTGGATCGTCTGGTGGTGGGTTTCCTGCACAAGGAAACAAACCGTGACTCGTAACAAGGAGGATGGGGTGGGGGGTGCTCCTTGTTACCACTCTCCGGCGTGAGAATCAGTAATTTGCTTGGGAAGCAAAGTATGATAGTAGTAGTATTGAGAGAGTTGAGAAGTGATACCTCAAACCTGGTTTGGGGTGAGTATTTATAGCCGAGGAGTGAAGGAGGGTAGTTGAGTAGCTAGCCTGACATCGCACAGCTATTTGCAGGTGTGTCAGACCTGTCGGATACTGTGGTAATGCCACGTCCTGCTGTGGTGTCAGACTGTTGTACATACGTGTGCCAGTAGACGACTGTTCTCAGTGCCACTTGTACTGTGGTGTCAGGCCTACTTGCTTTGAAGGCAGGATGCGGTGCCAGACCGCATCGCTGCTTGCGGTCATTTGATGTTGTTCCCGCATTGGTTGTTCCATCCATGATTTGCGCGGGATGCGGTGCCAGGCCGCATCGCTGCTTAGTGACTGTTACTGTTGTCCAGATCCCTTGTCGTGACGAAAATGTTTATAGGATGCGGTGCGAGGCCGCATCGCTATGCGTAACATTAGTTTCCGTCCTTTAAGGTAAGTCTTCTCATCGATGGACAAATTGGACCGCAGTGTTCGCGTGTACCCACACGGACACTGGAGAGTTTATTGCTGTTGGAGGTTTTTGATGAGGGTAATGGTCATTCGCGGTCGTGTTGACGCGATATTTGGGACTATACCCCTTCAGAAACCGATTATAAATTCCTTGTCTTCTTGCCTCCTTGCATCCCAAAATCAATGGGTGAAGGATCCGGAATCGGTTCTTCGAAGGTTTAGTGTGTTTTATGTAACCGGTTTAGTTATGTTTAGTTTGACGTGTTTAGTTATGTTTCGTTCAATGTAACCGGTTCTAATAAATATTTATGTTTCGGTTTATATCTTGTAGGTGTAAGTTAACGGTAGAGATGGGCATATCGGGTTTTTTTGTAATACCCGGAACTGGTTCCGGGTAGGAACCGGGTTCCGGGTACGCACCGGGTCCGGGTAGGAACCGGGTACAAACCGATTTTATTTATAAAATGTGGAACCGGGTCGGAACCTACGGGTTTTTTGAACCCGGAACCGGTTCTACTATTAGCCGGGTAGGAACCGGAACCGGTTCCAGGTCGGTTCCACCGGGTCGGGTTTGGAACCAGTTATTATGCCCATCTCTAAAGTAAAGAACTAAAGGTTAGTGGTGAAAAAAACACGAAACCGGTTTTATTTATACTGGGTTTTTATATCAGTAATCGAACCTGACCTTACCTGTAAGGTACGGATATGGTTTATATGTTGAGCTCAATACTCGTATTAGGAACCACACCCGATTTATATATAAGATAAATGTCCGGAACCAATTATACCCTATATCCAAACCCAGTTATACCCTATGTCTGATTATTAATACCCGATAGAATATTCAAATTTTTAAGTATTCTTTTATGTTTACTTTACAACTTTTAGAATTAATTTTTTTTAAATTATATACTATAAAATAAATAATTTGTATTTGAGTGAATTTATATTCTTATGTTATTGTAATATGTTTTCTGAACAAAAAAATGTTATTGTAATAAGCATTAATTAGTTATATGAAGTAGACAACAAATTTAAATTTTAAAAACAAACTTATTTCTTGTAAATTAACTAAAAAGTAAAGGGTATGAATACCTGGTTATACCTGGACCCATACCATATTCCGATAACCGGTTATACGTGAGCCCGATCACACCTTACCCGGGTAAATAAGGTCGGGTTTTCTCCTCAATACTTGCACCCGAACGCTACTCGGTTCTTTCAATACCCGATTTTCAAATACTTGGGGGCTATTTGTTTACCTCTTAATGAGCCTCTTAATAGTTCAGACCTCTTACTGGTTTAGCACTTAATTGTTCAGACTATTTGTTTCACGAGAAGATGTCTGAATGGTTTAGACATTTGCCTCTGAATGGTTAAGATTTATACAGAGTCTGAATGGTTAAGACCTCTAATCAGAATTAGTCAGACATTTGCCTCTGAACAGTTAAGCATTATACAGGCTCTTAATGGTAGACCTCTTACTGATTCAGCACTTAATGGTTCAGACCTCTTACTGGTTCAGCACTTAACCATTCAGATGTTGCCAAACAGCCCTTTGGTCATGGCCAGCCCGGTTCCATACTCGGAACCGGGTATTAGAAAACCCGATTTGTGCACCTCATGTAAAGTGTCGTGTTCCAAATGTTGGGTTGTTCATCCAAACTTACTAATGGACCATATGTTGGGCTGTACACAAGGCCGACCCATAGGAGGGGCAGGGTGGGTGACAGCCCAGGGTCCACCTTCCCTAGGGGCTTGAAACTTTTCTATTATTTTGTTTTAAATATTTAACATTTTAAAAATTGTGGTATATAACAACAACAACCATATCCAGTAAAGTCCCACAAATACCAAAGTTATTGACATGGTCTGGGGAAGGTGGGATGTAGGCAACCCAAACCTCTATGCCAAAGGATAGAGAGATTGCTTCCCGTGAGACCCTCACCTAAAAAAAATTATCTGCACCTGAGAAATGAGTTGGCAACAATAAAGCTCTTCATAAAAATAAAAACCAGGGGATAAACAGAACTAACAGGTATATGATACCCAAAAAAACGTCAAACTAACAAACACAAACTAAGGCAGTTATGTACCATCTCCTAACACGCAAAAGCCACTAAAAGAAATTTTAAAGCTAGGCTCCAAGACAAGACAAGGCTAAGACAGATATGTATCATCCTCGAAAAGTCCTTAATCTTTTATCATATGCCTCCACGCAGTCTCATCCTCGACCATGTCCTCGGAGAGGTGCAAGTCTACCAAGTCTAGCAAATCCTGCCTAATTCGCTATTCCCAAGTCAATTTGGGTCTATCTCTACCCCTCTTCCTATAAACAATTAGGGTTTCCACTGATCAAACTGGGGTTGTCATCAGTGTCCTCTTCACATGTCCAAACTATCTTAATCTCCCTTCTCTTTTTTATTTGATATACGCGCCACCCTCAATCTTTCACGAAAAACCTCATTTGGAATTTGGTCCAGTCGTGTGTGCCCACATATCCACATTTGCATCCTCATCTCTGCTACCTCCAACTTACGTGTTTGTGTCTTCTTAATGGCCCTGCATTCAATTCCGTATAACATAGTCGGTCTAACTGCAACCCTATAATTTTCTCTTTAGTTTTAATGGAAGCCTTCTGTCGCACAATATCCGTATAGCTATTTTCCACCTACACCAGCCTACCTGGATGCAATGAGCTATATTGCTATCTGTGCGTCCCCTTCTTCTTTGTGATATATACAAGTTAAATCAAAAGAAGTCATATACAAACGCTTGGCCTAGTGGTTGCTAGGTTACTTTAAGGCCGGATCCAAGTTCTAATATGTGTCCCCCCTCTTCTTTGTTTCAATATATTTTTGTATCTTCTTTTTGTTTATTTGTTGTATTCATTAATTTATTAATGGTATCTCACATCTTTTCATTAAATGCAAAAGACATCTCACATCTTACATCTTATTCTTAATTCAATAAATAATTTCATTTAATGACTATGACTAAAAATGAAAAATATGTTTACATATTACAAAAAAATATATATTTTCTATTAAAAAAACTTATTTTGTTTGTCTTTCATCTATAACTAGAAGATTGACCCGCGCGCGTTGTGCCGCGGCCAACGAAATTGGCATGTTGTTGATCAGATTCACATTTACAATGTGTTAAAGATGTTTTTATTAGTTAAGTCTGTATTACTATCTTATACAAATAAGTAATTCACCAAATAATCTTAATACAATTAATGGCATCATAATAACTACGTTACATGACTTGTATCCATATAAATAACCTATCGTATTAAGCTCCCTGCGTTGCGGCGGGGGTGTAAAACCGTGACAAATAGCACCAATGCCACACTATAGCCAACGACCACCAACATTGAAGTTGCGGCGTCTTAACGTGGAAAAATTAGACCGACATATAAAAATAGAAAATAATAACTAACTCGATTTAGGACTTGCACGTTGTGACGAACTTATTAAACGGGGAAAAATAGACGACGTAAACACACTAAACCACACACGTACGTTGCCCCATGTTAACTCGCAAAATTTAGAACGAAGCGTATAACAAAACGTAAAATTGTTGAACCACGCACACACATTGTGCCGTATTAAGTCGCAAAATTTATATCTAAACGTAAAACGAAAAATTTTGTAAATTATGAAAAACATAGGGGATCAAAGTTGAAAGTAAAAAGGTTGTGAGGTTAAATTGGAAAAACTAAAAATAAGCTTATTTAAACTTGTTTACAAGCCGACCTCGAACCTAAAAATAAGCTTATTTAGTAAACGAGCCCGAGCCCGAGCTTCACTTATCAAGCTCGCGAGTCTAAAAGTCTATTATTTATATTATTTTTATTTAATATATTAATTAATAGATAATAAACGAGTCGAGCCCAAGCCGAACTTGAGCTTAAGAAAATACTAACGGGCCGAACTCGAGCTTTGAAAACAATTCGATTGATACATACATAATATATCATACACTGGTGTACATGTGTATATTACGTTACATGTGCGTATAAGCTAAATTTGATTACCTTTCCACTTTTCTGTTTAAAATACAGATCAAGGGAGACAACCTGAAAAATATCGAAATAAAAGAGAAGTTTCACAAGCTTGTTTGGAACGTCTTTTCATCAAACCAGAAACATTTGAGAAAAGGTGGAATTTATTGATTGCAGAATATGGATTAGAGAGTCCCGTTCATGGTTGACAGAGATGTTTTCAATTCGATAGCAATGGATTCCAGGATACTTTCGCGAAATACCCATGTGCACTTTAATGAAAACGACATCCATATGTGAAAGTGCAAACCATATGTTTAAAGCAGACTCGAGCGCCCATAATACATTGGTCAATTTATGCTGTGTTATGATACGTCCGTCGATGGGTTACGAAACAAGCAACGGGAACTTTGTTATCATACTGACACCACCAACCCAGAAAAATTCAAAACAAGCTATAGGATTGAACGTCATGCAAACGTTATTTACACAAGGAAAATTTTCTACGAGGTTTAAAAGGAAATTTTCAAGGGTACGAAATGTAGCTACAATGCGGAACGGTCCCTGGTAGATGGGGTCCATTGTTTTACGGTTTCTCACCAAGATCGCACCTCGGAAGTTGTTAACGAGTTCAAGGTTAGCCAAATATCACTAGTTATTAATATCAATGGACTCGTTAACAAACAGATAGTGATATTAATAACTAGTGATATTTGGCTAACCTTAAACTCGTTAACAACTTCCGATGTGTGATCTTGGTGAGTAATCGTAAAACAATGGACCCCATCTACCAGGGACCGTTCCGCAATGTAGCTACATTCCGTACCCACGAAAATTTCCTTTTGAACCTCGTAGAAAATTTTCCTTGTGTAAATAACGTTTGCATGACGTTCAATCCTGTAGCTTGTTTTGAATTTTTCTGGGTTGGTGGTGTCAGTATGATGACAAAGTTCCCGTTGCTTGTTTCGTAACCCATCGACGGACGTATCATAACACAACATAAATTGCACCAATGTATTATGGGCGCTCGAGTCTGCTTTAAACATATCGTTTGCACTTTCACTTCTGGATGTCGTTTTCATTAAAGTGCACATGGGTATTTCGCGAAAGTATCCTGGAATCCATTGCTATCGAATTGAAAACATCTCTGTCAACCATGAACGGGACTCTCTAATCCATATTCTGCAATCAATAAATTCCACCTTTTCTCAAATGTTTATGGTTTGATGAAGACGTTCCAAACAAGCTTGTGAAACTTCTCTTTTATTTTATATTTTTCAGGTTGTCTCCCTTGATCTGTATTTTAAACAGAAAAGTGGAAAGGTAATCAAATTTAGCTTATACGCACATGTAACGTAATATACACATGTACACCAGTGTATGATATATTATGTATGTATAATTGTACACAACTGTACAAGGGCCTCATAATCAGAGAGTTTGGAAAGAAATATCTTAGCTGGTATCTTTTGAATTATATGCCATATAGATAGTCTATGCTGTGACTTCTCAAATACATTGCTAACTGCTTGTTTCATGGCACAATCTTGATCGGTCAGTACCAAAAGAGGTTGTCTCCCGTTATGAGCTTGAAGAAATTTTTGTAGAAGCCATGTGTATGACTCGATTGTCTTATTATGAAGCAAGCCAACACCAAAAATCGTGTATTTTTTGTGATGATCAACGCAAGTGAATGGAACAAAAATCATATTGTACCTATATAAAAATTCCTTTATAAAAAATCAATGTAATTAACTTAAGAGCTGGTAAATGTGAGTTTATAACTTACATATTCGTGTGGTACGTTGCATCAAAGGCCAAAACATCCCCAAATGCTTCGTAGTTCATTTCGAAACATTATCACACCAAAATAGCAACTGGAGTTCCGTATCCACAATATGGGTATCAAATGTATAATTTTCTTTGTTCTTGCAGCTTGCTTTTAGTTTGTCAACTAACATTTGGGCGTCTCTTTCTCCTATGAAATCTCGAATATCTCCCCTACAAATTTTATAGTCCATAACCGTGTCGTGGACATTATGATGGCCACCTTTTATGACCATATAGACTTTGTGGGATTTCGTGTTACCAATATTTGCATTACAACATTTTGCTATAAACTCTTGAGTGGAAAAATCAAGTTTCCTCTTTTTTAGCGATAAATCAAGATTTTCAGGAGACGTAAACCCATGGTTGTGATGTTTTACCCAGTCATATAATTCAACTTCAAATGTATCTTTCAGACGTTTAAATTTGACACATGCTTTACAGTCTGTAACTTTTATGTTTGAGCGTCGTTTGGGGGAAATAGTATCAACCTCAGAAGGTTGACCATCGGCACCTTTAGGTTTGTTGGCTCTAGAACACAAGACATATCGCAGATTTGTGATTCTTTTGTCGCCAATTTTTTTCTTTCTTAGATGTACAAAACCCTACTAGTTGTGCATATTCCTCGTACATTGCAATTGCTGCTTCTGTCGAACTAAATCTTGCATTGAGAACGGGTTTGAAACCGGGCGGAACAACTGGCGTCCAATACCTACTGCCGTTGGGTGTTTCGTATACGTTGCTAGCAACTGACTCTGAACATTAATAGAACAAAACAACTATAATTATTTAAGTTTCAAAAACATTCTTATACAAATTAGTATATCAGGAAAAAAAATACTGGCAATAAAGTGAAAGTAGAGGTTTTTCTAAAAACGACATAACAATCAGTTTTTGGACTACACAAAGAATAATAACTTACGAATATAAGTTGTTATGTGTATGATCCGTACATATGTGTACATGCAATTGTTACCTTAACGAAAAAAAATCAGTTACTTCATTATATCTGCAAACAAAAATTCTATCATACTGGCAATAAACAACTCATTCAGAATTCTATAAACCCTGCACCAAAAAACAGTTTTTTGTCGACAGATAATCAAAATCAGCATAATGCTTCAATCTATTATTGAAATCAATAATTAGATAAACTACAAGGATATCACAGAACTCGTTTTAGCTAGCGGCACAAAAAATAAAAAACACGGGACCTGGACGATACATATAAGATGAAATAAAAGGATATCACAGAATCCATGAAGCTAGCTAAACAGTAAATAAAAAATACGAAACCTGGACTATTCATGGTTGTGTAAAAAACAGGATTGAATTCTGCTTGTTGTCTTGCGTCTTGGCTGCTAGAATCGCTACTATTCGCATCCTCAATATTCATCGACATTCGACGTAAGTTAAACAAACACACGATTTTCGAAAATATTGGATGGAGATATAATCAAAGGAAATCTCCTAAAATTCCGAAAATAAAGGACATGTAACTGCTACAATTATTAAAAATGAATTTAAAAAAAAAGATTAATGGTAGAATTACAATCCTAACCTTTTCATCAACTAATCAAATGAATGGTTGAGATTGGTTCACTTTGTTTACAAAACAAGGATGTTGTTCCCTCATGAACCTAACCCTATATATATATATATAATGTACTTCACGCCTTAACGTACATTAACGTACTTCACGAAATATATAACATGCGTAATTATTTTTTTGACCAAAATAACGTGCGTGATTTTGGATCCCATGCGTGATTATGTGGTCCCATGCGTGATTATATGTTCCATGCGTGATTATACCCCTGATCCAACGGTTACCATTGTCTCCTACGTGAAGTATGATAAGCCGTGAAGTATGTTAACCTTTCTCTAATATAATAGAGGAAGGTTAACGTACATTACAGCTTAACGTACATCACGTACGACATATAATTACGCACGTTCATTTTAAAATCACGCACGTTATAACTCAAAAATCCAAAATCACGCATGTTGAAACACAATAATCACGCATATTGAAAACATTAATCACGCATGTTATAGAACAAATCACGCACGTTGTTGTACGTGAAGTACGTTAAGCCGTAATGTACGATATACTTTTTCTATATATATATATAACCTGTTTCTGTTCTCTTGAGAGTGATTTACGGAAAATGAGAGACGATATAAAAATTCTGGCATGTCAAAGCTTATCGTGAAATGGTAACTTTGGGGAAGAAAACATAGATTATTTGGGATGTGTTGATAGGCTTGACCCTAACTTAGGAACACTAATGTTGTATGCAATAACCTTAAATGAATATATGTGTTTAGTTTCCCATCTTGATGATTGTGTCCTGACAAAAATCAGTTGAGTTTCACATCCTCTATCACACACCATGACACCTCCATAATTAAATTGAAAAAATTAAGAGGTGAAAAATTGACCTCATAGGTTACTATAGTTAAAAAAAGAGAAAAAAAGAAGGGGTAAAATAGCACGATTTATGCCAAAAATCTGAAAAGAAAAAAAAAACCGAAAGCGAAAAAAGATTTGAGCAAATTGGGGAGAAAAGTCCCGAACCCTTGAAAAACGAAAAAAAAAATTTCACAGAATGTTCACCCGACCTGGTGAAGGTTTGACTCGCCCGGGTCAAGGACCTTAATGTTTTTAATATACTTCAACATGCCCGGGTCACTTTTTATAGAATTTTTAACACGACCAGGTTAAGGTTCTATAGTAAAATCCAACTTTCACATGGTCAGCCATTCTTGTAAGGAAATTCAACGTGGCCGGGTTAAACTTCAAGCTAATTTTTTTATTATTATTTTTATGAATTAAAAAAATGATGCAAAACCACGGGTTGCCTCCTAAAACACTTTCAAGCAAATTGGGGAGAAAAGTCCCGAACCCTTAAAAAACGAATTTTTTTTTTCACAGAATGTTCACCCGACCTGGTGAAGGTTTGACTCGCCCGGGCCAAGGACCTTAATGTTTTTAATATACTTCAACATGCCCGGGTCACTTTTTATAGAATTTTTAACACGACCAGGTTAAGGTTCTGTAGTAAAATCCAACTTTCACATGGTCAGCCATTCTTGTAAGGAAATTCAACGTGGCCGGGTTAAACTTCAAGCTAATTTTTTTATTATTATTTTTATGAATAAAAAAAATGATGCAAAACCACGGGTTGCCTCCTAAAACACTTTCAAGCTGTGTCCATTCACCTTGAATATTTTTCCTGTTTTTTTCACTTGTAATCTCTACTGCACCATGAGAAAAAATATTAGTAACCACAAACGGTCCGACCCAACGGGACCGTAATTTACGAGGAAATAGTTTGAGTTTAGAAGAGAATAGCAATACCTTTTGACCCTCAATGAAAGTTTTTCGTGTATTTACCTTGTCATGGAATGCTTTGGTCTTTTCTTTATAAGGTAGAGACTTAATTATGTCAAAATTTGTTTTATCTACCTCAAGCCCTTTTGAAGAGACAACATGAGCTAAAATGATGCCTTGATCAACCATAAAATGACATTTTTCATAATTCAAAACAAGGTTGGTTTCAATACATTTTTCCAAAATTTTAGTTAGATTTCTCAAACATTCGTCAAAAGAATTTCCGTAAACCATGAAATCATCCATAAGCATCTGGGGCATCGTGAGAAAGAAATAGAAGTTGCTATTGTGAAAGGCATACGTTTCTTGGAAAACAGGCACAAGGTGATGGCTCGTGGTATGGCTATTAGGGTGTTTGTTTTCTATATGGCACATTTTTTGTGTTGCAAGGATTGGTATATTGTGGGAAAACATATGAAAATAACGAAGCAATTCGAAAAGGTGTCAATTTTTTTCTCTCAACACAGAATTCAGAAAGTGGTTGGGGAGAGAGCTTTGAATCATGCCCGAAAGAGGTATGCATGTACACGACGAGTTTTTAATATTTGGATAAACAAAATATAATGGTCACAACAAAACCTTTATTTTGGTGAAATGCAACCATGCTTGCATGCTAAAAACACAAGTTAATTTACACAAAACATAGCCATATAAAGCTTAGTTTTTTTCTTATTGCAATCTTTTTGAATCAAATGATCAGAAGTTCATACCTTTGGAGGGGAACCGAACAAATTTGGTGCAAACTTCATGGGCCTTGCTTGGTCTTATGTTGGGTGGACAGGTTAGAAACTTTTGTATGATGCTAACGAATACTTATTGAAGATATATAAGACATTCATATGTCAAAATCAAGAGAAAAAAACTAAAAACTTAACGAAACTTGTTTTGTTGAAAAGGCCGAAAGGGGTCCAACACCACTACACAAGGCAACAAAATTGCTCATCAATAGCCAGATGGATGATGGTGATTTTCCTCAACAGGTATATGTTTTTGATAAAGTACGTGAGGCGCGTTATTTTTAGAAGTGATAATATGTAGAGAACCAAGTATGTGTCTACGTATAGTTTTCTATATCAATAATTCGACTAAAAGATGTTTCTTAACATTGCAGGAAATAATGGGAGTGTACATGAAAAATTGCATGCTACATTATCCAGAATATAGGAACCCTTTTCCGTTATGGGCGTTGGGAGAATACCGAAAGCGTGTTTGGCTTCCAAAACATGAACTCTAAACTCCGTACTATTGAATAAAACTATACAATTGGTCTGTTTTCATGAAAATTGTTTGTGTTGAAACAAGAGTATTAAAAAGACAAGACATGTGTCTTGGTTTCTGTATTCAGTCTTATGGATCATGGAACATGTATCGGTTGTTCTTGAGTATTATATTAGGATTATCCCTTGTACTAATTTTTATACATGACATTCTGAATGTTGTCCTCGCATGCTTGTCCTACTATACATAGATATAGACATACACAAGGAGTTCTATTTCCTAAGATTGAAGATGCGATTTTAGCATTCACAATCAAATCTCTTACTCCATCTCTATAATTACCCTAAAATTACTATATTTTCTCTCTTCTTTTTCATTAAATAATATTTTTTTTATACTTTTATCATTACTTTTTCACTCTCCACTCACCACTACTTTCAAAAACTATTAAAAAATTATAGATGTAAACAGTATCTCCTCCAAATTTATTGATGAACAATAACTTTTTTTCTCTCCCACTCACATCAATTTACAACCACTTTCACAAATATAGAGGTCATACTCACATAAATATGAAGGATCTATTTGAAAATGCTCTGAAAACTAATAATAACTAGGATTTTGACCCGCCGCGCGTTGCGGCGGCGTCTAAAGTTAAAGTAACTCGTATTTATACTGTATATTTGACCCGACTCTTTACTTAAAAAAATTACATCGCCATCGAATGAAAACGTGGTATATTTGACCCGACTTGCTTTCAAATACAGTTTACGAACGTACACAAAATAAGTAGAACATAGATAAAAAAAAGTATAATAATTTGTCCACGTTGCGGTGTAAAGTCGTAAAAGTCATTTAAACCAAAGGAGGTGTCAAGTTATTAAGTAGAAAATGTTAAGAAGGTCAAAGTTGTCAATTACTGAAAGTTAGAAGTGAATGTGTAACTTACTTAAAGATAAAGGTTAATAGTATTTCATGTCAAAAATTAAGGGTGTAAAGTGGAAAAACTTGAAAGTATAAGGGCCTTTTTTGTTGGTTCAAAACTTTAAAAAAAATGAAAATGTAAAAAAAAAAGTCAAAGGAAGCAAGAGAGGTCTGGCAACTCTAAACTCTAGAACTCAGTCATTGAAGCAACATTTGTTTTGTCTTTTATGGAGGATATAAAGACAAAGGTCATCGACCTTTGTCTTTAATATTATATAAATAAGCACGCTTGTTATACCTTTCATATGAAGGATCTATTTGAAAATGTTCTGAAAACTAATAATAATAAGCACGCTTGTTATACCCTTCATAATTTGGTTCCAGGTATAGATCTTGTCCAATATTAGACCATGCGTAGTCGTTGGAGTGAATAATGCCCCACCCTAGGGCGTTTTGCGCCATGTGGCAGCCCAGTCAGCAATGGGGCATTATTGGGCGTTTTTACAAAATGGGTGTAGTGGGGATTGGGGCATTATGTTAAATGAGATGTAAAATAATTAAATAAAACAAAAACCCTCAAAAAAATCTTATTGGATAACAAAAAAGGGAGATGGAAGGTGATTGGACAAGGAGAAGGGGGCAAGGCGTGTTTCAAAAAACGCTAAGGGGGTTTTTTTCGCGAATAACGCCCAATAACGCCGGCCGTAATGGGTATGGGGCGTGATTCGGCTTTTTTTTTCAATTTAAAAAAAAAAAACGTCCCACTACACATGGTCTTAAGCCCTGTTTGTTGGGAGACCCAATTTTGAAAATGAGTCCCGAGGGTTATTGGTAAAGTAGATGTTAGTGATGCACCAAAACCCGTACCTGAGAAAAAACCCGAAAATATATTTTTTTTATTTTTTTACTCGGTATTTTTAACCCGTAATTGAACACGACCCTATCTGTAAGGTAAGGATATGCTTTATATGTTGAGTTCAATACTCGTACCCGTAATTGATTTATACCAAAAAGAAAAAAAATACTCGGAATCGATTATACTCTATACCAAAACTAGGTTATACCCATACCAGTTTTTAATACCCGACATAATACCCAATTTTTTAAAGTATATTTTTATGTTTACTTTACAACTTTGATCTTTAAATTTTTAAAAACAATCGTATATTATAAAGTAAATATTTTGTACTTGAGTGAGTTTATGTATAATATTTTGTACTTGAGTGAGTTTATGTATAATATTTTGTACTTGAGTGAGTTTATGTTATTGTAACACATATTAATTATTTATACAAAGCACAAGCCAAAATTAACTTTTAATACCTGGTTATACCTGGACCCATACCATGTTCCAATAATCGGTTATACTCGAACACGATCATACCCTTCCTGGATAATCAAGGTTTGGTTTCTCCTTAATACTCGTACCAGAACCCTACCCGGTTTCTCGAAATAGCCAGTCATATGGTTGCAAAAGTAGCTAGGCGCTTCCTAGTCGGTCGACCGGGGAGGTGAGAGTACTCGGCCTAGGCGGAGAGTACTCGGACATGTTAAATTATAACGAAATTAGTTTTCGAAAATTAAATATATGTCAAATAACATAAATTTATTAATATTAATAACAAAATACATGAAAATGATATTTATTATTTAATATGATAGGTATATAAATTATGTTTTATTTTTTTAAAAGTCAAACTTGGCCCGAGTTGACCTACTATATCCGATTTTGCCCGAGGTTGACCGCGTTTAATCAGTTCCAAATAAGTAGATGAAGTCGAAGAAAGTCGTCTCGGCGGCCTACCTTGTAGCGATTACTCAGGTAGTATTCGGCTTCAGAGACCTTGTTTTGCAACCACGCCCATGCATACCCCGAGTCCGGTTCCATACTCGAAACCGAATATTAGAAAACCCGATTTGTACACCTCAAGTAAAGTGTTAAGGTCCAAATGTTAGGCTGTTCATCCAAACCTACTAATGGTCATATGTTGGGCGACAACTCAGGGCTGAAACTTTTTTAATTTTTTATTATATAGGGTCAGGATTTAGAGAGAACGGTGAAAAGTGTGAGAACGGTGAGAACGATTTTGGTGGTGACATGTGTCATTGATGTTAAATTACACTAAAGGGTAATATTGTCAAAAAACTCACTCACATGAACTAGGTGTTCAAATAAAACGCCATAAAAACACCCAATTAAGAAAAACGCCATGAAAATACCCAGTTAAAAACTCCATAAAACACTCAGTTCAGAAAAACGACATGAAAAAACTCAGTTGAAAACGCCATAAAACACTCAGTTCAGAAAAACGACATGAAAATACCTAGTCTAAAACGCCATAAAACAGCAAGTTCAGAAAAAAGCCATAAAACCCAATTAATTTTTTTTCGAAAATTATATCAATAGTATACTCGTTGGAAATATAAAAAAACGCTGAGTTTTATGGTGTAATTTTTTTCGAAAAATAATCACGTATAAAAAAATTATTGTCGTTTAAATATGATGGAGGAAAATGGCATGTGATTAGCATTTGCACATTTGTTTGGATTTTCCTATTTTACCCCTCCTGGTAGTTCCAAAGCCCTATTATTTACAAAAATGCCACCGCATCAATCTCAGCCAAAAACCAATAAGATCTTGTGGCTGAGAATCGTTCTCACCGTTCTCACACTTTGAGGCGTTCTCTCCTGATCTGTTCCTTATTATATATACTATTAAGGCTTTAAAAATTGTGATGAATACAAGCTATATAAAAAGAAGGTATATACAAACGCGGTTGCTAAGGCAGGACATGTGTTCTAATCCTTACCTTCTCTTCTTTGTTTCAATATAATTTTTGAACCTTTTTCTTTTTTCTATTAAGGCTTAAAAAATTGTTATGTATACAAGCTATATAAAAAGAAGGTATATACAAACACGGTTGTTAAGACCATGTGTAGTGGTAGGGGAAGATAATGCCCCCATCTTAGGGCATTTTACGCCATGTGACGGTCCAGTCAGCAAAGGGGCATTATTGAGCGTTTTCTAAAATGGGTGTAGTGGGGATGGGACATTATTGAGCATTATTGGGGCATTAAATAAAATAAAGAAAAAATCTTATTGGTTAACAATAAAGGAGATCAAAGATGATTGGACAAGGAGAATGGTGTTGGGCGTGCTTTAAAAAACGCCAAGGGGGCTTTTTTTGAAATTTAAAAAAAAAACGCCCTATGTAATGGGTGTTGGGCGTTTTTGAGCCTTTTTTTGTGAATTTAAAAAAAAAAACGTCCCACTACACATGGTCTAAGGCAGGACATGTGTTCTAATCCTTACGTCCTTCTCTTCTTTGTTTCAATATAATTTTTGAACCTTTTTATTTGTTAGTTGTATTCATTAATTGCTAATGGTATCTCACATCTATTAAATATTTATTAAATGCAAATGGCATCTCACATCTTTAATTCAATAAATAATTTCAGACAAAATAGTTTTACAATATATTTTATGAAAAAGAATATTGTTTTGTTTTTTTCTTTCAACAAATTTTTTTATAATAGCTTTAGATAGGTTACGGTGATTTTACTTTTACATGACCTTAAATTTATATTTTTTAAAATTACAACATAACTTTTCCATAAATTTCCGGATATACCGTTACAAAGTGTTTTTTTTTTCTACGTCTCAATATGCAAACGCTCACGTGACATGTTTTGACATCTACGTTTCCGTATAAATATTAGTTTAAAGTTGGTACAACACACGGACGATTCCACCGGTTTAAAGAAATGCTCTATAACATAAGCATTTTTTAATATACTCTTTTAAAAAAAATATGTTCTAAGGGTTCGTTTTTTCTACTCGTCACCGAGGACAACCCTAACTATACTCTCTGGGAGCATTCACATCCATTCCACCATATTTTCACCCTAAATTACAATAAAAAACTCTCTACTTTCAATTAAATAATATTCTTTTATACCTTTATCATTACCTTTTCTCTCTCCTCCACTCACAACCACTCTCAAAATATATTAAGAAATTATCGTGGGTGAACAGTGTCCCTCCAAATATACAGATGAACAGTAACATTTTCTCTCTCCTCCACTTAGACTAGTGGGTATGGGGAGGCTCATCCCCATGAGGATGGGCCGCCACGTAGGCGCCACATCACCGGCTCATGGAGGATGGGTCTCCTCCCAATTTGAGGGGGTGGATGATGGGGCTACCCCACGTAATTTTTTAATGTTTAATTTTTATTGTTTAACTTTTTTATTTGTTTAACTTTATAAAAACAATTCAAAATTTAAAAATAAGACATAAAATCCATTACATAACATAAATAAAAATTACATAACCTAAAAAAAAATTACACCACCTAAAATTTATAAAAAAAACATTTAAAAATTTAAAAAAACTACACTACTCGTCTTCGTCTTCGTCACCGTCCCCGTCATTTGCGTTGTTCCATATATGTTCTACCAAATCCTGTTGAAGGTTTGCATGCGTGTAGTCGTTGGTTAGCGCGAATGAGTTTAAATCCTGTTGCGTCGGCTCTACCGGGACAGTATTCCCATATGATGCATTCGCATCATACTCACAAATCGCCCGACCTTCGTCTTCAATAATCATGTTATGGAGCAAAAGGCAAGCGTACATACAAAGGCGCAACCTCTTCGGTGTGAACTGTGAACGCACGTGCCGGTTGTTGAATGATGGCCCATTTTTTTTAAACACCAAAACAACGTTCGATGTCCTTTCTTGCAGCTTCTTGACGTTTGACGAATTTTTTCCTTTTTTCGTCCTCGGGAAATGGAATAGTCTTGACAATCGTAGACCAAGACGGATATATTCCGTCAGCAAGATAATACCCGCGTCTAGACCAAGACGGATATATTCCGAGGACCACCAAGAATTAGATGCCATTGTGGTTGAAAAGATATTTTTTTTATAAAAGAATGGTATAAAAATGAGAGTGTTTTGGGTTGAAAGTGGGGAGAAAATGGTGAAAAATGGTATTAAATGAGATAATTTTTTTTAATGGTATTAAATGAGATGGTATTAAATGGTATTTAATTTTTAATTGTTCAACGGCTATATTTTCAAACAAATGGCCCGTCTTCAACGTCCTCACCCAGCCGGTTTTAACATGATGGGCCGAGGGGGGCGGTGTGGGGGACCGGCGCCGGGCTTCGCCGGGCCTAAGCCGGCCCCATACCCCTTGGTTTTACAAAACCACTTTTTATATTATAAAAACTCCATGGATGTGAATGCACTGAAGCAAACCCAACCCGAACCTGACAAGCTAGGCCAGGAGATGGAGTATCCGTATGAGTATGGGGCGGGTCGAGTACGCTTTTTCCCTCTCTAAGGCCATGGGGTATGGGGCGGGGGTTTGGGCGTGGGTTGGGGGAAAACGCCCAAGCCACCACCCCGGGTGGGCTTGGGTTTGGGCGTGACCCTTGGGGCTTGGCTTTCAAGCCGGGCGTGGGGCGGATAGGCCATGCTAGTTGGCTGAATTTCATTGGTCACCGCCACGTCAGGCGGTTGGGTTTTTGAATTTTGAATTTTAAAATTCAAACCATCCCCCCAAACGGTCCCCCCATCTTCCCGAACCGCCACGCGGTCACCCAAAGGGCCTATATATTGAAACCCCAACCCACTGGTCCCCCCATCCCACGAACCCAACAGCCCCACCAACAACCCCACCGGCTACCACTTCTCTCGAACCCGCTACCCCACTGGTCCACCCCATCCCAAGAACCCAACCCCGCTATGGCATCTTGGACTCGTGAAGAGGAAATTGCTCTCGTCACAAGCGTCGTTGACGCTATGAAGGGTCGGCCACCCGGCCAAACAAAATATTGGGTGGAAGCGTTCGAAGCCTACCGACTTAACGTCGGTAACGACCGCCACAACCTCAACGCGTGCCAACATAAATGACGCGATCTACGGCCCAAGCTCGAGCGTTTCAAGGCTTACTACGAAGCCGTTCCCGGTGGCGAGTTAAGCCACGAGGACCGGGTGGCGGTGGTTAACATAGAGTTTCGAGGCAAGGAAAAAAAGGCGTTCGACAAGATCGACCTTTTTGAAATTTTTTTAACGCTTTAGGTTTGTTATTTTGTAATTTTTAGGACTATGTAATGTTTTAAATTTTAATGAAGTTGTAGGTTTTTTTTATAAATTGTTGTGTGAATTTTTATAAATTTTTTGGTATTTTTTTTTATTTACCTCTGCCACGCGGTGCACCCAACCCAAGCCCAACCCACGGCCCGCCATACCCCGCTTACACGTAACCAGGCGGTGGAGGGCTCCCCTTCCACGTGTCACCATTTGCCCCAACCCAAGCCCAACTCCCGCCCCACCATACCCCACGCCTAAAACCCCAGGAACACGTTTCCTTTTTGGAAGTCGAACCCCACTCCACTCTTCTGCAACAGCATCGACTTTTCAAAATCCACAGAATCATTCGTACATCTTTCCCCATTTTCCTTTGCATTGGTAAACTTATTCTCATATCTTCCAATGAAATTGTTCATCACTCGGTTATTAATTACTTAATCAGTGTTAGTTTGCACTTAATCTTCCCTATTTCTTCAATGTTTTAACTTACTGTACCGTTTTGTGTCGATTGTTGCTGCTTATGTCCAGAATCTTGCATTTGTTCTCTTTTTTTAGTTGATAGATCATCTCAGTGGCGTGTAGCTTTTAATATCTCCCTGAAAATTATGTTTAGTTTGACAATAATATAGAATTAGTTGTGCCAATGAACGTAGATTAGTTCATATAAGTTGTGATCGTTTATGAATTATAGATGTTTATTTAGCCCCAATATTTTAGTGCCCTAGGGTTAATTTTGTTGCTATTTGCATTTTATGTAGGTTTATATAGGTGTGTACACGGTTTGGTTCGGTTATTAGCATTAATCGCAGGGGCGGACCTACCTCTTTGGTAGGGGTAACCCCCGCTACCCCTTGGTCGGAAAAAAATTGGAAAAATTAGTGTAAATTTTGGAAAAAATTGACGTTTTTTCGATTTCGTTACAGCTTATTTATACCACGTTACCCCTTGGTCGGAATCCTAGATCCGCCACTGATTAATCGGAACTGTAACCGAAGTCATCTAACCGGTTTGGTTATTTGTCGGTTTTCAGTTCGGTTCGGTTAATTTCGGTTAATAACCAAATCAAACAAGGGGTAAAATTTTTGCTTAGAAATACATGTAATGGAGGTATAAATACTTGAAATAGATGTATAAATACATGAAATGGAGGTATAAACAAATGAAATGGATGTATAAATACATGAAATAGAGGTATAAATAAATGAAATGGAGGTATAAATACATGAAATGAAAGTATAAAACATGAAATGGAGGTATAAAAGCGAGAAATATATATGATAATAAAGATGGTCCGGTTCGGTTAGTTTCGGTTAACTGAGGGGGTAGCGGTGCAGCTTGTTGCCCGTCTACCTGCCATTAGTCCGTAATCGTCTCTGTTTTTAGTGAAAATCTAGTTAACTGATGGTACAAAAAAATAATTGATAACCGATTTTTTGTTAATTCGGCTTCGGTTAATTTTGGTTTGGTTTTGTCAGTTTTTTGTTTCGGTTAGCGGTTCGGTTATTGCTCACCCATAGGTTTATAGGTTTAATATTAACTGTATTAAATAAGACTACAAGAGAAAAATAACAAGGCTTGAATATCTATGTTTGATACATGCAGCTACTAATTAATCTCGTCGGAAAACAAGAGGAAGAGTTATTTTATATTAGCAAAGTGTAAAATGGTAGGAGAAGGTTCATCGAAGAAGGAAATTGTCAATCCTAAGGCTATTATACACCAAAGATTCGGAGATAAGGCGCGTTACAATATAGAAGAAGTTCAAGATAATTCACCAAATGGATGTCCTGGACTGGCGATTCCGCAAAAAGGTCCGTGCTTATACCGTTGCAACTTGGAACTTCCTGAATTTAGTATTGTGTCGGATGTTTTCAAGAGAAAGAAAGATGCAATGCAATCTGCTGCAGAAAAAGCCCTAGAGAAGGTTTGATATTTTCTTTGATCAATGTGTTAAATATAGAAGTAAGTTTTTAAGTTTATGTGTTCATGCAACGATGTTTATGTTGTATGATCTCAAGTGTAATATGCATGAAAGCACGACAGCTGAAAGTAGGTAAGTGTTTTATGTTAATTGTTTATTTGTTATTTAGTTTTAGATAGCTGGTTCATCATGTGGATAAATATTTTTAGCAGCACACTGTGACCTGTTTTTTGAACCAATATTGAAATGTGTCGCCTTATTGTACACTTGGCAGTTATTCAAATTGTGTAATTGGTGTGATGCTTTTTTTGGTTATTTTGGGTTTATTGTGCTCTTTTGGCAGAATTAACTTGTTTAAACACACTTAAGTTCAAAAGGCGATGTTATTAGAGTGTCAAAAGACATGTTTTATGTTTCTCATGAAGTCAAAACTTATGATGGAAAAAGGACGTGCTGCAGAATAGAGCATTTTATGGTTTAAAGTTTTGTAGGATATGTGTTTAGCGTGATTACAATTACTTAAATCGAGTCAATATCAAAGGGGAATTATGTTATGATAATAGCGCTCATAGCGAGCGCTGTAGTGAATAGCGTAGCGTAGCGCTCATTCATTTCTATCTGATTTGGCGTCTCGATAGCGAGTAAATAGCGGGATTTCAGGTTTTTTGGACTTTTTTTTGTTTTAATATAAATAGCGATCAAATATACGTATACAATAGCTGGATTTTAGGTTTTTTTTTTGTTATATAATAAATATACTTATAGTTGGTTTTAGAAAGCGAGAGGTGCACAAAAGCGATGAGGTCTAAAAATGAGGCGCAAAGCGCAAAAGCGATGGGCTTTTCATACCCGAGGCGCAAGAAGATTATATAAATTTTTATATATATCCCATAGGTTTTTAGCATTCCTTATCCAAAATATAGTTATAGCTAAGGTTTATATATGATTTGACCTACATGTACAAGCCAAAAAACCTATTGTCCAACGCTTTCATGCATAAAAACAACATAAAAACAACATATAAACACCCAAAATACATAAGGCGCGCACCTCAGACCTCAAAAAACCCAAAAAAATGCGCTTTTCTTGCGCTTTGTGGAAAAAGCGCGCATTAGGTACCCTGAGGCGCTGAGACCTGCGCCTTAGTGTGCCTCGCGTCTAGGCGCGCTTTTTAAAACCCAGTTACTAAATATAAAATAGTGCCCGTTATTCCATCGCTATCGATACGTAGCGTATAGGTTGCTTGTCACTATTGTCCGCTATTCGCTATTGACAACGATGATCGTCTTATACCTTTACTTTTTTTTTTTGCAGTTAAGTGATCCTCCTGTTGAAGATGCATCAGATCAATTGGTTAGCCGGCTGTCCTATTTATTCTCAAACGAGGTAGGTTTTTTAATGTAATGAAACATCAATCTACACCTTCTATGCATTACACTTATTAATACCTTATTTATTTTTGTCTTTTTGGTTCTTGATCCTGTCAACAGTTCTATTCCATATGTCACCCACTGAGTGGTCACATTCGAGCCGCTTTGCAGAGAGCGGGCTCCCTCAACGGTTTCGTCCCCATTTCAGTGATGCTCATTTTCGATTCAAAGATATCTAATCTGTGTAAGAGCATAAAGCCTGAAACTGACTCAAAACCTTTGGAAGTAATGTCAATAATTAGGGATGCTTCCACGAGGTTATCTGAACCTGTACTTGTTTCTAACGAGTTTATGTCATTGAAAAGAACAACTCCGTACCCTCCTGAAGTCTTGGAATCTATAGAAGTTGACTTTGATCAAAAGACTTATGTTAAAGTTCTTCGTATACCGTATTTGGTTGAAAAGGTTGTTGAGCCTTTGACGCTAGATGTTTCTGCAAATACGTATTACATGGATGCCATCGCTAGAGAACTTGGAGCTGCAGACGCTTCTATGGTTTCGCTCTCCAGGTATGGCAAACAGCTATTATATGCATTTTATTTCACTCTCCAGGTGTGCACGTGTGTGTTATTTTATCACCACATTATCTATATTATAATTATATGTGGGAAAAGTAACAGCTATATAATTACCATAATCAATTAGCTCTATGTACAGATTAGGTGATAATAGACTGTATGACACGAACCTAACACGACATTCGCGGGTTTGGGTTTAGTCTAAACGGGATCTGGTCAGTTTCAGGATGAACCCGTGAACTTCTGTAGTTAATGGGTCGGGTTTTGGTCAACCCGGTTGGGTTAGCGGGTTGACCTGTTTAACCCATTTATATTATATTATATTTTTTACAATATGTTTTATGTCATTAATTAAATTGGGTGTGTGTTTTATGCCATAATTATATCTTAAAAAGAGAAATTGACATAAGATTTTTATAATTTAAATGTAATTGTAGTATAAACATTTGTGTTTTTTTTAGTAAATTTTAATTATAATTAATTAATTTTGCGGAAAAACCCATTAAAAAATAAAAACATCGGGTTGAACGGGTCGTGTTCGGGTCAACCCGCGAATATTCAGGTCGTGTTGGTCATAGTTATTAAAAGCCATCGCCTCTTGCGCCTAGGCCCATTTTCCAAGCTAGGCGAGGCCATTGCGCTTTAAGTCAGGTATTTGTGCTTTAATTCTCTAGGTGATGGTTCAGGCACAAATTTCGGCGAGATTCCTAGATTCCGGAGAGTTTCCGGCCAATTTCTCTAAATTCCGGCAAGATTTTAGCCAGATTTCTGCTTTTTATATAAGGAAAACAGAAAACTACTTTTCTACACTAATATTTTAGAACTTTTGCTACCAAACAGATGATATTAAATGTCATATAATAGCTTTAGTTTATCTTATTTGAAGAATAGTATTAATTCTCTAGTACATAAAATATTTTTAACTTTTTTTCATTGTGCACTTTTTTTTTCCTCAGGCCCTCGCCTTTTTTGCGCCTTGCGCCTATGCCTCAGGCAAGACCTACGCGCCTTGAGTGCGCCTAGCGTCTTTAATAACTATGATGTTGGTTCATATGTATGACACGATTTTCGGGTTCGTCTAACCTTTTATGAGTTCGGGTCAGGTTGAACCCGCGGACACGACCCATTTAGCACCCCTATAATCATACGGATTTTAGGGTTTATTGTAAGAAACATTTCGAAATCAGCAGATTTTGCTGTCTTTTTGGTTAGTTTTAAAGAAATATATTCATTTTGGTTTTAATATTTGCTTTTCTATATCCAGGTGCATTGGAAAATCTTCTTCAGAAACAAGGTTGTATTCACATGCTCCTAACTCATACAAGTGGAATAAAGAAGATTTTGAAGACAAATCGTATTTAAATGCAAGGGCAAGTTATTTATCCGGTCAGGATGTCTACGGGGATGCGATTTTGGCTACTATCGGATACTTGTGGAAGTCTTGTGATCTTTTCCTTGAAGACGTATCTCCCCGCACATATTATAGGTTACTTATGAATAAGGTACCCACTGGTATATATAAGCTATCACGTGAAGCAGTACTCGCAGCTGAATTGCCGCCAAAGTTCGGGACCCGTAGTAATTGGCGAGGTTTATTTCCACGGGATATCCTCTGTACGTTCTGCCGCCAGCACCGATTACCAGAACCGGTTTTCTCTTTGATTGTTACTAAGGATGCGCCCGAAGAAACTTCTAGATGTGAAGTGAAAATATTCTCAAAGAGTCAGAATTTGATATTACATTGTTACCCTCGAGAGTCGTTCAAGAAACAAAGTGATGCGATCCAGAACGCTTGTTCAAGAATTCTTTCGTTGTTGAATGATGACTTCAAGAAACTAAATATGCCTCGAGAGGGTTTGACTTTGACTCCATATAGAAATGGTCTTGATCTTGACTTTTATCCTGAACATATCTCAAAAGAGTTGAATCTTTTCTCATTGGTGTGTAAAAACTTATTAGCAATTGATGATGACACAAAGCAATCAAATGGTGTGGATGACATACCATCGTATAATATACAAGGTCCGGACTCCGAAGTTTTTGCATCAAACGGGTGTATAGTGTGTGTATGCTACAGTGCGTTTTTGGTCAACGAAGGAGAGAAAGAACTTCTCGAGAAAAACGATGAGTTTGAATTTGAGTTGGGAACTGAAGCGGTTATCCCTGAATTAGAAGTAGTTGTGGGCCAGATGGGTGTGGGTCAATCGGCCCGCTTTAAAGCGAAGTTGCCTTCTCTAGAGTTGATTTTTGCCACCAACGGTGATCCTGCACGGGTTTCGTCTTTACTTTCATCACGTGAGACTGATTATAGTTTATTATATAGTTGGTTTACACCTGTTTACTTGAAAATGGGTTAGATCTTATCTACGACGGGTCATTTAAAAACTCCACAAATGAAACAGGTCGAACGGGTTGAAAATGAAATAATATATACTTTTTTTTCTTATAAATCTCATTAATAAATGGTATGTTAAATCTGATTATAATACTAAAATACTTGTTTGATATGTTATCAATAAAAATATAATTCAAAATGGACCCATTTCACATAAATAGGTTGAAACTTCACAACTTTTTGTTATTGCTTCTTTTTTTTTTTTAATTTTTTACATTTAAGTTCTATCACTTTCATGTAAAATAGGCGGGTGCAGCCTGGAATATTCAACAACTTTGCTGCGGGTTACCGAACCCTTGGAAGATAGAATGGAAAAAGCTCTGTTTAGTCCTTCATTATCAAAACAACGTGTTAATTATGCAGTGCAACACATTAAAGAATCCGGTGCAACTTTCTTGGTATTTTCAGAAATCTTGGAACTTTTTAAATCTTTGAAATTAACATATGATCTGAGGTTATTGTTGGTTTTGTGACAGGTTGACTTTGGTTGTGGCTCTGGAAGCTTATTGGACTCGTTATTGGATTATCCAACATCACTTGAAAGTATTATTGGTGTTGACATATCAATAAAAGCCCTGGCTCGTGCAGCAAAGGTGACACACACACACACTTATTATATATATAGAGGCCGGTTAACGTACAAGACCACCTTATCGTGCGAAGCGTACGCGATCATCTCAATTGCACATCTGTCCTACCCTAGGCCTTCAATTGAGCGCGTTGGCACAATAGTAATTAAGTTGACATGATTATGCACGTTATTGCATAATTACTCATGCGTTGGGTTAAACTCTAATTACGCACATTATTCGCATAATTACGCACGTTATATTGTATAATTACGCACGTTATAAAAAAATCAAAACCCGTATGTCACCAAACATGAAAAATACACATGTTAAACTCACAATTACGCATGGGTTGTTTCAAAACCTTATTACGCATGTTATATACATAATTACGCACGTTATAAAAAAATAAGGAATGACACACGTCTCAATCTTTGCTCGCGTAACTTCGCATGATAAGGTACTATTGTATTCTACATACACACACCCACACACTCTCTCTATATATATATGTATGTATGTATGTAACTGATTTTAATAAAAATTCACTGTAGGTGATACATACACACACACACATATATATACATACATATATATAGGACTAATACTTATTCTACGGTTTATTGTACAGACCCTTCATTCCAAGCTAAGCAACAATTCCACCAATCCAGTGCAGAGTAGTGGTCTTAAATCTGCTCTTCTTTTGGATGGTTCGATCACAACATTTGATTCTCGATTGTACGATTGTGATATTGGAACCTGTTTAGAGGTAGTTAATTCTCTGCATTTCTATATGCGATAAAGCTGCATTGCGTGTTCTTGATTAATATAGCTTTTAGATATACGACTGATTTTAATAAAACTTCATGGTAGGTGATTGAGCACATGCCTGAAGATCAAGCAACTCAATTCGGCAATGTGGTATTAAGCTCCTTTTGTCCAAAAATTCTTATCGTGTCAACTCCAAACTACGAGTACAACGTAATACTTCAGAAATCAACCACTCAAACCCAAGAAGACGACGAAGACAAAAATTCAGCTAAACCATGCAAGTTTCGCAACTTTGACCACAAATTTGAGTGGACCCGAGAGCAGTTCCAAGTGTGGGCATCTGATCTTGCTGGAAAACACAATTACAGTGTTGAATTTAGTGGGGTTGGTGGGGCTGAAGGTGTGGAACCTGGGTTTGCGTCGCAGATTGCGGTTTTTAAGCGGGGCTTTGAGCTTCCTGACGGCAGAGATTTGGCGGTTGTGCCATATGATGTTGTATGGGACTGGAGCACTGACGAATGAAATTTTAATGGTGTCATACTTTGAATTGTGTTTAACTAACCACAGCCTTTTGAAGTCCAGTGAGAATTTGAAAGATTTGGGTGTCAAATGGTGGTTTAGGTAGTTTTAGTTATTGTTGGAACATCCAATGGGTTGGTGTTTGTTGACTTGGAGTGATCACTGAATCCTAATGCTGCTTGCTATTAGTTGCTACTTACTAGTGACTAGTGTAGTATTGCACCCATATATTATATATTATTATAAAACTATAAATTAGCAACATGTTTATGCTTAAAGTTGTTGTATTCTTGGCTTTGAGAGTTTTTCAAAAAAAAATTGGAATTTTCATTTCCAATACTAAAGTTTCAATCTTTGGCAATTTAAGTCTAAAGTTTCAATCTTTAGTAATTTAACCCCTTTGATTAATTTGATTTTTCACTTATTATTCAAAAGTTTTCTTCTTTTGCAATTTAACCCCTTTGATTATTTTGCATTTAACCCAAAGCTTTTCATCTTTTACAAGTTAACCTTAACACTTTTTTACTTTCAATTTTGATCACTTATACTTTTCATCTTTCATAGATTTTCCGTTTAATGTTTCGTTCTGAATTTCCCGAGTTAACATGTCGCAATGTGCTTGTGGGGTTCAACGTTTTTTTTTTCATCTACTTTTCCCGTCTGATAGGCTCATCGCAGCACATATGTTTTTTTCCCGTTTGATAGGTTTGTCGCAACGCGTGGGTCAGAGATCGACTTAGTTATTCTTTTCTATGTTTTACACACAGGCTCGCGGTAATATAAGAAACATTTGTATTTCATCTAATATCAATAATAACTAATAAATCCCCATCGCATTGCGGCGGGTGGTAATTGTAGTTAAAATTAATTTGAAAGAATCTAAATGAAGTAAATGTTAATATGGTCTTTTAAATATAATTAATTTTGAAGGAATCTAAATGATGTAAATGTTAATATGGTCTTTTAAATAAATTATAAGAAAGGTTTTTTTTTTGAAACGTAAACTTCATTAAAACAGCCGAACCCGCAAACCGGGACGGACAAAACAGCAAGACTACATATTTACAAATTTACACCAGTCTCCCCAGTCTAACATACCTTTCTTTTCCCTATACTTAAACAAAAAAAAAAACTAACCGTCCTAACCTCAGAAAAGATGTCATCAACGCTACTCCTCTTGCCATTAAATCTGAGACAGTTTCTGGCCTTCCATAAACACCAACAAGCCATAATCACAATACCTTGAAGAGCCTTTCTCTCTAACGCCCCCTATCTCCAAAAGAATGAACCGCAAGCAAATCTCTAAACGAGAAGACGAAAAAATTCATGATCCGGCACCAAAAACTGATTTTTTTCCCACACTCCCAAAGCCACAGGACACGCAGTAAAAATATGCAGCACCGAATCGGGGCCAGCACCACAAAAGCAACAATCCACACCTTCCACCGCCACACCCCTCGCTGCAAGCGCCTCCACAGTCGGAATCCTGTCCATCTCCGCCCGCCACGCCAAAATATTACACTTTAACGGGACCCACTTACACCACTCCATCACGAATCTACTACTGTAATCCCTTTTCGCCTCAATAACCTTCTTCACAGCCGCAACCGAAAAACCCTCTGAGCCGGACCCAACCCACCTCCAACGATCATGATGCAAAGACAAGCTGACCGAGCTCAGGGCCGAAACCAAATCGCACCATTCGGCCACTTCAACCTCAGAGTCTGGATCATGTCTCCATAACCAAAGACCCTCTCCAAGAATTCGATCGCGAACACAGCAATTTTTCACAACCTCCAAATGAAACAGGGAAGGAAACAAATCTTTTAACGGAACATCAAATAACCATGGGTCCAGCCAAAACAATATACTATCACCCCTACCCACTACACCTTTAAACAAGTTCCGGATAGCCACATTATCCGCTATCGGCTTGTTCAACACCGAGACAGTATTGCACCAAACACCCCCAAGAACTTTTTTCGCTGGAAAAAAATCCCACTTTGATCCACCAACGTGTAACGCCTCAATCACCTTTACCCACAAGTTCTCCTTCTCATTTTTAAATCTCCATCCCCATTTAGCTAACAGGGCAGTGTTGACGTCCTTAAGCTTGTGAATCCCCAGACCCCCCCCCCCCACCTTCTTCGAAGAAGCGACTCTATCCCAAGCGACCCAATGTAATTTCTTAACTTCCGAAGAGCCTCCCCAGAGAAATCTCCTAATCATAACCTCCAAGTCAGCTAACACCTTAATTGGGGCCCGATAAAGAGACAGAAAATAAGTAGGAAGACTCTCTAGAACCGGCCGAATCAAGGTGACCCTACCACCTATAGACAGAAAAGAAGCTTTCCAAAGAGCAAGGCGTTTCTCGAAGACATCGTAAACTGGTCTCCAGTTTGAAATTCGATTCATATTAGCCCCGACAGTCAAACCCAGGTATTTAAAAGGAAGAGTCGCCGCTTTACAGCCCACCAACTCAGCCATATCATCAATCTCCCCACTGTTCATCCCAAGCCCGAACAGATTTGACTTGTTAAAGTTTATTTGAAGACCAGAACAAGCGTGAAAGCACCTTAGGATTCTCACAACGTTCAGAATATTATCTCTGCTCCAATCCCCCATAATAATAGCATCGTCGGCATAAAAAAGATGAGAAACAGTGGGACCATCATTAGGTAAAGTAACACCTTTCAACAGACCCGAAACACAAGCCTTATTAATCATCTGCGATAACGCTTCCATAACTATGACAAACAGAAAAGGCGAGATTGGATCCCCTTGACGCATTCCTTTATGGCATTTAAACTCAAAAGTTGGAGCACCATTAACCAAAACAGAAGCCCTAGCCGACTCCAAAATACCTTTAATCCATAAACACCATCTGTTAGAGAAACCCATCTGAGCTAAGATGTCCACCACGAAATTCCAATTAACATTGTCATAAGCTTTCTCAAAATCAATCTTCAGCATAAAAACTCTTTTGTTGACTCTTTTGGACTAGTTCTGAATCTCGTTAATGACAAGCGGACCATCCAGAATATACCTCCCACAAACAAAAGCCGACTGGGAAGGCGAAATGATAGAGTCTAACACCGTCTTAAGCCTGCTAGCCAAAATCTTTGAAATCACCTTATTTATGACTCCCACTAAACTGATTGGCCGAAAGTCCTTTAACCCTTGAGGGTCTTTGACTTTAGGAATCAGCGCAATAAAAGAAGAACCACACCCCACATTAATCTTCCCCGAATCGTAAAAATCCGACATGATGTTAAAGAAATCGTCCTCTAACAGATGCCAATAGTGCTTAACAAAATGGAAATTAATACCATCTGGGCCTGGAGCCCTGTCGTCGCCACAAGAAAAAACAGCCCTCTTAATCTCGTCTCGAGAGAACCGAGCCTCCAAACTCCAAGCTTCATTATCCGAAATCTTCTTTATATCTTCGCAAATAAGGCGAGGTCGGTCATCACAATCTTCGATGAACTTGTTTCTAAAAAACTTCAAAATTTCTTTTTTGATCAAAGATGGCTTCGTCACCCACACCCCATCCACGTTCAAACCTTGAATGATGTTGTTGGCCTTCCTGCAATTAATCATGGTATGAAAAAACTTAGAATTCTCATCACCCTCCTTCGCCCATTTAATCCTCGATCTTTGCTTTAAATCTTTGGTTTTTCGAGCTTCTTCTTCTTTAAGAATTTTTTTACTTTCCAACAAAATCCACTCCTCTTCTTCAGCCAAATCCCTCTCCTCCATCACAGATTCGATATTTTCAAGATCCGTCATAGCCCCAGCCACCTCCTCAGAGCTTTCCTTTAACATGTTATCCCTCCACTCTTTTAATTTGACTCTAAGAACACCCGATTTCTTCGAAAGCACAACGTCATGAGGACCGTGGGGGCTAGAATGCCCACTCAAAGAACTGACAACAACATCGTCAAACCCCTGTTTCCCGATCCAAGAGTCAAAAATCCGAAAAGGCCTTGCCCCAAAGTTGGTCGCAACAGACTTCAGAACAATAGGACAATGATCAGACAAATAACACGAATGAGCCACCACACTCGCTTCCGGCCACGCATTGAAAAATCCAGAGCAAACCAAAAATCTATCCAATTTGCTAAGTTTCCTCCCATTATTCGACGAACACGTAAATTTCCTTCCAGACATATTATATTCGACCAACCCAGCTTCGTAGATAAAGGCATTAAAATTATTAGCACATGCTTGCTTAAAAGCACAATTCCTCTTCTCATCCCGGTGCCGAACAGCATTAAAATCACCTGTGACAACCCAAAAACCATCGAACTCAGCGATCACCCGGGCCAGCTCCTCCCAAAGTAGTTTTTTAGCATGGACACTTTGAGGGGCATAAATGTTCAAAATATTTAGCGCAGCTCCACTTCCCACAATAGAACCCCTAATGAGCAAATAATTCCTGTTCTTGGAAACCGAAGACTGATTGAACACAGAATTATCCCACAAGCAAACTAACCCACCTGAAAAACCAACAGAATCTACACTAGCAAAATCGAAATTCTTATTCCCCCAAAAACCAGTGATATCCCCGACTGTCACCGAACTCTTCTTTGATTCCTGAAAAGCCATGAAGTTGACACCATTTTTTGCTCTCAAACTTCTAACCCAACCCTGCTTCTCGTCACCCCCGAGACCACAGACATTAAAAGATAAAAAATTCATTGGACCACCCCATTGATACCTGACTTGCCGATAATATCATTGATCAGTTCCGACCGTGACCTGAGGTCTACACCCACCTGAGCTCCCACCTCAATCGTTGCAGAAACTTCAGCGTCGAACTCAGCTCCCGTATTCCTGTTAACCTTGTTTGCTACCTTGCTTGAAGGGCCCGGATTAGAATTCTCCCCCGCAAATAACTCAGGAGAAGAAGCCCTAATATTCAAATCCAAGGGGCCATTCTGACTTCCTAACTGTTCTTGAACAGTGCTATTACTGTGAACAGGGAAAGGATAACAAAAACCATCCTCATCTGCTTGCCTTGGCCTTTTATTAGGCCTCAAAACCTCTGGAGAGCTGGCCAGGAACTTATCATGGCGTAAGTGGGCTGGGATCTTGGGCCTCCATAAACCAACTTTACTTTTCTTACCACCCCCTTTGGTAAAACCTTTCTGAACGGCCCCCCCAAAGTCAGACCCACCTGCAACTTTTGAACCAGAATTACCAAACACTCCTTCCTTTACAACATCCCCATAATTTACCTCATCCCCAACGTGCATGTGAAGAGCCCCATCATTGAAACTTGTGCCAGAGACATGCACATGAGCCGCACCCGAATCCCCACACTTTCTTGGACTCCGAATCGCCTTACCATCTTCTAGACTAAACTCTTCAACTACCACATGAACAGTTTCCACCGGGTCTAATCGACTCCCTCCATTACCGGCCTCCTTGTCCACCGACGACTGCCCCGGCGGCACTCCCGAATCCACCGGCGAGTCATCTCTAACCGAATCCTCAACTATCGGCTCCATCTCCGACTCTCCCTCCCAGTCATCGACACTACCGATGCAATCTGGCACCCAATCATCTGTTTCTTCGAGAACCCAGACGACAAATTTCCTGTCTTTCCACTTCAGCGTAACCGAATCGTTAATCCTTCCTCCATCCCCAACAAGGACACCAACCATATCATAGGATAGATCAGAGGAGTCTTTAGAAAGAGAAGAAGCTTGAACCACTTTTCCGAACAATCTACCCACAGAGTCTAACACTTCGTTGTCCAACAGCTGAATCGGGACTCCTGAGATTTTAAGCCAAGCAATACGTTCAAACGGTAGAACTTGGCCCTCCCAAACCTCCATCCACGAGAACCATACCTTCACATTCGGCTCCGAATCTTTGAAAACAACCATCTCCTCCTTACTATCGAATACTAATAACAAGTACAAGCCTCCGACATATTTCAAGCTAGCCTTGGAACCGACGGAATTCTCCAAAAGCTTATCCATCTTCACGAGAGTGGGCAGATCGGTAGTCCTAACAATAACACTTCTCCCGAACCACGTATCCAGCGGCTTCACAAAAGAAGAAACTTCAACAACTTTCTCTTGCAACCTGATATTCTTCGAACTACCAACCAGAATATCTCTGTATGCCGAGCCCATAGGGTTAGCAGCAACAGGTCTGACGGGAAGTGGCTGACCACCGACAACCTGACTCTTACCTGCTCCCTGAAAAGGACGGGGACCATATTCCTTTGAACGGGGATCAGCGGAGTTAACCAAAGCAAACCTTGCAATATTGGTCCGGAGTTTGTAATTCCCCATCCGCACATTCTTCAAACTCTCTACCAAATCCAACTTGTTTCTGGCTCCTGAAAAGGACACAAATCCGAACCTATTACCCTCCTTGTCCCGCTTCCTCGCAACATACACCCCTACAACCTCCCCAAACGCACTGAAAAAATCACCTATCTCCTTAGAGCTGCATTTATCCGGTAAGTTAGAAACGAAGAACTTGACGACATTCTGCCCACCATCACCCATGATGAAACCCTAGACGACCAACCCGAAGGAACCACACTTTAAAAGGTTAATAGGATTCGATACGATCTAGCTGCACTATACAAAATAGCCGCGATCGATGTCAGACCTACTAAACACCAATAAATATGTCAATTTTATGTTTATATATGAAGCTACTAAAGCCATTTTCTAAATAATGCAATTCTCATAAAAATGCTTTTTATCTATTATATATAATAAATGAAAGTTATTTGGGCCACGTGTCACTTAATTAGGGCATCCTCAGTTCTCTTTTCCCGCCCAACAGTACCACACTTCCATTCCTTTTATACTCCCTCCGTCTCCTTTTCTACTTTTCAAAACCCTGAATCTGAATCTTCTTCTCCTCTCCTTCTCCTGTACTCTTCTCCTTTCTTAATCAAAGATCAAACCAAATCATCTCATCATATCATTCAGCCTTTGTAATTTTCATGACTGATTATACCATGAAGATGTAATATCTGGCTTTTGTAATTATCATCCCGAGCTATAGTTGGGAAGATTCTTTCATCTTCTTCGTCTGCAAAGTTCTTCCATTTGAGGTTTGATTTCTATGTTTATAGATCTGTGTTGATTTCTTCTTATTTTCATACAAAGTTTTAATTAAACCCTAATTTCTACTCGTAATCTCATCATATGGTTCCAGGGTTGTTGTCATCGATGGTCATCAAAGTTGAAATCCGCTTACCTGCGGATAGATTTCTGCCATGAACTGGTATGTTTGAATATGTTCAGAAACTAAGGTTTTTTTTTTCTTAACAGTGATGATATGAGTACAACATCTGTTGATTATTGATCTTTGAGTATGTTCAGCGATTATTCTTTTTGAAATTAGGGTTTCATTTCCAGTTCCCGAGGTATTATCTGTTTGTAACAGCAGTGGTTCAGCATCTACAGTGGATTCAACATCAGGTGTTTGCTATTATTGTTTGATGTTGTTTGCTATTGTTGTTGATGCTGTTTGCTATTATTGTGTGATGTTGTTTGCTATTATTGTTTGATGTTGTTTGCTATTATTGTTTGATGTTGTTTGCTATTGTTGTCAAGTAAGGTAAAAATGGCCATTCTAATTACCTGAATATTGCATATGATATCCTTTTAATTTTAATCGCCCAACAAGTTTTTTCGTTTGTTTCTTTCATATTTCCTTATGATTTGTATGCTATTACGGTTTGATTTTATATTGATCATCACATTAATGGTGAGTACTCAAGAATATTGGATGGTTTTATTAGTTTTATTTTGGGTATTTTTGGATGCAGTTGAAGGGATCATTTGAGTGAAATGAATGTTGATTTATCAGATGATGCAGTTGAAGTTATCTTAAATAAGGTAATAATTGTATTACATCCCTGTTGAAAAATAGAATTGATAAATTTAAGGAAAGTGAGGTTGAAAGATGTTAACCCAACAGTGGAGATCTCATTCTACAGGTTCGATAAATTAAGGGTATTCTCATATAATTCTTCCTCGATGCTTCCAATGAAGCGGCACTTTGGACATCTGTTTTCTTCAAACTTCTATTATCTATTATCTATTCTATCTATTATATATAATAAATGAAAGTGATTTGGGCCACGTGGACCAAATCACTTTCATTTATTATATATAATAGATAGAATAGATAATAGATGTTTGAAGAACAACAGATGTCCAAAGTGCGGATTCTTTGGAAGCAGCCAAGAACCATTATATGAGAATACCCTTAATTTATCGAACCTGTAGAATGAGATCCTCCACTGTTGGGTTATCATCTTTCAACCTCACTTTCCCTAAATTTATCAATTCTATTTTTCAACAGGGATGTAATACAATTATTCCTCTCAATCAAATAGACCGACCCTTGGTTCCTCTCAAAGTGTTATGGAATAGGTATAACAGCTGATCATGCTAAGGACTGTTATAACTAACCACTGCTCCTTATAAATACTGATGGACTTAAATACTGATGAGGCCTATCCACTGTTGAAGACAAATCCCTGTTAAAATTCCATGTGCTAAGTACTGTTATAACTAACCACTGCTCCTTATATAATCATCGTTCCAGTATCATTGTTCCAACATCGTTGTTTCAATGAAGCTTCCCATCACATATCAACCTTTCAATATCGATGTTGCAGTATAATTGTTGCAACATCGTGAAAAGTTGCATGTGCTACCTTCTTTGATTGGAGAGTTGTGTTTTTGATATGTGGTTTCCCTTGTTCGTAAAGGATAAGAGCAAACTGAAGCTCTCTCTAACCCATTTTCAGAAAATTTTTTGTTGATATGTGGTTTCCCTTGATAATGGTATGTGTTTTTGTTTTTGATTTTTACATAAGTTTTGTTATATGAGTTATGACTAAATGATGATTGTGAATGATCTGCTGCAGATGATGATGATGATGATTGTTCTACGGTTGTTTCCAGTATCATTGTTCCAACATCGTTTAAAGTATGTGTGTTTTGCTACTCCAATTTTGAATTTTTTTAGTTTTTTTATTTTTAAGTGATATACTCTAATTCTCGCTTTATATTTCAGTCTAATCACAGTGGTTTGAAATTGATACACTCTGCTGCGGGTTTTTATAGGTTTGTATTAAAGAAGCATAAAGTTAAATTAAACACAAAGAAATATTTTTAAATCTACATTTATAATGATTTTTGCTGGTGACTAAATGATGATTATATGTGACTCTGGGCAGATGATGATGATGTAGAAGCCGCAGTAGTTCCTACTAAACGCAAGAAAGCATCTGCTATTGCTGTAAGATAAGGTTTTATCTTACTAGAGTAATGGTCTTTCCTGCTTTTTTTGTATTTAAAGAAGCATAAAGTTTGTTTTAAAGCAGCTCTTTATGAACAAAGTTAAGTATTAAGTATATGAGGACAGGGCTACTCTTCCACAGCTGAAGAAGTGTTTTCATGTACTGCATGTTGGTCTGTTCATGAGAGATCAGGTTTCTATAAATCCTGTTGTTGATGCATTGAGTACTTCCACGGAGTTCATGGTGATTGTCGAAGATATACTTTGATGGAGTTTAAAGCTGAAAGCACTAAATTTTAAGCTAAAAGCACTAAATTTTTGCTGTTAAGTTCGTAAATTTCTTGGTGTTGTTCTTAGATTTTAAATTGTATGTAATTTTGTAAAGTACAATAACAAACAGTGGTTTGAACATCTGTTTGCATTTTGATCAATAGATAATGGAAACCCATGTTAGGTTGAACAGTGTTTTTAAGAGGAAAACAGTGTGAGAATACAGTAGATCATATTAAGTTAAACATCTGTGCAGTGTTAAACAGATGTTTGGCCTTTAACAGATGTTTGGCGTTTTATATCAGAGGTTTGGACTTAAACAGTTGTTTGACCTTAAACAAATGTTTGGCCATAAACAAATGTTTGACCTTAAACATATGTTTCGCCTTCTGTATCAGATATTTGGACTTAAACAGATGTTTGTCCTTAAACAGATTTTTTGCCATAAACAAATGTTTGGCCTTAAACCAAACATCTGTTTAAGGTCAACATCTATTTCACTATTGGCCAACATTTGATTTACTTTTGGTCAACATCTGTTTAAATTTTGGTCAACATCTTATTTTTTAAACAAGTACAAAATCCCAAATCACCCTATCATTTAAGAGCATTCAAGTAAAAGTGGAAATGAAATTTTTCATGTGGTCCTGTTGTTGTTTTGTTTGACCTCTAATATGGGTTCATGAGAATCCGGTGATTTGAAGACATTGTTGTTTCATGTTTATACTAATAAATAAAAATCAAGTACACTTGGATGATGTTTAAGCTCCTCATTTTGATTGTTTGGGTATAGTATTCTTGAAATTGGTCTTTTTTTGCAAACAGATGTTTATGGGCAAATATCTGTTTATGGGCAAATATCTGTTTATGGCCAAACTTCTGTTTATGGGCAAACATCTGTTTAAGCTCAGACCTTTGTTTATGTTAACAATGTTTATATGTAACAGTGTTTTTCACATTAGTGTTTTATAGTCTGTTAGGTTGATAAATGTTATCACCTCAGTGTTTTATATGTAACAATTTTTATGACATCAGTGTTTATATGTAACAGTGTATATCCCAACAGTGTTTATATGTAACAGTATTTATCAAATCCCTTCATTGATTTGATCTGTACTATAAACTGAACAGTTGTTTCATTTTTATACTAATAAATAAAAAATAAAGTATACTTGGATGATTATTAAGCTCCTTATTTTGATTGTTTGTGTATAGTATTCTTGAAATTGGTCTTTTTTTTCAAACAGATGTTTATGGGCAAACATTTGTTTTAGCTCGAAGATTTGTTTAAGGCCAAAAATCTGTTTATGGCCAAATTTCTGTTTATTGGCAATCATCTGTTTAAGTTCAAACTTTTGTTTAAGTCCAGACAACTGATATATAAGGCGAAACATCTGTTTAAGCCCCAACATCTGTTTAAAAGCCTGTTACAACCGCTGTGTTGGTTGAAACAGTTGATTGTTAAAACTTATCCACTGCTGAAATACAACCTCTGTTTCTTCAATCTTCGTGTTGACCACTGACTTACCAAACATCAGTGTTTAAAAAACTGTTCGGTTTCCACTTATAGGAAAAAATAGCCACTGGTCACTTTTTTATTGTTGACATCCATTGATATTGACCATCAACGGTTTTCCTAAAAAAACAGCCACTGCTCACATTTTTATAATTGATGGTGTTAATTAGTGATATATTGAAATTATCAAATAAAAACTAGAATTAAAATGAAATTACCATTTTACCTAATCGTTACATTGCAATGAGATAAGAGTTCCTCCAACATTGTTTTCGTGATGAAATTTAATGTTAAATTAAAAAATAAAAAATATACTTGATAACTATTTGTTGCAAATCAAATCAATAATTAATGCTAATTTCTTGACCTTTGGACTTTTAAAATATGCAAAATGTGAATTTCAAACTGACGGTTATTGTCTCTTAATTAAAGTTAAAATAAAAATTAGAAAAGTCATCATGACAATTACTTTCAAATCAGATCACTGATAATATCAGTAATTTTGAAATTTTGAAATTCAAAATATGCAAGATGGTAATTTAAAATTGACGTTCTCTTTTTTTTCCTACTTCGCATATCATTTCTAATATTTAATTACTTTAACAAAGCAGGATATAAAGATATACATTACTTACCTTTCAGTTCCCAATAAACATCAGTTCCCAATAAACATCATCACAATTGCTTTCAAATCAAATCAGTAATTACTGATAATATCAGTAATTTTGAAATTCAAAATTCAAACCATATATATTTTTATCCCATAAATAAGATATAATTATCTGGTTTCACATTCAAATCTCGCTCGCTCATATATGTGAGCGTATCTTTCTCTCTCAAATGCATCTTTGTTCGAATGTTTGTTGATAATGTTTACATGTTATCGTTCCAGTATCATTGTTCCAACATCGTCGTTTCAATGTAAATTCGCATCCCACATCAACCTTTCAATATCGATGCTGCAGTATCATTGTTGCAACATCGTGAAAAGTTGCATGTGCTACCTTCTTTGATGGCAGAGATGCAGCTTCAACATACGATATGTATCTTCTATCTTGAAAAGTTACATGTGCTATCTTCTTTTTTATTTTTGTTAAATCGAAAGTCAGGTTTTCTTGCGCCAGGAAGATTTTCTTCTTTTACATAAAGTATAGATTCGTCCAATATCGTGTAAACTCAGATGTGCTACAACAGTTGAGAAGAGACGTTTGCATTTTAGGTTAGTTTCTTATTCTTATTTGTGTTGTCAGTAATATATAGTGTGGTGATAGAGACGTGCAGTTCATGGTGATGCTGAAGGTTATACATAGAGAGGTTCAGCAATCGATGTAGTTGAAACTAAAGTTTATTAATTCTTGCTGTTATTCTTAGATTTGAACTTTAATATTGTTTAGTATGTCATGTAATTATTGGACTTTTAGTTTGAAGGTCATGAATAAATGAATAAATTTAATTTTATGAATCTATGTTGTGTTTTATTTTTACTTATTATTTAGTGTTTCAGTAATATTTAGATTATGTTGATGTTGAATTGTGTCTGAAGATCTGTTTGGTAAGTCAACAGAGGTTTAATAGTGTCAAGGATTTGTTTGATGGTCAACCTCTCAAAGGGTTATGGTGTGGTTATAAAAGCTGATCAAGCTAAGGACTGCTATAATTAACCACTACTCCCTATAAAGACTGATGGGCTTATTGACTCATGAGGCCTATACACTGTTGAAGGCAAAGCCCTGTTAAAGACAAGCACTTATGGTGTGGTTATAACAGCTTCTACAACGGATTCAACTTTAGTATTTATGTATCAGTGTTTCTTATGTAACAGTGTTTAGTGTAGCAGTGGTTCTGTATACTTTATCTCTCGAAACAAACCTATACAAACTCAAAGACGAACCACTGCCCAACAACAAAAGTGGTTCAACATCAACAGTAGATATTCTATCTTTGTTTATGTTAACAGTATTTATATGTCCAAACTGTAGATATTATATCTTTGTTTATGTTAACAATATTTAATTTCAAACATTGTTTTCATGATAAAATTTAAAGTTAAATTAAAAAATAAAAAAATTTCTTGATGACTATTTGTTGCAAATTAAATCAGTAATTAATGCTATTAGAAAACTCATCATTGTAGGATCGTCGTGCGACCTTAACGAGTCGTTCAGAAGAGTTTTTCCTCAATACGAGAGGCGGAAACAAACGTATCGAGTTAATTCAGCTTGCAATTCACTTTAAACTGTCTATTGATTGATATAACAACGTTTTACAGCGAGTAGACACTTCGGCAGCAGTTCGACTCTGAAACCGGAAAGTTACAAATGACAAAGCACACCTAGTATTTATAGGCCTGGCTATTTCGCACGAAATGGTTCATGCGAAATCAATTTCACACGAAATGGCTATTTCGTGCTAAATACCAAGTTGATTTCGTGCGAAATGACAGTTTGTCATTTCGTGCGAAATACCCCTACTATACATATTTCTCATAATCTCGTACTACGTGCCCTGATCTATCTAATCTAATACAAGACTCGATACAAGACGAAGTCGACAGACATATGCACTAACAATCATGACAATTGCTTTCAAATCAGATCAGCAAACTACTGCCCATAGCCAAGAAAGTATAACTTAGCAGATGTTTCCTTTGGCAAACATATACCATAGCAGTGGTTTTGAAATTGCCGGTAATTTCAAATTTAAAATGCCTTGGGATATGTACTTTGCAATTAATGCACGTTAAGCAATCACTTCTGTCTTATGGTAAAGGCGTCTTATAGGTAAATGAATAGGTTAATTGTAATTATAATAACGTGTTTAATTTTATATTTTTCCCATGTAAATGCATTAAAAGCCTAATGAGTGTCGCATCATATTCTTTCGTCTGACGATGTATTTAGTCATAACCTTCTTCATTGGGTATATAAAATACATTGGGCAGAGGTTTTGATTATTACCGTTTTCATCCATCTACTCAATCATCTTCAAAAATTTTGTTGACGAGATTTTCACAAGGCTCTCTACAGAATGGAAAAATTTGGGTTTCAAGTGATTGTTGACGAGATTTTCACAAGGCTCTCTGCAGAAGATATTTGCCGTTTCAAATGTCTTTCCAATAATTTTTATAGGGAATTGTCAAGTCATGCATTTCAGATGATGCATGCTCTCCGAAGTGGAGATTCAGTACAAAAGAAACTACTATCCTTTAAAGACACGACAATTGTCATTGACGACGTAGTTGGTGGTAATTTGGATGTTGTTAGAAGCAAAACCTTAAGTTTTCCTAACAATGTCCACCATAGCTTCTTACGTATTCTATCTTCATTTAACGGGTTGTTGTTTAAACTGTCTATTGATTGATATAACAATGTCGTTCAGAAGAGTTTTTCCTCAATACGAGAGGCGGAAACAAACGTATCAAGTTAATTCAGCTTGCAATTCACTTTAAACTGTCTATTGATTGATATAACAACGTTTTACAGTGAGTAGACACTTCGGCAGCAGTTCGACTCTGAAACCGGAAAGTTACAAATGACAAGGCACACCTAGTATTTATAGGCCTGGCTATTTCGCACGAAATGGTTCATGCGAAATCAATTTCACACGAAATGGCTATTTCGTGCTAAATACCAAGTTGATTTCGTGCGAAATGACAGTTTGTCATTTCGTGCGAAATACCCCTACTATACATATTTCTCATAATCTCGTACTACGTGCCCTGATCTATCTAATCTAATACAAGACTCGATACAAGACGAAGTCGACAGACATATGCACTAACAGACTCCCCTTTGGATGTTGACGAAGTCTTCAGTGTCGAGTCTTCAATCTTCAGTCTTTATCAGTCTTCGCGTTCTCTCCCGAAGTATCTGACAATGTAAAACATCCTCAATCCTCTCTCTTCTCTCTCAACTAATCTCCCTCTTTGGATGTTGATCTATTATCTTCATAGACTCAGAATCACAACCTGGCTCTTTGAACTTTAAAATTCTCTTGATCAGGTCTCTTGATTCCTTAATCTTTTCACAGGTTCAGGAACGTCTCCTAACTTTCTGTAGTAACAAGATCTGAAACCTGACTATCCTGCAAAAATCTCTACCTCATAATAAATTTCACAAATTTAAAATTTGACAAATTTATATATCACTTGCAGGTATTAATCAATCAATAAATGATTTTACAATATTAATCTCTGATGAATCACTTGTAGAAATACCATTTTTCTTTTCAAACAATTTTTCATCTCAAACATCTCAAACAAATTATCCCAAACCTTTTGTCATCATGTTTAGCACTCAGAATTTTGAAAAACAGCTCTCCAACATCAGTTGTCGAAAATCTTTTTGTATTTTTTCAAAATTTTATGCTAAAACACACTTAAATTTTTTTTGGGTTTATGAACTTGAAAGAAAATGCAGTAAAGTAATATTTACAAACAATATTTTTGTGAGTTTGTGTAAGAGAATCATATCAGTTTTTGAGACAAATCACTAACACCGTTAAGCTTTAAATATTTTAAGTTCTAAACGAATCACTTAGATTGTCAGTATACTGATCCACTTAAATTTTCACACAAATTTCAACTGTTTCGAGATACGAGATTAATGTTTTAAGCACTTGAACTTATTCGCGTGTCCCACCTCAGAATATACTCCTGTATCCAGATCCCAATATTCAGTCTTACAGGTGAGGATACCTAGATGATATCTGTAAAGGGTTAAATGCGAGGGCCAAGAGAGCTCAGGCTATTGCTTCCGCAAAATCAGAGAGATGATGGCTTCGACTTTAGGTGTGTTCCCTTTAGAGAATCTTTTCTTCAACAGCACATGATTAGCATTTTGCAATGTTTCATCATTTTTTATACTGAGGGTGGTGCTATATTTCAAGCAAGCGAAAAGTATTATACGGGGACTAGGCCATTGCTTCCGCAAAATCAGAAGTCCCGGGATAATACCCCAGATATCACTAAGCATAAAGACCTAGTATCTCAGAAAGAAGGACCTTTCAAACAAGATTTCGGGGGTTACCCATATATCCGAGAGATGTTCCCCACAAGATAAGTAAGTTTGAAATTTTGGTTTATATCTCGACACAATCTACTAAATGTGCAAAAACCTACTGTCACATCATCAATGAGACCGTTTATCACATTTTGTCTTTTCAATTCTTTAGCATGCTGTGATCATCCACTGATGTACTATCATTTCCTCTTTTATACAACAAAAACTCATTTTTGATTTTTATCATGTTTTTGGCTTTTTCAAATTTTCAAATGTTTTTGGATTTTCTGAAATTTCTTACTCCCCCTAAAATTCAAAATCATTTAAAGAAAATTTTGAAAACAAACTATACAAGTAAAGTGACAACTGTTGTGAATTTCTTCAAATCGCCATCCACTTGGCATAAACAATCAGAACTCCCCCTTACAACAAACTATTTTCCCATTATGATTTCAAAACACTTAAGTTTGTTTTAATCAAATGGTTTTTCCGGAAAATTAGTTTTGCTGGTTTCATAAAACCACTTGTAGGTTAGGGATTTCATCACATTGTTGTATCAAAATACCACTTGTAAGAAAGATAAATCAAGTACAACTTAATGTCCCTGATTCACCACTTGTAGGAACAAATCAATAACCACTTGTAAATTTTTCACAAACAAACCACTTATAGATCGAAATATCATAAATGTGAATTTCTCAAGAAAGATGCCGATACCTGCTCCACACTTACCAACCTGGAAGCTCCGGCAAGTCAGGTTTTTCAGTTAAAGAGGTTCTCCCAAGCCTGACAGACCTTGGGAAATTCCGAGTTATCAACATTCAATTTCTTTCCTTTCATTTTCTTCTCATAAAATTCCTTCACCCCTTTGACCTTCCATCAACCATTTTTCCAAAAATATTTTGAACTTTGGAGTTAAAGGCTTTCTCAACATCAAATTCTTTCTTTTCTACAAAAAAATGATTTGAAATCTCAATTTTTCCAACTTTTTGCTTAAAATTTTCAGCCCTCAATGGTGGAAAATTTACATCATCCATTGGCGGTACTGATTTTTCAACTTTTGGTTCAACTTGTGGCTCCTTTGACTTTGTGGAATCAGATTCATCGCCAGAAAATAGCTCCTCTGATTTTGACGAATCAGAATCATTGCTAGAGCTATCATCAGATTTCTTAACGACCCATTTTTGGTTGTCAAGATTTGCTTTTCTTTTGTAAAAACCTTTTGAACATTCACCAACCTCAAATTTTGAATTTTTGAAAACTGTAAAAGGTTTGATTGGTGATTCATTTTCCACCATCTTTTCTTTCAGTTTAAGAGAAACTCCCTGTTTTGTTTTGATTGCCTTTGGACAATTCCTGGCAATATGACCAACTGTTTTGCATTGAAAACAGATTCTCGTTTCCTTTTTCTGAGTAACTTCCTTCTTCATTTCTTCTTGCTTTTTAGCAAGGAATTCTTTGTTTGTCTGCTTTCTGAACATATGTTTAATATTGTTATTTATGGTGATGTAACTAACTATACATTTTACATAGGAACCTTGAAGCAAATAACTTTTCGGGGAGTGTTCCTTCTTATTTGGGGAGATTAATAAATTTACAAACATTGTAAGGCTGTTTGGCTCTCGGTTTGTTTGTTTGTTCTTCGATTACTTACATATTTTAACTTATTCTGTTCTTTGATACTTTACTCCAGGATTTTGTCCTCAAACCGGTTGACGGGAACGTTGCCAGCATCCCTTGCTGAATTAAGCAATTTAAAAGATTTGTAAACATTTTCACATTGCTATTGAAAGTTAATGAATTTTTGTTTTTGTTTTATTGATGTTTGAGGTGTAAGTTAACTGATTTTTTTTATTTTACCAGGATAAGTGACAACAATCTCAGTGGGCCCATACCTAATTTCATAGAGAATTGGAGACAACTCAATAAACTGTAAGTTCAGTTTGTAAATCATATGCAGTTGTGCTGTATATTTATTTCCGTTCACTTTTTTTGTATTGTCATTTTTGAAGAGAACTAATTGGGACAGGGCTTTCGGGACCGATTCCTTCATCCATTTCCCTTCTGAACTTAACTGATGTGTGAGTGTAGATAACGTTAACTTCATAAGAACCTTTTTCTTTCTCCTTTTTATCCTTTTTTTCTATTTCGTGTAATGGGAAATTACTATTACTATGTTGGAGAATTTGTGAACTAAGTGGACCAACTCAGAGATTCCCTCCGTTAGATAATGTTGTTGGTTTACCACTACTACAAAAATAGATATTTGCTACAGCCAATTTTGTGGTAAATCCGTAGCAAACACCTATTTTGCTACGGATTTGCTACGTATTTGGTCCGTAGCTACAAGTCTCGTCGCGAATTTATTTGCTACGAAATTTAGCTACGGAAATTGTATTTGCGACGATTTTTGCTATAAAAGGGGCGTCGCTACTTTAGCCACGGATTTGCTACGAAAAAGATTGCTACGGAATTTTGCTATGGATTTTTAGCTACGGAGATACTTAGCTACAAAATTTTGCTACTGACTTTTAGCTAGGAAGTAGTTTTTGCTATGAATGTTAGATACGAAAATTTGCTATATTTTTTCTACCAATTTGTTAGGGAATCACATCCGCTACGATTTAAGCTACAAAAGTGGGTGTCGCTATTTTAGCTATAAGTTTTGCTACGGAAACATTCGTTACGGACTTTTAGCTTGGAAATCTCATTTGTTACAATTTTTGCTACAAAATAGTCGTCGCTCTTTTAGTTATGAATATGTTACGGATTTTGCTACACTCGTTTAGCTACAAATTGCACTATTGAATTTAGCTATAAAATTTTATCATAGCTTTTGCTAAAAAAAACCTTTTTTGCAAAATATTAAAAAATTTGTTAATTTCAACTTTTCAATTGCAAATGTATACAAAAATCGTACATATACATACAAACACAATTTAACCCAAAAAACTATATAATTCAAATTTATATAAACCAACACAACTGTACATATTATTTCCTAATCACAAGTTTGTGTTCATTGAATTCTGCAATGTCTTCAAAGTAGTTTGACATCATACAAACCATCCCATTAGACGGGTAAATGTTATCTCTTGAACTTTGAGCACAAGTCCCATATTCCTCCATCATTGTCATGCTCATCGAATGAAGCCATTTGTGTGACAACCCGCACTAAACCAGGTATCCGTACAACCTAATTACTGATTAATTACTGCTTAATTACTGTGCTTGTTTGAACTAGCTGATGAACTGCTACTTGAAATACTGATACATGAACTTACTTGCATCGTACTTGCTTGCTGTCACTACATTATTTACATGCTGAACCTTAGTGACAAACATGATGCACAAAAAGCACAGTAGCACTAAACGGATACACAGTGAACATGCTGATATAACCAGCATCAGGCAGACACTGCCTCTAAGGCCTGTTAAGAGCCTCAAATATCTGACTACACTGGTAGTGAGTGTAGGGTTATAAGGGTTGTGGAACTGCGTCTCTAGGAATAAGATACACTGATTGGATGTGCCTAAAACGTACTTTAAGTACAAAACACAGCACTTTAATAATTAATCCAGCTTCTAGCTGACTAGTAAAGTGCCAAAATATGGGGAAAATAACACTAGACACTTTCTAAAGTGTCGGGAAAACAAATTGTGTCACTAAAAATAACAATAACGACACTTTAAAGCTTTTGTAACGCTTTAACGGATTACTATCCAACCGGACACCCGGACTTTACCCGGAACATGAAAATATTACTATTTTCACTAATTATATTTTTCTGAGCCAGTTAGGGTCCCTGATTACCCTAACACCCGTCATAACACGCTTTATATTACTAACGAGGTTAAATACTAAACTAACCTATTTAACCTAATCTTCTTCCTAACTATCTAGTTACAATCGAACCAACCCCCCCCCCCCCTCTCATAACCGGCCCCAAACCTTGGGGGACACACAAAGTACTATGAAGATTATTTTAATCTTCTATGCCTAGTATCTAAGTGACATAAAAACCCATGGATAATACCCCCTAAATTGCCTATAAGTTAAACCATTAATCTCATGATTCATTATCACTTAACACAACACAAGACCAAACTCTCTCTTGCTCTCCCTTCACTCTCGGCCGAACACCCCAGCCCCCTTACACCCACTTTCGGTCCTTGATCATTCCATTCCAAGTAGATACAAGCTTCACGGGTCGCGTATTAGGAGCTTTGGAGCAAGCGGAACACGAAGGACCTCTTCCGTTAGCTTTTATCCACCCACTTTCCGTCAAGATTCTTCCCTAGCCCCGAGCTAGAGGTATAACGCTTAAAACTCTTGTTTGAACACATCTAAAGCGGTTAAAAGGAATTTTGTCGGTTAAATATCGTTAACATACTTTTTGAAGCATAAAAGTCTAGTAAAAACACTAAAATGATGGTTAATAGCTTGTAACTTGTGTAAAAGTTGTAGTACTTGGAATTTGTGGTTATTGAGACCCGATCTATGATGTGGTAGCTCGGATCATCGTTTAACCCGACTTTGTAAGATCATGGATCTTCACATAAGCTCGTTTTTGGTTACCACAAGGGTTAAAAGGTGAAACTCTACCACACATGAGACATGAACTTGTGTAAAATATTTTACTTGTGTAAAAGTGATTTAACTTGTACAATAGTGTTTAAAACTAGCGGATCTACGCATCTGCAAGTGGTATTTTCAAAGAACCACACGTTAAAGAAATCATGTATTACAAGATGGATCTTACACTAACAAACATGATTTTATAAACCACAAGTGTATAAACACTTGTGAAATGAAAAGATCCGACAAGTAACCGTTTTTTTTTGTAAAAGACGACTAGAAGTTGTAAGGACGGATTTCTCTAACAACAAGGTTTTTACAAGATTAAGGTTACTTTATATAAAGATCTACAAAATATAATGGGATTTACATTATAGATGCGGAAAAACTACAAGTTCATGCGATTATGCGATTTACATACTTATCGACTAGTTTGATGTGTCGGAAATTGTTTAATTGAATAAAGAAGTTGTTGAATTGATTTGTTAAAAGAAAATGATACGCTTGAAAGCGTGGCCACCTCCAGTTACAGAGGAAACTCTGGCGAAATTTTCTAAAAACCTAACACTTAGAATTATTTACACAACAAGTGTTAGAACTATTTTTGACATATTTTCGAAATATAAAGTTCGCCCTGACTTTATTTACTAAGTATTCGGAGGTGGGATTTTCACAAAAATTAACGTGATAAACATATTTTGTCACAACACTGTTTATGATTATTTTGTGAAAATACATAAATATTATTTTAGTGTAAAAATAATATTTACAAGCGTTAATGATTTCAAAACTTTGCGAACGCTCTCACCATGAATATATAAGTTACACCGGTAATTACATTACCACACGATTGATAAAACGTAACTTACGCACATGTATTATATCCCCCATCCTTGTGTAGGAGATTAACTACCAAGTATTTACAAAAGTAAACACGAAATAGTTGTCTAACTATTTCCCAAAGACTTAAACTATAAAGCTAAGGCACGGCCGTCCGTCTAATAGAATTAGCACTTGTAGGTCGTTGCACAACTTTCTGTTTCAGAGACACTTGGTAGAGACGCACATTCACTGTGAGTTCATGTCCCCCTTTTCTCTAACTGTTTTCAGTTTTTCTTAACTGCGGGGGTGAAATACATGTTACTATGATTACGAGTACTTCTTATACGGTATGGTTAGCGTAAGGAGGTGTTTTATTCCGATCATGTGAGTGGGTAGGAGCATATGAGGCCATTAGTCCTCATGTCGGGACCGAGGGACAGGAGCGGTAGATCTATCTGGGTGTAGCGAGCCCAGCCCCAGGCCAAACTAGAAACGGACCTTGGGGTGACTTTGTCCACATATAAATGCCGTGGCGAAATCTGCTAGGTTTGAGTCTCCCTATTTGCACTTCACATATGTCAGTGGCCTTGCAAACCATTGGTGATCACAAGTCCCCTTATTGGCTACATACCACGATTATTTCTGTACTCACAAAAGTTTACTTACTCATAAGTGTTTTACATACTCACTTACACATGAACTCGCTCAACATTATTGTTGATTTTTCAACTTACATGTATTTCAGGAAATTAACGAGATCTGGCACGGTATGGCATGTTTTCCGCTGCACTTGTTTCCAAGGTCATCCGGGGTTTAGGGGATGTGTCTCTTTCCTGGACAAGACACAATCCTTAAACCATGTCTATGTTATGTTTGTAAAGTTTGTTGAACAAGATTATGTTTGTCAGGGTATGTTAAAACAATGGTATTGTGTTTGATTTTCAAAACTTAATGGATGATCTTGCATGTTTTTAACTCATATAGCTTTGTTATGATTAAGCTATGGTATTAAGAAGTCACACCAAATTTAACCACGCTTCCGCAAAGCCAGGGTGTGACAATTTGTACATATAAAAAAGTTGCGGATTCATCGGTACTTAAACTGTAAATTCAAAATTTGTGAAAAGATAAGAATTTGATAAATAGAGAGATAAAGGTGTACCAAAGTTGATCAATGATCAATTTGAACCCATGTGTATTTTCTTAAACTAAAAATATTCATATTCAATTGTGTTATCCCTGTTTCATAAGAAGAAATATAATCATTAAAAAAATTAAGAATAACACTTTTAACAATCTAAATACCTGCCAAGAAATTCTGTTAAAAAAACTATTGCCAATGCTTCTTTTCCAAGACGTTAATAAGCTACTTGATTCATGAAACTTCCTTACTTTGTTGTACATCTCAGCCAAAGAAACGATAGTTGAAGCAGACATGAACGGGTTGTCTTCTTGTGTATCCCCAACATCAACATCTAGTCAGGCAAATTATCAAACAGTTGCTGGGCTTGTTGTTCATAAGCATTAATGCTTCACAAGGTTTTAGTACTCCTCTCCTGCAAACCAAACTAGATGGGCCAAATAGAAGTTAAGTATAATGAAATACATATAAGAGAAACACTTATCAAATGTCAAAAGAAAATATACCTGTTGTTTTGTGTCCAAGCACTCAAGACAAATCGGTATTCATAAGAGGGAAGGGAAGAGGATTTTAGTGAGGGGCGAATCTAAAGACATAGTAGATGTGATAATATTGATTTAAATAGAGTAATATGGAGGGATTGCTAAATTGTGTTTGAAATTGGGAGGGAATTAAAGTAGTTTTGGGGGAAAGTGGGTTTAAGGGAGGTTATAAAAACATTTTTGTGTTTTTTAACAATGAAAGTAATGAAAACATAAGGTTACGACAAATAAAAAGTTGAAACCCAAATAATAATTTTTAAATAAAAATTGCATTATCAGATAATATGGTTTATAAAAAGATAATGTTGGAACCTGAAGGTTTATTCATGTAGGTTAGCATAGTTGAAGGGTCGTTTCTATGTTTTGTTTAGTTAACACATGGGCCGATTTTGTAAGGGTTGGGTTAGTTTGTTAATTGTCGCAATGGGCCTAGGTTTAAGTCCAAGTGTTTTGTATTTAAACAAACCTCAACCACTTGGTTGAGGTTGATCGTTGGTTGCGACTTAGAAAGGAGCCGAGAACTCCTTAGGGATCTTGTATCAGTCTTTGGTCATCATTGAATGCAAGATTTCCGGTTTGTGTTTTGATTATATTATTGTTTCATTATATTGTTCTTGAATCGGCTTGTGATTGTTTTCCGCACCTTCACAAGTTAAGATCGATATCATTGAAGGATCCTAAAAGGGTTTTACAATTGGTATCAGAGCCAAGAAACCAATCTTGGTTCGGTTTTGATATCACTCGGATTCAAGAACATCCTTTGCTACTAATCCAGTTTTTGGTGTTTGTTTTGCAGTGAAAATTATTGAATCTTCAAACTGTTCTTGGTGAAATTATTGAAAGATATCACTGATTTTGGTTTGTGTGATTTCAGAAAAACTGTTAGTTGATTTCTCGGGAGTTGGTGATCAAAGAAAGTTCAAAGATTACGATATCTTTGAATTTTTGAAAGTGCTGAAAATCAGGGATTACGAGTCAACAGTTCTTATCTCATATCTGTTTTGCAGGTCTCGACTCGCAACCATCAGCAGTCTCGGCTTGTCCTGTTCCAGTCTCGACTCGCAACCATCAGCAGTCTCGGCTTGTCTTGTTCCGGTCTCGACTCGCAACCATCAACTGTCTCGACTTGTCCTGTTCCTGTCTCGACTCGCAACCATCACTGTCTCGACTTGTGTGGACTTAGTCTCGACTCGCAACCAACTACGGTCTCGAGTTGTCTGCTTCTTGGTCTCGACTCGCAACTATAGTCTCGACTCGCAACGTCACTTTGCAACGTTACTTGGATTTGGACTTTGAACTGTTGACACTTTTGGACTTAAAAAAAAAAATTTAATTAATTGGTTGATTAATTAAGTATGTCGACAAATAACGTTGATTTGGCTGCCCTTAACAAACAACAAGAACTGGACTCAAAGGTTGGAACCACTACACGCATTCCAAGGTTAACCGATGCAAATGATTTCCCAGAATGGAAATGGCGCTTTGAACAACATGTGAAGGTCAAGGATTCAAAAATTTGGAGAAGCATCATGAGAGGTCCAAGGGAGATAATGACAGACAGTCCTACTGAACCGGGTTTAAAAGTTAAGAAAGCCAAGAGTGAATATACTGAAGAGGATTTCGGTATAATTGAAGAAGATGAAAGAGCGTTGTCCTATCTGACCATGGGATTGGGCCCAGATATAGCTATTGGCTTTCGCGCTTGCAAATCTGCCAAGGAACTATGGGAATCATTGATCGATGTTTACGAAGGAAATGAAGATATGAAGGAAAGCCGAAAAAACTTGCTCAGACAAAGCTTCAATAATTTCAATCACATCTATGGGGAAACTGTTGATAACCAACTTCAGAGGTTTGTCAAACTGGTCACTCAAATGCAGATGGAAGAAATTCATACATCAAATGCTTCAACTAATAGGCAACTTTTGAATGCACTACCAAAAAGCTGGGATCATCATGTTGCAATGATCAAGAAAATAAAGGATCTCGCTAGGTGCAGTTTGTCAGAAATGATTTCCCATATCAAAGCATGTGAACTGGATGATAAGCAAAGAGAAACCAATCATAAAAACAGCATGCTAGCTGCAGGATTCACTATTGCTCCGTCCTCGTCGAACAATAACAATGCAGCCCTCTTGTCTCAAGGAGTATTTCAAATGTTTAGCAATGATGCATCTACTAAGGCGGCTCCTAGTTCAGCAAACATTTACTACTCTGGGTCTCCTGCACAAGCTGCTCCATCATCTTCTACTGCTACTTCCGCTTCTGCTGTGAAAACTTCCACTGCTGCTTCCGCCTCCACTGCGAAAAATGAGATGATAGCTTTCTTTACACAACAGTCAAAAGAAAATTTGGATATCGCAGCCTCCGTTATAAACTGTTTGAACGCCTTCGTTGCAGGAAAAATGGATCCTCCAAAATGGAGTGGCGATGACCTACTTCAGATCCATCCTGATGACGTTGAAGAAATGGACATCACCTGGCAGATGGCAATGGCTGCTTTCAGGGCACAAAAGTTTGTTAAAAGAACAGGTAAAAACAGGTGGGGCACCTCTTGGAATGGAGCTGCTAAGGTGCCTTTTAACTTGCGCTGTTACAACTGTCATGAGGAAGGGCACTATGCTCGAAATTGCACAAAACCACTGATAAATAGAGAACAAACTCCTGCACAGCCCGTAACTCCTAATCGAGAAAGAGCTCTTGTGACCACTGCTAGTATAACAGATGTTGCTGCTACTGGAAGTCCTCAACCACAAGGATTAGCTCAAGCCCTGGTGGTTCAGCCCAACATCAACTTTGATTGGAATTCAGAAATTGAGCGTCTGAACATTTCTGCTCCAGAAAATCAAGCTGCTTCAAATAATATTGCTTTTATGACCTCAAATGATCAAGTATCTGCACAAGAGGAGGAGGATTCAGCTGAAAACTTTGCTTTCATGACTCAGATTCTTTCAGCTCCAGTTAAAGGTCTAACCAAAGAAGAGGTACTTTCTGCTTTCTGTACTCCTGAATGTAGAGAAAGAGTTGAAGTTTATAGAATGCACAACGCTGAGCTAATTCAAGATTATCAAGACATGAAAAATAAAAACTTTACTTTAACGAAAAACGAAAAACTTTACAAAGAAAAGATCGAAGCTCAGCGAAAATACATCATCAAACTCAAGGATGATGTAAGTGTAAAATCATCTCAGCTCTTATACGTTCAGGAAAAACTATGCGCTGTGACTAAGGAACTGGAAGATATCAGAGACAGATATCAAATTAATGAGCTAAATATTAAGAAATTTGACTCTTCCAGTAAATTAGTAAAAAATTTGTGTGATCAACAGCTTGCGTACAAAGAAAAGAAAGGGCGTGGTTTGGGTTATAATCAGACTCCTCCTCCATACAATGATAATTATACTTATCTGCCGATGACTGAGGAGGAGATGATGAATGAGAGTAAAATGACTTTTGGTTCTAAAAACAACAAGTCGTCATCTAATGACAGACCAGTTGAGAAACAGAAGTCTCCTCCATTGCATTTCGTTTCCAAAGGCTCAATTGATCCTAACGTTTCGTCTTCATGTGCAGATGATTTTTCTGAAGTAAAATGTGAAGATGTTCATGGGAGTGAACCAGTCGTTATTTCAAATATTTCTGAACCTTATTTTGAACAAACTGAATCTGACATTGCTTTTGGTCGTTCTTTATTTGCGTCGTTTTCTGCTTATGTTTCGTCTTGTCAGACTGATGATGTTTCGTCTTGTCAGCCTGTTGTTTTGGGCAAAACTGATGATGTTTGTGTTGAAAATTTGAACAATAAGTGTGGTGATGATTGTTTTTCAGCTAATGTGTGTGATTGTGATGTTTCTAACGTTTCAGTTAATGACAGTGTTACAAGTGAGGTCCCCCAGGACGCATTCAGTGAAACCACTGAAACGACTTCTCAAGAAAATCAAGAGTATCCTGATTCTTCTTCTGAATCTGTCTCAATGGGTGTCCCTAATGTTGAATCTAGTGGGACCCCATTGGAAACTGTAGTTGAAATTGAACCTGAATCAGTTTCACATGATAAATGCGTTGAGGAAATGCATATGGATGAAACTTCTGCATGTTCAAATAATGAACCTGAATTAGTTTCACATGATACATGCATTGAGAAAACACATATGGATGAAACTTCTACATGTTCAAATACTGAACCGGAATTAAGTAATGAAGAAAAGAGAATTGAGAAAAGTGAGGAGTCATTAGAAGAAAAGCCACCAAAATGCTCAGAACAACCACAAGCACAACATGTTCAGAAAACTAAAACGCAAAATCATTCAAAACCAAGCAAATCGTGTAAAAACTTTCAAAATACTCACAAATTGAAGCGTCAAACATGTTTTAACTGTGGCATCGCGGGTCATATTGCCAGAAATTGTGTTCAACTCCCAAGGGCATCGTACAAGAGAAATTCCATGCAAGATCAGAAGGTCATGTCTAACCGATATCGTTGTTCAGAGTCAATGACGACTGAAAAGACTAAGACAATGAAAAACAACTATCGCAAGACTAAACCTTCTGATCAGGATTGGAATGCAGCAAAATTCAAAAATCAAAATCACCAAAATGATTTTCGAAGATATCAACATAATGCTTTTGGTAATTACGATTCTAACTGGTCAAACAAGCATTGGAAACCTAAAGCTAAGGCCAAGCAATCCAATCCATCTCATACATGTCACCGAAACTCTGTCTTTCAAAATACTTCGAAGTTTTTAAATAAAGACAATTTAGTGTGGCAGAGAGTGACTTATATTGATGCACAAGGAAAACCCAGATCCACTATGGGATGGGTTCCTAAATCTAACTAATCCCGCTAATCGTGCAGGAACAGCTGTGGAGGACTACCGTGCGCCTCTGGTACATGGATAGTGGCTGTTCCAGGCACATGACAGGAGACTTATCCCAACTGGTAAATGTCAAAGAATTTAATGGTGGATATGTCTCATTTGCGGGAGGAGATTCAGGCAGAATCACGTTGAAAGGAACTGTACGAAACGGCGTTTTAAGCTTCGAAAATGTTAATTATGTTCCAGAACTGAAACACAATCTGTTGAGCATTTCTCAGATTTGTGATCGAGGGAATTCAGTTCACTTTACAAAGAAAGGATGTCATGTTCTTAAACCTGGGATTGTCATTCCAGAAGACTGGTTTTTAATGTCAGCAGAGAGACGAGGAAACGCTTATGTGATTGATATGAACAAGAAACCGTGTGAAGAAATTACTTGCCTATTTTCGAAGATTTCAGAACATGATGGTCTACTGTGGCATCGTCGCCTTGGGCATGTGAACATGAAGAATTTGAACCGACTAGCTAAAGGTCAATTAGTACGTGATCTTCTGATAAAAGATTTCATGTTGGTTGAAAAGTGTGTTGCTTGTGCAAAAGGAAAAGCTCATCGAAAACCTCATAAGGCTAAACCTGCACCCTCGACGAAAGCCGTACTCGAATTACTTCACATGGATCTTTTGGTCCAGTGAATGTATTGAGCATTGGCAGGAAAGCTTATTGTCTTGTAATCGTTGATGATTACTCTCGTTACACCTGGGTGTATTTTCTAAGTCACAAGAATGAAACTGCAGCCTTAGTAAAACAATTCATCACTTTGACTGAAAATCAAACGAGTACCAAAGTGAAGGTTATTCGATCTGATAATGGGACAGAATTCAAAAACGTTACTTTGGACACATTCTGCACAGAAAAGGGAATTGATCGTCAGTATAGTGCACCACGAACTCCTCAACAAATTGGAGTAGCTGAAAGAAGAAATCGTACTCTTATTGAGGCTGCACGAACTATGCTGGCTGACTCGAAGCTTCCTAGTTTCTTTTGGGCCGAAGCTGTTAGCACGGCTTGTTATGTCCAGAATCATGCTTTAGTAAATAAACGTCATATGAAAACTCCTTATGAGATTCTGGAAGGACGCAAACCTTCGGTTTCACACTTTCGTATCTTTGGATGTCCTTGTGTATTATTACTCATGGACTCTAATGGAAAGTTTGAGGTCAAAGGGGACGAATGTTTCTTTGTTGGATATGCTAAAGGCTCTGCCTATAGGGTATACAACAAAGTAACTAAAAAAGTCGTCGAGTCGTGCAACATTGAGTGGCTTGAAGAAAACGCTACGGATGCTAGAGTCGGACCAGATTGGTTATACGATTATTCTGAATTGTTTAAGTCATTTAACATTTTGTCAAGTGATTTTTCAGATGCAGGTGTGTCTATTCCAAAACAACCGCTGTCTTTTGAGGACACTGAAGAAGAAGAACAGACAGAAGGAAGCGTCAGACATCATACCATTGATCCGCCTGGAATGGTGTTTACGCAGCATCCTACGTGTCAGCAAATGTCCCATCAATCCCCTGAAGGTGCTTCAACTAGCGGTTCTGCATCTAATGGTTCCGGATCTGCACTATTTCCTGAACCCATTCCTGAAGATTGCATTGTTACCACTCCATTCGTTCATAATACTGCAGCATCTAATGAGGGGGAGTCTAGCAACACCACAACTGAAGACGAGACCGTACCTGACCTGGCAATACCCACAAGTGTTCAACGAAATCATCCTATAGAGAATGTGATTGGTCCTGTAAATGCAGGAGTTTTAACCAGGAGCCAATCAGGAACAATCAATACTTGCTTATATTCTTGCTACATTTCTCAAATCGAACCTAAAACTGTTGATATAGCTTTGCAGGAACCAGGCTGGGTAGATGCTATGCATGAAGAGCTGAACCAGTTTGAGAAGCTTGGAGTATGGAAACTTGTCAAGTTGCCAAAGGGAAAGCGCAAACTTGGAACTAGATGGGTATTTCGAAACAAGCAAGATTCTGCAGGGGTTATTGTTCGAAATAAAGCAAGGCTGGTGGTTCAGGGATTTCGACAAATAGAAGGTCTGGATTATGATGAAGTATATGCTCCGGTTGCCCGACTTGAAGCCATCCGGATCTTCTTAGCTTACGCGTCATATATGGGGTTCACTGTATATCAGATGGACGTCAAGACAGCGTTTCTATATGGAGATGTGAAGGAAGAAATCTTTGTTGAGCAGCCACCAGGTTTCGTGCATCCAGACCATCCAGAATATGCCTACAAGCTAGACAAGGCATTGTATGGATTACACCAAGCACCACGAGCTTGGTATGCCACACTAACTGAACATCTTCTGGCTCATGGGTACACACGTGGCACGATAGACCAGACTCTGTTTATCAAGAAAGTGGGCAAGGATCAGATCTTAGTTCAAATCTATGTCGATGATATTATTTTCGGGTCTACAAGTGAGGAGCTTTGCAAGGAGTTTGAGAGAGTTATGAAGAAGAAATTTGAAATGAGTGCTCTTGGGGAAATGACACTGTTTTTGGGTTTACAAGTCAAGCAGAATTCTCAAGGGATTCTTATCCATCAAGGGAAGTATGTGGATGATGTGCTAGCAAAATTCAACTTTTCAGACGCAAAACCAGCTGAAACACCAATGGCAGAGAGACCGTTATTGACTGAAGATGAAGAAGGATCTCCCGTGGATCAACGTCAGTATAGGTCTATGATCGGGTCGTTGATGTATCTGACAGCTAGCCGACCGGATATTATGTTTGCTGTCTGCAACTGTGCAAGATATCAGGCTAATCCTAAAACTTCTCATCTTATTGCTGTTAAAAGAATCTTTCGGTACCTTAAAGGCCGACCACGGTTTGGTCTGTGGTATCCGAGGGATTCCAATTTTGATTTGTTTGCGTTTTCTGACAGCAACTTTGGAGGTACTGACAGTGACAGGAAATCTACATCAGCGGGGTGTCAATTTCTGGGCGACAGGCTCATATCTTGGCAATGCAAGAAACAACAAACGGTGGCGATATCTACAGCTGAAGCTGAGTATGTTGCTGCCTCTGCATCTTGCTCTCAAGTGGTGTGGATGCAACATCAATTGCAGGACTACGGTTTAACTTATCTCAACACTACTATTTACTGCGATAATGATGCTGCAATACAAATTGTTAGAAATCCTGTTTTTCACTCCAAAACCAAGCACATAGACATAAAAGTTCATTTTATTCGAGATTGCTTCGACAGAGGTCTTATTACACTTGAGCAAATCGACACAGATGCAAATGCTGCCGATTTGTTCACCAAACCTGTCAGCAGCTCAAAATTCAAAGTGCTTGTGGATTTTCTGAAAATGATCCGCTTTACTGACTGAGCATGTTTTTGTTTTTCGTAGGTAAATTTGTTCATAAAGTTTTCTATTCTTAGGTAGTTTTTATTTATGCTCAAATTTAGGGGGAGAAATTTTTAAAAATACAAAAACATTAAAAAATTGAAAAATACAAAAACATTAAAAAATAGAAAAATACAAAAAGAGGTGTTGCATGTCTGGGAAATGAAATGAATTTTCACATTATGGTCGAGGGCTGACTCATGTAAGACCAGTATCGAAATAGTTTGACTCTAGTATGATGTGTTGGTAGGCTCTATCCTTTAGGCTGGAAACATTGGCTGTTTCTGTTCAGAACTAAAATAGTACATGACCTCAGGAAAGAAAATCACTTGGAATTAGCTCATTTCTATTTGAATGTCTGTATGTTGTCCCGATACACACAATTTTGGTCTGACTCTGAAATCTTCTCTGAAAAAGTCGTGTATCTCCTTTGCTGCATCCAGATATATGCTGACCTGGAGGTGCTAGGCAACGTCAGCTTCTGCTGCATCCAGATACATGCTGACCTAGTTGTACGTTGTTGCTCTGTAGATCAATTAAACACCCGAAAGAGGCCCTCAAGTGCCCAAAAGAAACCCTAGAAACCTATATCAAATTGAGAAAAACTCATTTGATCTTGTACATTATACCATCTTTGCTTAAGATCTATTCTGTTCTCTTCTCAATCTATTCCCAGTTAAGATTTCAGAGATCTGGATTGGACTTGTGAAATATGTGGTAGGGAAGCTACTTACATGATAGGGTGTGCTGTCTGTAATTCTGAGATTTGATTAGTAGGGTGTTCTTTGTTAAGAAATCAAAACATGATAAAAATTTGTTACAGGCAGTTATATGGAAAAAGTCTAGGGAGATGAGTTTAGGTGGACAAATATACTGGCAATCGTCTAGATCATTCAGTAGTAGATTAGTGTTAATAAGTGATGTCAAGCCCGAAGCCTCGTGATTTGATCCCTGAGCACTTTTATAAATTTCCTATTTTATTTTTTTGTAAATAATAGTGTCTATTATTTATTTTTGTTTTAGGTTTTGTTTTTATAAATTATGCTCAGAAGGTATAAGTGGATTATTAGAATTAAAACTGATTTATTAAAGGGATTTTATTATTAATTAATTGATCAAACGAAATCCTTTAAGTCGGTTTAATTTAAAAGTTGGTTATGGCCCAAAAGTCAAAAGTCCGGCCCAGTTCATTTGGGTTTGGAGTATAAATCACAGGTCTCGAGTCGAGACCTCACTTCTCACTCGAGACCCTCTGATATTCTCTCAAAGTTCCGGCGTGTTTTCTCTGATATTGTGTTTCCGACCTGATTCCGACGTGACTCTTCGGTTTTGAGTCATCATATTCTGTGTTTCTAGTCTCGATTCACTGTTTATTAAGGTATGATGATGTTTTTGTTTGAAGTTTTGCAGATAATATGAAGATTTGATAATGATCTGATGAAGTTTTGAAGATGATCAAGAACCCTAATTTTTATATATTTTGGTCTTCAAACGAATTATAAGATGTTTTTGGGATTTTGATCTTAAATTTGAAAAGATAAAGTTGTTTGTGGGGGTCTCGACTCAGATAACATAAGGACTCGAGACCGGTGATTACGAGTCGCAATGTCAAGATCTCGACTCATGGTCTCGACTCGAGACCTCATAGTCTTGACTCATGGTCTCGACTCAACAACTTATGGTCTCGACTCGAGAACTCATGGTCTCGACTCATGGTCTCGAGTCAACAGTGATAGTTTTGAATTGAATTGTTGTTATCTGAGTCATGATATTGTTGTTTGATTTTGTCTGCTGACTTTATAGATTGAAGTTTCTAATAAATTTGTGTTTTGTGCAGATATGGATTTGAAATTTATCTCAACACATAATCAAGCGGGATATTTAGCACCTCCTCCGGAGAAACACAAGAAGTTGTACACTTCATTGATGAAAGGTCTCAACAGCTGTCGTATTGTTCACGCACTACGAGAAAATCCAGTTATTTATGAAGATCTCATTCAAGAGTTTTGGAAAAATACGAAAATTGAAGTTGTTGAAGGAAAGGGCGTTATTGTTTCTGAAGTTCAAAAGAAGGTTGTTACTGTGACAGAACAGATGATTAGAGAAGTTTTACAGTTCAATGATCAAGAAACAGATTCAATTGAACTTCCTGCTGGTACAGTTGAAGCGATATTGCCAAGATTGAGTTATGAAGGGAAGTATCCACCTCTGGTTAAGAAGTTTGTGCATCCATATTGGCGTCTTTTGTTGCACATGTTTGTTTTATGTATGACAGAGAACAGAGGAGGCACAGATCAGTTGAACATTACTCAGTCGGCTGCTCTTGTTTGTGTGATAACAAATGAGCCTTTCAATTATTCAAAGTATATTTTGGAAGCAATGAAGAGGAATGTGTTTGGAGTTAGAAAGGACAAGTTTCTCATGTATCCAAGGTTTTTGCAAATGATTTTTAATGCTCGTTATCCAGAGTTGGAGAGATCTGGTAATACATTGGAGTTGAAGCCCATGGGTCCAGCTTGTTTTGGTGCTCTCACTCCGAAGAAGGGTACTGAGAAGAAATTTGAAGGATTAATTGAGTTAGAGAAATTTGGTCAATTTGCAGAGACTGAAGATGTTGTTGCTAATCCAGTCATTGTGCAACCTGTTCCAGTGAATGTTGCGCCTGCAAATGCTATAGTTGCTGAAGAACATGATATCCAAATGGGTATTGAAGATGAGCCTGAGACAGAGATTCTAACGATTGATTCTGACGATGAAGGCATTGAAATTATGTGTGAGTCTGGAGAAGATGAAGAACTTCCTCCTGAAGCTGAAATTGATACTGATATTTCTGCTGTTCCACCTGTGATTACTGCTGAAAATTTGGCTTTGCTTTTAAAATCTGTAACTGATAAGATGGGAAATCCTCCTTCTGATCTTTCAGTATCAAGTGAAAAGCCTAGTGAAGACCCAAAGGATTCTGATTCCATGCCATTGAAGCGGAAAAGGAGGGATCCTCGACTCGGAATGTATGTTGAGCAAAACAAAGATCAATCCATGACTATTGCTGAAGATGATGACGGTTTATATGATTTTGATTTTGAGAGAAGTGTTGCTGATACCACCACCACTACTGAAGATATCTTTGAGTTAAACACTGACACTCAAGGAAATGTTTTGGAGACCACTGCTGCTGATATTCAGGTTACAAATGTTGATACAGATTCCATTGTTGATACTATGCCACTTGGTATTTCTGAATCTGCAGGTCCTTCTAGAATTGTTCTTGATGTACCTAGTAGTTCGAGTGGTAAAAGACCTGAAGAGCCATTTAGAATGCCGTTTGATGATGATTCTAGTGATGAAGATGAGTTTATCAGCATGAGAGATATGAAGAAACGAATGGTTGTACTTGAGCAAGATTCAATTCATAAAGATGCGAAGATTATCCAACTTGAAGATACTATTGTGAAGAAAGATCAACAGATTGAGCAGCTTCAAGGAGATGTTAGTTTGTTGTTCAATATGGTTTATGATTTACGTGGAAAGTTGGAGAAGAAATTTGGACAAGAGTTCTCTGATCCAACTGATGTTGAAAACAGAAGAAAAGCCTTTGAAAAGGATGATGCTGAAAGAAGTGCTGCTATGGAACAATACTTTAAAAGAGTTATTGATCCTGTTACAGACAAAGAGAAGGCTGAAAGAATCAAGAAGAAAAGAGAGTTTGTAATTTTGAAAAATCGGAATCTAAATCTAGATGATGATGATGCTTATGTAACTCATCATTTAATGGATGTTGGTGAAACTCTCTATGACAAGGTTGGAAATCGTTCTGGTGTAGTTAGCTGGGGTTATGATCATGATCGCAAAAGATGGTGGATAAAAAGAAAAGTTGGTCCTGTTGAGTGGTACAAACATCCAGGCCAGTTTCAGTCTTTTACTAAGGTGGATTTGACAAACTTGTCTAAAGCACCTTATGCAGATGATAAGCCTGGAGGTCCTGGATATATGTTTTTCGAGAGATTGAAGAGGGAGGTTCTTAAGGGTTTTCCTTCAATGCGTACGGCAGAGTCCATTGTTAAACCAGCTAAAGGCATTAGAGATCCATACACGAACAAGCGGATGAAGATTGTGCACTGGCCTGTAACTGATAAAGAAATGGTGATTCCATTGGTGAAAAAGATTCCAAAGGGTGCTCTGAAGTCTTTGCATTTTTGGTCTTATGATGAGCGTCTAGGGCAGGCAGTAATTGTTTGTGATGATGATGTGTGTTTTCGCTTGGTGGATCAAATTGATTTGCTGAATGTTGCTCATGAAGATTTGGAAGTGTTAGCTCGTCATCAAATTAGAGCTACTGAAAAATATGAAGAAATTGCAAAAGCGTGGACTGCTGCTGTTGTGTCAGCCATTCATATTCGTACAAAAGGTTTTGGTGGTCTCAAGGATCGGTTGCAAGGTGATCGTGAAAATTGAAGTTTCAAGAACCTGCATGCATAAACCTAGGGGGAGATTGTTGGAACCTGAAGGTTTATTCATGTAGGTTAGCATAGTTGAAGGGTTGTTTCTATGTTTTGTTTAGTTAACACATGGGCCGATTTTGTAAGGGTTGGGTTAGTTTGTTAATTGTCGCAATGGGCCTAGGTTTAAGTCCAAGTGTTTTGTATTTAAACAAACCTCAACCACTTGGTTGAGGTTGATCGTTGGTTGCGACTTAGAAAGGAGCCGAGAACTCCTTAGGGATCTTGTATCAGTCTTTGGTCATCACTGAATGCAAGATTTCCGGTTTGTGTTTTGATTATATTATTGTTTCATTATATTGTTCTTGAATCGGCTTGTGATTGTTTTCCGCACCTTCACAAGTTAAGATCGATATCATTGAAGGATCCTAAAAGGGTTTTACAGATAATATGGTTTATAAAAAGATAATGAAATACATTTAAGTGATGCATGGGTAAGGATATACTTTGTCATCTTTGTTACGGTTTTGATCTCGTGATTGTCGTTAAAGTTAATTCGGTTTTTACGCTTATGCGTAGTGTACTCTGTTACGGGATTTTTTTCTATGGTCTTTGTTACGGGTTTTATAAAATTATCTTTTTATTATTTATTTTGGCAAATTTGCAACGAATTTTGCTACCGGTGGTATTATTTTTTTTAAATATATTTCTTGTTTTTGCAAGGGATTTTGCTACCATTTTTTCTACGTTTGGTTTAGATATTTTTATATAGATTTTACTATTACTTTTTAAATACTCATATGGTCAACGTTTGCTACAAATTTTGCTACGAATTACATTTGAGTTTTTTTAGTTAATTTATAAATATTTATTTTCATGGTTCTGCTACCAACTTTGCTACGTTATTTTTTATATTTATTTCATCCACTTTGCTACGGATGTTACTACAAGTTTTTCTAGGTTTGGTTTGAATTTTTTTTTTCTAGATTTTGCTACGAATTTTGGTAGGCATTTTACTTAAGTATTATTTAAATACTTATATTCCCTACTTTGCTACAGATTTTTGCTACGATTTTTATTTATTTATTTTTGGTTAATTTCTAAATATTTATTTTCGTGGTTTTGCTACGAACTTTGCTATGGATTTTGCCGCCATATTTCATTTATAATCATTTCCTAAGTTTTGCTATGTATTTGCTACGGATTTTGCTACGAATTTCATTTGCGACGGAAAATTCGTAGCAAAATGGTAGCAAAATGTGTTCGTAGCTAATTCGTAGCAAAATTTGCGATCGGTTTTTTTTCATAGCAAAACTTCGCAGCAAATGCTTCTTTTTGTAGTAGTGTACTAACACTGTATGTAGAAGGTTTTGTTCTATACTTTGTATCGAATTTAGTGGTTCGGTTCCAATTTCGGCCCATAAATGGATTGGTTATTGATGCCCTTTCGTTCTGGTGTATAGTGTATTGAGAAACAGCAACATTTCTAGTCAGATGCCTACGGGCGATCTTCAATTATTGTAAGTAACATATGCAATGATTCCAGTGATATGTAATAGTACTAACTTTTGTATGCAACTTAATCTGTTATTGAGTAAGGGGTTGTTTGGCAACATCTGAATGGTTACGTGCTGAACCAGTAAGAGGTCTGAACCATTAAGTGCTGAACCAGTAAGAGGTCTGAACCATTAAGAGCCTGTATAATGCTTAACCGTTCAGAGGCAAATGTCTGACCAATTCAGATTAGAGGCCTTAACCATTCAGACTCTGTATAAATCTTAACCATTCAGAGGCAAATGTTTGAACCATTCAGACATCTGCTCGTGAAACAAACAGTCTGAACCATTAAGTGCTGAACCAGTAAAAGGTCTGAACCACTAAGAGCCTCATTAAGAGGTAAACAAACGGCCCCTAACACTTTTTAAATTCATGACTTGTGAATTGTTAAGTCAATAGTCATTGGCATCTATTATACACTGAAACCACAACTAAACCTTACCACATCAATTAGTCTAAACAACTCTACAAACATAAATAACAAGGCCCTTTCAAAATAAGTAAATATAACCCACCATAAGCAAACAAAACCAATATGTAAACTATACCAAGCATGTAGAGTTCAATTATCTTCTTTCGACTCGGAAACATTCTTCTTTTTGACTTTATAATAGATTCGATTAAAGCAAGTCATTTACATATAATATTAATGGCCGTAAAAATAGTGTGTTTTATTTTACCTTTCAGATACGCTGGGACGTGTGCAAGAGCCTAACGGTAGTCGGACGGTATTTGTATTGTTTGTTTAATTGGACTGTAAAAATAGTGCGTTGGTTTTGTAACTTCGTTTGATACATCACGTACCCGCGGATAGAGGAATGGATTTCGTTACTTGAACGTTTATTTATTTCAAAGGATTATTTCAACAATTTTAAGTTATATATTTGTGTTAAGCCACCCGCGAAACTCGCGGGATCTTAGACTAGTTTATAATAAAAGACTCCTAATAATGTCACATGGCATTCTCTCCTTCAACCTCTCATAAATTTTATTTATATTTGTTTAATAAATTTCTTTTAATCTTAATATTAATTAATAACCAATATATCACTTATTTTTATCTACAATTAATAAATAACTTTAATTTTGCAATTTAGACCCTTTGTTTTTTTACTTTTAACTCAAAGTTTTTCATCTTTTGCAATTTAATCCCAACTCTTTTTTTTTTCAATTTTGGTCCACCATACTTTTCATCTTTCCCAAGTTTTTTGTTTCGTTCTAAATTTTGTGAGTTAACGCACCGCAACGTGCGTGTGGGGTTTAACATTTTTTCGTATATTTTTTTCCCGTTTGACTGGCCCGTCGCGTCACATCTATTTTTCTGTGTTTGACAAGTTCGTTCAACACGCGGGTCCTGGATGGACTTAGTCATTTTTTCTATATTTTATGTTTCGGTTTAATTTGTCAGCAACGAGCGTGCGTGATTCAAAGATTTTATGTCTGCTTTTCGCTCGACGTTATTTTTTTCCCGTTTTTATTTATTTTGTTTTTACGAGATTTTCCGGTGTTGATGGTCGCTGACAATGGTATAGCATTGCTACTACTTAACACAGTTTTATGACAACCGTTGTAACGCAGGGGCTTAATACTAGTATATAATTAAAATCAACTTATTCTTCAATGTTAACAAAATATTTTTGTACGTTAATTTGCAACTGAATTCAGTTAACCAATATGATTGTGTCACCTATATTATATTAAGGAAAAATAAAGCCATATGAGATAACTCACGATTTGATATTTACATAAAATAGTACTATGCAACTTACAAGCCATAATATACATATAAAATTTAAGTTATAATCCTTTTATCATCTATCTAACAAATTTTTATTGTTAAAATAGAGTACCATCAAGAAACTAATACTTGGAGTTTGATCATATGTAATAAATCAAAACTAACACATGAAATTTGATCTTATGTAACTCTTTTACAATTACTAAATCATTTTCATGTAAGCAAAACCAAAATTTCTTCCTAGTGAGTTTGACTCGACTCGTGCTTGAGAAATATTCATTTGTGAGATCCAACATGTGCCTATCTATTGAAATACTTAAACCATTTAATTGATAAGATTCGCATATATTATAATACAAATTAATCAATGCTCTTGGTGGAGAATTATAGTAGACCCTAAGCATATACGAAAGCAATATAACACCTAAAACTTTAAATAACACAAAATTGGCATCGGCAGTAAAAAAAGACACTTACAAAAGTGTTAAAATAATAACTAAAGAAGCTCAGATGTGAAGAAATGTGAAAACAAAAGATGTCGTTATGACACTTGCTATGTATTTATTTTGTGGGTTTTTTTGACATTTCTTTTTGAAAATTTTGCTCTACACTTTTTTGTATCACTTGATAATACATTGTATGAGGATGTGCTTTGAAACAATACTTAATACTTACTGTTACATCTCTTGTTTTTGCTGTTAATTTTTAATTTTAGAAATAATATAAGAAAATTAACAAAAAAAACTCAGGTCAAACGGGTCGTGTTCGGGTCAACCCGTGAATATTCATGTCGTGTTCGAGTTCATGTGTCTGACATGATTTTCGGGTTCGGGTCATGTTCGGGTTCGTGTAAAATTTTTGGGTTCAGGTCGGGTTGGACCTATCAATCCGCGAACCCGACCCGACTAGCACCCCTATTTGTTGCTGAGATTAAGGCCCGCAAAATGAAGGAAAAAGCTTGGGAATAAGTGTCTTTATTAACGTTTTGGAGGCTATGGCTCAATCGAAATGACAAGGTATATGTAAGGACCTTCAAAAATGTCCCAAAACGACCCGTAAGTGAAAACCCGGACCCCTGAAACCCTAACGTGCATGAAAAACTAAGAAATCAAGGTTTTTGGGTTTCAGGCGGGCCGCGTAAGCCATAAGAGAAGCTTACGTGGCAGCCACGTGGTAGGTCTACCGATGACACGGAAGCCCTAGTGTACGATTAGCTGGCCCTCGCGGGCCGCGTAAGATCAAGAGGAGGCTTACGCCGGCCGCGTAAACCTCAAATTTTTGCTATAAATTGCCTGGGCATCGAGCTTTCGTCTGGTGTCGAAAACTTTTCTCAAAAAACGAAGTCTCACTGCACAAATTCGAAATTTAAGATATCAAGGCGCTGCTACGATACAGGGTATTAACTCGATCACTGCTACGATTCAATGTCCGATCGATTGAAACTATCCGATGGATGTTTAAGTGCTGCCCAAATTAGGGCTATACTTTGTCATTCGTCGTGAATTCGATGGATGTTTAAGTGTTGCACTTTGTCATTCGTTGTGAGGGTTTTAATCTCGTGAGTTATCGTAAATGCTGTATTAGTTACTGACCTAGTTCGTGTGTGCATTGTTATTTAAATTAGGTTACAAGGCTAATTGGTAGGCTAAACTCTGCCCGTTTAAATCTGCAATGTGAGTCATTCTCTTTTTATCAACCATGTTTTACAATACTCCATTTATTTTCAAAAGTTATAATTACAGGGATTAAGTCTTGGTTATCTTGAATCACTGGCAAGTGGGGTATTGTGCACATTACTAATTTCTCACGGTTAGGCTAATAAATCCTAACAGTGATAATCATCACTACTTGGGTGAAAGGACCCAATAGTGGTATGACCATCGTCACCAGGAGGTGACACGGCACCAGATAAAAATAAGATAGAAGCCATTGTAATCGCTCTTATGCTGTAAATTTATAACTATGTGTCGTTTTATTAAACTTGAGTGACTCGCCAGTATTTCCCCGCTAATAAAATATTTTTAAAACATGTTTCAGGCGACCTGCTGTGAATCAAGGAAAACGTGCTACGGAGCACTAACAAGCTTGAAGAGGTGGCTCAGTTATATAAATAAACATGTTTTATAAAACAGGGAATTTCCTTGTGAAATTCCTCTATTGTAAATTACGGGGTTTGTCCCAGATTATATAATAAAATAATCGGGTATTTTCAAGTTTAAAAGATCCTGTAAATCTTCCGCTGTCAACTCAATTAATAGATACCACGAGATTTCTGTCCCGCGGCTCCTGGACCGGGTAAAACCGGGACGGAGACCGTGACAGTATATAGAGGGGTTATGCCTCCCTTCAAAAGATGATAGGTGAGATTAAGGAAACTTCGTACTCATGGATTCAAAATAGAACCAAATGGAGGCATATGGAATGGAACGCATGCAACAAAAATTTTGGTAATCACCTATTTGCGTAATGCTTTAGATCTATATTTTTTTTTTTTTGTTTTTGGTGTATTCTTTGTACAGTAGAAACTCGATAAATTAATACTCGATTATTTAATAAACTCTCTAAGATAATATTTTTTGCCGGTCCCGACTCGGGGATAGGGTGCTAAATTAATAATTCGCTAAAATTATAAGATAATACATTTTTGATAATTTCTTTAGACCACATATAAAATATAAATTAATAGTTCCTTATATATAGCATATTACTTGAATGATTTATGAAGGTTTCTTGAAAAATGACTCAATTGTCTTTTGTTTTTTGTTGAAATCAATTTCCCCTTGAATCTCGTCTCTAATTTTCCTTAGCATGGTAAGAACTTCTGGTGTTGTTTTCTCATAGCTCAACAAGAAATTGTTCAATGTGATTGCCGCTTTAATAGCTTCTTTCAAGAAGCATAATAAGGTGGGAGATTGAATGTTTCTTTCAAATTGGGCCGTTCATTTGATATACATGCATTGTATACAATAATTAAGTGGAAGCTTGAAAGGTGTTTTGAAGGGGTAAGGTCCCAAAAATCCCATAATAAGGGCTTAGGACCATACCACAACCTCATCTTTAAGTTCTCCTCTTTACCTTGCGTGACCGCGCACTGGTCTTAATAAAGGAAGGCTCAAGAAACAGTCAACACTTGCGCGCCTAAAGGAAAACATAAATCCTTGCGCTTCCTCCCATAAACAAAGGGTGGAAATCCTAAAGTAAACACTTCCACTTAACATCCGGACTTGAGTACCATTTACCCAGACTTGGGATTTATTTAGCTGAATCCACACGATAAGGAGTCATACCAGATTGCAACAGTAATCTTCTAGAAGGAGTTCAATCGTGCACCACTAAGACGGTTATAACCGTCTGGACATGTGTCGACTCCCCAGACGTTCCTGAAATCACAATGATAGCATGCAATTGGAGAGTAATCTCCACTTGATCACTTTACACGTGGCAAACCCCCCAGCCATCGATCTAAACCACGATCCGTGTGCTCTCACGTCGGATCAAGGGGCTGGACGGAAGGAAATGCAACCGCCTACGGTGTTAGCATCTTCCGTCAACTTTTCACTAACGGGTTTTCCCGCCCAAAGACTCCCGGCTATAAATATGAGAACTATTCAGGTATGAAATTCAAGTTACACACACTTCTCAAATACATCTTCTTCTTCTTCATAACCAATACTTGTTCTCACACCGGAGTCGGGTCAAGGAGAGAACCCCTTTCTCCCCTTGGCGAGGCTAACGGTGCTTCTTTTTTGCAGAATTATCGGAGAAGAAGATAAGCTGTCACCGAATCAAACGAGAGGAAACCCACCTTTTTATGCGGATTCAAACCCCCTAGATTATTGATTCCGATCGATTAATCTAGTGTTTCTTCATTGGCGCCCACCGATTCCTCTGTCTTATCAGTTTTCACCTCGTTTCGATTCAGTCCTTTTCATTCTCTGTTTTAACATGGCAGAAAACTCATCATCTCATCGGCAAACCGGTCCTCGACCGAACGTCGAAAACAATTTTCAAGTAGAAGGAATCCCAGAGGATGCCTCGGATGACAACGAGGTTCAATCCAATCGAGCAAACGACCCTGTCACTCCAGGAGTGTTACCAGCAAACCCTGCTCAATCAATTCTGCCACCAGGAGAAACTCCAATTTCCTGGTACGTTAGGTCTCAAGGGGCACTAAACGCAGTATACACACAGCTGTGTGCTCAATCTGCTCCCTTAACTCAATCCCGTAGACCAGGATCTCGTGCTAACGCTTCCCAACGGGAAGATTCAACTTACGAGAATACAGAAGTTTATGCCAGATCCACATCAAAACGTGAATACACTCAGACAGGAAGTCATCAGAGAGAAAATCATGGTAGACCACACCCTCACCGAAGACAATCGATTCACGATAGGTTGGGTTCCCAACGGGACACCCACACCGACGAGTCTGATCCAACATACCGTTTAAGTGCAAATACCAGTGTGTTCAATCGATTGCAGCCAAATTACAATAAATGCAGGCCTCGTGCGGTTTATAACCCTGAGGCAGAACACAACTATGATTTGATTTACCGCCCTGCGGAAGCAGCGGAAAATTCAAAGTTCATCATGGAAATAGCTTTGGCTCCGCTTGAGAAAGCTAAACTACCATCCAACGTAGGTAAGTTTAATGGGCTGACAGACCCCGATGACCACTTGAGAGTGTTTACCAGCGCAGGTCTGGTTGGGGGTTGGACCCTCCCGCTATGGTGCCATCTGTTCGTACAGACCCTGACAGGCGCAGCGAGGATCTGGTTCGATAACTTACCAATCGGACAAATCGAATCTTGGAAAGATCTGCGCGGAAAGTTTCTAACACACTTTAGCCAACAACGGCGTTCCATTCACGATACATCTGACGTCATGAACATTTGGCGCCGTGATGACGAAAATCTGGAGGATTTCATCACCAGATACAATAAATAGGTATTAGAGATCGGCGGAGTTCATGAATAACTAATCCGCGCTCAATTCAAGTATGCGGTTAGATGTGATGACATGATTAAGGTCTTATCTGGAACAGAGGGCTTTCCAAAAAGTTGGGAGAAGGTAATGGCGGCGGCCAAGGTTTACGCGCAAACTGAAAAAAACCTTACCACAAACAGGCCACCGCCACCACATAATAGACCCGCGGACTTAAGCTCAACCGGCGAAAGAAGATTTAAGAAATCATGGCGTGAGTCTGGCTCAGGAAGTCGTTCGTCTGAAGATGCTCGCGCAACAATCAACAAGCTCACCGCGCAGAGGGAGAACAAACAGAAGAATAGGGAGAGGCAGTGGACTCCCCTAACTAAGACCCCGGCGGAAGTCTTGAGTACCGAAGACTATCAATTCAAACCTCCGATCCCTATGAAAAATAAGCGCGGACAAGACCCTGCCCAATACTGCGAGTATCACAAGGATAACGGGCATACCACTAACAACTGCATCTCTTTACGCACAGAAATAGAGAAAGCTCTCAAAAGCGGCGAGCTAACACATTTGCTCCAAAATGTGCGTAAAGAAATTAAGCAGATAACCCGGGGAGAGGAGGGCCCAAGCAAAAGGGCAAAAACTTAAGAGGCAACTCTATGAATTTCCTGCGGAAAAACATGATCTATCAAGCGAAGCGGAAATATTAGAGAGTAAGTTAAGTTTCACATAATTATATTAGCAAAACTTTGTAAAAGCCTCTGTGCTCTATCCTTAAATAAAATTGCAAAGTTTCTATTATTTCTGTGTTTACAAAATGCATGCAATTTCTTTTAGTAAGCGCAAAAACATTATGGTAATTACAAAATAAGCTTCATGAACGGTCAGTGATCACGTCACAAACGACCATAAGTTCATACATGAGCTTTATACCAACTTCATTCGCCTTACTCAATAAAAGTAATTGTGCCCATGCAAAATATTGTAAAATCATCAAACTAATAGAAACGTCATCCTCGGCGTGCAAATACGCCTAAGATCTATCAAACACGACAGTGTTTTAGTTACTTGCGCAGCAGCGCACCAACAAAAAAAAAAAGAAGGAGGATTTACATCCCAAAAATTACAAGGAAATTGTTCAAATACATTTTCCAACCTACAACAAATCTTCACCCTCATCCGGAAAGATTTCTTTTAGTTGTGCCACGTGATCATCAGATTGCAGCGCAACATTTATCAGATCCATAACCGGACGTTGCAAGTTGTTACACTCTGTCTTTAAGGCAGCAAGCTCAACACCAGTATCCACGCCAAAAGTTGCAGACCTGCTAACATCCCAGTCAACCTTTAAAGCGCTATTTACATGATGAGAGCATTCAGCATACCCTTAGGCGTACCCATCTTTTCGTGCAGCAACCACTAAACGTGCAACGGTTTTATCTAACTCTTCAGAATTTAGCACTGACTCAGCAACCTGCAGAAATAAGAAAGGGTGAATAACAAGAAAACACATACAGTTTCACAACAGGAAAAAGCAAGCAACTTACACAAGCAATTCCACGATCTTTTAACCACGCCATATCAAGGATCAAGCTCGCTCTCCGCCGTAGCTCGCGCCGTTTCAGAGTTTTCCAATTTTTCTTCAGTTTCGGTCAAACGGCGAGAGGTTTCAGCCTTTTCAGAATGCGCAAGCTCCAGATCCTTTTTAAGTTGTTCCTGGCCAGAAAGCAAAGCAGTAAGTTCTTCTAATTCTTTATCTCTAAGGGCAAGGGTGGCGCAAGCTCGTACCTCTCGTTGCTCACTGTGCTCCCTATGAGAACGCGCCTCTTCTAAAGTAGCCTCTGCATCAGCTTTCTCCTTCTTTAACCTTTCTATCTCCGCATCCTGATTCTTCAGTTTTTCAACCTCAACCTTGAGGTTATTAATGATATTACGGAGGTTTGCCTTCTCAGCATTATCTTTTTCGCAAATTCTCCTCCAGTTTTTGCGTTCTTCGGAAAGGAGAGCAGCTTCAGCCTCAGCTTTCCTCTTCCAACCAGCAACAGACCACTCTTCGGTTTTACGATCAGCCTCAAACTTGGCCTGATCAGCTTCCAATTTAGCTTTTAGCTGGGCTAAACGCTTCTCATCACTAGCAAACTTCTTTTGGGATACCCTAAGAGTTTCCCAGTCTTTATGCATACTATACCACTCACGCACTATGCGATGAGTGGTAGAAGCATGAGAAGCAGTCTCTTCAAGATAAGCTTGATAAGTTTGCACATAAGACCGGTTTTCTTGAAACTTGATTTCACCAGGCGGAAATATCCCCTGCAGCCAATCTCGGCACACACGCCAATCCGAGAAAGTATCACCTTTTCTCAAGTTCCAAACAGGGGCAAAAGGTTCGGAAGCATCTTTTTCTGTATAAGTTCTGTAGTAATAGTCCCCCAGAGTTTCCTCTGGGCGGATTGGAGAACTTGGACCCGCATCAGAAAACACGTTCTGCTCCTCAGCAGTAACCTTCTCTACATTCTCAGGCATAACATCAGAAGGTTTAGGGGACGGGGTTGAAGTTTTTTCAGCAGTTCGTTCTTTCTCCAGATCTTGAGCAACAATTTCAGGGGTTTGTGGATTCCCAGCATCATCCACAACTCCTGGATCAACAACTTTTTTAATTTCTGCAGCAACATCAACATGCTTCTCAGCCTCAACAGTCTTATCCACACCACCATCAGCAACCTCCGTAGTCTCTAACTGGTCAACAACAGAAGCATGCGGAGGGGTGGGTGGAAACTCTTCATTAACCACAGGCTGTGGCTCTGTGGGAACAGGGGAAACAAGAGCCTCTGAAAAAACAACAAAATCTGTAAAGATTTAACGCGCATAAAAAAGAAGTAAAAGAAAACACTTGCCAGGAACAGATTCCGAAATAAAAGCATCAAGATTTCCTTTCCTGGTAATTTTCTTCCTCTGAATCTTCTTAGAGGGTTGACCCTCAACTTCAATATCAGCTTATTTCCTTTTACCAGCCTTCCTATGCACCAAGTGTTTAGGGCTAGAATCCAAGTCAATAGGATCACTTGGGTTGGATGGCGGGATATCAGCAGTATCCCTCGGTTCAGGTTTCGGCCTCCTAACAGTAACTGTAGGTGTAAGACCCTCCAAAGAGTCAGAAACCACCACATAATCGCACCAGGAGTCAGAGGAATGGCGCATACCTTTCTTCTCTCCTCCAACACTTTTTGTCTTCAAGGATTGAGTTTTATCTTCGCCTTTCTTCGGCGCAGAAGCAGAAGTCATCGCGCGTTTCTTCTTCTTAGGGCCAATGCCCAAGTTTGACAACTCACCTACAAAAGCGCAAAGAACATTTTACTCAAAAAAGCGCAGAAAGCAAACAGTAAACCAATATACACATAACTTACCAGCGCCAGCAGCAGGCTGAGCAGACAGATCCGCATCCCGCGGAAGAACAAAGTTTCTTACAATGCGATGATACCAAAGTTCCTCATCAGGTTTCTTCTTGATAGCCCCCATCTTTCCGCCTTCCCTCTTAAAAGCAACAACATACAGTGAAACAACTGTAATCAAGGGAGAGCAAGTCAAAAAAAAAAAAAAAAAAGAAAGAGAGAAAGAAAAGAGGGAAAAACCCCAATCTTACCATGACCATCCTCGGTGTACACCGGTTTGTCATCACGCTCCATTTTCCAATTCAAACTCATGCGGCTCCAACGAGAGCTTTCTCCGGCAAAACAATGTTGGGAACGTCCTTCAAATCTTGATACCAGTTCTCATCAACGGGGGTTTGAATCGTTTCAACAGGAACATCCTCTTTCCCCCTTAAAACCATCCTCACTGGAATAACTCCGGCCTTGATGAAAAAGAATTTTTGCTTCCAATCGTGAAAGGATTTTGGGGGTTGCTGTAGAATCTTCTTTGCAGACGCCCTCTGAACGAACGAATAAAATCCTTGGGTACAGTGCATCTGGTAGAAAACCCTAAATCGAGGAATGGTCGGCTCAATATGCATTGTCCGACACACAAATTCAAAATGTCGAACCCTAACCATGCCAATAGGATGAAGTTGGGAGATATGCAGTTTGTAAAACTCAAGGATTTCAAGAAAAAATTTAGTGATAGGCAAACGAAAGTTGCCTTCACAGAAAAAATCCCAAAAAAGGGTAATATACCCAGCCGGAGCATCCGCTGCAGTCTGCCCCTCTTCAGGGTACAGAGCACCCTAGTTCTCCGGAAATTTGAGATTCCGAACCAAACCGTCGAAGGTCGCTCTAGGCCACTTTAACGGTGGAAGTTCAGTCGACATTTCTTCAGAAGGATCTTCTTTGTATTCTCTGGTTGACATAAGACGAAAGAATGATAAACTTTTTCTTAGAAGAAAGAAACAAGAAAGTTTTCAACAAAACAATGATTACACAGAAAGGGGGTTACTCAAACGTTATATATACTCACCGCAATAAATAGCATCGGTAACCGCCACAACAACTTTTTCGGATATCACAGTTCTCCAAGCAGCAGAGAGAGCAAAAACCAACACAAACGCGCTTACACGCGCGCGTGCAAGACATGTGCAGTAAAAAACAACTGACAGTGACAGACTGTCATTCAGGTTTACTGTACCAGTCTCATTCAAAGTCAAAGATTTTTCAAAAAGTCTTTACAATAATCAAAATGAATCTTCCTCCGGAAGTTTCCTTATTTTTCGCGCCAAAAAGCATTTCCTTCCCATAAGTCCAGTGCTCCACTTACTTGCATAAGTGCAACACTAGACTGGGGGGACTTGAAGGGGTAAGGTCCCAAAAATCCCATAATAAGGGCTTAGGACCATACCACAACCTCATCTTTAAGTTCTCCTCTTTACCTTGCGCGACCGCGCACTGGTCTTAACAAAAGGAAGGCTCAAGAAACAGTCAACAGTCAACACTTGCGCGCCTAAAGGAAAACATAAATCCTTGCGCTTCCTCCCATAAACAAAGGGTGGAAATCCTAAAGTAAACACTTCCGCTTAACATCCAGACTTGAGTACCATTTACCCAGACTTGGGATTTATTTAGCTGAATCCACACGATAAGGAGTCATACCAGATTGCAACAGTAATCTTCTAGAAGGAGTTCAATCGTGCACCACTAAGACGGTTATAACCGTCTGGACATGTGTCGACTCCCCAGACGTTCCTGAAATCACAATGATAGCATGCAATTGGAGAGTAATCTCCACTTGATCACTTTACACGTGGCAAACCCCCCAGCCATCGATCTAAACCACGATCCGTGTGCTCTCACGTCGGATCAAGGGGCTGGACGGAAGGAAATGCAACCGCCTACGGTGTTAGCATCTTCCGTCAACTTTTCACTAACGGGTTTTCCCGCCCAAAGACTCCCGGCTATAAATATGAGAACTATTCAGGTATGAAATTCAAGTTACACACACTTCTCAAATACATCTTCTTCTTCTTCATAACCAATACTTGTTCTCACACCGGAGTCGGGTCAAGGAGAGAACCCCTTTCTCCCCTTGGCGAGGCTAACGGTGCTTCTTTTTTGCAAAATTATCGGAGAAGAAGATAAGCTGTCACCGAATCAAACGAGAGGAAACCCACCTTTTTATGCGGATTCAAACCCCCTAGATTATTGATTCCGATCGATTAATCTAGTGTTTCTTCATGTTTGTAAACTAAGTATTCTACTATAAATTAATAAAATATTAATTAATATATAAATTATTAATTATTAATTTATCGATTAATTAATAACTCTTTTAATTAATAAATTTTGGTGGTCCCTTGTGTATTATTTTATAGAGTTTCTACTGTATGTTGCTGCCCTTAGCTTCTTGCTATGGGTCAGTTCGTTGTGTTAATAAAAGCCCAGTTATGTCAGTAAAAGAAAAACAAATAGTCCCTATAGCGGGTTACGGCGAATATGGTTAGTAAAAGAATGTTAATAAAAGCCCAGTTATGTCAGTAAAAGAAAAACAAATAATCCCTATAGCGGGTTACGGCGAATATGGTTAGTAAAAGAAAAACAAATAGTCCCTATAGCGGGTTCCGGCGAATATGGTTGTAAAGTAAAATCAGAGATGTGATATTGAATAACAGTAGGGATGAGCATGGTACCGGTACCGTATTGAACCGGTACCGGTACCGAAAACACCCGTACCAAAATTCCTCAAAACTGGGTACCGGTACCAAAATATTCGGTACGATACCGGTATGGTACCTGTATTTGAAGGTAAAATTCAGTATTTTACCGGTACCGTACCTGACCGAGCTCATGTTACTTTCAGTAAACAAGATTGTAAATGTAACATTATTTGTTTTATTTCTTGATTTTTTATACACAACTTATAAAGAAAACTTTATACCTAATGATACAATCCATTTTGTTAGTAATGTATGTAATATGTCACTTTATTTGCATTAATTTGATATATACACTTATGATTAATGTAATTTAAATTTTCCTACCCGGGAAGTTCCCGGGTGATAAATATATTATTTTCCCACACATCGTACATGATAAAAAAATTTCTACATTAGTTGTTTACGTCATTTAAATAGTACAACCCGAGAAGCTCTCGGGTGATAACCTAGTATGTAATAAATCAAAACTAACACATGAAATTTGATCTTATGTAACTCTTTTACAATTACTAAATCATTTTCATGTAAGCAAAACCAAAATTTCTTCCTAGTGAGTTTGACTCGACTCGTGCTTGAGAAATATTCATTTGTGAGATCCAACATGTGCCTATCTATTGAAATACTTAAACCATTTAATTGATAATATTCGCATATATTATAATACAAATTAATCAATGCTCTTGGTGGAGAATTATAGTAGACCCTAAGCATATACGAAAGCAATATAACACCTAAAACTTTAAATAACACAAAAATAGCACATCATAACCACCTAACTAACCTTTTTTGTTTAACCTTGTTTATTGTTTGACAATGTCCCAACTTCCAAACAAATTTGTGACCATGATGGCAAATATATAAATTTCATTTCGGTATATTAAATAATAATATATAAAAATCTGCACTACTTATATGTTAATAAGTTTTCTATTTTTTTAAAACTTGAAATTACTATTTGTTTGGTGCCGAAAAGCAATAATGTCAATGTCAAGCCTAATTATAAAATCATGTTCTATACCGTCCAATACCCACCATACATGACTCATTAGAGGCACAGGTCTACCTGTCTATCGTCTTTTGTAATTAAAATTGACAATTCGCCATACCAGATTTCGGATCTTAAACTTAGCTTGACTTGAAAAACAAAATATTAATCTAACAAATTCAACTATTCAAGTATATGCAAATTCTAACATATTGTTTATTATTTCCAGTTTCAATACAGGTAGACGAGTTTGAGAAATCAAACATGCATCACCTACTACAGCAATATCATATCTGCTCATACTCACAAAACTTTTTATACCCGGTCTCATACTCAACTACGCGTTCAGGATTCATGTTCTTGTCATTTATCAAAAAATAAAAATAAAATAAAATAAAAAAGGAGTAACTTTGTAGAATAGTAACCAAGTTTTAAAAATGTTCCACTTAGGTCACTCAAGTTTTAAAAGTGTTCCAATTAGGTCACTAAACATTCATTTTTCTTTAAAATTAAGAGTTTTTTCATATATTTCATAAGTAACCGTGGTGATGTGAATTTTTGTTTCCTTTTCCCCATTTAGTTGATGCTAACGTTGACGTGGATTGTAATTTTTTTTTTAATGTAATTAAAGTTTTTTTTATTTTTAATAAATATAATTTCATATATTAAAATAATCCGACTCTAACATCTTATGCTTCATTTATTTCTTGACGCATGGAAAAAATAACATGACTCGGTTTAAATGTTGAGTGATCTAATTAGGACAAAAACGTTACGAGTGATCTAATTCTTGATTACTATTTTGTGATATTTTCTCAAAAAAGGTTCATAAAAGTGTGGTTTTAAATTAAATTAGATTAAATAATAAGAAAACGAAAATAATAATAATAATAAAAGTGGGAGATCTGACCCCGTGATCGTCGGGTTAAAAAGAAAAGAAAAACCGTACATGAAAGGAGACACCTCTTCCGACGGTGTTGTTGTTGTGTTCATTTCTTCAAGCAAAACCCCAATCCCAACAATTTCTAAATTATTATTTATTATTCATTATTATTGTTGCTTCAGATCTCTCCTTCTTCTCTACTACCACCAGTAGTAGTTAGGGTTTCATTATCCTCTTTCTCTCTCTCTCTACACTTCCTTTAATACAGTTACTCAGATTTATACCACTGCCTCTTGCTCCATCCAATCATCGATGCGCTTATGCATCGTCACTTGATTTGATTTGAATTCGAGTAATCGAATCTCTCCTACTGCTCTCTGTGCTTCTGCCATTGCTGATTTCTCAATTTGAATCTAGTTTTCTGCAACAAAAATGGTGGTTTCTGGACCGTTAACACCTGGACTGGTATACATATTAACTGCTATTGCTAATGCTAATGATAATGATAATGCTGATGTTGAAAATCTATTGTTGATTAGTTCGATTTGGCATCTGTCGGTGTGTAGTTGTTAGGTTCCAGTTTTTGTTCTTGAGCTGTAGATATTTGTAGATTACTGTGTGAAGTGTGAACTTTGATGAGTTCATTAAGTGTAATATTCAATTGTTGCATAATTGCTCATTGTAGTTAGTTGGTGCAATAACTTGTTATAGAGTTTCCTTTTCAGCTTTAAGATTGTTTGCTCTGTTTTTTATTATTAGCGTAATCTTCAATCTGGAGATATGAAATCAATTTTGGTAGAAGGTAAGTTTATTGGTTTAATTCATATTCTCATATAGATTAGATTTGTTGTCCATGCTATGTGCCACTGTTAATGGTATGCATGGACTTACATGCACACTTCAAATGTAAGTAACTTTAGTTGACAGAGAACTTGAATGAATGGGCTTGTCTCCGAAGCTCAAACTCAATATGTGTTGGATGGGAACAAGGAAAGTAACGATTAACAAATAGATGTGTAAAGAACAAACAGAGAAATATGTTAAGTTTAAATACCTGGTGTCATGTGTAATTTTCTTTAATGGGTATATGTAGTAGACGTAATTTTGTTGTCATATCAATCCAGTAACATATTCCATGTTTTGCATTTGTGTTACTGATTTATATCTTTAACTATCTGAAGTTAGACTGCTCCGAGACTTACACTTGATAACTAATAAGGTCTTTATTATATTATTAATGCTATCTTGCAGGTGTCCTTTTTGCTTGCAGTCATCCCTATTTTTGTTGCTTGGATATATTCTGAATGGTTGGAATACAAAAGAACCTCATGGGCATCTAAAGTGTAAGCTCTTTAATTTTATGCAGCTTCATCTCTCTCTCACACACACTCTGTGTATATATATATGTGTGTGTGTGTACTTATGCAATGGTGTTTGGATCTCTGCGTTAAGCTCGTTAAGTTGCCTTGCTAATGGATAGACGCATGTTAAAATGTGGCTCCTTTTAGGTGTGTATACTCTGTACTTCACAAATGCAACCACAAATTTTTGTTTTCATGACATACCAAATAAGCAAACACAAATTACAAACGTCATGTGTTAGGACCATTTAGAAGAGTTGAAATTTGAATGTTACACAGTGAGGCTAATCATGGACAACAGATTGATCTTTGTTAGAATCACTTTAGTATTTAACCCTTGTTAGTACATGACCATTTTACCTGCCATATGTTGTTTACAGTATACACAATTGTCACAATTCTGATCTTATCTTATAATTTTTATACTCTACAGTAATTAAAACATCAACATGTGACTTCTTAATGATGCGTTGGATGCTAGATCCGTTTTTTTTTTCTCTCTGTTAAAGGGCAATTTATAGCTACTACAAATTTCACCATCAAATTCACCATAGGAATAAATATATGATTTTAATATGTGACATACATTCCAGCTTCTTGTTATCATACCATCTAAGTACATATTCTCTCTTATAATCACACCTTCTTTACTTAATATGTTGTTTACAGTATACACAATTGTCACAATTCTGATCTTATCTTATAATTTTTATACTCTACAGTAATTAAAACATCAACATGTGACTTCTTAATGATGCGTTGGATGCTAGATCCGTTTTTTTTTTCTCTCTGTTAAAGGGCAATTTTATAGCTACTACAAATTTCACCATCAAATTCACCATAGGAATAAATATATGATTTTAATATGTGACATACATTCCAGCTTCTTGTTATCATACCATCTAAGTACATATTCTCTCTTATAATCACACCTTCTTTACTTAATAAAAGAAATTAATGGTAAATTCAGTGACAACAGTTGTAGTAGCCAGGATTTACCCATTGCCACTAGAATGTATATATTTGAGGATTATGTCTATCCTTTTCGTATTTCAATAACTGAGTAGATACATTATTTTTTTTTCTTTAAAAACTCACATGTTTTTTTTCGCTGAGAGTAGTCATTCAGACAATAATTTGGTCGAATTGGAAACCAAAAAGGAGGAAGATGACCGAGCTGTTTTACTGGAAGGAGGCCTCACAAAATCACCATCGTTGAAACAACCTGCCGCTTCCATTAAAGCTAACTTAATTAGGTGAATCAATCAATTTGGTGGATATATTTTCTTGATCCATATTTCTTTGCCCTATTACTCATCACAGTTTGTACGTCTTTAACTGTAGATTTGTGACTATGGAGGATTCATTTTTGCTCGAAAATCGAGCAACCTTGAGAGCAATGTAAGCCATTAGTCTTTGCTGGTGCTAGATTTATATTAAAGCTTCATTTTATCTTCAAGTTAGTAATATTGGATTTTCACAACCTTATGCAGGTCAGAATTTGGTGGAATTTTGTTCTATTTCTACATATGTGATCGCACCAGTTTGATTGTTGAATCTACAAAGGTTCTACCTCATTTACCATTTTGCACTTTCTCTATGCTCAAATAATAACATTGGTATCATAATTATCTTGTAAGCCTGAAGTGTAATGTTAATTGGTGCATTTTAGCTGACACACTTTTTCTTGAGCAGAGCTACAATCGCGATCTTTTCCTGTTCCTATACGCTCTTCTTATAATAGTTTCAGCAATGACTTCTCTTAAGAAACATAGTGACAAGTCAGCATTCTCTGGAAAATCGATACTCTACCTCAATCGACATCAAACAGAAGAGTGGAAAGGATGGATGCAGGCAAGAAATTCTATATATCGTTACTCTGAACTAATGTTTGCTAATATTAAATGTATTTCTAACTATCAATACATTGCATAATACCTGTACCAGCTAACATGTTATCGTGAAATTGTTTTTGCTGTAATTTTGACAGGTTCTCTTTTTGATGTATCATTACTTTGCTGCTACGGAGATATATAATGCTATCCGTGTGTTTATCGCTGCATATGTCTGGATGACTGGTTTCGGAAACTTCTCATACTATTACATCCGCAAGGATTTCAGCGTTGCACGCTTTGCTCAGGTTAATTTTTACTAAAAATATTTACTCTTACTGTTGATTTATGTTATGGACGCACCTAAATTTTTTATTTTTATTGCAGATGATGTGGAGGCTAAACTTTTTTGTGGCGTTTTGTTGTGTTGTCCTTAACAATGATTATATGCTCTACTACATCTGTCCAATGCACACGCTTTTTACTCTTATGGTGTATGGAGCACTTGTTATTGGCAGCAAGTATAATGAGATGAGATCGGTGATGATTACAAAGCTTCTTGTATGCTTTCTTGTGGTTATCTTGGTTTGGGAGATTCCCGGAGTTTTTGAATTCATTTGGAGCCCATTGACATTCTTATTAGGTTAGTTTCTTTTATTCCTTCTTTTTTAATTTAATATAATTTTAATTTACACAGAGGTTGTTAAAGTGTATATCTTGCTTTCACAGGGTATACGGATCCCGCCAAACCAGATCTCCCTCGATTGCACGAGTGGCATTTCAGATCTGGGCTTGATCGATATATATGGATTATTGGAATGATATATGCGTATCTTCATCCTAATGTAAGCTTTTGAAAGTCGGTTCTCTCTTTCAAGATCTGCTTACTAGTTGAATGTTATTTGTATAATATTATATAATGTTATATTGATCTCAGGTTGAAAAATGGATGGAAAAACTTGAGGAGTCAGACAGTAAGCGGAGACGTTCTGTTAAAGCATCCATCGTTTCAGTATCTCTTTTGGTTCGTATAAATCTTTTCATCATTTTTGTGTTTTATCTTACTCTGAACAGCTCAAGTAAAAAAGATTTAGCTAAAACTGAAACGGGTAAAAGGGGTCCGGTGGGTTAAACGGCAAGAAAATCACCCAAAGTATATATGGAATGCAAGCAACCTCCTAAAGTGTATTATTTTAAACATTTAGATTATTATCGTAATAATTTGTACTTTTGTGACCTAGGTTGTGCATTAAGTATCTATAAAAAGGTTTAAAAATGTACAAAAACGTGACCCGACACACACTTAAAGATGTCTTTACAAGCTGACTGTCTTTTCCTATATAATGTCATGTGGGCTTATTATATCAGATTCTTTTCAGGCTGGATATATGTGGTATGAATACATATACAAGTTGGACAAGGTTACATACAACAAATATCATCCCTACACATCATGGATACCTATAACGTGTGTATTTTATTTCTTACTCTATTCTTACATACACTCTCTACTTTATCAGAAACACCCAAGTATTCTGATGTTATGATATTTTTTTTTTGCTCAGTGTGTATATTTGCTTGCGGAATTTCACTCAAGAACTTAGGAACTATTCATTAACCCTCTTTGCGTAAGCTCTCTTTACCTAACGCCATTTTCGTGAAATTATAAACAATTGAACATACATTTCTGTGCGTGCATATTGGATCTGCTTAACTAGTTGACTACAAGTTTGACCACGTGTACATTTTTACATGCTAATAGGTGGCTCGGTAAAATCACTTTGGAAACATACATTTCCCAGTTCCATATCTGGCTAAGGTGAGAATATCTCTTCTCTTTTGTCCATTAATAGTTAAAATCAAACCCGTAAATTTCGTGTTAACAATCGTGAATGTTGTAGATCGGATATCCCCAATGGACAGCCGAAGTGGCTTTTGTCTTTTATTCCAGATTACCCTTTGCTGAATTTCATGCTTACAACTGCAATTTATGTTTTGGTGAGCAAAATAGTCTTAACCGTTTCTTATGTGATTAAACGAAATAACAAATCTAATTTGTTACATTTGTAATTTCCTTATGCAGATATCCTGTCGGATCTTTGAACTAACCAACACACTGAAGACGGTTTTTATACCCACTAAAAACGATCGCCAACTTCTCAGTAATTTTGTAGCTGGAGCAGCAATATCCGTGTGTTTATACCTAGTTGCTTCCATTATTGTTCAGATTCCTCAGTAACCGCCGGCATCAAAGGTTGTTACATGTTGGAATTGAACTGACACGAAACATACATACATACACACATATACATACATAGATCAAGGTGTATACGTCTTCATTTTCAACAACTTACAATGCAAAGTGCACCTTTTGTTGTAGTTTTGTAACATGTTTTGATCTCACCCCCAATTTGAAGTGGAACATGTAAACGTGTGATGTATATTCATGGACTCCCACTTTGAAATTTCAACGCGGTCATTTTCTTGTGTATTTAGGTCGTTGTGTTATAAAATGAATTTGATTTGATAACATAATGTGCGTCGTTGTTGGTTTTTGAATCGTTTTCCTCGACATGGTATTCAAATTACGTTTTTAACCATTTGATAAACGCGCTAGCGGCATAAAAGGTGGTAATTCTGGAGAAGACCCAACATTGGACAAAGGAGAATTACAATTTACAACCATCAAGGGTTTGAAACCATAGGAAATGCCTAATTTCAAATACCACAACGCGTTTTGCGAGTATTATTTATGGATAAGTGGTGAACCTCATAGTTCAACTTGTAAGCGATGTTAGCCAATAAAAAGCAAATCAATGAGCTTATTGTGAGAAAACAGACGATATTGATTGATATAATAGACGTCATGTTATAAACATCGAAATATGTGATCGATTAAGGCTTGATTTGTGTGGTCTTGCGTGATTTTGGCCACGACCTTATAAGACGTGTCATTTAATTAATATTAATAAATAAGTGTTTTTGTTATTAAAAAAATACTTATTATTTTAAAAATATATATTTTTTAATTAATATATATTTTTTTGAAATAACTCCGATACCACTTGTAAGATCGTTTGCACGACCAAACGAGTCGTTCAGAAGAGATCTCGTCCAATACGAGAGGCGGAATCAGACGTATTGGAGTTATTTCAGCTGTATACACCACTAGAATCACTTAACCTATCTCTTGTATTGATTTGATGACGATTTACAATCTGGAGATACTTCGGCAGAGCTTCGCTACCGGAATCAGAAGTGTTACAAATGAAAGACTCAAGCTCACTATATATAGGTAGTCCACTTCGCATGAACTGGACACTCCCACTTCGTACGAACTGGACATCCCAGTTCGTGTGAACTGACCTGTTTTGACTTTTTTCACGATTATCTAGTTCTACGTGACTTGATCTATCAATTCTATTACAAGACTCGATACAAGACGAAGTCGACAAACATATGCACCAACAGACTCCCCCTTGGATGTTGACGAAGTCGAGTCTTCAGTATGACGAGTCTTCAGTCTTGATCAGTCTTCACGCTCTTTCAAAGTATCTGACATTGTAAGCATCCTTCAATCTCTTTCTTCTCTATTTCTCTTTCACTTTCTCTTCCAGAATTGCAATCTGACTCTATATTCTCTTGATTCTTTAAGCTCATCAGCATTAGCAGCTTCTATCTCGAACTTTGTTCCAGGATCTGAATCTGGCTCTTACGTCTTCAGACTCCCCCTTTCGATAAACTGAGATCGCAGTCTGGAATTCACTATCTGCAAGCTTTCACAGGTTCTAAGATCGTAACCTGGCTTTCTTTAGCAACAGAATCAGAAACCTGACTTTACCTGCACAATTCTCTACCTAAAAGTAAATTTCACAAATTTAACAATTTGACAAATTTAGAGACCACTTGTAGATATCGTTCTATCATCAACAATTTATATCAAGTTCAAACTTACTTTTGGGTAGACTTATTTATAACAATTTTCATTTCAAAACAAACTCTCCCAACCCTTTTGTCGTCATGTATAGCACTCGGAATTTTGAAAATCAGCTTTCCAACATCAGTTGTCGAAAATAAGATGAAATAAAATCTTTTTGAATTTTTCAAAATTTTATGCTAAAACACTCCGAAAATCTTTTTGGATTTTTGTTTTTAATGATAAGCCGTAAAGAAATATTTACAAACAATATTTTTGTGAGTTTGTGTAAAAGGATCATATCAGTTTTTGACAAACCACTAGCATCGTTGAGCTTTAAACACTTTAAGTTCTAAACGATTCACTTAGATTGTAAGTATACTGATCCACTTAAATTTTCACACAAAGTTCAACTGTTTCGAGATACGAGATTAGTGTTTTAAGCACTTAAACTTATTCGCGTGTCCCACCTCAGAATATACTCCCGTATCCAGACTCCTATATTCAGTCTTACATGTGAATGTACACTAATGATATCTGTAAGGGGTTAAATGCGAGACCATGAGAGCTCAGGCTATTGCTTCCGCAAAATCAGAGAGATGATGGTTCGACTTTAGGTGTGTTCCCTTTAGAGAATCTTTTCTTCAACAGCACATGATTAGCATTTTTCAATGTTTCATCATTTTTTATGCTGAGGGCGAGCTTTAAGAATAAAGCAGTGCAAAGTATTATACGAAGACTAGGCTATTGCTCCCTCAAAATCAGAAGTCCTGGTATAATACCCCAGATATCACCACGCACAAAGACCTAGTATGTCAGAAATAGAAAACCCTTCAAACAAGATTTCAGGGGTTACCTATATATCCGAGAGATGTTCCCCACGAAATAAGCAAGTATGAAATTTAGGTTTATATCTCGAACACAATCTACTAAGCGTGCGAAAACCTACTGGCATATCATCAGTGAGACCGTTTATCACATTTTAACTTTCCAAATCTTTAGCGTACTGTGATTGTCTACTGATGTACTATCATTTCCTCTTTTTCACAACAAAACTCATTTTGATTTTTATCATGTTTTTGGCTTTTTCAAATTTTCTATTGTTTTTGGATTTTCTGAAATTTCTTACTCCCCCTAAAATTCAAAATCATTTAAAGAAAATTTTAACAAACCGATGTGAATTGCTTCAAATCGCCATCCACTTGGCGTAAACAATCAGAACTCCCCCTGACAACAAACTATTTTCCCATTATGATTTCAAAACACTTAAGTTTGTTTTAATTAAATGGTTTTTCCGAAAAATAAGTTTTGTTGATACCATTTGTAAAATCGGGGATATATTCATGAAGAAACACTAACTAAATGGTCGGAACCGAGATAGTTAGGGGGTTTGAATCCGCATAAAGGGTTAGCTCTCTCTCGGTTGATTCAGTCGTAATGGATTAACTTCTCCGGTAGCTCTGCAAAAAAGAACACCGTTAGCCTCGCCAAGGGGAGAAGAGGGTTCTCTCCTTGACCCGACTCCGGCGTGAGAATAAGTATTGGTATCGGAGAAGATAAGTATTTGAAGAGTGAGAGTAATCTGAGTTTATACCTGAACAGTTCTCTTATTTATAACCGGGAGTTTGGGAGGAAAAACCTGTTATTGAAAAGATAACGGAAAATGCCTAACGCCGTAGCGGTTATTTTTCTTCCGTTTGAATTCTTTGATCTGACGTCCCTTAGCCTCGATCCGATGTGAATGCACACGGATCGTGGTTTGATCTGTGGCTGGGGAGTCGCCACGTGGAAAGTGATTAAGTGGAGATTACTCTCCAATTGCATGCCTTTGTTGTGATTCCAGGGTTGTCTGTGGTAATGACACGTGTCCAGACGGTTATAACCGTCTGGGTGGTGCACGATTGTATTTCTTTCTAGAAGATTACTGCCGTAATCCGGTGTGATACCTTACTGTGTGGACACAGGCGAATAAACCCCAAGTCTGGGTAAAATAATATCTAAGTCTGGGTGTTGTGGCGGAAGTATTGTACAAAGGCTTTTTAATCCTTTATTGAATGGGAGAAGGCGCAAAGATTTATGTTTATCTTTTGGGCGCGCGACTATAAGTTACTGATTCCTTTCTTCCTTTAGTAGGACCAGTGCGCGGCCGCGCAAGGTCAAAAGGCTAGAAAGGTTAGTTTATGGTATGGTCTCAAGTCCTTTTTATGAGGTTTTTGGGACCTTACCCCTTCAAGTCCCCCCAGTCTAGTGTTGTACTTATGCAAGTAAGTGGAGCACTGGACTTATGAGAGGGAAATGTTTTTGGGCGCGTTTAAAATAAGAAAGCTTCTATGAGAAGATTTATCCTGTTGGAAAAAGGAAAAAATCTTTGTAATCATGCTCTGACACGTGATGACGTCAACTAGCAATCAGAGTGGGTATTTTTCTCTTTGAATTTCATAATGGCGCTTGTCAGACCTTATTAATGAGGATGTGACCCTGGCTCCTGTAGCGCCGTAAGTGATATAATTCTGATAACTAATGATGAGCAGGGTTCCCATTTTCCGAGGTTGAGTTTTTATATATATATATGTATTGGGATTCCTTTATTCATTCACTTGGAGAAGATGAAGGGAAAAAGTACCGTTCGTTCCCGGCGCCTTTCGGATATCTTAAGGGTTCGAGAAGCTGCTGAAGCTCTTTTGTTGCTTGCCGATTCTCCGTCGCCGCTGCTTACCGGAACTGGTAAGATGATGTCTGCTGTCAGGTCTGTTGACGTTGGTCTTCAGTCGCCGGAGGTTGATAATGAGGCCGTCGTGTTGTCGGTTGAAGATTTAATGGCTCGTTTCCCAACCCTCCGTCCGAGTATATGTCAGTTGGTGTACCAGCGTCGTCGGAAGAAACCTCCGGTGAAGATGGATGTTGAAGACGAACCTATGGTTGGTTAGGTTTTGTTTCGTCTTGTCTTTTGATTGTGTATATAAGTCCGTTAGTATAAACTCATCTTTTGAAGATCACGGGTGTGATCGGTGTTTATTGATTGTTTGATCATCTTGCTATCTTGTAGAAGCAAGGTTTTTTGTTTGACTATTTTAGTTTCTGGAACTAAAATTGTGAAGATCATTGCCATGATCTTGTTTCTGAAGTGTTTTTGTTACACTTGGTGATAAAATGTATTTTCTTCGTACGTGTTTGAATTACAATATGTTGCATGTTTTTAATTGCTTTTTTGGATAGGTAAGGCGAATGAGAGATGGTATTGTGCTCATGTTTGAACGTTTGTCTAAAAGGCGTAGCAGCTTGCCTTTTTTTTTAGACTGTTCATGAGGTATACAATGTTTGACCATATTGTTTTCGCGCGAACCCAAAAAATTACATGCAATTTGTAATAAACAGTAATAGGAATAACGTTTGTATTGATAAAAAGCGCAAGGCTTTGTAACATATAATAAAGAAAGACATTGCCTGTATATTCTTTCCGCTTTTGAAGGCTTTAGATCATATGTAACACCTGCGCAACTGTTGTGCGTTCCAGGTGCGGGGAACTAGGGTCCCATCGATCCTTTTTAGGGTATATGCTCCCTTGCCTAGGACCTCGTTAATGACGTATGGTCCTTCCCATCTTGGCGCTAATTTGCCTGGCTTTTCAGCGTTTGACGCCTCATTGTCGCGCAAGACGAAATCACCGGGAACAAAAGTGCAAACGCGGACGCGCGCATTGTAGTATTTTTCGAGCTTAGATTTGTACCTTGCTTCTGTTATGGCGGCGTTCTCGCGCCTTTCTTCGAGAAGGTCCAAATCCATTCTCCTTTCTTGTTCGTTGTTCTGTTTTTCCATAGCTATCATGCGCGGTGATGGTAAACCTATCTCGGCTGGAATGACGGCCTCAGATCCATAGACTAAACTGAACGGAGTCTCGCCTGTGCTAGTCTTTGGCATTGTTCGATGCGCCCAGAGGATGCTAGGAAGTTCGTCAACCCATCCTCTGCGCGCTGTCCCGAGTCGCGCTTTTATGCCGTCAACGATCTGTTTGTTTACGCTTTCTACCTGTCCATTCACTTGAGGATGCGCAACGGAGGCGAAGTTATGCTCGATCTTCATTTCTTTGAACCATTTTTGAAGATCTTCTGCGGCGAAGTTGGTGCCATTGTCGGAAATAATGCGCAATGGTAATCCGAATCTGCAAATGATATGTTCCCATATAAATTTTTGGATTACCATTGCTGTTGTTGAGGCCAAAGCTTTAGCCTCTACCCATTTTGTGAAGTAATCCACCGCGACGATGATGAATTTTACCGCACCTGGCGCGTCAGGAAATGGACCGACGAGATCGATGCCCCACTGCTGGAATGGCCAGGCGGAAGTAACAGGTATTAGTGGATTTTTAGGTCGGAGTGTCTTTGGTGCGTGGCGTTGACATGCCTCGCATCTTCTTAACAGGTCGACTGCGTCCATGTGCATTCCTGGCCAGTAGTATCCAGCACTCATTATTTTTGCCACGACCATGCGCGGTCCCGCGTGTATCCCGCATAATCCTTCGTGGATTTCTCTGACAAGGTATTGGGCGTCTGTTTTATCGACACAGCGTAATAATGGGCCCATGAATGATTTCCGGTAGAGGACGCCATCCGCCATTTCGTAATTTACCGCCTTGTGTTGTATTTTCCGAGCTTCTGCCTTTCCTTCTGGTAGCTTTCCGTGTTGGAGGTACAAGATAATCGGAGACATCCAAGATGGATCTCCCATTTCTATAACGTTTACTTGCTTGAGATGAATGGAAGGGTTGGATAATACCTCTATGCGTACTTCCTTTGCTAAGTGCTGAAAGCTGGTAGCAGCTAGCTTGCTTAGCGCGTCAGCATGTTTGTTCTCGCTTCTGTTTATGTGATTAACTTTGAATGTTTGAAATTGGTTGATTAACATCCGCGCTTGCTCAAGGTATAATGCCATAGCTTCTTTTGCATCGTAATTGCCATTAACTTGCTCGGCTACCAGTTTTGAATCGACATTAGCTTCAAGATTTCTTGCCCCCATTTTTAACGCTAAGCGAAGACCTGCCAAGAAGGCTTCATATTCGGCTTCGTTATTCGTACTTTTGAAATCTAATCGTATAGCGTATGTGAGCTCGTGGTTGTCTGGGCTGATTAATCGGAGACCTGCTCCTGCTCCATCGTCATTGGAAGCACCATCTGTGTGTAAGGTCCAGACTCTGTCATCGAAAACAGGTGTTGGGTTCTGGATTGCCTCACATTCTTGTATTTTATCGATAGGAACTTCAGCGGCGAAGTCTGCTAACACTTGCCCTTTGATCGCGGGTCTTGGTCTGTAAAAAATGTTGTAACCTCCCAGTTCAATTGCCCATTTGGCCAGTCGTCCCGCTATGTCAGGCTTGGATAAGATCTGGCCTAGGTGGTAATTGGTAAGAACTGTGATGACGTGACCCGAAAAATACCTGCGTAGACGTCGGGATGCGTGTACTAGTGCTAGGACTAGCTTTTCTATCATTGAGTACCGAGTTTCCGGGCCGGTAAGCATTTTGCTGATGTAATAGATTGGAGTCTGGATGTTCTCGCGTTCTACCATCAATACAGCACCGACCGCTACTTCCGCGGCAGATAGATATAAAATTAGTGGCTCTTTTTCTTTTGGGGCTGTCAATGTTGGCAGTTGAATTAAACATTCTTTCATTTGTTTGAATGCGGTTTCCGCTTCAGATGTCCACTGAAAGTCAGTTTTCTTTGCGCAATTTCGTAGCGTACTGATGAATGGATAAGACTTTGCCGCGTGATTAGCCAAAAATCTGTTTAAAGCCGCTAAACGTCCAGCGAGCCTTTGCATTTCTTTAACTGTTGCGGGTGACGGCATTAGCTGAATAGCCTGCACCTTTTCTGGATTTACTTTAAAACCATCTTTTGTGACGATGAATCCCAAAAATTTCCATTCTTCCATGCCGAAGGAGTATTTAGTTGGGTTGAGTTTTAGGCTTACGCTGCGCAAGGAGTCGAATGTGCGCTGGATATTATCAAGCATTGTGCTTTCCTCATGACTCATGATGACGAGGTCATCCATGTATACTTCGACAGTCTTGCCAATGTCATCTTTGAAAATTGTGTCCATTAGGCGTTGATAAGTTGCGCCTGCGTTGCGCAGGCCGAACGGCATTTTGGTATAACAGAAAATGCCTTTATCTGTGCGGAACGCCGTTTTGTCTTCGTCTTCTTCTTTCATCTGGACCTGATGATAACCCTTGTAACAATCAAGAAAGCATTTCCATCTGAATGACGCTAGAGAGTCGACTTTCTTGTCTATCTCTGGAAGCGCGTAACAATCTTTTGGGCATGCTTTATTCAGGTCTTTAAAGTCAACGCACATTCTCCACCCGCCGCTATGTTTCTGCACCATTACTGGGTTGGCTACCCATGTATGGTACTTTACTTCGCGCAAGATGCCCGCGTTAAGTAACTCTGCTACTTGCTCGTCCATTGCTTTTGCTTTTTCTTCACTGAAACTGCGCCTCCCCTGAGCAACAGGTTCTACTGATGGCTTGATGTTTAGACAATGTTGCGCGATGTCGCGTGGGACTCCAGTCATGTCTGCTGGGCACCAGGCGAATATATCTTTGTTGTTAGACAATAACTCTTTTAGTTGTATGCGTGTTGCTGGTGAAATGGCTGGTCCTAACAGAATGGTCTGTTCTGGGTACTCGTTGTTTAGAACCCATTTCTCTGGTTCATTTGATGCCGAAGGTTTGGCTACTTTTGCTGGTGGTTCGTCATCTACGAACATGACTTCTTTGCTTGAATAAAGTATTGCAACTCCAGTTTCTGTCGGAAATCCACAAGCAGCGTGTGGAATGGAAGTGATCATGCTAAATTCCCTTTGTGACCTTCGCCCGAGCAAGACATCATGTCGTGATGTTGCCGGCATGACCATGAAATTAACTGAAACTGTTCGTGAGTGCTCGCCATCGGATAAGGTCACCGGGAAAACGATTTGCCCTAATGGAAATACAGCTTCATTACAGAATCCGGTGAGGGGAAAATCGACCGGCTCTAAACGTGCTTTGTCTTCTGGATCAAGCTGCTTAAAGCACTGCTCGTATATGATGTCCATCGAGCTTCCTGGATCTATGAACATATAGTCAGTTCGGTAATGACCGAAAATACCAGTGATAATCACTGGTCGTTCTTCCTGGGGGCCCCCAGGAACAACGGGGAACACTACTTGCTGTTCTCTCCAATGTTGATCATAGTTTCGTTTATTTGGTCTTCGTGATGGACCTCCCTGAACCATGTGTATTTGTCTCTGATAACTGCTATATCGGCTGGATTGAATGTCCTCCCTACGTGGTGTTGGTGGATCCAATTCTGAGGTATCAATTTCTTTTTTAGATCTGATGTTTGACAAATCAGATCTGACGATTTGAACAACGATTGTGTTTATAGCAGTTTGGCATCTGCTAAACCAATGTTCTGGAGATTTATCTAGCTGTAAATTGTTTCCGACGTTTGGTCGAGGACCAGGTTGTCGGTGAGATGACAAATTTTCTGCCATGTGCAAAAACAGAAAACAGAATGAACTGAATCGAAACGAGGTAGAGACTAGAAAAACTGAGAAAACGGTGGGCGCCAATGAAGAAACACTAACTAAATGGTCGGAACCGAGATAGTTAGGGGGTTTGAATCCGCATAAAGGGTTAGCTCTCTCTCGGTTGATTCAGTCGTAATGGATTAACTTCTCCGGTAGCTCTGCAAAAAAGAACACCGTTAGCCTCGCCAAGGGGAGAAGAGGGTTCTCTCCTTGACCCGACTCCGGCGTGAGAATAAGTATTGGTATCGGAGAAGATAAGTATTTGAAGAGTGAGAGTAATCTGAGTTTATACCTGAACAGTTCTCTTATTTATAACCGGGAGTTTGGGAGGAAAAACCTGTTATTGAAAAGATAACGGAAAATGCCTAACGCCGTAACGGTTATTTTTCTTCCGTTTGAATTCTTTGATCTGACGTCCCTTAGCCTCGATCCGATGTGAATGCACACGGATCGTGGTTTGATCTGTGGCTGGGGAGTCGCCACGTGGAAAGTGATTAAGTGGAGATTACTCTCCAATTGCATGCCTTTGTTGTGATTCCAGGGTTGTCTGTGGTAATGACACGTGTCCAGACGGTTATAACCGTCTGGGTGGTGCACGATTGTATTTCTTTCTAGAAGATTACTGCCGTAATCCGGTGTGATACCTTACTGTGTGGACACAGGCGAATAAACCCCAAGTCTGGGTAAAATAATATCTAAGTCTGGGTGTTGTGGCGGAAGTATTGTACAAAGGCTTTTTAATCCTTTATTGAATGGGAGAAGGCGCAAAGATTTATGTTTATCTTTTGGGCGCGCGACTATAAGTTACTGATTCCTTTCTTCCTTTAGTAGGACCAGTGCGCGGCCGCGCAAGGTCAAAAGGCTAGAAAGGTTAGTTTATGGTATGGTCTCAAGTCCTTTTTATGAGGTTTTTGGGACCTTACCCCTTCAATTCATCATATTGTTCCTTCAACCATTTGAATGAAAGTTAAATCAAGTTCAACTTAATGACCTTGATTAACCACTTGTATGTGAAAACCCCTTTTTCAACCACTTTTAGGTTCACTTATCAACCATACCATTTGCAAATTAAAATATGACAATTTTGAATTTTTAGAAAGATGTCGATTCATGCTCCACGTGTACCAACTTGGGAGCTTCGGCAAGTCCAGATTTTACTCTGAATAGGTTCTATCCCATGTCGATACGAACATGGATGAACCATCTTCATCTGGTTTTCTCTTTTTCAATTCATAAAATTCCCTCACCCCTTTGACCTTCCCGTCAACCATTTTTCCAAAAATATTTTGAACCTTGGGGTTAAAGGCTTTTTCAACATCAAATTCTTTCTTTTCAGAGAAGAATTGATTTGAAATCTCAACTTTTCCAATTTTTTGTTTAAAATTTTCAGTTCACAATGGTGGAAAGTTAACGTCATCCATTGGCGGAACTGAATTTTCTTCTTTTAGCTCAACTTGTGGCTCCTCTGAGTTTGACGAGTCAGATTCATCGCCAGAAAATAGCTCCTCTGATTTTGATGAATCATAATCATTGCTAGAACTATCATCTGATTTCTTAACAACCCATCTTTGGTTGTTAAGATTCACCTTTCTTTTGTAAAACCTTTTTGAACACTCACCAACCTCAAATTTTGAATTTTTGAACACTATAAATTGTTCGGTTGGTGGTTCATTTTCTACCATCTTTTCTTTGAGTTTTTCAGATACTCCCTGTTTTGTGTTGTTTGCCTTTGGACAGTTCAAGGCAATGTGACCAACTACTTTGGATTGATAACAGGTTCTTGTCTCCTTCTTCTTCTGAGTAGCTTCATTCTTCATTCCCTCTTGCTTTTTAGCAAGGAATTCTTTGTTCGATTGCTTCCAGAATGAGCTATTTTCTTCTTCCTCCGAACTTGTTCCTGAAACAAATACAGTTTTTGGTTTATAAGTTTTCTCATTTTTATGATTTTCTGGTGGAATAAAACCTAAACCTTTCTTTTTGAAATTACTGTTATGGTTTGATTTCTTTTGGAAACTCGAACCAGAACTATAACCTTTTTTCTTGTTTAACCTTTGTTGAAATCTTGAGGTGTACTTTTTAGGTTTTTCAGTAAGATTTACATCTTTTATTTCAAAAATATTAACTTCTGTTAATTTGAAAACCTTGTTGATCATTTCAGTTTTAACACATTTTATTGGAAATTCTTCATCAGAATATAATTTGTCAGAATCATTCAAAGTGTATGCTACTTTGAATGTTTCGTCATTCAAATTATTTTGTTTTCTCACAATGAGCTTATTGTGAGAAAGCAGACGATATTGATTGATATAATAGACATCATGTTATAAACATCGAAATGTGTGATCGATTAAGGCTTGATTTGTGTGGTCTTGCGTGATTTGGGCCACGACCTTATAAGACGTGTCATTTAATTAATATTAATAAATAAGTGTTTTTGTTATTAAAAAAATACTTATTATTTTAAAAATATATATTTTTTTTTATAATATTTAGTATTTATATGGCAAATTCAGTCATATCATAATTGAAAACTAATCTTTTGACTTCACATTTTAACCTGTTCTAACTTTTAGAATTTACGATTTACTTTTTTGTTTTTTTTACATACTGCTAGCGTAAACAATAATGTGTAAAACTTTTTTTTTTTTTTTTTTACTTTAATTAATTAGATTCCACATAGGTTGGCTCCTCTTGCATAGTTGTAGCCCATGTGTCAAATACCTCAAAATCATATAACCCGAGATGAAAATAAATAAAGATGATGACGAGTATCAAAAATATCTTTAACTTACCGTCCACATTAGATGCCACCCCAACCTAGAGTAGCTAGGTGAGAAAATAATACTAATCATTTGTTTCAATCCAAAATACAATTAATGAAGAGTGTGAATCATGTGCTCTAGCTAAAGTTATAAGCTAGGCATTCCCAACCCTATTTTAAATGGGTTCATAGCATCTAGGTCAAGACTAGTGATGGGTTAATCATCGCCTAAACCAATGTAAGGATGTAGGGTATGGATAGAGGTTCCACTATACCATGTTAACGACACATCAACTTCATGTAAGCACACCAGTGCCACATAAGCAATGGAACCCCCTCCCTTTAACATCCAAGATATGGGTTAAAGCCCCTCAATAGCGTACCTCTATTTATTTTTTGGTTTTAAAGGTTTAAACATGAAGCGGGGCCCACATTTCATCTGCTAATGTTCGCGATTCCTTTGGCTAGCCCCCAATAGCTAGCATGGTATGTGGGAGGGCCGCTATTGATGGAAAATAATGGTGAGGTGACATACAATTGCGCCCGGAAGGTATGGGATGGCGCCACCCCGCCACCTCACCACCGATAGCGCATCCGGGGCGCCACCACCCATACCGACCGAGTTAAACCGGGGCGCCATGGTTCTTTCACCAGCATGGTAACGAAGGCAAATTGGCAGGATCGAGGTGTCTTTGGTCAAAAGTTACTGTTGAACGGTAACATTATATTTAAAAAAATTAATTTCAAATTTTATAAATTTCACCTATAAATACCCCATTTTTTTCCTTAATTTTCATCCCTTCTACCTCAATCTTTATACAAAATCTCTACACTTTTTTTATAAAATCACACAATGTTTCCCAAAAACCAAAACCCGTGGGATCCGACCCATCCGTTTTGGCAAAGTGCGCCAAACAACGAGCAAGAAGACCGTTATCGAAGAGACCCGCGTATGGGTGAGCTTGGATATTATCCGATGCCACCTAGCACCCCCAAATTCTCCTCATCCGACCACTCCACCGATTCCCTTTTTTACGGATATTATTCCCAACCTCCATTTTTTTGCCCAAAACATACCCCAAACTCAAAACATACCCCAAACCCAAAACATAACCCTTACCGAATCGGTACCCGAAACCCAAGCCCAACCCACTTCTTCAAAAATGAGAAGATATCGAAAGAAGGATGAGACCGAAAAACGTGCTACTAAGAAGGTCGAATTGTGGACGCCTAAGGAAGAATTTGCGTTGGCACAAACATGGCTTGATGTATCGAAAGATGAGATTGTTGGTAAATTTTATCTCCATAAACTTTTTTACATACTTTTATAAACATATACTTTTGTAAATATATTTTTATAATTAAACTTTTTTTTATAGGAAACGACTAAGATATAAAGGTATTTTGGGGTCGTATACGTGAGAAATTTTTCGCCACAATGGGTCGTGGCGAATATCGATCGGCCGACTCTTTTTCGGGAAAGTGGACCACTATGAGGACGAAGGTTAGCAATTTCAGCAATATACATACTAATCTCGTCAACAATCATTGAAGAAGAAGTGGTTCAAGCGACGTGGATGTTATGACCCAAGCCCACGCCGACTATAGATTGTATCATGGGCATCACTTTACGATGGTAAATTCGCAGGAGCTTCTTTACAAATCTCCCAAGTGACATCTTGTACCGCCGTTCGACCCAACCGCCCCTAGGTCAAAGCGGTCCAAATCAACATCCACTACCAAACCATCCGAGTCCGATGCTCATACAACAATTAATCTAAACAACGATTTCGACGAATTTGAACAATCGCAAGAGCTGCCACGACCAAAGGGTAGGAATAAAAGTAAGGCAGCGGCACGAGCACGAGATAAGTCTTCTTCAACGCCATCGGATGACCCGTTAAAGTTGAACGAGTTCGAGGCAAGTCTCAACAAAATAATCTCGATGAAGGAAAAAGAGCAAGATCTAAAAATGTAGAAACAAATCCATAAAGACATGGAATTTCTCGCGAAAGACTTTTCACATCTAGCAGAGGATGACCTAGTCATTTTGGAGGCTTGTAAGACACATATTCGGGCGAAATATATGTAGTTTTTATTTTCTAGTACCTTATGTTTTTTTTAATGACTTCGTAATGGTTTTTTTTTTAATTTTCTAGTTATTAAAATTGACATTTAATTTAAAAAAATAAAATATATAGATAAAAAAAATAATTAGGGAATGATGACGAGGGCTTTATCCCACACTCTGCAAGTTAAAGGAAGGGGCCTTTAAGCCCCTTGTCTTATGTGGACGTGAAGTGGCGTGATAAAGCCCCTAAAGGATAAGGAGCTTTATCCCCCACCCTCCACACTAAGGGGCTGTTTGGTAGGCTCTTAATAGCCTCTTAATGCCCAATATCTGACTGAGTCAGATATCATAGTGTTTGTTTCATACCTCTTAAAACTAACCCAACCTCTTATTTTTGTCTGACCCGGTCATACATGGTAACATGTCTGACTAAAAACTTTTCCACCATAAGACTACTCTACCCCTTTGTCCCTTTCACTCTCTCAAAACCAGCAAAGCCACCATCATCACTCTCCCTCAAACCTTTATCCTGATGAAGAAACTAAACAAGAAAAGCACAATTTATCCATCACTCGCCAGCGTCGTCACTCATCTTCCGATCACCTTGCTCTTTTACCGGCGCCGCCACTCATCTTCGACCCCTTCAGGGTTGCTTTATCAATCTGTGCAATATTCAAACCCTAGGTGCTTCGATCTCTGTAATATTTGCTCTAATTTCTTCAATCTGTGCAAAGATCGACCAATATTTGCCCTTATTTCAATTTATTTTGTGATGAATTTGATGTGATAAAAAGGGTTAGGGTTGAGAGGATTAGGATTAATGCTTGTTTTGTGTTGATGGCGGTGAACGGCATTGCAGGAGGCTTCGCCGCCGACATCTGTGGAGGAGGAATCGGTGGAAGTTTGTTGTGATTCCGGCGCCGGTGAGGGTTTTACTTGATGTAATTGATGGGTTTTCGGGGAGTGTAGATCGGAGGAGATTATAGGGTGCTGTGAAATGATCTGGTTTGGGTGGGTAGTAACTTGCTCTAAAAAGATTATAGGGTAAACTATTTTTTTGTAAATAGTTCAGTATTATGAACAAGATTTGTATGAAAGTGGTTTGATGATCTGCTGTATGTACATATGTTCAGTATTATGAACATGGGTAAAAATGTCATTTTAGACAGTCATTCAGAGGTACAACCAAACAACACGTTACAGGTTCAGCACTTATTGGTTCAGAGCCTCTTACCTATTCAGACCTCTTATTCATTCAGCACTTATTGGTTCAGATGTTGCCAAACAGCCCCTAAGTCTGGAATTATGTAGACGAACAAATTGGTAAAGCCAAGAGAATGTGCAATATGGTACTTACAAATCAACTCTTAGTAACCAGCTTTGGAAATTAACCCTTAGGATGACAATTTAATTTTGAATGTCAGTGTAATACCTTGCCGTTGGTACATGTTATAATAATCTTTCACACAAGGACCTCTGAAAAATCACATATTGATAGGTAAAGGACCATATTGTTTCTGGACCATGCAGGGGTTCCGAGGAGGGTACACGCACGTTTAACATTATTATTTCTAGACCGTATACTCAAGAACATTTAACAATAAGCAAAGCTATTGGGATTGAATCTTGATCTCATATCTTATATATGCTGTAGATTTTAGTGTCATTAAGTTATTGTGGGTAACTGGATTTACTTGGAACTATTTATACAAGTTAGAGATGTGGGGTACACGCACGTTTAACATTATTGTGACTTTAGTACGAAAAAATCTCCAAGGTTGTAAGGTGTAATCCCTTAGAGCATGTAGGGGTTCCAAAGGGGCACCGCTCTAGCAAGGGGTCGGGACCCCCCCCCCCCCCCATAGAGTTCAAGGAACAATGCCCTTGGCTGGGCTCGCATTGCCAAGTCAGCGTGAAAACTCTCTCGAAATTGTCATGGGATGGTCAATGAGGAACCCCATAAGGGGGGGGGGGGGGTAAAACTTGTATGGATATGACTTGTTTGAAACACAATCAAGTAATAATGCAATTTATGTAAAGAGTTTAGAGGAAGAAATGACAAAACCGATTTATAGGGGTTTAGGTGGATGTTAACTAGTTCACTCTACATCCTCTCCCCGATTCTCGAATCGAGAATTGCTCCACTAATAGTTTATCTTAAACGGAAGAGATCACTAGTACACCAAACGTTTCACTAGATCAAGGTCGTATTACCTTATACAAACGTCTTATTAGATCAAGATAGTGATCACCTTCTACGTTTCACTTATCTCAAAAGAAAGATATTGATCACTCCTCTCACAAATTACTAACAACTATAGTGATGCCCCTTACAAACTTCTAGTTAATACAATGGTAGTGATCGCATGGATTCAAATTTTTTTGTTGAAACTCAAGAAAGGTGTATTTGACTTATCTCATGAGAAGCAAGATCTTTTTTAAATTTGTAAAGGGTGGATAATGCTTTCCATTTTCATCAAGGCTTTATCTTTTTAAGCATGTTTTGGCATCTCTTTCAAACATGTTTGTGTTAATAACGATAAGTGCTAGAAGACATCCATTTTTAGTAGATTCCATCTACTAGATATTTCAAAATTCAAACCCTATTTTGAGTAAAGTCAAATACTTTGTAAAATATTTATAGATTTAGTTTTTATAAAACTTAGCCAAGGTTTTATAAAATATATTTGGAAAATATCATGGTATTAAAAAAATTTCATTTTTATAATTAAGTTATACTATTAAAAAAACACTTTTGGGATCTCTCGAATTCCCCAACATATTCAGGTTGTGAATTGTTGGTCAAGCTTTGATCCTTAGGCTGCACGGTATGGAGGACCATCCTCCACCGTCCCGGACCGACGACGAACGGCCCTCCACGCCGCCCCCCTCCGTCCTCGTCCTCGGCGTCCTCTGCTCGACGTTGGGGACGATCCTTCCATTTCACAAGAAGACAAAAATTATTCCCCCTCCCTCTCACACACCCCTATACATACAATATATACATACACATTTTAGGTCCATCCTTCCATTTCCACACCTCCATCCTCTTAGCCCCATCCTCATGCCCATCCTAGGTGTCGCTTACGTGACGGACCATCCTCCAAGGGAGGACCATCACCATATGTAACAATCCTAAATAAACCGACACCCTTATAAATATTTCCGACACCCTTGAATATTTTAAAATGTCTCAATATGTCTTTAAATACACCCCGCATGTGAAAACCGAGCCCGGAATACATTAAATAGTATTTAAAATAAATAAAAATTGAAATTTTGAGTTGAGGCGGGCCGCGTAGGACCCACCCCAACCCTTACGCGGGCAGTATGAAGGTTATAAATTGATTTCGTTGAAACATAAGTTCAGACGGGCCGCGTAAAGGATCCTTAACCCTTACGCGGGCCGCGTCAACTTAATGATCCGGCTAGCTCCGGTGTCGCCACGTGTGTGTGTGCGTGTTGGACCTACCCCATGACCTGGACACCCTATGCCCTACCTGGGCTAGTACGCGGGCCGCGTAAGCCCCTGCGTACATCTACGCGGGCCGCGTGAGAGTCAAGTTCAGCAACTATATAAAGAAGGCCTCGGGCTTCAACTCAATTCGCTCACAAACGTTTCTGTATCTCAAATTCTGAAATATTAGGCATAGAAAGCTGGTATTATACCCCCTAATTAGCGAGATTCTGCTCCGTTGTAAGTATTATAACCCCAGTTTCGTAATAGATACGCTGCCCGATTGATTTAGGGTTCCGTAACAACTGTCGTGGTTCTGCCCGACGTAGTTGTTGGAATACCGTCTCGGGAAGGGTATCATTAATATTTTCAAAGGGTTATGATACTAACCTATGTAGATTTGTGTAAATTATAGATTATTCCCAGGAAACCCTTACGCGAAGTCTAAGATAGCAATGTGAGTTTATCCAATTTTTGTTAAACTTTTTGTAATACTTTACAAAACCTTAATGCTTTACAATATGATTAAGCGGTGATTGAGTCTTTGTAGTTCTTCAATTACTGCCGGTATGTTGGGGTTTTGTATACAAAATTTACTACATTGTGAGTAGTAAGTCGGGACGACAGTACGTTACTATTGGACAACGAGTTAGCCAATGTGTAATATGACCCACAAGTCAGGATTGACAGTACTGAATGACTAATTGTGTAGAAATAAACAATGTGATCGCTCTCAATACTGTTTTAATTGATAAAAATGTTTCTTGATTAAACTGGGATTCACTCACCAGTATTTCCCACTGACAAATGTTTTTAAAACGCGTTTCAGGTAACACAATGTGATAGCCAATTAGTAAAAAGCCAGCTGGAGAGCACTGAAGGCTTGGGAAAAAATGTGGCTATAAAAGTTACCTTAAAGACGATGTTTTAAATTCAATAAAATAGGATTTATTTCTATAAACGTATTGTAATAAGAAACTTGGGTTTTACCCATGTGATTATTAATATCAAATGTGGTGGTTTTACTCTGATAAACATTTCCTAACTACGGTCCTGATGTAATTTCCGCTGCCAAATTAACCAACTGATACCACCAAAACTCTGAGTTCGCATCCGCCCGTTCCCGGGACAGATAAGGGATCGGGGGTTACGACAGAAGGTGGTATCAGAGCCTAGCCACTGGTCTGAGCCAAAGAAGTGTTCTGCTGACACTTAAATTCTAATTTTTTTTTTGTGTTAGGAAATAATTTATGTGATTATGTGTTTTGTGTTATTTGACTATTTGTTAGTTTACAGTATGAGTGATCAACGACCCCCAGACATGTGTCGTCAGTTGTCTGATTCACCTAGGAGTGAAGGTACCTCTTCACAGCCTGCCCTTTCTGGGTATTCTGCTGATCAGGAAGAAGAGATGTTTGCCTTTAAAGCTCAGTCGGAAGAGCTATTCCCTCACAAAAAGAGAGGATGATTCAGTAAGGAAGCATTTGCGCGTAGGAAAAGAATGCGAAAGTTGCAACAGCAAAGAGCCTTAGCAGCCATTAAGCGAAAGACAGATGCCCATACACAGGATATGCTTAATAGAAGCCTAGCCAATTTCCATATCCTAGCTACAACTGCTGCTGACCCAAGTCTGGAACAATTAGTAGCCCCACAACCACCAATCCCAGACCAACCCATGGAGATAGAAAACCCTGAAAACCAAGTGGAGATGCATGACTTCAACCCAGAGGAAATCCCTAGGGTACAAGCACCAAATCCCCTAGACCCAAATTACGACCCCTGGTGGGATGATAATAGGGACTTTGTGCAACATTACCCGATACATGAAGACACACCCATACAGAACATAGGAGCCTATCCAGGTATGGACCCTTTAGATCCCTATTACCATGATGACTACATCAGGGAGATCTTAGAAGATTCTTACCGATTTCAGGCACTTTCACCTCCATATCAGGAACCCGCACCCCAGATTCCGAACCCAGTACTAGAACCTGCACCCCCAATGAGTGCAGAAAACGTACAAGAACTTAAGACATTTGGTGAGGAAATTCTAGAAAGTAGTGAGAGAATGCGACAGGTGGGAGAGCGACTCGTATGGAAATACGATGAGCGTAATATGGATTTTTGGATAAATCCATATCCGTGATGTGATGGAGGAAATGGTAATAGTAATAATAATATAATAAAATAAAATAAAATAAAATAAAATAAAAATAAAATAAAATATGTGTGTACGAATGCCTATTACTATTAGTGTGATTCTATTTCTGTTGGTATTATAATTTTTATTTCAGTACTAGTGTGTAATAGATGCATAATAGTATATGGAAATAGAGTAAAAGTCGCAATGATCGACGTTTTAGGCTAGATTGCGTGTCATGTGATTAATTATATTAAATATTATCTTGTGATATTAATATGGGGTAAATGTTTAAAATTCAGATGGCCGATGACGGAAATCAAGGAAATCTGAATAATGATAACCAGAGTAACATTAACGTGGTTAATGAGAATCCAAGCATCAATAACAATGGAAACCAAATGGATAATAGTGCCGTTCAACATATAGTGGCACAAGGAATCATAGATGCAATGCCATTTATTATTCAAACGATTCAAGAAGCGAATAATAAAAGTAAGCATAGCAGTAAGCGACCCATCGAACCCGAAAACAGAGTGAACAATGGACCTGTACTTCAAATGCTCATTCCCAAAAAGAGAAGAACCGTGTCTTACGGTTGTTCTTATAAAGAATTCTGGTCTTGTAAACCAATGGAATTCTCGGGCAACGAATGGGCCATTGCAACCCTACGCTGGATAGAGAAGACTGAGGCAGTCTTAAGAATAAGCAAGTGTGCTGAAGAAGATAAGATACTGTTTGCTTCTAATCTGTTTAAGAATTCAACACTAGAATGGTGGAACACTATCCTCCAATCAAGAGGAAGTGATAGAACTTACAATATGGAATGGGAAGAATTTAAGGATAAGGTAGAAAGGAAATTCAGCCCACCCAATGAGAAGGAACATATAGCAAACAAATTCCTAAACCTTAGAATGACTGGTGTGGATAGTAAGGGATACACTAAAATATTCTTCGAATATGCTAGAATAGTGCCAACTCTTGCTTCACCAGAACCAGTATTAATCTCCCGTTATATCTGGGGATTAATTGGGGAAATAAGACACGTAGTCAAGGCAGCTAGACCTCAAACCATAGAAGAAGCTGTAGAACTAGCAAATACCTTGACAGATGAATTAGTCCGTACCCGAGAGGAGGATCAAAGGAGGAACCTAACCCAGAAGCTCACACAAGAATTTCGTTCTGGAAATTTTAATCGTGGGAAAAATATAGGTTCTACCTCTACACCTTACTGTAAGAATTGAAAAAGAAAGCATTCAGGAAGATGCTCCATATACTGTAACTTTTGCAAAATATCGGGACACAAGGAAGAAAATTGCAGGAAGAAAACTAATAACAGGATATGGTACAACTGCGGAGAACAAGGTCATATTAAGCCTAATTGCCCAAAATTAGCTCGAGCTACAAACAACAAGAATACTCAAAATGCTAGAGCATTTGTTCTGACTGCAGATGAAGCCAAGATGATTCCAGATATCATAGCTGGTACGTTTTTAGTTAATGATGTCTTTGCTAAAGTATTATTTGACTCTGGTGCAAACCAAAGTTTTATTAATACATCATTTTGCAAAATTCTAAATCAGTCATTAACTAAACTACCACAAGAATGTCGAGTAGAAACAACTAATGGAGAAACTGTTAGGATTTCTGAAATCTTGCAGGGAGCAAGAATAGAAATTTTAAATCAGAAATTTATTGCAAACCTTTATCCCATGAATCTGGCAGGATTCGATGTTGTTTTAGGAATGGATTGGTTAATAGCTAATAAAGCCAGTATTTTATGTGATCAAAAGTCAATTTAAGTAAATTCACCAAAAGGTAAAACGATCACAATTAAAGGAGATAAATCATCTAGATCCACAAAATTGATCTCTGTGATGAAAACTGCAAGTTGTATAAGAAAAGGTTCTATAGTGTATTTGATTTCTATAATCACTAAGACTAAAGAAAAAGAACTAAAAGATATTCCAGTAGTATCTCAGTTTTCAGATGTATTTCCAGAAGAATTGCCAGGGCAACCTCCAGATAGAGAAGTTGAATTCAGAATCCATTTAATACCAGGAACAGCACCGATTGCCAAAGCACCTTACCGTTTGGCACCTGCAGAAATGCAGGAATTGAAGAAACAATTGGACGAATTGCTAGAAAAAGGATTTATACTGCCAAGTTCGTCACCATGGGGAGCGCCGATTTTATTTGTTAAAAAGAAGGACGGATCAATGCGTATGTGCATTGACTACCGTGAATTAAACAAGGTTACGATTAAGAACCGGTACCCATTACCGAGAATCGATGATCTGTTTGATCAACTACAAAGAACTCGATTTTTCTCTAAAATCGATTTAAGGTCAGGATATCATCAATTAAAGGTACAGGAAGAGGATATTCCTAAGACCGCATTCAGAACAAGGTATGACCATTATGAATTTACTGTCATGCCATTTGGTTTAACCAATGCCCCAGCCGCATTTATGGACATGATGAACCGAATATGTAAGCCATATTTGGATAAATTCATAATTGTTTTTATAGATGATATTCTAATTTACTCTAAGAGTAAAGAGGATCATGCAAAACATTTGCACGCACTTCTAAGTTTATTAAGAAAGGAAAAGCTTTATGCTAAAATTTCAAAGTGCGAGTTTTGGCTAGAACATGTACAATTTCTTGGACACTTAGTCAACCATGAAGGAATTCATGTGGATCCCACAAAAATCGAGGTGATTACTAAATGGAAAACCCCTGAATCACCAACCGAAGTTAGAAGTTTCTTAGGATTGGCCGGTTATTATAGAAGATTCATTCAAGATTTTTCTAGAATAGCCATTCCCTTAACTAAGCTAACATGTAAATCTGTTAAGTTTGAATGGGGATTAAAACAAGAGGAAGCCTTTAGAATCCTTAAGCAAAGATTAACCCATACACCCATACTAGCATTACCAGAAGGAGCTGAAGACTTTGTAGTCTATTGTGACGCTTCTAAATTAGGTTATGGATGTGTATTGATGCAACGACAAAAGGTTATAGCATATGCATCTAGACAACTTAAGAATCATGAAGAGAATTATTCAACCCATGATTTAGAATTAGGAGCTATAATTTTTACTTTTAAGATTTGGAGACATTACCTTTATGGTAGTAAGTTTACCATATTCACTGATCATAAGAGTTTAAGGTATATTTTCAAGCAAAAGGAGTTGAATATGAGACAAATACGCTGGATGGAGATGCTTAGTGATTATGATTGTGATATCCAGTATCATGAAGGAAAAGCAAATGTAGTGGCAGATGCTTTAAGCCGAAAGTATCATGAAAAACCAAAAAGGGTACGTTCTCTTAAATTAAATCTGCAAGTAGATTTAAATGATCAAATTAAAGAAGCCCAAGAATCACTAATCAAGGACGATACTAAAAAATTGAAAGGTATGATTAAGGAATTAAAACAAGGAATAGATGGAATTTGGAGATTCTATGAAAAGAGAATGTGGATACCTAAATTAGGAAACCTACGTCATCGTATATTAGAAGAAGCCCATAAGTCTAAGTATACGATGCATCCAGGAAATGATAAGATGTATCAAGATTTAAGAAAGAATTTCTGGTGGATAGGAATGAAGAAGGACATAGCAGCCTATGTTTCTAAATGTTTAACTTGTTCACAAGTTAAAGCTGAACACCAGAAACCCTCAGGATTTCTACAACAGTTAGAAATGCCAGTGTGGAAATGAGAATTGATAACAATGGATTTTGTTACTAAATTACCTAAAACAAAGAAAGGAAATGATACAATCTGGGTGATTGTAGATAGGCTAACCAAGTCAGCTCATTTCCTACCAATGAAGGAAACTTTCAGTATGGAACAGTTAGCTAAATTATATGTAAATGAAATTGTTTCTTTACATGGAATTCCTTTATCAATTGTTTCTGATAGGGATAGTCGATTTACCTCTCATTTTTTGGTCAAGTTTCCAAAAGGCAATGGGAACCAAGTTAAATCTTAGCACCGCTTATCATCCCCAAACAGACGGACAAAGCGAAAGAACAATTCAGACAATGGAAGATATGCTTAGAGCTTGTGTAATTGATTTCGGAGGTAATTGGGATGATCACTTACCTTTAATAGAATTTTCTTATAATAATAGTTATCACACAAGTATCAATGCTGCACCATTTGAAGCACTTTATGGACGAAAGTGCCGAACCCCAGTCTGTTGGGCAGAATTGGGAAAAAGCAACTATCTGGACCTGAGATAGTACAAGAAACAACTGACAAGATTATTCAAGTCAAGGAACGATTGAAAGCAGCACGTGATCGACATAAGAGTTATGCCGATAACCGACGCAAGCCATTGGAATTTCAAGTAGGAGATAAAGTATTATTAAAGGTCTCTCCTTGGAAAGGAGTAGTAAGATTCATCAAACGGGGAAAGCTAAGTCCCAGGTATGTTGGACCTTTTGAGATTATTAGAAAAATAGGACCTGTAGCCTATCAGCTACAACTGCCAGAGGAAATGGCAGGAATACATGATGTGTTTCATGTATCTAATCTCAAAAAGTGTTTAGCTGATGAATCACTGATAGTACCTCTTAAGGATATAGAGGTAAATGAACAACTCAAGTTTGTAGAAAGGCCTCTACATATTGAAGACAGGAAAGTCAAGAACCTCAAGCATAAGAGACTAGTTCTGGTCAAAGTGAAGTGGGACTCCAAAAGAGGACCTGAGTACACATAGGAGCTTGAATCTGGAATGCAAAAGAAATATCCACACGTGTTCCAGTAGATCTCGAGGACGAGCTCTAAAACAAGGTGGGGAGGATGTAACAATCCTAAATAAACCGACACCCTTATAAATATTTTCGACACCCTAGAATATTTTAAAATGTCTCAATATGTCTTTAAATACACCCCGTATGTGAAAACCGAGCCCGAAATACATTAAATAGTATTTAAAATAAATAAAAATTGAAATTTTGAGTTGAGGCGGGCCGCGTAGGACCCACCCCAACCCTTACGCGGGCAGTATGAAGGTTATAAATTGATTTCGTTGAAACATAAGTTCAGACGGGCCGCGTAAAGGATCCTTAACCCTTACGCGGGCCGCGTCAACTTAATGATCCGGCTAGCTCCGGTGTCGCCACGTGTGTGTGTGCGTGTTGGACCTACCCTATGACCTGGACACCCTATGCCCTACCGGGCTAGTACGCGGGCCGCGTAAGCCCCTGCGTACATCTACGCGGGCCGCGTGAGAGTCAAGTTCAGCAACTATATAAAGAAGGCCTCGGGCTTCAACTCAATTCGCTCACAAACGTTTCTGTATCTCAAATTCTGAAATATTAGGCATAGAAAGTTGGTATTATACCCCCTAATTAGCGAGGTTCTGCTCCGTTGTAAGTATTATAACCCCAGTTTCGTAATAGATACGCCGCCCGATTGATTTAGGGTTCCGTAACAACTGTCGTGGTTCTGCCCGACGTAGTTGTTGGAATACCGTCTCGGGGAGGCTATCATTAATATTTTCAAAGGGTTATGATACTAACCTATGTACATTTGTGTAAATTATAGATTATCCTCAGGAAACCCTTACGCGAAGTCTAAGATAGCAATGTGAGTTTATCCAATTTTTGTTAAACTTTTTGTAATACTTTACAAAACCTTAATGCTTTACAATATGATTAAGCGGTGATTGAGTCTTTGTAGTTCTTCAATTACTGCCGGTATGTTGGGGTTTTGTATACAAAATTTACTACATTGTGAGTAGTAAGTCGGGACGACAGTACGTTACCATTGGACAACGAGTTAGCCAATGAGTAATATGACCCACAAGTCAGGATTGACAGTACTGAATGACTAATTGTGTAGAAATAAACAATGTGATCGCTCTCAATACTGTTTTAATTGATAAAAATGTTTCTTGATTAAACTGGGATTCACTCACCAGTATTTCCCACTGACAAATGTTTTTAAAACGCGTTTCAGGTAACACAATGTGATAGCCAATTAGTAAAAAGCCAGCTGGAGAGCACTGAAGGCTTGGGAAAAAATGTGGCTATAAAAGTTACCTAAAAGACGATGTTTTAAATTCAATAAAATAGGATTTATTTCTATAAACGTATTGTAATAAGAAACTTGGGTTTTACCTATGTGATTATTAATATCAAATGTGGTGGTTTTACTCTGATAAACATTTCCTAACTACGGTCCTGATGTAATTTCCGCTGCCAAATTAACCAACTGATACCACCAAAACTCTGAGTTCGCATCCGCCCGTTCCCGGGACAGATAAGGGATCGGGGGTTGCGACAGAAGGTGGTATCAGAGCCTAGTCACTGGTCTGAGCCAAAGAAGTGTTCTGCTGACACTTAAATTCTAAATTTTTTTGTGTTAGGAAATAATTTATGTGATTATGTGTTTTGTGTTATTTGACTATTTGTTAGTTTACAGTATGAGTGATCAAGGACCCTTAGACATGTGTCGTCAGTTGTCTGATTCACCTAGGAGTGAAGGTACCTCTTCACAGCCTGCCCTTTCTGGGTATTCTGCTGATCAGGAAGAAGAGATGTTTGCCTTTAAAGCTCAGTCGGAAGAGCCATTCCCTCACAAAAAGAGAGGATGGTTCAGTAAGGAAGCATTTGCGCGTAGGAAAAGAATGCGAAAGTTGCAACAGCAAAGAGCCTTAGCAGCCATTAAGCGAAGAGCAATTCGTTAACGAGAAGAGCAATTCGTCATTTTATATGACTAAATTGCCCTTCTAATTAACAAAACTACATACACAATAACCGAATTACCCTTCTCGTTAACAGAAAAAATGGATAAAGTTACCCAGTGGACTAAAATGACAACTGTGAAACCTTTTGGACCCACATTTGGAAAATGAAACATTTGAACTAAATTGGCAAAATGATCTAAACCTCAAAAACTAAAATGGCATTTAACTCGTAAATTTATTATTATTATTATTATTATTATTATTATTATTATTATTATTATTATTATTCAGTTTACTATTATATAACAGATAAGTACGTATAACCAAAAATTTTAGAAATTAGAGACACTATAACAAAATATATAACTAAAAACTGAAAACGTGCATTCATAAAACTTTAAAATACATTAAAATGTTTTCATATTAAAATATATTTTGATCAATAAATTTGTATTACGTTTTTCTTTTTAATTATTTGTGTATACGATAAAGTAACGCAATATACTTTTATGGTCGACTTTCATATATTTTCATGTATTTTGGTTTGTTAGTGTACCGATACTCAGTATAGCAAACGGAAAAAACCAAATAAAAAAGTTCGTTAAACATCAAAGTATAAAAATTTTGTGGCAATTTATAAAGAGTTTAAACTTTTTACTATTCCTTGCAGCAAAAAAAAATGATATCTAAGTGAAAACCATTAATGAAATATGCACTCAAACTAATATTTAAAATTTTAGCAATATAACATTCCTTATGTATAGCTTTTCATTTCAAATTATCTTTAATTCAAGTTGTATAAATTGTAAATCTTAAGTTATGTATTTATTGATAGTAAGCAGTGATTATTTGTGATATATTAACCTTTTAAGTTGTGTAAATTTAAATTTTATTTCAATATTGTTATGTTTTCCTTTAAATTTCATAGAAAGAAATTGTTATTATCCTGATTATGGATGGTTTTAAGTAATTTTTATGTCTTATTTATCATTTTTTTACTTACCTGAGATATTTTCTTAATTCAACCCGTATAATACGCGGGTGTATATACCTTTTTAATTTACTATATGAATATGACTTAGCATTATCTTAATTCCTATGATAATAAATGTTTTAAAAATATCATAAAAACTCTTCTTTGAGTATCGTATGTTAAAAAAATTACATTACGATTATAAAGTTATTTCTTCTTATTACTATTCACAATAATCTCAGGATCCTGTAAAAAAGACATTTTTCGTGAGAAGTGTGAGAAGACATAAGAATTGACATATAGGCATCATGGTTTGCACTTGGGTATAATGTTTTGAGTTGTTTTGGCAAGAAAAACACCAAACATAACAATTTAAGACACAATGCAATGAATTCTAGGCTTAAAACATAAAATACCATGCCAAGAACGTTAAGTAGTGTGTTTTAAGTGTTAAGCAGTGTGTTTTAAATTTCACGCCCATAATATGTTGCATTGTGTTTTAAATTGTTATGTTTGCTATTTTTCTTGCCAAAACAACCCAAACCATCATGCCTAAGTCCAAAACATATGCATTCTCACGAAAAAGGTCCCTTTTACAGGAACTTCACCCATTAAAAATATTTGATAATTTCTTTATCTTTACGATGTAAAAGAAAACGTTAATTCTACATTATAATAAGAGAAATTATGCTATACTGTGTTATTAAATATTTTATTCAATATGGTTTAATGTTTATCCATATAAATAATAAAAATTAAATAAATTATCCATTAGCATGGACGACTTTATTATTATTTTCTTATAAATAACATTAACAATAAAATTATTTGAGAGAGAAGGAGGTGTTGCAATATGACATTAATTGGAAATATGAAATATTGGTTTATCACTTTATCGATCCTCACTATTATTATTATTATTATTATTATTATTATTATTATTATTATTATTATTATTATTATTATTATTATTATTATTATTATTATTATTATTATTATATTAAATCATAAAAAGAATTCGGTGTACAATTTAAATAATGATAAACATTTATCATGTTAAATTTGAATCATTGGTCGAGAGTACCATTCAAAGCATAGAGAAAAATGTAAAACACGTTGTATTTTAACTTTACATCTTTATTTATAAACTAGACTAGATTATAGATCCGTGCATTAAAAGATGCCATACCATAAAAACGATTTGATTATATAATCTGTAAAAAAAACTTTATAAAACGGACGTATTTTTATCATCATATAACAATTCATACAACTAACTTAAATCTATTACAAAATCGACCTATATATCTTATTTCGTAACACTAAAATACTATAATAGCGTGTACTACGCGGGTGAATACTAAAAAAATATAGAATACATAAATATATACATTACATATAATATTGGAGTAAATTACAAAACTCGTCCTTTATCTTTGTATTGGATTGCAAAGATTGTCCTTTATCTTTAAGGTTGACGAAAATCATACTTTATGTATGCAAAACCTAACACGTTATGTCCTTTACCCCAAACTCAGTTAAATTTTAATGTTAAATCAGGGTATATTGATAATTTTACTAATTTATTTAAAATATCTCTAATAAACAAAACAATAAAGAATTTAAAAAATATAAGAAATAATAAATTATATCCTCTCCTCATAACTCTCTCTAACCTCCTGTACCTACCACCATTTTAGCACCACCAACACCACCACCACCACCACCATTTTAGCACCACCACCATAAACAATCTTCCATTTTCTCTCTGTTCTGAGTTCTCTACAACCACCGGCCGCCGCCACTCAACTTCTCCAACCTCAGATCTATATTGATTTCCCTTTATAAATACCCATTTTAATCAAACAAAGATCTAGTCTTTCTTCACTCTCTCACTATTGCAAAAAGCTTATTTCCCTCTCTGCAACTTTTGCACACCATTAAACGAAGGGAAAACTTCCCACCTTTGCTTCCTTCCTTGTTTATTTATACCCTTTTTTCTCCACCCACACATTCACATTCTTTACTCCACCATGGATGTCTTCAGCCCACTAACGCCGGTGACTTCGACATCACCGACAACGAGAACTCCTTCTTCAATTTAGTCTTCATAAACCCAAACAATTTACAACTCACCCCAACAGTGAAGGTCTTAGTGGCCATTATCACCAATGTTCAAGGTTGGATGTCACTGATTTAAATTCAAGTCACACTTATTCCTCACCGCTTTTTAAGAAACAATTTGAGGAAAATACTACCACTGGATTCAACCTCCAACAAAGACCCAAACCCTCTATTTCACAAACCCTAGAATCCGACCCGCCAAAAAGATCCATAATCAAGCACATACCACCAGACCTAACCACCTACGGCGGCGGCTTCTGGATCTCCGACGGCGCTTCTAGATCTTTGATGACGGCGGTGGCGGCTATGGGGGTTTTAAGGTTTGAAGTTGGGTATATGATAAGAGAGAGTGGTCGACATTACTGATGGTTGTGGGTGGCCGGTGATACCGATGGTGAGGTGGGAGTGGTTGCTAAGGATGGCGGTGGACGGTGGTTGAGGTGGGAGTGGTGGTGGTGGCAGATGATATACAGAGCTAGGTAGAGAGAAAGAGTTTGACTAATGATATTTTGTTTTTAAAAAATATAGATAGATCCATCATACATGTTTATATATATTTAAATAATATGATATTTTGTTTTATTTATTAAAAGTTTTTTAATAATCGATAAAAGGGGAATTGGCCAGTAATAATCACATCTAAATCTTATTGGCCATTAATAATCCCACCTCAGAATATTCCCTCCATCAGTCCCACCTTTCACCTATTTTTCCTACAATGGTCCCCCGTTAGAAAAACTTAACGGAGTTAAGCTTTTTTCCAAATCACAAATATATTTTTTAGGGCTTTTGATCAGAACGATTATACGAGTCCATTGATGTAAAACTTACTTCGAAATGGTGCTCCAAGTGACTTGATTTTGGTTAATTGGAAATTTAAACACCCGAATTGAAGCGTCGTTTTCATCGTTTGGAGCACCGTTTCGAGGCAAGTTTTACATCAATGGACTCGTATCGACGTTCTAATAAAAAGCCCTAAAAAATATGTTTATAATTTGGAAAAAATCTTAACCCCGTTATGTTTTTTTTAATGGGGACCATTGTAGGAAAAATAGGTGAAAGGTGGGACTGGTGGGGGGAATATTCTGAGGTGGGATTATTAATGGCCAATAAGGTTTAGGTGAGATTATTACAGGTCAATTTCCCTAGATAAAAAGATTAAAATACCCTTGTGTTACCTAATTTAACAAAAAAAGATAACTGAGTTAGGGTCAAAGGACGTAACGTGCAAGAGTTTGCATACATAAAGTATGTTTTCTGTAATTATTGAAGATAAAAGACATAGTTTGCAATCTGATGTTAACATAAAGGACGATTTTTGTAATTTACTCTATAATATTGTATATAAATAATATTATTTTTTATTATTAGGTATCCTCTAAATATTACTGTTAAAGTAAATGAAAATAAATTTATTGGTGTGCGTTAAATTAGATTTGTTATTCTTATTAATAGTTGTTATGCGAATTTAATTATTAATTAAATGCATAAAAGTATGACCTAAGTTAACGGTTTTGGTATGCCAAATAAAATATTTTCATAATTAATTGTTAATTTACTATTTCACAAGTTGGTAAAAATAAGAAATTAATAATATTATAATATGGTTAAGTTACTATTTCCTACGTTATAAAACATTTTTTTATATAAGGACGATTAAGTTACTCTTTCTTACTTTATATAACATATTTTTTTGTTTAGGGTCATGAAAATACCTGGACGGGGAAAAATGATGATAAGATTTTTTTTATAAAACAAAATATGTAAGATAATGGGTATATGCATGGTTAGAATATATGTACAAGTTAGGTTATTGCTATGAATAATGTTCATATTCATCCATTATAAAGGTATGGTATTCTAAACTATGTATCGTTCTCTATTAACTTAGGTTTTGTGTCTTCATTATTCACATGCCATGTAAGTTATTTTTTATGAGAATTACAACTTTTGTCCTTTATGTTTACACCACTTTGCAGGCGTTGTCCTTTCACGCAAAAATTTGCAAGTTTTGTGCTTTATGTTTCAAAATCTTGCATGTTATGCCCTTTGAGCCAAACACAGTTAATTTTTTCTGTTAAATCTGGTCACCCAAGGGTATTTCAGTCTTTTACCTATTTATTTAAAAATACTTTAATAAATATGATAACAATTTCTCTATTTCATCTCTTTCATCTCACCTTTCTCTCTCTCTCTCTCTCTCTCTCTCTCTCTTTCTCTCTCACTGGTGGCACCACAAAACCTTAGATATGCACTAGCCTGATACCCAACATCACCATTCGTTGTTCAAGGCCTCTTGACTCCACCGATCTAGCAAAAATCCAGATATGCAATTCAAAAACAGCACATCGGAACTTCAACGGAAAATATTCAAGCTCAGATTATAAGTAAGGCTTACCTACAAAATCTGATCTATACGAAAGCAGAATTTGCAGGTCAAATAAAGGTGTTGATACACTTTGTGGATGCATCTCGCTCGGTTCGACAACATTATGAGATGAATACCGAAACTTGATATCCTCCGTCGAGTTTCGGATCGAACATGTCTCTTTTTGTTCTGAATGTTGATGCTTGCTGCTGAACTATCTACCTGTTGCTACTGTTTATTATGTGCAAGTCTGCAAGTTGCAGCCTTTGGCGAACAACCATGCTCCTAGCGAAAAACCCAAGCCATTCTTTCAGGTGACGAAAGTCCTGTATGTATGACGAAAGACCTGATCCAATGCATGACGAAAAACCAACCTTACACATGACGAAAAACCCAGCCTCTTGTATGACGAAAGACCAACTCATACATGACGAAATATAGCCACATATCTCTGTGGCGAAAGACCTGCATGTTTTTCTTCATCAACAAGTCTTTCGCCATGAGTATTTCATCGACTGAAGGATATTTCGTCGACCTGAAGGATGTTTCATCGACCTGCACAGTGTTTCGTCGACCTGGTCCTATATATATGCAGAACTGAAGACAGAAACGGCAGAGTGAACACAGAGAGAAATACGAGAGACACCAGTGAGTTTGTGAGCTTTATGTAACATAATCTTGTAACAAAACTTTCTGGTTCTGAATATATTTGAGATTTAAACATTGAATCTTTCTGTTTCGTGTTCTTATCTCGGTTTGCTTACTCGGTTGGATTCCGCACAACCGGGTTTGTTCGTATACAAGGATTAGGCGACTAGATCCTCCGCTAGTTGGACCTACAAAAGGTTACCGGAATTCGATCGAAACTTCATCGGAACCCTAGATGGGTCGCCATAACCTTTCGTTCTTTCTTCGATGTGGTCTTACCTTCGTCCTTAACTTTTGCAGCCGCTGTTACAACAACACACTGCCACCATTCTAGCTGTGACAGTCGCTAGACTTGCGACTGTCACTGTCTCCACCATCATGAGAGAGAGAAAGAGAGAGTGTACCGGTGGCAGGTGCGGCTTGAGCTTGAATTTGGAAGATGTAAATGGTCACGATGGTTGAAGAAATCAGATGCACAAGTGTTCCTCTCATCTCATCGGAGAACAGGATGCCGGAGGGAGATATTGGAAACAATGGCGGTTTGATCTTCTTCAATCGATTAGTGTTCAAAGTTGAAATCCCCAAATTCAGAGAGAGTGAGAGAGAGAGAGAGAGAGAGAGAGATAATTCAGGGTTTTTTATATTTATAGTTTATTTTTTATTTCTTACAATTCGTCCCTTTAATATCCAGTTATTTACTCAACAGTCCTTAGGGAGGTAAAATGACAAAAATACCCTCATCTGCAAGGCACATGACCATATTTAACTAAAAAATCTAACTAGGTTTGTTCAAAAGGTTAAAACGTGCAAGATTTTGAAACATAAATCACAAAACTTGCAAACTTTTGCGTTAAAGGACACCGTCTGCAAAATGGTATAAACATAAAGGACAAAACTTGTAATTTACTCTTTTTTATTTAGTAATTTCGAGAATGAAATTTTCTTTTAAGGTGCTATAGTTGTAACACCTGAGAAAAAAAATACATAATATAATATTTGAATATTATTTAAAATGATATAATGTCATTAATATTAAATGTGGTTATATTTTTTTGAATGACTAAACTTGCATACCATGGGGATTGAACCCATGACCTCTACCTATCATACACATTATCTAACTCACTAACACCATTGGGCTATTCCCAACAGATAAATGTGGTTATATAGAATATGAAATATTAAACATATCATCTGATAAAGAAAATAGAATTAGTTATTTAAAAAATATATCATCTGATAAATAAAATTTAATTAGTTTCCTGAAAAAGAAACAAAAAACGAATGTATTATAAGATACCTCAAATTTAATTCCCAAATTGTTTATCATACATACGGTTTTGAGCGTTCATATGCTATTATATATATATATATATAGGTGCCCGCTAAAATGAGAACCACCTCGAGTTGTAAGAACCGTGAGAACTACTTGATCCGGGGCGAGGTGGACCAAATTTTTTTCATAAACGTAGATGCGTGTATTATAAACACATTTGTAAAAAAAAAAAAAATTCAAAAAAAAAAAATGTCGTGTGTGTAGTTTTGAGCACCACAAGTTTGTGTTTACGGGTACCGTAAATTTTCCAGTTTAATTTACGGTACCCGTAAACACAAACTTGTGGTGCTCAAAACTACACCCACGACATTTTTTTTGAATTTTTTTTTACAAATGTGTTTATAATACACGCATCTACGTTTATGAAAAAAAATTTTGGTCCACCTCGCCCCGTATGGTGTAGTTCTCACGGTTTTTACAACTCGAGCTGGTTCTCATTTTAGCGGTCCCCTATATATATATATATATATATTAATAATATAAATAAATAATAGCTATTAAAGTATTAAACAAATATATATTAGATATTATTAAACTATATAATATTTATTATTATTAGTAAAAAATATTAACAATGTTATTCCTAATTTAATAAAGAGAATGACACGTGACATTAGTATATTATTAATACGGTTTTTATTGATATTTTCTTTTTTTACTCAACCAGTGTAGTGTAACACACGGGGTGAATAACTTAGTGTCTTAATAAAAACTTTGGAAAAACATAAAAATAGATTAGAAGGTTATGTTTATGTGAACAATATTAATTAAAAAGAATAAAAATAATAATTTAAATGTAAACATATAAAAATGATTCATAAATTTAAATTATACTTTTATTTGATGAATCTTCATTACAAGAATAATAGGTAATAACGACGACATTAACAGCGGCGACATGCCATATGTCGCCGCTATTGGTCGATCCTGAACGCGGTGTCCCATATGAAGCCCCAACCATACATTTCATATCTTGAACTGATTACTGGAGTTTAACCTAGTCAATAGCGGCGACGTAATAGAGCAGTAGCGGTGACGCGTGTCGCCCCTATTAGGTTTACGCATAATGTACAGCTAAAAGTGGGATTTCTCCCCCTTTTCTCTATTTCCCTACCAAACTCTTCATCTCTCTCACGTGTTTCCCTAAAATAAGCCATTCTTCATCAATTTCACCAAGATCTACTCTAAATCGGTTAGTATTGTATGTTTAAGTTGAATTTGTTCTTGATTTTGGGTGTATGTATGTGTGTATGCTAGAGAATTCCGGTCACCCACCACGTCTCCTCCGCCACCATGAGTAGAATCATTATTTTGACGGTTAGTTTTAAATTTATTTTTGTTCAAAGATGAAAAATTGTGTAATTTTGGGTTTGTATAGGTATGTAAATGTGTATGTAAGGATGTATGTTGTATGTAAATGTGTATACACTACAAGAAAATCGACCAATAGTGGCGGCAGTTGTTGCCGCTAAAAGTCATGATCTGCGCCGCTAATGTTGTCTCCGCGTTCCGGATCGACTAATAGCGGCGACTTGTGGCCTGTCGCCACTATTGATGTCGCCGCTATTGGTCGATTTTCTTGTAGTGATATGTTAGTAAATGTATGTGAAAATGTAATGTATGTAAACTTGGTGAAAATGTGCGTATGTAAGTCTATGTATGTGTATGTTAGTATGTACATGTGTATTTTAGCTTGTAAGTATGTATAAATTATGTGTAAGTATGTAAATGTGTGTATACAACTTAATTTAGAACGCGAGATTATGAGCGGAAATGAATATGGTGGAGAAGGCGGCGATTCTCAACTGCCGAATGAGGTCGTCGCGTTTCAGAATGTGTTGGGTGATCGACGAGGATGGATACGGGGGATTCGGCATAAAGCTTATACTAATATGCCCTCGAATGTGTTGGGTGCGTAACCTCAAACTCCACAACCCTTTTCTGAGGTAAACTATAAAATTTTACTTTAAAAAGTTATACAAGTATCAATGAGCGCATGTTACTTTGGCAAACGCATGTTACTTTGGTAAATATATGTTGGTAGTATGTTAATATGCTACTATAGGTTTTGATATGTATTAATGTAAGACTATGTTTCAAGTTTGTTCCAAACCCCGACATTTTTAAATCAACTCGATTCTTATCTTACTTCGAAGGGAAAGCAAGCCGCAAACGACGATGATGACATTTTTGACAAGGACAATGAGGATGACTATGACTATTAAGTATTATCGATATATGACAACTATCTTGTAGTTTTCGGATGTTATTTTAGGATGTAATTATCGACACATTAAGTATTATGCATTTTAGGATGTTATTGTACGGATTAAACGTTTTATGCGATTTTAGGATAAGTATAATGTTTATTTAGTTTGGAGTGAATTTCAAGTTTTGTCCTTTATCTTTATAGTGAATTTCAGGCGGTGTCCTTTATCTTTCAAATTGACAAGTCTTGTACTTAATGTTTTAAAATCTTGCACATTATGCCCTTTAGCCCTAACCCAGTTAGATTTTTTTGTTAAATCTGGTCATTTGACTTGCACATGAGGGTATTATTGTCATTTCACTTTTTCAGGGACTAGTTGTGTAAATAAATTAAATACCTAACCATTAAAAAATTAAAAATAAAAATTTAGATATATCTCTCACCTATCTCTCCCATTTACCACCAACATCCACCATCTACCATCACCACTACCATCCACCTCACATCACATGCTGCCATCACCACCACCACCCACCGCACACCACCTATCTCTCATCACACTAAAACCCGAAAAACCAAAATCCACCATTAACTCAACCATCTGCTTTCTCTCTCTCGTCCATGAATACCCAAAACCAAAACCAACACTCACCTCCATCTACATGATGTGATATATTCAAGAAAGAAAAGAACCCTGAGTATGCATATATGATGAAATATGTAAGACTAAAAAATGTACAAATTTTAATATTCCATAAATAAAATAGATGTTTAGCTTAACTCTAGTGTTATATATGTAACAAAAATCATACATACCTGAAACCAAAACCACCGTCAACCCCCGATCTGAAACCCACCACAACCCCTCTCCACCTTCAACCTCTAAAACTATGGCTGCACCATCGTACCTCCATCTCGTAACCACAATCAACCTCTTTCCCCCATATCCACCTGTTGCCACCACCACTTACCCCAAATCCTTTAACCCTAAATCCATACAAAATCCCTAAATCCCAAATCTTCGTTGTATAGTAGCAGCGCCATGACGGATCCGGTGACGTGATGGTAGCAGCAACAGCAACATGACAGCCACAGAATCAGCTCTGCCGGCTACGGTGGTAGGGTTGGGAGCTCCGGTGGATGAACGTTGTGTCTGAGAGAGCGTGTGGTGGTTGGTGGTGGTGGTTGGTGTCTGTGGTGGTGATAGTCTGGTGGATAGAGTTAGAGATAGAGAGGTAAAGTGATTTCATCTATCTGTGTAATCTACATATACATATATTATTTATATTTATATTTATATTTATATATGTAATATAATATTAATTTGTTAAATTTATTTTTGTTTTATTGTTATTTAAAATATTTATTTATATGGTAAAAAGACTAAATTACCCTTGTGTGATTTGATTTAACGAAAAAATCTACTCGGTTAGGGCTAAAGAACATAACGTGCAAGATTTTAAAACATTAAGTACAAGACTCGTCAATTTGAAAGATCACGTGCACGTGGTGGATCACAGAGGCTGCAAGGACCAAGTGGTGAAGTGGCGTGCAAGTTCGATGCGCGTGACGTGGCAGTCCGCGCGCGAGTATACGTGGCACGAAGGCGAGCGGTTGCGCATGGTGCATGGGTCCTGATGTGACGTGCGCGACGCACCAAAGTGAGCCAAAACGGCGCGACTGTGTGGCGTGCTCGTAGAGGCTCACAGGTGGCATGGCGCACGCGCGCATGGACCCGAGTCAGTGTGGTGCACGCGCGCATGGCAGTGAGCCAAATGGATGCAGCGCGCATGAGCGTGCAGACATGCGCGTGCACCAGTGTGTCTTGCGCTCGCGCACAGAAGCTTCCAGCATTGAATGACAGTGCAGTTACAGTTCTGCTTCGAAACTGACGAGTTAACGGTCTTTGACTGAGAATTGAATGAAGTATTAAATTGCATTGAAGACGTTTAATGCAATTTAAACCTCTCCTTTAATTCTTTTGACTATTTCGATTCAGATGCAGTATAAATACAGCATCTCCACCACTGCAGAAGTATACCAGCAACACAACAGCTTATGCAAACAACTTTCTTCCTATATCTGATCCTTTTCTTGCAGCTTTCAAGGTAACCTTCGGGTTGTAGGCCAACTCCGGCAGTACTACTGCTCAGGCTGTTGTACCCTGGGAAACAAAACGAGTACTCCTGGGAGACTCGGAATTTGTTTTAAGGGAAGCGTGTGTACACGTGACTCAACTAATCTGTTTCTTCTACATTTCTTGTATTTTGCTTATTTCAGTTGTAATCGTACTGTTTTTCTGCTTTCTTCTATTTCTGTATTGTAATCGTTTAATAAAATTTGTTTTATTTTAGTTAAATTACGCGAACAGTTCCTACAATCTTAAAACAAATTTTAAAACACCGTTCGTGTAATCAAAACCATTCTGTTTTGTGATTCAAACCAATTTTGCTTAACTCAGCTTGTGTTTTAAAAACATATTTTTTTTTGTTTTCATCTTCAAAGGAGCGACTTTGGTTGAAAACAGTTGTGGTTACATTCAGTTTCAGTTCCAAAAATTGCTAAAAAACTTTCTGACTTGGTCTTCAAAGTTGGACTTAGAAGCCAATCAGTAAGTTCTAATAAATTAAAAATTTTCTGTTTTTGGTCTTCAAAGTTGGACTTAGAAGCCGAAACAGTAAATTTGTGGTAAAAATTAAAATTTTATTGTTTACTTCTGCTTTTTGGAGTAAAACAGAAATTTTTGGACTAAAACTTTAAATTTTAATTTTTTTCAGCATGTCGAACGAAAATGTCAACGTTAACAACACTACGAATGTTGTGACGGGAACCCCCCTGAACGCCACCACTGTGGGAGCGTCCACAGTGGCTAATCACGCTGAACGACCCGAGAAGTTCTCGGGTCTACACTTCAAAAGGTGGCAGCAGAAGATGTTCTTCTACCTGACCACCATGAACCTTGCGAGGTTCTTAACTGAAACCGCTCCCCAACCTGCGGAAGGGGAGACCAACGCTCTGGCTCTGAGCGCGGTAGAGGCTTGGAAGCACTCGGATTTCATTTGTCGAGGCTATGTGTTAAACGGGCTTTCGGATGCATTATATAATGTGTACTACAATGTCAAGACTTCCAAATATTTATGGGATGCCTTGGACAAGAAGTACAAAACGGAGGATGCTGGCACAAAGAAATTTATGGTCGCCCGTTTCTTGGATTTCAAAATGGTTGATTCTAAAACAGTTATGAATCAAGTCCAAGAACTGAAAATTATACTACATGACATCCTTGCGAAAGGCATGACACTTAGCGAGACATTCCAAGTGGCAGCGATGATTGAGAAGTTATCTCCTGGTTGGGTGGATTTTAAGAATTATCTTAAACACAAACGAAAGGAGATGACTAAAGAGGACCTTATGGTTCGTCTTCGGATTGAAGAGGACAATATAATTTCCCTAAAAGGCAGCCATACGCAAATTTCTGCTAGCGCAAATTTGGTTGAGCATGGGCAATCCTCTAAGGGCAATAAGGGCAAGGGTAAAAAGGACAAAGAGAAAGCAAAGGCTAGCAAAATTGGACCGAAGAAAGGGGTTGTGAAAAAGAAATCTCAAATGTTCCAAGGGACTTGTTACAACTGTGACGAGCCGGGGCATCGGGCTAACCAATGCAAGAAACCAAAGCGTGAGCGCGCGCACATGGTGGATGAAGACGGAATGCCTTTAGTGGCAATGATTTCTGACAAAACCGCAATGTTGGATGAGGTCAATGCTATGACCAACACTCCAAAAGGATGGTGGGTTGATACGGGAGAGACCCGTCATGTTTGCCCAGACAGGAGCCTCTTTACCACCTTCAAGGAGCTTGCGGGAGATGAGAAGCTGTACATGGGAAATGCAGCCACCGCGGACATCAAGGGTGAAGGAACGGTGATTTTGAAGTGGACTTCAGGGAAGGAGCTCACTTTAAGCAACGTGTTATATGTCCCAGACTTGCGCAAGAGCCTAGTCTCGGGATGGTTGCTTAATAAGTTAGGATTTCGTTTAGTTTTTGAGAGCGATCAATTTGTACTTACTAAACGAGGAATGTATGTTGGCAAGGGCTATGCCCAAAATGGTATGTTCAAATTGAATGTAATGGCAGTAAAAAAGAACATGAATAAAATTGCTACTACTTCTACTTATATGCTTGAGTTTTCTGAATCGAATAAATGGCATGGTAGATTAGGTCACGTAAATTTTAATTCAATACGCCGTTTAATCAATTTAAATTGTATACCAACATTCCATATTGATTCACATTATAAATGTGAAACTTGCGTAGAATCCAAACTTACAAGATCATCATAAAAATCGGTTGAACGAATAACCGAACCCCTTGATTTAGTTCACACCGATATTTGTGATTTAAAAGCGGTACCCACAAGAGGTGGAAATAAGTACTTCATCACGTTTATTGATGATAGTACTAAATATTGCTATGTATATTTACTAAAAAGTAAAGATGAAGCAATAAGTAAATTTATCTTGTATAAAAATGAAGTTGAGAATCAACTTCAAAAGGAGATAAAAGCTTTGCGAAGCGACCGAGGAGGCGAATATGTTGCACCTTTTGCCGATTTATGCGCAAAAAGTGGAATTGTACATGAGTGTACACCTCCTTATTCTCCATAATCAAATGGCGTGGCGGAACGAAAGAACCGTACATTGAAAGAAATGATGAATGCCATGTTGATAAGTTCTGGGGTGAGCCAGGAAATGTGGGGGGAAGCCATTCTATCGGCTAATTATCTTTTGACCAAGATACCACTCAAAAAGAGAGACGAAACTCCATATGAGTTATGGAAAAGGAAGAAGCCTTCATACAAGTACTTGAAAGTGTGGGGGTGCCTAGCAAAGGTGATTGTACCACCTCCTAAGGATCTTAGGATAGGACCCAAAACTGTTGATTGCATATTTATTGGGTATGTGCATCAAAGTAGTGCACATCGATTTCTTGTACATGAGTCCAAGAATCCAGATGTACACGTCAACACTATCATGGAGGTGAATCCTAACATTGTGTCTTACTTTGAAAATGTGTTTCCTTTGAGAAGACAAACACATGCAGCGTCATCAACACCTAATTTTGAAGTAGGTGAAAGCTCATCTACACCAGTTGATGAGGTAGTTCATGATAAGATACATGAACGACCTGAGGTTGAAGAAAGTGATCATAGGCGAAGTAAAAGGCCAAGGGTTGAAAAATCCTTCGGTCCATACTTTGTTAGCTATATGGTTGAGAGCGAGCCCAATACATATCGCGAAGCGGTTTCCTCTTCAGAAGGACCTCAATGGAAAGAAGCAATAAAGAATGAAATTGATTCGATATTGCAAAATCATACTTGGGAGTTAGTAGATCTTCCACCTAGTTGCAAACCACTTGGATATCGTTGGATATTCAAAAGGAAGATGAAAACTGATGGAAGTATTGATAAATACAAGGCTAGGTTGGTGATTAAAGGATTTAGACAAAAGGAAGGTCTAGATTACTTTGATACCTACTCGCCTGTGACGCGCATAACCTCGATTAGATTGGTTCTTGCTATAGCGGCTTTAAGAAATTTGGAAGTGTCACACCCTGACTTTTGCGGAAGCGTGATTATGGTGTGACTTCTTAATACCATTGCATACAATCATAACAACACTATATGATTAAACCATTAGATGTTCATCCTTAAATTAAGTTTGAAAATAACACAACATAATTGTCTGAAACGTAGACTCCAAATCTAAATTACATACCACAACATGTTTTAAAGAGTTCACGAAGACTCGACAAAAGACCTTAATATAAAAACCGAGTTTAGTACCATGTATCTCGTCCAGGATTAAGATACATTTCCTAAACCCTAAAGACTTCAGATGACATCTTTTTATTCATGACGCAGCTTGGGACATGCAAACACCAGCCAGATCCACTTAATTTACTGAAATACATGTAATTTGAAAACATCAACAAAAGTTGAGCGAGTTCATGTGTTTGTGTATATGTATGTATAAAACCTTTGTAAACAGTGTATGTATGTATGTTTGTAAATCCCGGTATGAAAGCAAACAAGGAAACATATCACCAATGGTTTGCAAGGCCACTGGTATGTGTGACGACGTAGGAAGGCTCAAACCTAGCAAATTTGTACCGGGCTTCCTGCTGTAAGACATAGTCACCTCATGGGCCACCCTGGTCCTCATGGGTGTGGGCTCGCTACACCCAAATAGATCTATCACTCATGCCCCTCGGTCCTTATACGAGGATTAATGGTCTCAAGTGTGCGCCTACCCATTCACATGATCTACTGTACTTTCCTAGGCTAACCATACCAATTGTAGTTGCATGTAATCATTTTGTAACATGTATTTCACCCCCGAAGTTAATAAACAAAACAGTTTAAAGAAAAGGGGGACATGAACTCACTGTCTTCCGTCTTCGATAAGCGTAACTCAAGTTCCTTTAGCTAACACGGCTACCTACAATGTACTAAGGTCTATTAGACGAACGGGTCGTGCCTTGTCTTAGTATTAATGTTTTTGAGTTACGTTTCTGATATCATTCCAATTTATATAATTATTGTCAAAATAATTAATATTTCAACTTAAATTATATTTATAAATTTTGGAATAATTTGTTAAACAACGTTTTCGTAATAATACTTCTCAAGTATTTATACTTGTATTTCCTTCCCAAGGATGGGGGTATCTTATACATGTGTATTTTGTCATATTTTGGGGTCGTATTCCGGTGTGTGTTTATACGTACGAAAATACGTATTTTCTTGTAATTGTTAAGTATTCTTATACTTAATTTTGTGTTAAACTTTCCGGAATATTATTTCTAATAAAAATCCACTAATATATATATTTCCCAAAACATATATATTTAGAAATTATTACTTAGAAAAATTATTTATAATTTTTTCTTTTGGCAAAAATATTTGTTGTTCCAAAATAATATATTTTCAAGTTTATCCAAGAAAATATATATTTTTTCCCAAAAATAATATATTTTCTTAATAATTTCGAGGAAACATATATATACTTTTATTCACCAAGAATTATATATTTCTTTTTTGTCAAAATATGATATAACTTTGTGACAATTGTAAAAGATCATGTTTTCATTTCTTGTGTCCAAAATATTATTTTCCAAAAATATACTTATAAATGTATTTTCCGGAATATTTTGTAAGTTACATTCTTTCATTCGGTTTCCCAATATTATGTGTGTAACTTGTATATTTATTCCTTGAGATTTTTTGTAATATTTTTAGATTGTAATTTCTTGGTATTTTAATATGTTATATTATCTTAGGTCCTAAAATAATATAACTATTACACAAAGTATACAAATAATCACACACATTATGTCTTTAATGTATATATATTCTCAGTATATATTTATCCATTTTTATTAATAAAAACCAACCTCCAACATTTGTATTTTTGTAATAAAAAATTATGGCAAACTTGTATGAAATCATGGTTAAAAATATACTTGTAAATACTTTGAAAATATTTTTCTAAGTGTTTACATTTTTAGAAAATTTTACCATAGTTTCCCCTAAAAATGAAGGTTCCCATGCTTTCAAAGCACATCATTTTCTTTTAAAATCATCACAAACAATCAACAACTCAATCATCACTTACCAAGTGCCAAAATCATGCAATTTACACAACAACATGAACTTGAACTTTTGTGAAAACTTGTAGTAACTTACTAGTGTGTTTAGTATGCTTAGTTACCCTTTAAAGTTTGGTTATTTATTTGTAAATCCCCTTCTTGAAAGATTTAGTCCTTTACAACTTACAAGATGATTTTTCCAAAAATCATTCTTTTGAATTTTTCTTGTTAACAATGTATTTCTATACTTGATTCTCCACCAAAAACATGGTTAGTTTCTTTAAAATCCATGATTATGTAAATCTTGCAAGTGAACTTGGTTACTTGAGAAAACTATGTTTAAAATCACTTTTATACAAGACTTCTAATATGCTTCATACTTCATCATACACAAAATCATTTTTATTTTCAAGTTCATGAGAAACATAAAGTATGATCATCTTAGTCTTTCACAAGATCATCACCACAACTTGCTAGATCATGTGTTTAATCACAATCTAGTAAGTTCCATATGATGTTTAACATCACAAACACAAATAATCAATCATCAAGAAGCAAAACAACAATAAACAATATGTATTCTTATGGTTTTGAGTTTTATGTTAGAGATTTTCATCTTGTTCATTATTGTTCTTCATGATTAGTAACATATATCATCTTTTAACCAACATTATAAGAAGTAACAAGAGATTATAAGAGCCTTACTACTAGCACAAGGCTAGGGATGAACTCAAGAAGATGAAGATGATAAATATGGTGGATAAAAGCAAATGGAAGAGGTCCTTCAATCTCCAAAGCCACCAAGCTTCCTAATTTAGCTTCTAGCACCTTGTGTACACCTTGGAATGGATGAATGATGATGATGGTGGGTGGTTGTGGTTTCGGTCGTGAGCCAAGAGAGGGAGAGGAGAAAGATGGAGGTGTGAAGTTATGAAGAAGATGATGAGCTTATGGTCTTGTGGTTAATCTTTATAATACTCCAACATTTCATTACATAGTGGATAATGTGTTTCTTAAGTACCAAACAAATCTCTTAACAAATCAAATGAAATTAAGGGTGGGCCACACCCTTGTAACCGTCCACACAGGGGGGGGATCTTGGTTGGGATGTAATTGATAGTTAGGGATATTAGTTAGGATCTAAGGGATTTAGTTAGTGTTTAAGTTGTTATGGTGTTATATAGTGTGTTATGATGTTCGGAGATTATAACTAGCTCAGTAATGTTAAAACAATGCTTCTTGTGTAATTTGGTGTTTCGGGTAGTGTCCGGTTGTTCGGTTGTATACTGGTTTGTTAAAGTGCTAAACTATACCGTTTAGTGTTCTTTATGTACCCTTTTGTGACACTTTTAATTCCCGACACTTAGGAAAGCATTCAGGACCATTTAGTCATATTTTTGCATGATACTAGCTTGTTAAAATGCCGATTTTTGCTGAATTATGCTGAATTCAGCACTTTGGGTGAGTTTTAGGCACTTTCCGGCACTTAAACTATCACTTAGGAATGCAGTTTTGTGGTCCTTACTTCCCTACACACCATACTAGTGTAGTACTTAGTCTCTGGCCCATACTGGGTCTCAAAACATTGTCTATCTATGTGTTGAGTTCTGTCAGCATTTTTCTGAGTTATCCGCTAACTGTGCTTTGTGCATCATTTATGTCAATATGGTTTGCATGTAATAATGATGTGACATTATGAAATATGTGATGCACATGTAAGTGGGATGCAGTAATCAGAAATCAGTCAAGTATAATTCAGCACAGTCATTAAGCACTAATCAAAATTAATTAATTGTATGGATACCTGGATTTTTGACGGTTGTCACATTCTCCCCCTGTTAAGAAAATTTCGTCTCGAAATTTTAGTTCTGCTACTAGTTGTAGGGTAGTTAGGGAACAAATGCTGGTACTTTGCTTTCATGCGGTCCTCACGCTCCCAAATGAACTCTGGGCCGTGACGCGCGTTCCAACGAACCTTGACGAGTTTAACACTACTCCTACGAGTCTTGTTAACCTTCCAATCAGTAACCTCAACAGGTTCTTCGGTAAAGTGGAGTGTGTCGTCAATGTGAACTTCATCGGCAGGAATGACAACTGTTTCTTGAGTTGGTCTCTTTATTCAGATTAGATACATGAAATGTATCATGAACTCCATTCAGTTCCGCAGGTAGATCCAACTTGTAAGCTACAAGACCAATCCTCTCCAGGATTTTGAACGGTCCAATATATCGTGGGTTCAACTTTCCACGCTTCCCAAAGCATGCTACGCCTTTCCAAGGTGAGACTTTTAGTAAAACCATGTCTCCCACTTCAAACTCCAAAGGTTTCCTTCTTTGGTCCGCATAGCTCTTTTGTCGATCACGAGCCGCCTTGATGCGCTCTCGGATCTGTATAATCTTATCTGTCGTCTCTTGAACCAATTCGGGACCAACAAGCTGTCTATCACCCGCATCTGCCCAGCATAACGGTGATCGACACTTGCGTCTGTAGAGAGCTTCAAACGGTGCAGCTTGAATGCTTGCATGGTAGCTGTCGTTATACGAGAACTCTACCAAAGGTAGGTGAGTGTCCCAACTGCCACCCAAGTCCATTACGCAAGCTCGTAACATATCTTCTAGCGTTTGAATCGTTCGTTCGCTCTGGCCATCTGTCTGTGGGTGAAAAGCAGTACTCAGATTCAATTAAGAACCAAAGGCTTCTTGGAAGGATTGCTAAATCCTTGACACGAATCTTCTGTATCTATCAGATATAATCGAGCTAGGCACTCTATGTCGTGCAACTATCTCCCTGAGGTACAGCTCAGCAAGCTTACTAGTGTTATCCTTTTCCCTGATCGGCAGAAAGTGTGCAGATTTTATCAGACGGTCTACGATTATCCAAATCGTGTCATGACCTCTGGGTGTCTTTGGCAATTTCGTTATAAAATCCATTGAAATCTGCTCCCATTTCCACATGGGTACTTCAGGTTGCTGCAGAAGACCTGAAGGCTTCTGATATTCGGCCTTTACCTTGGCACAAGTCAAACATTTGCCAACATACGTTGCAACATCACCTTTCAATCTCGGCCACTAGTAGAAATCCTTCAAGTCCTGGTACATCTTATCTGCTCCGGGATGGATCGAGTACCTTGATTTTTGAGCTTCATCGAAAATAACATCTCTAAGACCCCCAAAGAGGGGAACCCAAATTCGTCCCATGAAACACAACATTCCTTCCTTATTGGGTACTAACTGTTTCTCCATCCCACGGAGATATTCATCCTCAAGATTTTCCTTCTTAAGAGCTTCTCTCTGCGCAGCACGAATGCACAACGAGAGGTCTGTCTGTATAATCATTTCCAAAGCCCTAACCCTTATGGGCTTGATTCTCTCCTTTCGACTTAAGGCGTCTGCTATGACATTTGCCTTCCCTGGGTGATACTTGATTTCACAATCATAATCATTTAACAATTCAACCCATCGTCGCTGTCACATATTAAGCTCCTTCTGATCGAATATATGTTGTAGGCTCTTGTGATCAGTAAAGATAGTGCATCGGGTACTATACAAATAATGTCGCCAAATCTTTAATGCAAACACCACTGCGCCTAGTTCCAATTCATGCGTGGTGTAGTTCTTCTCATGAACCTTCAATTGGCGCGAAGCATAAGCAATAACCTTTTGTTGCTGCATCAGCACACAACCTAATCCCTGACGCGAGGCGTTGCAATATACCACGAAGTCGTCGGTGCCTTCGGGTAGGGATAAGATGGGTGCATCGCAAAGCTTGTTCCTCAGCAACTGAAAAGCTTCTTCTTGTTTATCTCCCTATTCATACTTCTTATCCTTTTGAGTAAGGGAGGTCACCGGTTGAGCGATTTTCAAAAAATCCTCAATGAATCTGCGATAATATCCTGCCAAACCTAGGAACTGTCGAATCTCGGTTGGCGTCTTCGGAGTTTCCCAATTCTTGATTGCTTTGATCTTGGTGGGATCCACATGGATTCCGTCTTTGTTTACCACGTGACCAAGGAACTGAACCTCGCGCAACCAGAACTCGCACTTTGAGAACTTTGCGTATAATTTCTCTTTCTTGAGCAACTCTAAAATAGCTCTTAGGTGTTGTTCATGTTATTCCTTCGTCCTTGAATAGATCAAAATATCGTCGATAAACACAATCACAAATTTATCAAGATATGGCTTGCAAACTCTGTTCATCAAATCCATAAATACCGCTGGCGCGTTCGTCAGACCGAACGACATTACTAGGAACTCGTAGTGTCCATATCGAGTCCTAAAGGCCGTCTTTGGAATGCTCTCCTCCTGAATCCACAACTGGTGATATCCTGATCGAAGATCGATCTTGGAGTAAAAGCTCGAACCTTGTAGTTGATCGAACAGATCATCAATCCTTGGCAAATGATACCGATTCTTGATGGTTAACTTGTTTAGCTCTCGGTAGTCGATACACATGCGGAAACTACCGTCTTTCTTCTTGACAAACAAAACTGGAGCTCCCCAAGGCGAGAAGCTTGGTCTAATAAATCCCTTGTCCAAAGGTTCCTGAAGTTGCATCGATAACTCTTGCATTTCTGAAGGCGCAAGTCGATAAGGTGCCTTGGCCATAGGCGCGGCGCCTGGAACCAAGTCAATATGAAATTCGACTTATCGTTGAGGCGGAAATCCTGGCAAGTCTTCGGGAAAGACTTCAGGATATTCCTTCACAACTGGCATATCTTCCAGCTTCGGCTCAGCGGCTTCTTTGTCCACAAGGTGTGCCAAGAAGGCAACACATCCTTTCTGCAAACATCTTCGGGCTTTCAAACAACTGATGATCCTTAGAGGCGTATCATGCTTCTCTCCATGCACCACAATTGTTTCTCCATTCGCCATCGGAATGCGAATGATCTTCTCGTGACATACGATCTCTGCTCGGTTGCTTGACAACCAATCCATTCCAACTACCATGTCAAAGCTTCCCAACTCGACTGGAAAAAGATCAAGCGTAAACTCATGCTCCCCGAGCTCTATTACACAGCCTCTAATTACTTCATTCGCTTCTACTAGCTTTCCATTAGCTAGCTCTATCGAATACGGAATATCTAGCTTACTAGCTACTAACCCAAGCATATTCTTAAACTCTAGGGATACAAAACTATAATCGGCACCAGTATCAAACAATACAGATGTAAAGCATTGGTTGATAGGGAATGTACCCGTGACTACGTTCGGATCTTGGCGAGCTTCCCTCGCTCCTATGTTGAAAACCCTTCCCTGAGCTTAGTTGATTCTCGGGCAATCACGCTTGAAATGCCCAACATCTCCACAGTTAAAGCAACCTGGACCCCGACCATTTCCATTTCCAATTCCACCCTGGTTGTTGTTTTGGTTGCGGTTTCCACTTCCAGCTTGGTTTCCAAAATTACCACGATTACCATTACCGCCATTTCCTCCTTGATTGCGGTTTCCATACCCATTTCCACCTCGGTTACCGTTTCCATTCCCGTTGCCATTACCTCTCAGACCACCATTACCACGACCGGTACCATACCAGCATGTCTCTTTGGCAGGACCAACCTTTCCGCACGTCTCACACTTTCCGGCTCGGCATCGTCCAGTGTGATGCAACTGACACGCATCGCATTTGGGCAAGGTGCCCATGTACCCTTTTCCTTTGTTTTTGACACCAGTCTTGACCTCGGCTGGTAGGTTCGCATCTTTCTTCTTGTTAGCACTGCTGGTACCCTTCTTAAAATTTGAGAACTTCCTTTTGTTCTCACCTGATGACTCAACGTGAGTCTCCTTCTTCTTTTGGTCAGAAATCGAGAACTTGTTCAACCTGATCGCTTCTTCAGTTAGTGCCACACTCAGATCAATAGCCTCAGTGATCGTTGAAGGCTTTGACATCGTCACCATGCTCATGATTTGGGGTGCCAATCCCCAAATAAAACGCTCGATTCGCTTGAACTCTGGATCAACCATGTAAGGAACGACGCATGATAGGTCGTGAAATCTGTGCACGTATTCAGCAATCTTTGGACCATCCATCTTGAGGTTCCAGAATTCAGTTTCCAACTTTTAGATTTCAGCCCTCGAACAGTACTTCTTACGCATGAGTTCCTTCATCTCATTCCATGTCATGGCATAAGCAACCTCTTCCCCCAGAGTCTGAACTTGAAGATTCCACCATGATAACGCTCCGTCTAAGAACAATCCAGAGGTGTAGGTGACCTGGTGCTCCGGCGCACATTTGCTCATTCTTAGCACAGAATCGGTCTTCTCCGTCCATCTAATAAAAGCTACAGCACCCCCGGTGCCGTCAAAATTCAGAGGCTTACAGTCTAGGAACTGCTTATAGGTACAACCTGTACAAGCAACATCATTCACAGAAAGCATTAGCGAACGCACATGGAATATCCAAAAGTAACATAATGTGTCTTTAGTGACTTAATCATTACCAAGAGGTGGGTTACTTCCCGAGGTACCTCCGCTATGTTCAGAGCGCAATGCCTCGTGTTGTGCTATCGCTCGTGAAATCCGTTCTTGTAGCTCAGCCTCTCTTGTGGGCAGTTGGTTGTCTCTTTGAGGAGGCATCTTCTAAAGAAGATTGTATAGGTCAGGTCTTATGCATATAATACAAGGCTTTTCTACTATACGCGTCAACGCGCGCAATTTTGTCAACTATATTTATCATTTAATTGAGGTAACATGTATCACAAGATAGCCCTATGTGTTGTTTACAACACTTAAGCATGCTAAACTATTAACATACATGTACTTACCGGATTTGCGATCAAGCCTCGAACCGAACACACTTACTCTTTTAACCTTGAGCTCTGATTACCAACTTGTAACACCCTTGTTATTATTTTAAAGGTTTTCGTATACCTAACGAAAATAAACATGTAATTACGATTAAGGATCCTTAGAAAATACGATTAATTTAAAACTTTTACAACTTAAAGGTTTACAACATAATATAAATAAGTTCGTCGATTAAAATGACAACGAAATGCCGTGTGGAAGCTTGTATCTTGAACGTGTTCGGTTCTTTGTTGAACTTGATCATCCTCCGGTACTAGGATTTTACCTGCAACTCATAATACATGAGTTAGATTAGTCATACGTAGCTTAAAACGTATTTAAATGGGTTCGCAATGCATAACAGATTAAACAAACGATTTTCGCGCAACTAGCACCCCGTCGCATCGCGCGACGGCCTAAGGCCCAACCTGTCACGTCGCGCCGCCTTCCTTTTTCAAAAATTTTGCAGCTAGTTGCTGCATTTGCCCAACTCCGATTTTCGATCGGAATTCTAACTTTAAAGTTTCATAACTTTTGATCAAGATGTCCGTTTTACGCGATTCTTTTTCCTACTAGTCTGTAATTTAATTTTCCGTCATATGGAGTTATAACCCTACACCCGAGCATATAAAATATGGGATTTCAAGCTCTCGGCATGAAATCGAATTACTAAGACTTTTGACCCGTTTAGGGGATTTAAGCTATCTAGTCTAAACTAACTCTTTTCTTTTCACACTTCGTTATTCCACACCTAAAATATATGCTTATATTCCACCACGACTACTTTTGTGGTATTTTTAGCATACCTAACTTATTAACCCAAAATTACCCTTCGGTTAGTCATTTTACGCAACCGACCCATTTTAGACATTTAATCCACGAATGTTTATGCCTATAACTTGTATTCATGTATAATGATTTCCAAATCAAAATGCAAGTTCCTAAACAACCCATATGGGTCGTTTGCCTGATTTACCCATCGACCGCGTTTTGGTCAATTTTAGTCCCTCGTTTAACGACAAAGGACTTTCAATAGGTACTTGACCAAAATCGCTCGTCTATTTACAATCTTATTTATGCGTACCTGGCTCGGGTCGAGTATTGACCCGTTTAAAAAAAATACCTTTCTTTAATAAATCGCTTCTTGATAGCGACGCAAATTTCCATACACTATTCATCCCTGTGAGCATAAAACTTGACAAGCGTTTGTTAGTCGTTATTGTCAAATGGTGTTAACTTCACCATTTGACCCATTTAGCCTAAATGACCAAACATAACATAATTGTAGGAGGATGGTATTTATTTACCATTTTGCTCAATTGGCCCTCCCCGGATTCTCATCATAATGTCATATTTCTTTAAATCTTTTTCTTACATGTTTAACCCATCTTGGCTTATGCCATAGGGTATCTTTTGAACTTAAACTTAGTTTTGTCAACACATGACTAATTTACCATTTTATCCCTTTTTCTCATTATAAGGTACCCCATGAGGTAACATTTCAAAAACTTGTTGTTTGTTTGTCATCTCTTGACTTAATTACCGTTTTACCCCTTTTTACCATTCATTATGGTTTTCATCACTTTCGCTTATTCCGACCCGTTTCAATTTACGTCGGAACATCACATTTCAAATATTAGCTTATCATTTTCATAACCTTTATAATCATTACGCATTCTAAAATAAAAGGGTGTAAGGTTTACTTACCTTGCATCCATGCCATACTTTTCTTTCCATACTCGCTCCGTTTGACCCGCTTCATCCACAAGCTTCCACCTAGCTTGTTAAGCGCCAAACTATTATCCAATGTTCACAAGGTGGTTAGATTAACCATAATTTAATACGATTTTCCACCTTACACATTTCTTCAAAAATTATGATTTTTTTATGTGACGTACCACTCGGAGGGTTAGGCCTTGTGTTAAAATTTCAAGATCTAAATATTTACCAAAAATTCGTAAAAATTCATTTACTAAGCTGCATTCAGATTCGTCACTTCTGACTGCAGCTTACGAAAAAATTCATTTAAAATTCCTCGTTTATCCGATTGATGAAATTCCAATTGGAGGTTTTCGGACTTACCTGAAGTTACCTACAGTAAAAATTTGAGATCATAAATCAATTCTTAAGTTGATTTATGACATTCGTAATGGGCTACAAATTTGCTAGAAAAGGCAGCCTGAACCTTCGATACCGAAAAATTCATAAAACATTCAATTTTCGTCGAAAAAATGCAATTCCAGTGGAGTTTTAAAGATATTTCCTGGAATTACATTTTAGACTCAAGAAACACATGTTTTCGTCAAGTTTTGTCCACATTACAGCCAATACAAGTCGGCTGTAAATTCTGATCAGAAGCTGTTTGAATTCAGCTTTCAATTAAAACATGTTTATGACATTATAACACTATTTTTAGCAATCAAAAACCCTAAAAACATCACACACACGAAATTTGTCAAAACCCACTTATCACCTTCAATGGTGATCATGAATTCACAAGAATTAGACATAATTTCATCATATGTTTGTCTAGGGTTTACTCCTAGACACTACAATATTCCTATTTCATCATATAACGAACATGCAACCATCTAATTCGAATTCTCTAAGTTTGCTCAGAAATTTAACTAGAGATTTCTCATGAAATTTACATACCTCGTGACTCCTTTCTCAGTGGAGATCACTAATTCGTACTTGGATTTCGATTTAGACTTGATTTGGACCTTCAATTTGAGAGATTTAGCATGAACTAGGGTTGGGGTTTCCCTTTTGTCGCCCTCTGCTTCAATCGACCAGACACACACACTCTTGTGTGTGTTTGGTGGGTTTTTATTTGTTTTAATTAAATCAAGTTTCAAGTTTAACAAGTTTGGCCCCTCCATTTTCCTTAGTTCATAATTTAAGTGTTTTAACCCACTCATAAGTCACTATCTAACTAGGTTAGAATTATTCCTAGTCAAATTAGTAGGTTCGGTAAGTTAAAAACCCGTTTTATTTTAAATCCCATTAACTCGGGCTCCTTATGAACTTTTGTCTTCTCAAGTCGTTTGCTCTCTTTTTTATTTATTATTAGGCTTATTTATTTGAATCCTAATAATTTCCGGGTTAATCTTTTCTGCTAACGGTATTCTACCCGCTCTTTAGTATTAACAGGGTTTAATTACCAAACCCGTTTTCGGGGTGTTACAAGTCTACCCCCCTTAAAGAGGTTTCGTCCCTGAAACCTTTCTCACGTACTTTATTGGTTCAGATTATCTAAACCTTAGTTTCGGTGATCTCTTGAGCATTATATAATGATCTTACCAAAAAGTGTGGTAATGTGTTTTTGGCCTTTAAGCGTATGCGCATTTCGGGTATAAGGCCTCGTGGGTCGTTACTTTCAACTGGTATCTTTTTATCTTTATCAATTGTTTATTTTGGCAGTTAGACTTGTTAGTCACCGATTACCTTATACCCCATCGCTCGGGTATATTCACCTTGCCTTCCCGAGGCTTATCTAAGTTTATGATCTCTTATCCTGTGACTCACGTTACAACATGGTCACATTCTATATTACTTTTTCTTGAGCGTGAACGTGTCATGACACGTTTAAGTTTATCTCGACTTTCCATTACCGTAAATCTTTCTCTCGAATGTATCGCCTTGCACCTGTCAGTGTCAAGATCTTTATTCTTTGATACTAATCACTTTCTGAGTTCATCTCATAATATTCATATTTGTTAAAGCGTTGTTTCTTACTAATACTAAATTTTAGTTTAACGCTTTTCTCTTTGACTATGTCAATTACTCATGTCAAGGAAATTGACAACCCACAATTTATTCTTTTTCCGTTCTCGTTTTTGACGGGGAATCATAATCAGTTCCCTCGTTTTACGCTATTGACCCGTAGGTTCTTTCACTTAGTCTCATAGGCTAATTCTTTAGATTTTTCCCCTTTTTAAGGTGAGACCCAACAGTTCGTTTCCTTCTATTTATGACTCGTGAGTCATTTTGGTCCGTAGACTTTAACACTACTTATAATCCCGTAGTTTATGATGATCTCGTAGATCATATTTTATTTGTGTCTTTATGCAAATGTACCTAAGACATCCCTTGTTTGTTTGGAATCATTTGTTTTTACTTTTGAACTTTAGTTGACCTTGACCGTAGTCTAAGGCTTCATTCATAACCCATTTCGGACTAATCTTCCGAGTTTATGACTCCTCACATCATATACACGTCGGTTTGCTCTACGTTTACCGTTTCCCGGTTCATACTTATACTTCTTTACAGCCCATTACTTGGGTTCTTTTATCTTAATGTTTTTAACGCCAATGACCCTTTACATAGGTTCATTAATATTTCGCGCTCTTATTTATTCAGTTCGCGCTTACTTGCATTAGCAAGCGTCATCCTTTATTTAACTCGTTTGACTTATTCGTGTGAATTTCATCACTTATAAGTGTCAAGCCTCATTCTTTGTTCGACCAGTTCAACTTTAAAATAGTTGAACGTAATTTTTTTCAAAATTTCTATCTATAGCATCTTATCATCTTTTAGTCATGACTCGAAACCTGAGTCTTTTGACTTTCCTTCCGAGTTTCCGCTTCTCGGTCTACGCATGTGTTTAAATCCTTACCCATCAACCGGGTGTCTTACCGAAGTCGTTATTATTGCAACCCTTCCGGTATGCATTAAGACTTCGCTTCGATTTATTTGGTCGTCTTAGCGAAATCCATCGCTTTCATTCGACCATGTCTTTTATTCTTTATGTGACCACCCTTGACGGCCTTATAGATTATGCATGACGATTATCATCGTCATCCTTTCTTTACTACGACCAAAGTTAACAACTTTGATTATCTTTTTCGTGTGGGCAATACCTTCGCTTTTATGATCCGGCAGATCATCTACACTTTGGTTTTACTTGCCCATTTTATCAACCATGGCTCTTTTGCCCCTTCTCTCGGGCTCATTATTCTAATGTAATACGCTTCCGTCACCCGGCTTGCGTTTACATTATTCTCAATTATTTTGCTTATTTGATTCATTTGGGTACTTTTAATTTATCCCAGTTGCCCTTTCCTTACTACATCGGATGTAAGTATGCCCATTATAAAAAGTTCATGGTACCACGTGCTCACCACTTACTTGGCCAGAGTAAGCGATCAATACCTAGTATACATGACCTTTTTATAATTTTCACATTACACCCCATGTAAGTAATGCCTTGTCACGGCCCCCGACCCGGTTTTACTCATTTCAGGAGCCGCAAGACAGAAACCCGTGGTATTGTTTATTTTGGCAGCGGAAATTTTAATAGGATCTTTTTAAAACTGAAAATGCCCAATTATTTTATTTCACATTTTGGGGACAATACCCATAATTTACAATAAAGGAAATCTCCCGAGGAAATTCCCTGTTTTTACAAAACATGTTTATTTATTTTACCGAGCCACCTCTTCAAGCTTTTAGTGCTACACAACACTTTTTCTTGATTCACAGTAAGTCACCTGAAACATGTTTAAAAAGATTTTATCAGCGGGGAAATACTGGCGAGTCATTCATTTTGCACCAAAAGACACATTGTTATAAATATACAGCATTAAGGGTTTTTATATTTGCCCCTATCTTATAATTAGCTGGTTCAGCTGTCACTCGACCGAATCTATGACTGTGGACATATCACTAATTAGGCTCGCTCACCTAAAGTGATAAATCATTAGTAGTAATGTGCACAAAACCCCTACATACTGCCAGTAATTAAAGATTAGCAAAGACTTAATCATTGCAAAGTATAACTGGAAAACATTTAGGGTTTTGTAAAACAATTTGATAAAAAGAGAATGACTCACATTACAAGTTTAATTGGACAGAACCTTGCCTACTGATTTAGCTTTGTAACCTAGTTAAATAACAATGCACACGAAACTAGGTCAGTAACTTAATACAACATTTACGATAAACTCAAAAAATCAAAACCCTCACGACGAATGAGAATGTATAGCCCAAATTCGGGCAGCACTTAAACATCCATCGGATCGGTTTCAATCAATCGGACATTGTATCGTAGCAGTGATCGAGTTATTACCCTGTTATCGCAGCAGAGATTTGTGCTTGTGTGTGTTTTTGAATGAAACAGTGTATAACTTCTCGTACGTAACCAATTTTTCCGTCGTAACAACTCTCCCATGCAAGTGCCAACCCCTTCTATTTATACCGGAATATGGCCTCCCCCGCGTGTCGCGCCAGGCTCCCTAGCCCCTGGCGCGTGTCTCGACAGCGACCAGTTTAGGCTTGGTAGCCTGGTGTCCTGCTTAGCCTTGCTGAGTCAATTTGAACGAAAAATTGAGAGTTATCTTTGTTTAGGACGATAATTATCAAGAAGGGAATACCCCCCTTGAGTTTTAGGGGGCCCTGATCCTAGTTTTGACCGTTTTAAAAATTAAGGGTCATGCCATACTACTTGGGGGTCTCAATTAGGGTTTCCTAATGGAAATTATTAAAATAAGAAATAACAATTTTGGCAAGAGTTGTTACATCCTCCCCACCTTGTTTAAAATATCGTCCTCGAGATTTGGTGGAACAAGTGAGGATATTTTTGCTTCATCTCTGATTCTAGTTCCCATGTATACTCTGGTCCTCTTTTCGAATCCCATTTTACTTTAACTAGTACCAGTCTCTTGTGCTTGAGGAACTTGACTTTTCTGTCTTCTATTTGAAGAGGTTTCTCCACGAATTTCAGCTTTTCATTTACCTCTATATCTTGAAGAGGTACTACCAGGGATTCATCAGATAGACATTTCTTTAGGTTGGATATGTGAAACATGTCATGTACTCCAGCCAGCTCTTCTGGTAGTTGTAAGCGATAGGCGACTGGTCCTATGCGTTGGATCACTGGGAAGGGTCCTATGTACCTTGGACTTAGCTTTCCTTTCTTACCGAACCGAACTACCCCTTTCCAAGGAGAGACTTTTAAGAGTACCTTGTCTCCCACTTGGAATTCTAGCGGCTTGCGTCGATTGTCGGCATAACTCTTCTGGCGATCTCGAGCCGTCTTCAGTCTTTCCTTGATTTGAGTTATCTTGTCGGTGGTTTCTTGTATGATTTCAGGACCTGATAATTGACTTTCTCCTATTTCTGGCCAACAAACGGGAGTTCTACACTTTCATCCATACAGTGCTTCGAATGGGGCAGCTTCAATGCTTGCATGATAACTATTGTTATAGGAGAATTCAATTAAGGGTATGTGATTATCCCAGTTTCCACCAAAATCTATTACACATGCCCTGAGCATGTCTTCCAGGGTTTGGATCATCCTTTCACTTTGTCCATCTGTTTGGGGATGGTATGCAGTGCTTAAGTTTAGTCTAGTCCCCATGGCTTCTTAGAAATTTGTCCAGAAATGTGAAGTGAACCGACTATCTCTATCTGATACAATGGAGAGTCGAACTCCATGTAGGGATACCACCTCATCTACATATAACTTTGCTAGTCTCTCCATGCTAAGGGTTTCCTTCATGGGTAGGAAATGAGCTGATTTGGTTAATCGACCCACAATTACCCAAATCGCGTCATTACCTTTCCTGGTTTTGGGTAACTTAGTAACAAAATCCATGGTTATTAGTTCCCATTTCCAAACAGGCATTTCTAGTTGTTGGAGTAACCCTGAAGGTTTCTGGTGTTCCGCCTTAACTTGTGAACAAGTTAGACACTTAGATACATATCTAACTATGTCCTTTTTCATTCCTATCCACCAGAAATTATTTCTTAAATCTTGGTACATCTTATTATTACCAGGGTGCATGGTATATCTAGATTTATGGGCTTCCTCTAAAATCTTATCTCTTAAATTTCCTTGCTTAGGTACCCAAATCCTTTTCTTGTGGTATCTCCAAATTTCATCAGTTCCTTGCTATAATTCCTTTATCCTTCCTTTCATTCCTTCAGCATCATCCTTGATTGCTGTTTCTTGAACATTCTTCAATTGTTCCATTAAATCTACTTGAAGATTTAATCTAAGAGTACGAATTCGTCTTTGTTTTTCATGATACTTACGACTTAAGGCATCTGCAACTACGTTTTCTTTTCCTTCGTGATATTGAATATCACTGTCGTAATCACTTAAAATCTCCATCCATCTTCGTTGTCTCATGTTTAATTCTTTTTGCCCAAATATGTATCTTAAACTCTTATGATCTGTATAAACTGTAAACTTACTTCCATACAAATAGTGTCTCCAAATCTTAAGGGCAAAAATTATTGCTCCTAATTCTAAATCGTGAGTCGTATAATTTTCCTCGTGCTTTTTCAACTGTCTTGATGCATATGCAATTACCTTCTTGCGTTGCATTAGTACACCTCCTAATCCTAACTTAGAAGCATCACAGTAAATTTCAAAATCTTCTGTTCCTTCTGGTAAAGCAAGAATTGGGGTGTTTGTTAACCTTTGTTTTAAAATCTTAAAGGCCTCTTCTTGCCTAGGTCCCCATTCAAACTTGACTGCTTTACAAGTTAACTTAGTTAATGGCACTACTATCTTAGAGAAATCCTTAATGAAGCGCCTATAGTACCCAGCTAGTCCAAGAAAACTTCTAACTTCTATAGCTGATTGTGGACCTTCCAATTTGTGATCGCCTCTATCTTGGAGGGATCTACATGAATACCTTCGTGATTTTCCAGGTGTCCTAAAAATTGCACCTCCTGTAGCCAAAATTCACACTTTGAGAATTTGGCGTAAAGCTTTTCCTTTCTTAACAAAGTTAAGAGTGCTCGTAGATGCTCACAATGCTCGTCCTGACTTTTGGAATAAATAAGTATATCGTCGATGAAGACAATCACAAATTTATCTAAGTATGGCTTACAGATTTTATTCATCATGTCCATGAATGCTGCAGGAGCATTCGTTAACCCAAAGGGCATGACTGTAAACTCGTAATGACCATACCTAGTTCTGAAAGCAGTTTTAGGTATGTCTTCCTCTTGTACCTTTAATTGATGGTATCCGGAACGCAAGTCTATCTTAGAAAAATATCTAGCTCCCTGAAGTTGATCAAAAAGATCGTCAATCCTAGGTAATGGGTATCGATTATTAATTGTAACCTTATTTAATTCCCTATAATCGATACACATTCGCATGGAACCATCTTTCTTTTTCACAAATAGCACCGGTGCTCCCCAAGGGGATGAACTAGGTTGTATGAATCCTTTACTTAGCAATTCATCTAGCTGCTTTTTCAGTTCTAACATTTCGATGGGTGCGAGTCGATAGGGTGCCTTAGCTATTGGTGTGGTTCCAGGAATTAGGTGAATTCTAAACTCTACCTCCCTATCTGGTGGCAATCCTGGTAGTTCTTCCGGGAATACATCCTGGTATTCCGATACTACAGGAATTTCCTTAAGTTCCTTACCTTTAGTGTTAATGATTACTGAAATCATATACACTAGTCCTTGCATTCGCTCATAACTAGCAACTTTCATTACTGAAATGAACTTCATGGGTTTACGCGTCTTATCTCCTATAATCACAATTACTTCCCCTGCGTGTGTACGAATTTCTATGGAATTCTTATCACAGAGGATTCAAGCATGGTTTCATCTAGCTGCTTTTTCAGTTCAAACATTTCGGTGGGTGCGAGTCGATAGGGTGCCTTAGCTATTGGTGTGGTTCCAGGAATTAGGTGAATTCTAAACTCTACCTCCCTATCTGGTGGCAATACTGGTAGTTCTTCCGGGAATACATCCTGGTATTCCGATACTACAGGAATTTCCTTAAGTTCCTTACCTTTAGTGTTAATGATTACTGAAATCATATACACTAGTCCTTGCATTCACTCATAACTAGCAAATTTCATTACTGAAATGAACTTCATGGGTTTACGCGGCATATCTCCTATAATCACAATTACTTCCCCTGCGTGTGTACGGATTTCTATGGAATTCTTATCACAGAGGATTCGAACATGGTTGGCTACTAACCAATTAATTCCTAATACGACATCGAATCCAGCTAAATTCATAGGTAGTAAGTTTGCAGAAAATTCGTGGCCTGAAAGTTCTATCTTCCCTTCCTGAAGAACCTCTTCTATTTTAACAGAATTACCGTCTGCCGTTTCTACCGTATAAATCTGCCGGAGTTTGGTTAAGGGTAGCTTAAGAGCTTGGCAGAATGAAGTATTTATAAAACTTTGGTTTGCACCAGAGTTAAATAATACTTTTGCGTAAATGTTTTGTACAAGAAATGTACCAGCTATTACGTCGGGAATCAGTTCGGCTTCCTGCGTGGTTAGTTGGAAGGCTCTTGCGTTCTTCTTATTAGTTCCTTCAGCAGGTTTGGCTTTGTTATCAGCTGGCTTGACCAATTTAGGGCATTCTGGTCTGAAATGTCCAGCTTCTCCGCAATTGTAGTAGATCTTTGATTTCTTCTTGCATCCTCCTCCCGATGGCCCGGAATTTTGCAGAAATTACAATTTTCTCTACATTTTCCAAAATATTTCTTTTTTGCAATTTTCGCAAAATGGCGGGGTGGAAGATGATCCAGTTCCCTTTCTCTTGAAGTTGCTATTATTACCCATACGAAATCCTTGGGTAATCTTTTGGGCTAATTCCTTTTTCTGGTTTTCTTCCCGCGTACGCACCAGCCTGTCGGTCAAGGTGTTGGCTAATTCCATTGCATCGTCAATTGTGCGGGGTCTCGCAGCTTTGACGATATCCCGAATCTCGCTAATTAAACCCCAAATATAGCGAGAAATAAGTACCAGTTCTGGCGAAGCCAGAGTTGGCACAATTCTGGCATAGTCGAAGAATTTCGAAGTGTACCCTCGACAATCAACATCTACCATCCGGTGGCTCATGAATTTATTCGCCAATTGTTCCTTCTCATATTCGGGACAAAATTTCCTTTCCATCAATTTCTTAAATTCTTCCCAGTTCACGGCATAAGCCATGCCACTTCCCTTGGCTTGCAACACCGTATTCCACCATTCTAATGCCTCTTCCTTGAAAAGGTGAGAAGCATACATAACTTTATCTTCCTCTGCGCATTTACTTATTTTAATCACTGCTTCGGTCTTTTCCAACCAACGCAGCGCAGCAGTTGCCCCTTCATTGCCTGCAAATTCAATGGGTTTACAGGCAAGAAATTCCTTGTAAGTGCAACCAGGTGTTGCCACTTTCATTTTCTTGAGTATTGGAGCTTAACCACATTATTATCGTTGTTGTCGCCTCCATTCACACTGTTACTAAAATTATCATCGCGTGTGCGTTTACTGGGGTTGGCTTGCGAAGGCTCAACAGGACTTTTAACTGCAGCGACGATTGCCGGGATAGCATTGGCTATACCCTGGGCAACGATATTTTCTATATCTTGCCTATTAAGGAAATGATCCTCATTATTTTGTTCCGATTGATTAACTTCATTGACCGGTTGATTTTCCGCGTTTTCCATATGAATAATTTAACAATATAAATTATTGTCACAAGGTAGATAATAACCAAACACAATAAAGCAATCACAACATCATGCCAACACGTATAGCCAAAATTGTCAACTTTGTGACGGTTATATTTTATATATTAGTATGCATCGATACACACCAGTTATATTACAAGAGTTTTATTTTAAGTTATTTTACATGGTTATATTTTTATTATTATTATTTATTATTTTATTATTATTAAACACACAACCACACATCCACAGTCAGCTGGCTTTTCAGAAACGACGTTCCCTCTCGTCGTATTTCCAGGAGATCTGTTCTCCCACTTCCCGGATTCGATTCCCTACGTCCACCAGTTCTTCTCCGTAGTGACGAAGTTCAGCTAGGTGTTCGGTGCTCATAGGTGGGTTTGTAGCAGGCTCAGGGTCAAATTGGGGAAAATAGACGTTGGGGTTATTCATGAAATTCTGAAACTGCCAGTCGTTTGTCCACCATTCCTCCAGCTGGCTTATAACAGGTTGGATGTTGACAATAGGATCTGGGATAGCAGGTTCCAAATTAACTGGAAGTTGGGATTCAGCGGGGTAATTGAAGAGGTTTTCATCGGCAGGTCCGATGAGGTCACAATTTGCTAGTTTGCAATCCAGCTCCTCCCATGGTGGCATTTCCTGGGCTTGCTCGGAAATTTCCCCGATCTCTTTTCCTTTCCCTTTATCCTTCGGATCCTCAGTCTTTTTAACCTTCTGTGTAGCTGGTTTCTTCCTACACCCACATTTCCAGTCCAAGATTCTCCTCCTCTTTTTCGGCTTTGGTTTCTCCTGCGGCTGGGCCTGGAATACTATTGGCTCTTCAGTATCAGCCTGGTAGCCAGTTAAGGTGCCGGTGGTATCCATATCAGTGCTATGGATAGTAAAGTTTCGGAGTGCCTCCGATAGTTCATTCATGCTGTTAGCACACATGAAGAAACACACACAAATTTAAGTTAAAATTTTATTTATTATAAATTAAATTTTCACAGAATCACAGAATGGAAATCTGAAAAATTGAGTATTTCTAGATACTCAATTAGCTTAAATCAGTGGCTCTGATACCACATTTTTCTGTCACGGCCCCCGACCCGGTTTTACTCGTTTCAGGAGCCGCGAGACAGAAACCCGTGGTATTGTTTATTTTGGCAGCGGAAATTTTAATAGGATCTTTTTAAAACTGAAAATGCCCAATTATTTTATTTCACATTTTGGGGACAATACCCATAATTTACAATAATGGAAATCTCCCGAGGAAATTCCCTGTTTTTACAAAACATGTTTATTTATTTTACCGAGCCACCTCTTCAAGCTTTTAGTGCTACACAGCACTTTTTCTTGATTCACAGTAAGTCACCTGAAACATGTTTAAAAAGATTTTATTAGCGGGGAAATACTGGCGAGTCATTCATTTTGCTCCAAAAGACACATTGTTATAAATTTACAGCATTAAGGGTTTTTATATTTGCCCCTATCTTATAATTAGCTGGTTCAGCTGTCACTCGACCGAATCTATGATTGTGGACATATCACTAATTAGGCTCGCCCACCTAAAGTGATAAATCGTTAGTAGTAATGTGCACAAAACCCCCACATACTGCCAGTAATTAAGATTAGCAAAGACTTAATCACTGCAAAGTATAACTGGAAAACATTTAGGGTTTTGTAAAACAATTTTATAAAAAGAGAATGACTCACATTACAAGTTTAATTAGACAGAACCTTGCCTACTGATTTAGCCTTGTAACCTAGTTAAATAACAATGCACACGAAACTAGGTCAGTAACTTAATACAACATTTACGATAAACTCACGAAATCAAAACCCTCACGGCGAATGACAAAGTATAGCCCGAATTCGGGCAGCACTTAAACATCCATCGGATCGGTTTCAATTGATCGGACATTGTATCGTAGCAGTGATCGAGTTATTACCCTGTTATCGCAGCAGAGATTCGTGCTTGTGTGTGACAACTGGCACCAAACCGGTAATTTCCGTACACTTTAATTACTATTTAATGACTGCAATTATGTGCTTAAACGTCAACATTGTCTGATTTCATACTATACAAGTGAATTCATGCACGCTTTATACTACAAGAATTACATTATGCAATAATGAACTGCGATGCGTCAGAAATAATAGTAAACTCACCGGTAAGACACATTGTGTCAACAAATCTGCAGAAAGCAGTTAGACAATAGAATTGGAGCCTAGGTGTAGGCCTAACGACAGGAATACATTAAAACCCAAGAGTACATGCAAGGGTTTACATATATACCATCCGAAAGCTAAAATACGCACTAAAAAGCACCCGAAACGCACTTTAAGTGCAGAATTTTATTAAATTCAGCTATAAATCAGCTTTTAATACTTAAATATTATGCAGAATTCATGATTTATTATCCAATGTACCCTCCTAAGTGTTGGGAATTAAAAGGGTTACAAAAGGATACTTAAAAGACACTAAACGGTGCAATTTAGCACTTTAACGGAACAGTGTAACCAAACAACCGGACATCACCCGGAACACCAAAATAATGCTAGAAGCATTGTTTTTATTTTTCTAAGCTAGTTAGGGTCCCCGAACACCCTAACACCCTATATACCTCATAACACACCATAAATCACTAACTATAACATTTGATTTCTAACTAATCACTAACTAATAAGTTGCAACCCAACCAAGCACACCCCCCCCCAAACCGGTTGTGAAAGTGGGACACACCCACTTAATTCTTTTGATTTGTTTATTGTAATTGTAGAATACTTAGGGGACATGAGGACTAATGGGTAATGCATGTTGAAAAATCTCTATTTAACCCATTAGATAACCACCATCTTTCATCATCCACAATCAACAAACTCCATCTTCTTCTTCCCTCTTGCTTGTTCGGCAGAGACCACCCACAACCACCATCATCACCATCAAGTTTCTTTCATGCAATCTCTAGTGATCCAAAGGTGTTAGTGATCATACAACTAAGCTCGGTGTGTTCGGAAGTTGAAGGACCACTCTCATCTTCTTTTATCCACCACTTTTCTACACTTGAACTTCCCTAGCCTTGAGCTAGTGGTAAGAACTTAGATCCTTGCATTTTATATCTTGTTTAAGTGGTTAATGAAGCATAATGATCAAAATGATAAGAACTTTAATGAATCTTGAAGAAGTCTTGAACATAAACTAACTTGGTGATAAAAGTATGGTTAAAATGATGAAGAAATCATGTTATTCATATGTTGTGATGCTTGTTGGTTGTTGTTACTCATGTAGTTGATATGGATCATCATATGGTCTTGCTAGATCATGACTAAAAACATGATCTAGCAAGATGAGAAAGTAAGAATGTTGTAGGATGATGGAATCATCCACACATAAACTATGAACTTGAATGAATGGGTGATTTCTTGAAAAAAATAAAGATCAAAGTAGGTTATAATCATTGCATAAAACTGTCCGCGACATCCACTACCTGAAACTATTTACAAGAGTCAAGAAAAGACACTACGAGACTTATTGTGCACTGGAGTAGCACTCGTCTGTGAATAAGAATTACATGCAATTCTGTGTAATAATTGATATTTACATATGCTAGAAGTAGAATGTCACAAGTATACGTGACTTTACCTGAAAACAATGGCCTATCTGAAGGAAGAGATACGAGGATGAAACGAACTGTGCGGACTGTGCAAGGAGTTACGTAATTATGGATGCATACATAATTATGGAATTCAGTGCACAGAAATCACAACAAGTCTTGTCACGTATAGATTCCCTCAGTGCAAGAAAAGGTCAAACGTGAACACCAGCCTATTAAATACTCTGCTAGAGTAAAAATTGTTTGATGTCACTTATGTGGTATATGCCTGTGTATATATATACTACTACTGTCTAGTATGACGTTATCAAACAAATGCCTAAACCTACTGTGTGGTGTTCTTTCAGAACATGGCACCCAGGAGAATCGTGAACAATCGAGATTCTGATCAACCTCCTCCTCCCCCACTGCTAAGAACTGCTGAAGAGCTGAACGCTCTACTGGAAGAAAGGATCTCCGCTGCTATCGCCCAATACGAAGCGAACCGTACTGCAGACCGTGGAGGACCAAGCAATGCTAGACGCAATGGGAATGGAGATTCATCTGAAGGAAACGCAGGTCAAGGTAACATTAAGACAATGTACTAAGCATGGAGAAATTTATGAACGGTCCTTGTTTCATTATTTCTTCGATTGCTCACGTGTGAGTTGGTTGGATCAATTACATGCTGCACTTTCAAGCAGTCTCTCGACTGCAAACCAATGAACTACGACGGTACAGGAGGTGCAGTAGCGTTTGTGCGCTGGACGGAGAAGACTGAAGCTACTATCCGCATGAGCAAGTGTACCGTGGATCAGCAAGTCACTTTTGCTACTGGGTTGTTTGTCGATGAAGCTTTGACTTGGTGGAACTTGCAAGTCCAAACCTTGGGCGATGATACCGCTTATGGCCTAACTTGGGATGAACTGAAGGAAAGAATGAGAGAGAAGTATTGCTCTCGTTCTAAACTCCAAAGACTGGAAACGGAGTTCTGGCACCTGACCATGGAAGGTGCTGACATTAATGGTTATACTCGAAGGTTCCACGATCTGTCTAGAGTGCTTCCCTACATGGTGACTCCTGAATTTAAGCGCGTTGAACGCTATATTTGGGGTTTGGCCTCAGAATTTCATGGCATGGTAACTTCGGCCAAACCTCAAACAATCACCGAGGCTGTAACTCTGGCTGTCAGCCTTACTGAGGATTGTGTTCGTATGAAGAAACTATCACTGAACCCAACTGAGAAAACCGAGATGCATGCTGAGTCGTCTGGTGACAAGAAGAGAAATCATTCAACTCTGAACCAAGCAACCCGCAGCAACAACAAGGGTTCGAACAACAAGAAGCGTGACACTAACCCACCTATGGAGGCAAAAACCTTCGCGGTTGCAAGCAATACAAGAACTAAGAAGTATCAGGGCACTCTGCCCAAATGCAACCGCTGTGACTTTCACCACGTGGGAAATTGTCGCGTTGGGAAATGCGAGAACTGCGGGAAGCCAGGCCATCGTACCGAGGATTGTTGGGGAAAAGGTATTGGAGGCCGCAATGGTAATGGTAATGGAAACAATGGTGGGAACGGCAACGGTAACCGGAATGGTAATAGAGCTGGGCGTAACCAAGGATGCTTCAGTTGTGGAAGCAATGATCATTTCATGAAAGACTGCCCAAAGGGGAACAATGCTCAGGCTCGAGCATTTGTGATAGGAGCAAAGAACGCACGCGAGGACCCTAATGTGGTCACCGGTACGTTTCTCATTAACAATCACTTTGCATCCATATTATTTAACACTGGTGCCGACTATAGCTTCATGTCTGTGGAATTTAAACGCATGCTCGGAATAGAATCTAGTAGATTAGACATTCCTTATTCTATAGAGCTAGCCAATGGTAAACTTGTTGAATCGGGCGAAGTTGTTAGAGGTTGCACATTAGAACTTGGTGAACAAAGATTTAGCATCGATCTCTTACCTATTCAATTAGGTAGCTTCGATGTAGTGGTTGGAATGGACTGGCTGTCCAAGAACAAAGCTGAAGTTATTTGTCATGAGAAAATCATTCGCATCCCTTTGGTGAATGATGAAACCCCCAATGTACATGGAGAAAAACGAGATGCGCCTCTGCGAATCATCAGTTGTATGAAGGCACATAAGTGTTTAAGGAAAGGATGTGTTGCTTTCCTGGCGCACGTTGTAGACAAGAAGGCTGTGGAGCCGAAACTCGAAGACATTCCTGTGGTGAAGGAATTCCCTGATGTTTTTCTCGAAGATCTGCCAGGACTACCTCCACAACGACAAGTCGAATTCCGTATAGACTTGGTTCCAGGAGCCGCTCCTGTAGCCAAGGCACCCTATCGGCTTGCATCATCCGAAATGAAAGAATTATCTACACAACTCCAGGAGTTGTTGGATAAAGGATTCATAAGGCCAAGCTTCTCGCCTTGGGGAGCTCCAGTATTGTTCGTGAAGAAGAAGGATGGAACTCTGCGGATGTGTATCGATTATAGAGAACTGAACAAGCTCACAATCAAGAATCGGTATCCATTACCGAGGATTGTTGACTTATTTGATCAGTTACAAGGATCAAGCTACTATTCCAAGATCGATCTTCGATCTAGATACCATCAGTTAAAGATACAAGAGGAAAGCGTACCAAAGACTGCATTCAGAATGCGCTATGGGCATTACAAGTTTCTTGTGATGCCATTCGGGCTGACGAACGCGCCAGCGGTATTTATGGATCTGATGAACCGCGTATGCAAACCATATCTCGATAAATTCGTGATTGTATTTATCGATGATATCCTGATTTACTCGCGAACGAAAGAAGAACATGAGCAACACCTCAGAACTATTCTGGAACTACTGAAGAAAGAGAAACTTTATGTGAAATTCTCGAAGTGCGAATTCTGGATTCGCGAAGTACAGTTTCTGGGTCACGTTGTAAACGAGAAGGGCATTCATGTGGACCCATCCAAGATAGAAGCCATAAAGAATTGGGAAGCCCCCAAAACCCCAACTGAAGTTCGACAATTTTTGGGCTTAGCGGGCTATTATCGGCGATTCATCGAGAATTTCTCAAAGATAGCTCAACCGCTAACCACCCTTACACAGAAAGACAAGAAGTACGACTGGGGTGACAAGCAGGAAGAAGCCTTCCAGCTACTTAAAAACAAGCTATGCGATGCACCGATACTATCATTACCCGAAGGCACTGAAGACTTCATGGTATATTGCGACGCTTCACGACAAGGCTTGGGTTGCGTACTCATGCAACGCCAGAAAGTCATTGCTTACGCTTCAAGACAATTGAAGGTACATGAAAGAAACTACACCACGCACGACCTGGAGCTAGGTGCGGTGGTATTCGCCCTGAAGATCTGGCGACACTATTTATATGGTACACGATGTACAATCTTCACGGATCACAAAAGCTTACAACACATACTTGATCAGAAGGAATTAAACATGCGTCAGCGACGATGGGTCGAACTGCTAAATGACTACGACTGTGAGATTAAGTACCATCCTGGAAAGGCAAACGTTGTAGCGGACACATTAAGTCAAAAAGAAAGGGTTAAGACCCTAAGGGTTCGAGCACTGGAAATGACTATACGAACGAACCTCACTACACGCATTCGTGATGCACAACAAGAAGCTCTTAAGGGAGAGAACCGTAAAGCTGAATACCTCCGGGGTATGATGAAATATATGGTGCCAAATGAAGAGGGGGCCTTATACTTTAAGAAGCGTATTTGGGTTCCGCTCTATAGTGGCATACGAGAAGTCATCCTTGATGAAGCACACAAATCGAGATATTCGATCCATCCAGGATCGGACAAGATGTATCAAGACTTAAAAGAGTACTATTGGTGGCCGAGACTCAAGAGCGATGTTGCTGTCTATGTTGGAAAATGCCTAACCTATGCTAAGGTTAAGGCTGAATATCAGAAACCGTCTGGCCTACTACAACAACCAGAGATACCCATGTGGAAGTGGGAGAAAATCTCGATGGACTTCATAACGAAATTACCTAGGACCCCGAGAGGGCACGATATGATATGGGTGATAGTTGATCGATTAACAAAGTCTGCGCACTTCCTACCGATCCGAGAAAAAGACAGCACTGGAAAGCTTGCTGAGATATACTTAAAGGAAATTGTGGCACGTCATGGAGTGCCTATCTCAATCATTTCAGACAGAGATGAACGCTTTGTCTCAAGGATCTGGCTATCCTTTCAGGAAGCCTTTGGATCGCAGCTAGATCTAAGCACGGCATTCCATCCGCAAACTGACGGCCAGAGCGAACGAACTATACAAACGTTAGAAGATATGCTTCGCGCATGTGTCATGGATCTAGGCGGCAGCTGGGATACTCATCTACCTTTAGTTGAGTTTTCTTACAATAACAGTTATCATACAAGCATAAAAGCCGCACCGTTCGAAGCTCTGTATGGCCGCAAGTGTTGATCGCCTTTATGTTGGGCAGACGCTAGAGATAAACGTATGGTTGGTCCTGAACTTGTACAAGAGACAACCGACAGGATTATGCAGATCCGAGAGCACATTAAGGCGGCTCGAGATCGACAAAAGAGCTACGCTAATCGAACACGAAAACCATTAGAATTCGAGGTGGGAGACAAAGTGTTGTTAAAAGTCTCACCTTGGAAGGGCCTAGTAAGATTTAGAAAACGTGGAAAGCTGAATCCATGATACATTGGACCATTCAGAATCTTGGAAAGAATTGGTACCGTGGCATACAAGTTGGAATTACCGGAAGAACTGAATGGAGTACATGATACGTTTCATGTATCCAACCTTAAGAAGAGTCCAACACAAGGAAACGTGATCATCCCTGCGGATGAAGTGCACATTGATAATGCCCTCCGATTTACAGAACAACCCGTTGAGGTTACCGACTGGAAAGTCAACAAGATCAGGAGGAGCACAGTTAAACTTGTCAAAGTACGTTGGAACTCTAAGCACGGACCCGAGTACACGTGGGAACGTGAAGACCAGTTCAAAGAAAAGTGTCCCCACCTATTCAAGAAGACTCCTGTGAGAGTTAGCTCAGCCTGAATTTCGGGACGAAATTCTTTTAACGGGGGGGAGACTGTGACAACTGGCACCAAACCGGTAATTTCCGTACACTTTAATTACTATTTAATGACTGCAATTATGTGCTTAAATGTCAACATTGTCTGATTTCATACTATACAAGTGAATTCATGCACGTTTTATACTACAAGAATTACATTATGCAATAATGAACTGCGATGCGTCAGAAATACTAGTAAACTCATTGGTAAGACACATTGTGTCAACAAATCTGCAGAAAGCAGTTAGACAATAGAATTGGAGCCTAGATGTAGGCCCAACGACTGGAATACATTAAAACCCAAGAGTACATGCAAGGGTTTACATATATACCATCCGAAAGCTAAAATACGCACTAAAAAGCACCCGAAACGCACTTTAAGTGCAGAATTTTATTAAATTCAGCTATAAATCAGCTTTTAACACTTAAATATTATGCAGAATTCATGTTTTATTATCCAGTATACCCTCCTAAGTGTTGGGAATTAAAAGGGTTACAAAAGGATACTTAAAAGCCACTAAACGGTGCAATTTAGCACTTTAACGGAACAATGTCTAACCAAACAACCGGACAACACCCGGAACACCAAATTAATGCTAGAAGCATTGTTTTTATTTTTCTAAGCTAGTTAGGGTCCCCGAACACCCTAACACCCTATATACCTCATAACACACCATAAATCACTAACTATAACATTTGATTTCTAACTAATCACTAACTAATAAGTTGCAACCCAACCAAGCACACCCCCCCCCCCCCAACCGGTTGTGAAAGTGGGACACACCCACTTAATTCTTTTGATTTGTTTATTGTAATTGTAGAATACTTAGGGGACATGAGGACTAATGGGTAATGCATGTTGAAAAATCTCTATTTAACCCACTAGATAACCACCATCTTTCATCATCCACAATCAATAAACTCCATCTTCTTCTTCCCTCTTGCTTGTTCGGCCGAGACCACCCACAACCACCATCATCACCATCAAGTTTCTTTCATGCAATCTCTAGTGATCCAAAGGTGTTAGTGAGCATACAACTAAGCTCGGTGTGTTCGGAAGTTGAAGGACCACTCTCATCTTCTTTTATCCACCACTTTTCTACACTTGAACTTCCCTAGCCTTAAGCTAGTGGTAAGAACTTAGATCCTTGCATTTTATATCTTGTTTAAGTGGTTAATGAAGCATAATGATCAAAATGATAAGAACTTTAATGAATCTTGAAGAAGTCTTGAACATAAACTAACTTGGTGATAAAAGTATGGTTAAAATGATGAAGAAATCATGTTATTCATATGTTGTGATGCTTGCTGGTTGTTGTTACTCATGTAGTTGATATGGATCATCATATGGTCTTGCTAGATCATGACTAAAAACATGATCTAGCAAGATGAGAAAGTAAGAATGTTGTAGGATGATGGAATCATCCACACATAAACTATGAACTTGAATGAATGGGTGATTTCTTGAAAAAATTAAAGATCAAAGTAGGTTATAATCATGTAGATCTAAAGATCCATGAGTGGTTTTTTCAAAAGAACTAAGTTAAAAATATGAGTTTCATTGAAACTTGGATCTTACATAAACTAATCACGTTTTTGGTAAATAAACAAGTGTAGAAACCCTTGTGTAAATAGAAGAGTTCACAAAGAAATATTTTTAGAAAATGGGATTTGAAGTTGTAAACACTTAAACTCTTTAAAAATAAAGTTTTTAAAGATGGAATCACACTTTAAAAGGTAACAAGACTTACTAAATACACTAGTAAGTTACTACACATTAAAACACTATAAATTAGCAACCTTTTTGTGCACATATGTCTTGTACCCAATGCTTTGGGAGTTTTCCAAAAAAAAATTTGAATTTTTTACTTTTCACCCAAAGGTATTTAGTAAATTTCTTTTAACCCCAAACTATTTGTTTTTTATACTTCTAGCCCAAAACTTTTTATTTTTTACTATCTACTCTCACAACTTTTTTACTTTCAACTTTAGCCCTGTATAGTTTTCATTTTTCGCAAATTTTTCGCTTTATGCTTCGTTCTAAATTTTGGGGTTAACACATCGCAATGTGCGTGTGTGGTGTAACGTTTTTATGTTTCGTTCTAAACATTGCGAGTTAACACAATGCAACGTGCGTGTGTGGTTCAACGTTTTTACATCGTCTATTATTCCCCGTTTAACAAGTTCGACATAACGTGCGGGTCTTAGATCGACTTAGTTATTAACTTCTATGTTTAGCGTTTCGGTCTAATTTATTCACATAAACACACCGCAACTTCAGTGTTGGTGGTCGCTGGGTAATGTGGCATTGATGCTATTTGGAACAGTTTTACGCCCCTGGGGGGTTTTCAAATAAAAAATGGTTATGCATATGGTTGTTGTAACCTTGGCTTTGGGGGTTTTTCAAAAAAAAATTGATTTTTACTTTTCACCAAAAAGTATTTCATAAATTATTTTTAACTCCAGACTATTTGTTTTTTTACTTTTAACCCAAAAATTTTTATCTTTTGCAATCTATTCTTACAACTTTTTTTACTTTCAACTTTGGTCCTTTATAGTTTTCAGTTTCCACAAAATTTTTCGCTTTATCCTTCGTTCTAAATTTAGTGACTTAGCACATCGCGACGTGCGTCTTTGGTTTAGCGTTTTTACGCTTCGTTCTAAATTTTGCGAGTTAACACGACGCAACGTGCGTGTGTTGGTGAACGTTTTTACATCGTCTATTTTTTTTCCCGTTTGACAGGTTCAACATAATGTGCGGGTCCCACATCGACTTAGTTATAACTAAAGAACCCCGCCGCATTGCGGCGGGTCGTAATTCTAGTTTCTATAAATTTTCAAGTTCATGGAATAGAGAGATTAGTGTATGTTGTTGATGATTGTTGTTGAAATTGATTGATGATGATTTTTAAAAGAAAATAAACACATGTTTTGAAAACATGGGAAACCTCCATTTTTAGGGGAATCTCTGTCAAAATTTCTATAGAATTTTGACACCTAGAAAATATAAGTTTCGAGAAACTTATTCCCTAAAAATGTGTCTAGAAAATTTACCAAGGTTTCCCTAATTTTTGTGATAAGAAATGATGATTTCTTCAAGATTAAAAATTGATATTAAGTATGTATATTTTTGAGAAAAATATATATATTTATTGATCACCAAATTTTGTGCTAAGTGTATGTAGTATGTATTATACGTAATAGTGTATTAGGACTTAAAAATACACTAAATGCTCTTGAGAAGTAAAAACAAAAAAATACACATACAACATACAAGATACATAATACGGGTGCAAAATACAAAAAGCTTATATTTATTTTTGATAAAATAATATAAGTAGGACACTTAGTTAAAAATATAAATTATTTTTAACACAAGAACACATATACAAAAGATAGTGACTTGTACTTTTGCGATACAAGTCTAGTGACTAACGTTAATAAAACACGTTTAGGTCACGACGCTAGATAAGCAAATCCGGTGAAGTTTACGGCGCAAGGAACGCAAAGTTGTGAGTTCATGCTCCCCATTTTCTTTAACTGTTTTTGGTTTTATAACTTCGGGGGTGAAATACATGTTACAACTGTTATAATGTTTACAAATGGTATGATGGAGTACAAAAACATTCAAGTGAAACATTCTAGATCATGTCTCGAATAGGGTACCATAAGCACCATTAATCAACGTATACATTCAGACCGCGGAACAAAAGGTTAGATCTAATGGGTTTCAGGAAACCCCACTCTTGGCCTACTTCTACCAATGAGTGCTTCTGTGTCTCAGTCAAAGTCGATAAGAATGCCTAGGTTTGGTGGCTTCCTATGTCGTGACACATGTTAGTGGCCTTGCAAACCACTAGCGATCTCACACATTCAAACATTCATTGTACTCAGTTACAGATACGTTTTAGGAGTTACATTCAAACATTCATACATTCTACAAGTTAAATACTATGTTTTCATTCAAGTATTTAAACATTCAAAACAATCACTGCATGAATTCACACCAACATTATGTTGACGTTTTTCCAAAACTCACATGTATTTCAGGTAACTAAAAGTGGATGTGCGCGCGGTCCTACCCATGCTCTTGGATGTCGTCTATGTTTATCTTTGAATAAAGTTGTAAACTTTTCAAGACAATGTTTTATGCTTTCTCGTGATGTAAACACTAATCTTATGTTTTCAAGTTATAAAATGTTTGGTATTTTAAATTATTTTTACGAGCATGTAGTATGTTTACCTTTCGTATGCAATGAGAACCTTTCATGATCACACCTCGTGCTTCCGCCGCAGAAAGGGGTGTGACATTGTATGTGTTTTTGAACGAAACAGTGTATAACTTCTCGTACGTAACCAATTTTTCCGTCATAACAACTCTCCCATGCAAGTGCCAACCCCTTCTATTTATACTGGAAATTGGCCTCCCCCACGTGTCGCGCCAGGCTCCCTAGCCCCTGGCGCGTGTCGTGACAGCGACCAGTTTAGGCTAGGTAGCCTGGTGTCCTGCTTAGCCTTGCTGAGTCAATTTGAATGAAAAATTGAGAGTTATCTTCGTTTAGGACGATAATTATCAAGAAGGGAATAACCCCCCTTGAGTTTTAGGGGGCCCTGATCCTAGTTTTGACCGTTTTAAAAATTAAGGGTCATGCCATACTACTTGGGGGTCTCAATTAGGGTTTTCTAATGGACATTATTAAAATAAGAAATAATAATTTTGGCAAGAGTTGTTACATGCCTCTATTTGTTTCTCTTGGAAACAATATCCCGAATAGGTTTTCTATTCGGGTTTTTCCAAGTTTTTAATCTACATATGCAACTTTCAATCTCTACGTATTTGTTGCATATTACTATTCATGTAATAATTTAAAATGCGCACCTGTAAATGCTTGCCCTAACGGGCTTTCTATGTTGTTAACCTTGTTCGCGATCGTCACGCGATTTAGGTCCTTGATGAGTATGCTCTGCTTGTCATACCTCGGACTGTTCCACCGTCATATCCGCAATTTGTTAAACTCTCGCTATCTTCAGATGCGAGTGTCCTTCAATTAAAACATTTACAAGAATTAGTAACATCAACTTCAATAATCGCCCGTATTATAATACAAGGCTTTTCTACTATACGCGTCAACGCGCGCAATTTCGTCAACTATATTTATCATTTAATTGAGGTAACATGTATCACAAGATAGCCCTATGTGTTGTTTACAATACTTTAGCATGCTAAACTATTAACATACATGTACTTACCGGATTTTTGATCAAGCCTAGAACCGAATACACTTACTCTTTTAACCTTGAGCTCTGATTACCAACTTGTAACACCCTTGTTATTATTTTAAAGGTTTTCGTATACATAACAAAAATAAACATGTAATTACGATTAAGGATCCTTAGAAAATACGAGTAATTTAAAACTTTTACAACTTAAAGGCTTACAACATAATATAAATAAGTTCGTCGATTAAAATGAAAACGAAATGCCGTGCGGAAGGTTGTATCTTGAACGTGTTCGGTTCTTTGTTGAACTTGATCGTCCTCCGGTACTAGGATTTTACCTACAACTCATAATACATGACTAATTTACCATTTTATCCCTTTTTCTCATTATAAGTTACCCCATGAGGTAACATTTCAAAAACTTGTTGTTTGTTCGTCATCTCTTGACTTAATTACCGTTTTACCCCTTTTTACCATTGATTATGGTTTTCATCACTTTCGCTTATTCCAACCCGTTTCAATTTACGTCGGAACATCACATTTCAAATATTAGCTTATCATTTTCATAACCTTTATAATCATTACGCATTCTAAAATAAAAGGGTGTAAGATTTACTTAACTTGCATCCATGCCACGCTTTTCTTTCCATACTCGCTCCGTTTGACCCGCTTCATCCACAAGCTTCCACCTAGCTTGTTAAGCGCCAAACTATTATCCAATGTTCATAAGGTGGTTAGATTAACCATAATTTAATACGATTTTCCACCTTACACATTTCTTATCATTAGCATTCATCCGAACACCTAATATAATCACGCTTTACACACAACCAAGTAGACATTTCATATCACTGAAAATAGGCTGTTTTTGGTGACCTGTTTAGCATGTTTACAAGTCTTCAAAAATTATGATTTTTTTATGTGACGTACCTCTCGGAGGGTTAGGCCTTGTGTTAAAATTTCAAGATCTAACTCTTTTCCAAAAATTCGTAAAAAATCATTTATTAAGCTGCAATCAGATTCGTCACTTCTGACTGCAGCTTACGAAAAAATTCATTTAAAATTCCTCGTTTATCCGATTGACGAAATTACAGTTGGAGGTTTTTGGATTTACCTGAAGTTAGCTACAGAAAAAATTTGAGATCATAAATCAATTCTTAAATTGAGTTATGGCATTCGTAATGGGCTGCAAATTCTGCCAGAAAACGCAGCCTGAACCTTCGATACCGAAAAATTCATAAAACATTCAATTTTCGTCGAAAAAATGCAATTCCAGCGGGGTTTTAAAGATATTTCCTGGAATTACATTTTCGACTCAAGAAAAACATGTTTTTGTCAAGTTTTGTCCACGTTACCGCCAATACAATTCGGCTGTAAATTCTGATCAGAAGCTGTTTGAATTCAGCTTTCAATTAAAACATGTTTATGACATTATAACACTATTTTTAGCAATCAAAAACCTTAAAAACATCACATACACGAATTTAGTTAAAACCCACTTATCACCTTCAATGGTGATCATGAATTCACAAGAATTAGACCTAATTTCATTATATGCTTGTCTAGGGTTTACTCCTAGACACTACAATGTTCCTATTTCATCATATAACGAACATGCAACCATCTAATTCGAATTCTCTAAGTTTGCTCAGAAATTTAACTAGAGATTTCTCATGAAATTTACATACCTCGTGACTCCTTTGTCAGTGGAGATCACTAATTCGTACTTGGATTTCGATTTAGACTTGATTTGGACCTTCAATTTGAGAGATTTAGCATGAACTAGGGTTGGGGGTTTCCCTTTGGTCGCCCTCTGCTTCAATCGACTAGACACACACACTCTTGTGTGTGTTTGGTGGGTTTTTATTTGTTTTAATTAAATCAAGTTTCAAGTTTAACAAGTTTGGCCCCTCCATTTTCCTTAGTTCATAATTTAAGTGTTTTAGCCCACTCATAAGTCACTATCTAACTAGGTTAGAATTATTCCTAGTCAACTTAGTAGGTTCGGTAAGTTAAAAACCCGTTCTATTTTAAATCCCGTTAACTCGGGCTCCTTATGAACTTTTGTCTTCTCAAGTCGTTTGCTCTCTTTTTTATTTATTATTAGGCTTATTTATTTGAATCATAATAATTTCCGGGTCAATCTTTTCTGCTAACGGTATTCTACCCGCTCTTTAGTATTAACGGGGTTTAATTACCAAACCCGTTTTCGGGGTGTTACAAGTACGTGTATGTAATAACATTTATCAACGCAAGTAAACACATAACATCACATTCATATCACCAATGTATAATTCAACAATGTATATAATGAGAATATTGCGATTGAGCTTGTATAAATCATCGACCACAAATACGATTACATGTTCTACAAATGTATCGTATCACATCAAAAGGGACTACAGGGTCGCACTACCCTTGTCCAAAGTGTCTACCAATCTACAACAGTCATAATAATCAAAATGCGGTCTTCAAAAAGCTTCGTAAGCTAGGCTCAATAGCGACACTCTCATCAAAAGTAAGCTACCTGCATAAAACCAAAAACCGGCTATGCTGATGGTGGAGGAGGAGGAGGTGGAGGAACGAAAAGTAAACTGCGCACATGCGCTAACTCCTTCTCAAGAGCATGAACGCGACGCAACAGATAACTAATCTGCTGCTCCATGGTAAGAAATCGAACGTCAAAATCTAGGTAAGGCAGAAGAGGAGCAGGTGGAGTCGCAAAAGGTGACTGACATGAACAAGGTGGAGGACGTGGAGTCCTCTCAAGCTCCATGACTCTACGACACAAGATCTCCTGCTGAAGCTGCAATGACAGGAGTAAGTCATCCCTCGTGTAACCAATAAAGTGGGAGGGATGGTATGGATCAGAAACTGGCATAGTGTTCGGCGGAAACCATATGAGTGGCTCGCCTGACGGTGCAGAAGTAAAATGAGTAGCAGGTGTAAACTGTGGCATGTAAGGAAATGCGGCTGACATGTGTGGAACATGGCCAGGCTGATGGCTAGACGGACCTTCCCCTGGACGGGGTAGAGGGATATCCTGCAAGAACGTGATCGGCAGGTCAGTGCAGTGAACATCGGATATAATCAGGTGAAATGGGGCAACATCAACAGGTGCATATGTATGAGGGGGAGTAACAGGCTTAACAAAAGGGGGCATATCATCATCCTCTATCCACCCATTGCTGGTGAATGCGTATCTGGGGTCTATCTGATCAGCAAAAGCAGCATGGTCAGTGGGTGTAGGGATCGGATTTGGTACAAGTGGTGCTACAACAGGTATGCCAATAGGTACAGGATCATGATCAGGCAGAGGATCAGGAGCAGGTATAGGCTTGGGTGCTGGCATCAGCTCAGGAGCAAGTGCCTGCTCAGGATCAGCAGGTATCGGCTCCAAATCAGCGGGTGCATCAAAAGGCTGATCGTCGGGAACAAAGTCAATCTCATGCCCAGGCTCATCGTCATGATCAAAGTCATGTGGAATAACAGGTGCAACAGATAGGGCCGTGTCAGAATCAGAATCAGAATCAGTGGGGTAACGCTGCAATCCCAGTGCATGCAAAGTGGTGGATGACACCGACTCGAAAGAATCCGGACCAGAATGATCAGATGAAACCTCAACGATAGGAATCTCAACGAGTGGAACAACTATGACATCATCAGCTGGAACTCCATCACCCTGGGCAACCTCAGGGGGACCATCAATGAAAAGATCGACATCATCATCGGACAACTCATCAAAAGGCAAATCCTCGAGAGGAAAAGCCGCAAGAGGTAAAGGGGCGAGGATCGGAACCACGGCATGCTCATCATCGGGATGTCCGAGGATGAGATGGTCCTGGTTAGGCAGGAATAGGAACAAGAAAGGGATCCTCGTCGGGTAAACTATCAGCATGCGGTACATCGTCGCCAAAATCAGGTAATGCAAAAGGCTGGAAATCATCGTCATTATCCGACATCATCTCCGGGTCACTCTCAGTGTCGGAGGTAAAAATCTTAGGGTCTGGGACAATCTCATCGTCCGAAACAATGGCCATGGGGTCGACAGTATCTGACAGTCCACTCTCAGATGAGGACATGGCGTCAGTAACAAACAATCACAGCATATGCACACATATCAACAATCATCATTAAGCATGTAAGTAATAACAATGTAAGCACGTATTTACCCTAGTCTTCCCAGACTATCCCACCCAGTCTCTCAGACTGAACTACTTAGTCTCTCAGACTAAACTCCCTAGTCTCTCAGACTGTCCCAACTAATCTCTCGGACTAACTACCCAGTCTGTCAGACTGAACTACCCAGTCTCTCAGACTGAACTATAAATGAATTCTTTGAAATGTGATTTGTGTCTTTTATTTGTAAAAATGCTTGTTTCCTGGATCTGGGCGTTTCGTGTATGCAATGAAAATATGTTGTGAAAACATTTTCGCGAGAACCCTAATGATCGTAGTCTAGACTCGAGAAAGAATCCTACTTCGCTACGATCGAAGCTCTGATACGAAGCTGTCACACCCAGACTTTTGCGGAAGCGTGATTATGGTGTGACTTCTTAATATCATTGCATACAATCATAACAACATTATATGATTAAACTATTAGATGTTCATCCTTAAATTTAGTTTGAAAATAACACAACATAATTGTCTAAAACGTAGACTCTAAATCTAAATTACATACCACAACATGTTTTAAAGAGTTCACGAAGACTCGACAAAAGACCTTAATATAAAAACCGAGTTTAGTACCATGTATCTCGTCCAGGATTAAGATACATTTCCAAAACTCTAATGACTTCGGATGACATCTTTTTATTCATGACGCAGCTTGGGACATGCAAACACCAGCCAGATCCACTTAATTTTCTGAAATACATGTAATTTGAAAACATCAACAAAAGTTGAGCGAGTTCATGTGTTTGTGTATATGTATGTATAAAACCTTTGTAAACAGTGTATGTATGTATGTTTGTAAATCCCGGTATGAAAGCAAACAAGGAAACAGATCACCAATGGTTTGCAAGGCCATTGGTATGTGTGACGGCGTAGGAAGGCTCAAACCTAGCAAATTTGTACCGGGCTTCTAGCTGTAAGACATAGTCACCTCATGGGCCACCCTGGTCCTCATGGGTGTGGGCTCACTACACCCAAATATATCTATCACTCATGCCCCTCGGTCCTTATACGAGGATTAATGGTCTCAAGTGTGCGCCTACCCATTCACATGATCTACTGTACTTTCCTAGGCTAACCATACCAATTGTAGTTGTATGTAATCATTTTGTAACATGTATTTCACCCCCGAAGTTAATAAACAAAACAGTTTAAAGAAAAGGGAGACATGAACTCACTGTCTTGCGTCTTCGATAAGCGTAACTCAAGTTCCTTCAGCTAACACGACTACCTACAATGTACTAAGGTCTATTAGACGAATGGGTCGTGCCTTGTCTTAGTATTAATGTTTTTGAGTTACGTTTCTGATATCATTCCAATTTATATAATTATTGTCAAAATAATTAATATTTCAACTTAAATTATATTTATAAATTTTGGAATAATTTGTTAAACAATGTTTTCGTAATAATACTTCTCAAGTATTTATACTTGTATTTCCTTCCCAAGGATGTGGGTATCTTATACATGTGTATTTTGTCATATTTTGGGGTCGTATTCCGGTGTGTGTTTATACGTACGAAAATACGTATTTTCTTGTAATTGTTAAGTATTCTTATACTTAATTTTGTGTTAAACTTTCCGGAATATTATTTCTAATTAAAATCCACTAATATATATATTTCCTAAAACATAATATTTAGAAATTATTACTTAGAAAAATTATTTATAATTTTTCCTTTTGGCAAAAATATTTGTAGTTCCAAAATAATATATTTTCAAGTTTATCCAAGAAAATATATATTTTTCTCAAAAATAATATATTTTCTTAATAATTTCGAGGAAACATATATATACTTTTATTCACCAAGAATTATATATTTCTTTTTTGTCAAAATATGATATAACTTTGTTACAATTGTAAAAGATCATGTTCTCATTTCTTGTGTCCAAAATATTATTTTCCAAAAAATATACTTATAAATGTATTTTCCGGAATATTTTGTAAGTTACATTCTTTCGTTCGGTTTCCCAATATTATGTGTGTAACTTGTATATTTATTCCTTGAGATTTTTGGTAATATTTTAGATTGTAATTTCTTGGTATTTTAATGTGTTATATTATCTTAGGTCCTAAAATAATATAACTATTACACAAAGTATACAAATAATCACACACATTATGTCTTTAATGTATATATATTCTCAGTATATATTTATCCATTTTTATTAATAAAAACCAACATCCAACATTTGTATTTTTGTAATAAAAAATTATGGCAAACTTTTTTGAAATCATGGTTAAAAATATACTTGTAATTACTTGTTTGAAAATATTTTTCTAAGTGTTTACATTTTTAGAAAATATTCCCATAGTTTCCCCTAAAAATGGAGGTTCCCATGCTTTCAAAGCATATCATTTTCTTTTAAAATCATCACAAACAATCAACAACTCAATCATCACTTACCAAGTGCCAAAATCATGCAATTTACACAACAACATGAACTTGAACTTTTGTGAAAACTTGTAGCAACTTACTAGTGTGTTTAGTAAGCTTAGTTACCTTTAAAGTTTGGTTATTTATTTGTAAATCCCCTTCTTGAAAGATTTAGTCCTTTACAACTTACAAGATGATTTTTCCAAAAATCATTCTTTTGAATTTTTCTTGTTAACAATGTATTTCTATACTTGATTCTCCACCAAAAATATGGTTAGTTTCTTTAAAATCCATGACTATGTAAATCTTGCAAGTGAACTTGGTTACTTGAGAAAACTATGTTTAAAATCACTTTTATACAAGACTTCTAATATGCTTCATACTTCATCATACACAAAATCATTTTTATTTTCAAGTTCATGAGAAACATAAATTATGATCATCTTAGTCTTTCACAAGATCATCACCTCAACTTGCTAGATCATGTGTTTAATCACAATCTAGTAAGTTCCATATGATGTTTAATATCACAAACACAAATAATCAATCATCAAGAAGCAAAACAACACTAAACAATATGTATTCTTATGGTTTTGAGCTTTATGTTAGAGATTATCATCTTGTTCATTAGTTTTCTTCATGATTAGTAACATATATCATCTTTTAACCAACATTATAAGAAGTAACAAGAGATTATAAGAGCCTTACTACTAGCACAAGGCTAGGGATTAACTCAAGAAGATGAAGATGATAAATGTGGTGGATAAAAGCAAATGGAAGAGGTCATTCAATCTCCAAAGCCACCAAGCTTCCTAATTTAGTTTCTAGCACCTTGTGTACACCTTGGAATGGACGAATGATGATGATGGTGGGTGGTTGTGGTTTCGGCCATGAGCCAAGAGAGGGAGAGGAGAAAGATGGAGGTGTGAAGTTGTGAAGAAGATGATGAGCTTATGGTCTTGTGGTTAATCTTTATAATACTCCAACATTTCATTACATAGTGGATAATGTGTTTCTTAAGCACCAAACAAATCTCTTAACAAATCAAATGAAATCAAGGGTGGTCCACACCTTTGTAACCGTCCACACAAGGGGAGGAGGGGTCTTGGTTGGGATGTAATTGATAGTTAGGGATATTAGTTAGAATCTAAGGGATTTAGTTAGTGTTTAAGTTGTTATGATGTTATATAGTGTGTTATGATGTTCGGAGATCATAACTAGCTCAGTAATGTTAAAACAATGTTTCTAGTGTAAATTTGGTGTTTCGGGTAGTGTCCGGTTGTTCGGTTGTATACTGGTTCGTTAAAGTGCTAAACTATACCGTTTAGTGTTCTTTATGTACCCTTTTGTGACACTTATAATTCTCGACACTTAGGAAAGCATTCAAGACCATTTAGTCATATTTTTGCATGATACTAGCTTGTTAAAATGCTGATTTTTGCTGAATTATGCTGAATTCAGCACTTTGGGTGAGTTTTAGGCACTTTCCGGCACTTAAACTATCACTTAGGAATGCAGTTTTGTGGTCCTTACTTCCCTACACACCATACTAGTGTAGTACTTAGTCTCTGGCCCATACTGGGTCTCAAAACACTGCCTGTCTATGTGCTGAGTTCTGTCAGCATTTTTCTGAGTTATCCGCTAACTGTGCTAACTGTGCTTTGTGCATCATTTATGTTAATATGATTTGCATGTAATAATGATGTGACATTATGAAATATGTGATGCACATGTAAGTGGGATGTAATCAGAAAGCAGTCAAGTATAATTCAGCACAGTCATTAAGCACTAATCAAAATTAATTAATTGTACGGATACCTGGATTTTTTACGGTTGTCACAGGAAGTTCACCAAATGGACGTTCAAATCGCATTTCTAAATGGCGATTTAGAAGAAGATATTTACATGGAGCAACCTGAAGGTTTCTCTACCCCAGGTCAAGAGGGTAAAGTATGTAAACTCGTCAAGTATTTGTATGGCTTGATGGCACCAAAAGTTTGATCATGTCATGATTGACAATGGTTTCTAAATAAATGAGTGCGACAAATGTGTTTATTTCAAAGACACAAATGAAGGTTATGTGATTTTATGCCTTTATGTAGACGATATGCTTATCATTGGGAGTAATGATAAAATTATCAAAGCTACTAAAAGCATGTTGAAAGCGAGATTTGACATGAAAGACATGGGTTTAGCAGATGTGATTCTTAGAGTAAAGATCATAAGAACCCAAGATGGTCTTGTGTTAAGTCAATCTCACTATGTGGATAAATTCTTGAAAAATTCAACTTGGGAGATACGAGTATAGCTCGAACTCCAGTTGATACCTCCCAACATCTCAAGAAAAATAAAGGAGATGGAGTTGCTCAGTTAGAGCATTCAAGAATTATTGGCAGTCTAATGTATCTAATGACATGTACTAGACCCGACTTGGCTTACACGGTGAGTAGGCTAAGTAGATACACCAGCAATCCATGCGCGGATCATTGGAAAGCTATCACGAGGGTGCTTAGATACATAAGATACACAAGAGATTAGGGACTGCATTATACCCGACAACCAGCAGTGATCGAAGGATACACTGATGCAAACTGGATATCGGATAATAAAGATTCCAAATCAACAAGTGGTTACGTGTTTACACTTGGAGGAGCTGCTATTGCTTGGAAGTCTTCTAAGCAAACGGTCATAGCAAGATCCACAATGGGATCCGAATTTATCGCCTTGGATAAGTCAGACGAGGAGGCGGAATGGCTACGTCAATTCGTGGAATATATTCCAAGATGGCCAAAGCCTTTGCCAGCCATATGTGTACATTGTGATAGCCAATCAACGATTGGTAGAGCTCAAAGCTTGATGTACAATGGCAGATCAAGGCATATGCGATGTAGACGTAACACGGTACAACAACTACTCTCAACGGGTGTTATCACAATTGATTATGTGAGATCAAAGGATAACATTTCGGACCCGTTTACAAAAGGCTTAAGCAGGGAGTTAGTAGAAACATCGTCAAGAGGAATGGGACTAAAGCCAGTGATAAATGGGAATATGAGGGAAACCTAACTTAGTTGACTGGAGATCCCAAGATCTAAGTTCAATAGGACAACTTAATCATATTACCAAAACGGAGTCACTGTGAGGGAGTACCCCAAACTAAATAAAAGGGAGTTATATATACTTCCTAGTCCATTCCAATCAGTGACATTGAAGTGAGGCTAAGCATATTAAGGTTAACGATTTCGGGAAATCAAATAACCATGATGCTTTTAATGATTCAGAGGAATCACCTATGTTAGAGAGAAGTGGGGTCGCTTCGAATGGATTTGTGGGGTGCGCAAATCCTAGAGCTCTCGCAGAACCAGGCTAGTGTTCCAGGACCATAATAGGACACGACAATGAGGGGTTGGCCAAACCAGGGAGAGTATTGTGTGAAGTGTATTGTCGTTTACACAAATGGGGGTATGTTCAAGGACATCGCATCTACAAACCGCTAGTAGTATGCTTCACAAATGAAGGTTCAAAGGTTATAACCTACCTATCTTACAATACTTAACTGTCAAAGTTTATCGTTGAAAAGTGTAAGGAAAAGATCGATTTCCATACATGTGGGGGATTGTTGGAAATTTGATGAAAATAGCAATTTTCATGTGGGGGATTGTTGGAAAAATAGGTGAAAATAGCATTTTTCACAAATATAGGAAAATGATTTTTTCCTATTTTGGACTAGAAATAAATATAAGAAAATGAGCGGGTTTTATATATTTATTTATGGGGTTGTGTTCTATGTTGGAAGAGCTTCGCAACGAACTAAACCACGTCCAAAACGTAGCTAAGATGAATGAGATATCAATGCTCAAAGTTGGGTGTTTGAAACATTGAATGCTGAAACAAAAGGGAAAGTAGCACCTTGTCCTACATCGGAGGAGAGATGGAACTTAAATGGGTATTTAAGTGGGAACTCTCCATCCTTATTGTTTCATGGAAGCACACACTAAGTGTCCTCGCGTGCGAAGCACCCTAACTCGCACTCGCACGCGCGCGCGCGCGTGGCGTGGGCGATGAGGCGCAATGTGGCGCTTTGATAGCGCACTTTGCACTTCGCATCGCCGCTTGAGAGCCGCCTTTGTATTTTTGACCACGTGCGCGTGGTGGATCACAGAGGCTGCAAGGACCAAGTGGTGAAGTGGCGTGCAGGTTCGATGCGCATGATATGGCAGTCCGCGCGCGAGTACACGTGGCATGAAGACGCGCGGTTGCGCATGGTGCATGAGTCCTGATGTGACGTGCGCGGCGCACCAAAGTGAGCCAAAACGGCGCGACTGTGTGGCGTGCTCGTTGAGGCTCACAGGTGGCGTGGTGCACGCGCGCATGGACCTGAGTCAGTGTGGCGTACGCGCGCATGGCAGTGAGCCAAATGGATGCAGCGCGCATGAGCGTCCAGACCTGCGCGCGCACCAGTGTGTCTTGCGCGCGCAGAAGCTTCCAGCATTGAATGACACTGCAGTTACAGTTCAGCTTCGAAACTGACGAGTTAACGGTATTTGACTGAGAATTGAATGACGTATTAAATTGCATTGAAGACGTTTAATGCAATTTAAACCTCTCTTTTAATTCTTTTGATTGTTTCGATTCAGATGCAGTATAAATACAACATCTCCACCACTGCAGAAGTATACCAGCAACACAACAGCTTATGCAAACAACTCTCTTCCTATATCTGATCCTTTTCTTGCAGCTTTCAAGGTAACCTTCGGGTTGTAGACCAACTCCGGCAGTACTACTGCTCCGGCTGTTGTACCCTGGGAAATAAAACGAGTACTCCTGGGAGACTCGGAATTTGTTTTAAGGGAAGCGTGTGTACACGTGACTCAGCCAATCTGTTTCTTCTACATTTCTTGTATTTTGCTTATTTCAGTTGTAATAGTGCTGTTTTTCTGCTTTCTTCTATTTCTGTATTGTAATCATTTAATAAAATTTGTTTTATTTTATTTAAATTACGTGAACGGTTCCTACAGACATAAACAATTAATCCATGGACAAATCACAATCATAGAAGATAAACCCTAGAACATAATAAGATTTAACTTGTGATTGCATACTCTTTTGGTACGATTACGTAGTGTTGATATCTCCTACAAATTGTGTAATATAGTTTTGTATTTGTACAATGTTATTCCTGAGCTTTTAGCAACAAAAATTATGGCTTGAGGTTACTTGTATGCAGTTTGACACCTACACACATCTTCTATTTTGTACAGTGTTTTAAATCTTTCAAAAGTTGCATATCATCCGTTAGTTAGGATTAACAATAAAAAATGTTGGGGAATTTTCAGAAACCAGATGATCAGAGAGGCGTGTAATCTCTCTCAGATCAAATTATTTCGGTGGTTCTCCCGGATAATTTAATTGGATACAACTCTGATTTTCTAGAAATTTAACAAGTGTATGTGTGTAGAGAATTCGCCTGAACCAGGAAATTGTGATAAAAAACTGTCTACGAAATTTGGGGTTGGAGGTGATTAACTGCCTAATGGTAGTTATCTCAATTTTTAAGTCTAATGGTAGATAAAAAGCTGTCTACCAAAAACTGCCACAAAAACTGCCAATTTTTTATATTTCGAAACTGTGCCAATTTCTAGAAAATAAAATTTTCTTATGCAGCTCGACCCCAGCCAGGGGCTCTGCCCCTTGGACCCTGCTCCCAGGGGCGCTGCCTCCGGACCCCCTCCAAGGGGGCATTGCCCCCTTGGAACCCCCGTAGAATACGCGCTCCATCCGTACACTTCGAATTATAATACCTCAAACAAGCGTGCACTTCCACACCTCCTAAATTGCTTGATGTGTATTATTATTCGCTTTGACCACTAAGTCAATCCCGATTACACAAAAATATCTATTAATTGACTTTTAATCAAATTACTTCGCATGCAACAATTTAGTCGTTATCCTTCAATAGAAGTGCTTGAACTTGGAACAGTCAGCTTAAGAGGTTGGACTTGGAATAACCAAAATAATGACCAAAAAACGATACTGAACATGAACATGAGATTTCATATTAACCTTTGGTTATTCTCCTGATCCTTGTAGGTTCTGTTGACTCTTTAAATCTTTCGTGAACTACAAAAGGTTCTTCAAGTGACATGATGAGATGTAAGTGTGGCTCAAGACTTTACCTAGTGACATCCTCTATGTCCATCAACATGCAATCAACTTTTACATACCTAGGCAGCCCACAAAGGATGCAATTCGAGTCAACATGCGACCACATTATACAACTCTTTCAAAGTAACCAAGCAATTTTAATCTACAACAATATACACAAGATATTATACCCACAGATATCATCATTCAATTCCCATCGTGTCTCCAATCTTCATCTAGACAAAGCTTGTTGATAGTGCAAGGGTAAGGGTAAGGGTAAGGTCTTTTCAAAGTTGATTTTAAATACTAATCCTCATCTGGCTCAAACATCAAAGGTTGATGTCTAGAGATAGATGTATACATGTTTGAATATGAACTTAACTGAAACGAAAACTAGAAGTTTAGGAAAAAAGATAATAAATGATATATTCAGATGACAAAAAGATTAAAAAAAAAATGACAAATATTATGTTTTGAATTATGTTCCAAAGCTTCATTTTAGTACAACGAATTATGTTGTTTATCTAACAAGTTACAATACATGAACCAGGGACATACAATATGAGACATAATTTATAGTATATGAACTTGATAAATTAAGAAGTTTGTGTTGCTGTCAAACTCAAGCCCACAAACAATTTCTAGTAAATATAAGGATAATACATTGTTGATTCCGCGTGAATCATTTTGGTCCATGTCGTTTTCTACTTAATTATACTTTTAATGACATAAGCATATTTGTAACGTCCGTGTAATAAAAATAAAATTATATAACTTTGACCTAAATAAAATATATAACAGAAGACTTATATATACAACTATAACAAACTTGTCCTACACTCCAGGAAATCTAAACGTAATCTTTCAAAATACCATAAACAATTGTTGATTATAGACACAATTTTTTACAAGTTAATCCTGCAATCAACCAATGATCTAAGTTGTTTGTTAAATACCATACAAGAGCATAAAAGGCAATAATCTTGTGGGTGTTATATTATTGCAACCCAGAAATTGGCTAGGTGCAAAAATGGAAAAATGCGTACTATAGAGGAATTTTGGTCACAAGTCCAATCAACCCATTTGTACGATCATTTTCCATCTACAGAAAATATCAAAAGTAGTTTAACACCGTCACAAAGTGTCACTATACATGAACTTTTCCTCCAAAGCTAAAGGCAGATATCCATCAATGTAAGCCGTTTGTACCCTTGCTCACAAACAAAGGCATCACTATTCATGCCCTTTGTCTATTGACAAGAACTTTGACAATGGTGTGTATATTTGTGTAGTAGGTTTAACCTAATCTTTTTGTTACCACTAACCAATCAAAAGATTTAAAAAATAGAACTGTTTTTTTTTTCTCATACAGATTGGACGTATTTGCGTCTGAAAAAAGATAATAATGGCAAAAAAAAAAAATTCTCATACAAATTGGACGTATTTACGTCTGAAAAAAAATAATAATGGCAAAAAAATAATCAAACTTATATAGATGAAGTTATTTCAATTTTATTCATATTTATACTATACCATCATAATTATTTTCTATATCTTACATCATAACCAATACACACATCATAATTATTTTTTTCAATATGTGAATAAGTTTGAACATAAAATTACAGTAATATTTCCAACTTCTTGTGTTTTAGTTAATTCATAAATCTGTTACAAGTCTTTCATCATCACTTAAAATATTTCAAATTAATACCTTTTATTCCATATATATAAAATGTATAAAGATTACGTAAAAATGCAATCAACCTTATTAATATCAAATAATGATTGTAAACATCTAAATTAATAATATGATTGGTAAACTTCTAGTAGGTAAATTAAATGTGTTCAGTGGAAACACTTTTAGCACAAAAGTAGATTGTAATATCATAAAGTAAGAGTCCAGAAGGATAAAAGGTTTCTATATAATCAACCAACAAATAATTAAAGTCTATAGAAGATGCACTAAATGTGTAATTACATAACTTAAGCAAGTAGGGTTTCTCTGTATGATGCAAAAACAACACCCTACCATGAATAAAATTGTGAAAGTCAACAAAATGTCAGAGGTTGTATCAAGGTCGGTTGGGATCCCCCACCTAGGGGGGATGGCTGGTTAAGTTCAGGGCTCTTGTTTAAAAGTCATGGATGGGACCATATCTTGTAAAAGGCCATAATCAGGAATCTGAAGCTGTTGAATTGGGGTTAGGGTGCTTTGCTGGTAGCTCAAACCACTGCTGCCACCGCGGCTACCGCCACCCCTGAAGTTATAGAAACCATTAGGTATCTGAGCAAGAAACTCTTGAGGGAAGCTTGATCCACCTTGTGCAGCCATCATTGATGGTGGGTACAACATTCCACCACCAACATTTCCTCTAAGTGTTGCTGGCAAGTGGTGGTTGTGTTGTCCTTCATAAGTGGTTATCACAGTTGATGGATCTTGATATGATCTTTCCACACGTTTCTTCACTGTGCACTTTTGAGTTGTGCATCGATAGTAGCTTCTGTAACCAAGATCAAGAAAACAATTCTTGAGAAAAGAGATTGCATTATTTGTACACACTATATGTGGGAAACGAAATTTCATTTTCCCATAGGATCTTGATCAAGAATGTGAAACAAACTTAATCTATGACTTTGGAGATAAAACACACAATTGGTAGTTGAAGAGAATATAGGGTTTAATTTTAAGTTATATTAATTATGAACCCAATAAAGATTTACACGTCAAGTTAATACCAAACAATCAGAATTCAAGAAACCACTTGTGATCGTATATGGCAATGAATATATATTTATGTGAAGAGGGTTTTCTTTATTTCAGAATCAATAATAAGTTGAGAATTACGATAATAGTCTTCAAGATAATCAATACCTGGGATAAGGGCTATTCTTGACAGCTTTCTGTCCATATTTCCTCCATCGATATCCGTCTTCAAGATGATCAATATCGCTCTTTGTCATAAAGGCAAACCGCGGCTCTCTTTTCTTCTTTTCATCTTTCTTCTTTTGCTTAATCCTATATGATATTGAGACAATTATATTAGGGTCTACATATTTACACACCTTCATGCCTATTTTGACACCCTTCAGGACGCCTCGTATAGACCTATACGAGGCGTATAGGGTTACTTTTCCGACCATCTCTGCACCAAAGCACAATGTCAAATCAGTCACATCAGACGGGGAGTCTAGGTCTGTACGAGGGATGGATACGAGGCACTAAGACGCCTCGTATAGACCTATACGAGGCGTCTTCTACAGCTGACAAAAATATATACGAGGGGTCTAGAGCTATACGAGGCGTCTAAGGCTTATGAAAAAGTGCAACATACAGTGTATGGTTTGTCCCGAGCATCCAACATTTAAGACATGTATTATGTCTCTACGCTTGTTCTTGTTCTTCTTCTTCTTTCATTCTGCTACATCTTCTTCTTCTTTCATTCTGGGACGGCATTTAATTTGTGTTCTTATCATCCCGAAGTGTTGAAATGTCATCATACTGGGACGGCAACTATGTCTTCGGGCAGTATTATAGCGAGAACTGGGTGCCCGAAAGCGATCCGGTAACGGTACAGGTACTTAAATGTTTTAATTAGTTTTTGTTTTAGTTTATTATTTACTAATGATGATACGGTTCTTTATTTTGGAGGAGTCTTGCGTTCCCGATTCTAATGAGCAAGAGGAGGTTGTGTCTAGTATACAAGGAGAACAAAACAAACCGTTTCTAGATTTGAACAATCATCCCCCTGTTGATGAAACAGCCCTTGTAGATGACTCATACCATGCTTGTCAACCAAGTTATCCGACGCAACAAGGGTATCCGGATTATAGATACGGGTGTGAATACGGAGGAGACGGTGGATACGGAGGAGACGGTGGATACGGAGGAGACGGTGGATACGGAGGAGACGGTGGTTACAGAGGAGATGGTGGATACAGAGGAGATGGTGGATACAGTGGATACGGAGGAGACGGTGGTTATGGTGGATATGGTAGATATGGTGGTGAGACACCTCCCATCCAGGACAGTCCGTACTTAAAAAAGCAGGTATTAATTACTATTTTTGTATTATTTAATTATTATTATTAGTATTATTATTAGTATTATTATTAATATTATTATTATTATTATTATTTATTTATTTATTAAAATTATTTATTATTATTGTCGATGTTACAGGTTTTCAACTCTTTAGATGAACTAAAGAATCGGATACAAGAAATAGCAAACGCGGATGGTTTCGTTATTGTCACCCGTCGATCAAAGAAAACCGGTGGAAGAATCCGGAGGGTATGGCTTGAATGTGATCGTGCTGGTGAGCACCAGACTACAGCAACACTTAGAAAAGCCGGAAGCAAAAAAACCGGTTGCCCGTTTTACCTGCTGGCTGTGCGAAACCACCCGTATGAAACCTGGGAGATTAAAGACGGAAAAATTGAACATAACCACGAACTTTGTGAGGACCTATCGGCCCACGCGTTTGTGCGAAGGTTTACTCCAAGCGAAATGAAACTGATCGAGCAGCTGACAGCTCAAAACATGGAGTCGCGCAAAATATTTCAAACGATAAGGAAGCAGGACCCCGACAGGTTTCATGTTCTGAAAGACGTTCAAAACGTTGTGGCGAAGATTAGAGCCGAACAAAGACAAGGATTGACTCCCATGCAGTCACTAGAAGACAAGCTGATAAACAACGACTTTATTTACGAGACACGGGAGGAACCCGGAACAGAGATCGTAACAGAGATCTTCTTTCTTCATCGGTACTCGAGAGACATGTGGCGTGCATTCCCCCACGTCATGCTGATCGATGCGACGTACAAGACAAACATATACAATATGCCCTTTATCCAGATTGTTGGTATGACGCCTACCAACAAATCGTTTATTATCGCGCATGCCGTTGTTAGTAAAGAACGGGGTGATAACTTTGTGTGGGTGCTTGAGAGGGTCAACTCAATGTTGGATGAATGCATGGAGCCACGTGTGATTTTAACCGATAGAGACCTAGCCCTTCTGGGCGCGTGTGCTAAAGTATTTCCAAACGCCTCCAGGCTTCTTTGCAGGTGGCACATACAACAGAATGTTATGAAGCACTGCAAGGGTGCCTTCACAGACGAAGACTGGAAGAAATTTTTGTCATTCTGGGGGACATTGATTGAGTCTCCATCCATACTCATCTACGAGTACCACTTGCGCAACATGCGACAACGACTTGTGGAGTGCAAACGTTCTAGTAAGTTTTTATAATAACATACGACTCACCTATGCAAATTTTATTAAATTATTTTTACATTTTAGGGGTCTTCAAATACGTGTACGATAACTGGCTAAAAGACTATAAGGAGATGTTCGTCTTTGCGTGGACTGATAAGAGGCGCAACTTTGGTAATCGTACCACAAACAGAGTTGAGAGCCAACACGCCAACTTAAAGAGATACGTTGAAGATAGGAGCTCGCTCGACCGTATAGTTGGTTGTGTCCATGATATAGTTGAGGCACAGTTCGGTGAAATAAGGAAGACTTTTCGAGATAGCATCGAAAAAACAATGACCCACCACAAACACCCGTTGTTTCAACACCTACTTGGTAAAGTTTCCCATACAGCCCTTGACTTGTTGAGGAGCGAGGCAATTAGGAAGCTAGATGTCTTGGAGCGCTTTCATTCATCATGTGGTTGCCAAATGTGGCACAGCTGTGGGTTGCCCTGTGCTTGCAGGATAGAAAAGTACATGCTTGAAGGTAATAATTGTTAAACGTACAACACTTGTGTGATATATTTCCGTTAATCATGTGACTTAAACAATGTTGTTTTTAACCGTGCAGAGCGTCCGATTCAACTCGAAGACGTGGACGTCTTCTGGCGGAAACTTAACTTCCAAAGTTGTAAATTGATAGACGATGACGTGGACGTGGTCGAAGAGCTAAATATTGTTAGACAACAATTAGAGTCGCACCCCCAGCTCAGCAAAAAAGCCTGATTTCAAAGATTAAAGCGGTGTTGACTCCAAAGAAATCTACCAAGAAACCACCGGTTGTCCAACAAAATACTCGTGGCCGACCAACAACAAAGCAGGTACAACAAAGGTTGGACGAGGCCTCTCGTATAGATGAAGAATTGAGGAGAAGCTCATTCGGTGATGCAAACACGTGCTTTGAAGGTTCCCGACAAACTAAGTACGACAAACCTCGTCACAGCTCGTACGTTCCGTCACAGGCCTCTCAACAGTCGGTTATAAGGTCCCAAAAACCCAAAGCGAGCCTAAGCCGTTCAAAGAGTTCTAAGAAGAAAGAGACACGAGATGCTCACGGTTTTCCGTTAATCATTGGGGACAAGTACGTGGGAATCATCGAACAGTTTCAGGATGACATTCCGCTAGTGTTCCATCCGTACGTCTCGTGCATACGAGATGTGATGCCGGACGGTCATTGTGGGTTTCGGTCTGTGGCTGTGGGCTTAGGTATGGAACAGAGTTCATGGGGGCTCATTCGAAGGCACCTTGTTCAAGAAATGGACCAGAACAAATCGATCTGGTTCCCAATATTTGAAGCATGGGATAAAGGTTATTTTTACACGCATCGTCAGGGCCTAATTTGGGATTCAGTGTCCGGTTGTGGGGGGGATCACTGGATGGACTTCCCCTATGCAGGACTTCTTATTGCACAAACGTACGGTATCGGGGTGCACCTGTTAACGACAACCATGGGTGCGAGTTCCACTTTCTTCCCGATACTAAGTCCTCCGGCTAATCAACAACCATTGTTCATAACGCTTACACATGTAAACGAGAACCACTTCATACATGTTAAGCTGGAAGGGGATTATCCAATGCCACCAGCACACGGGCTATGGTTGACCCACCGAACACCCCATACGAAACAATGGGAAGATATGTACTTGCCACGTCTAGAATGGTATACATCGATAATGAATCCTCCGCCAAGATCAAACCCCAGTCTTAATTACATCGATAGTGATACGGAAGAATGATTTTTGTAATTTGAATGTATTTTTTTTATTAATTCCTATAATTTTCTTTAACAATTTCTATAATTTTTTTTTATAATTTGTATCATTTTTCAATATTTAAAACAGTTTAAAATCATTTTAAAAAAAAAATTAAAAATATACGACGCGTATAGAGCTATACGCGTCGTATAATTATGCCCAAAAGACCATTTTGCCCCTGGTATGCCCCCAATCAAGGCTTATTTCAAGGGCTAAAAGGTCATTTCCTAATCCACAGACGCTTCGTATAGATCTATACGAGACGTCTATGTGAGCGGGTTTTTGAAATTTTGAATTTTGAAAATTTGAAAATCAAAATTTGAATTTTTTGATTTAGGACGCTTCGTATAGATCTATACGAGTCGTCTATAGTGTCGGCAACAATTCTTTTAATTAAAATTTGAATTTTGAAAATATTTTATGTTAATTACCATTTTGCCCCTGAAAGTCCCCAGTATAGGCCTTTAACAGGGGCTTAAAGGTAATTTTGAAAAATCAGACGCCGCGTATAGAGCTATACGTGTCGTCTTGGAAGGCGGCAACTTTTTAAAGTTTTTGTTTTTTAATTTGGAAAAAAGGTTTATTAAATTACCATTTTGCCCCTGTAAAGCCCTCAGTATAGGGTTTAGTCAGGGGCAAAATAGTAATTAACCATTCCAGAAATATCTTTTTGGAATGGTTAATTACCATTTTGCCCCTGAATAAAGCCTATACTGGGGGCATACCAGGGGCTAAATGGTCATTTAATAAAAAGAAGGGACGACGCGTATAGACCTGTACGAGGCGTCTATGCCTCGTATAAGGCTGGGGGGTCTATACGAGGCTGGTTGTAGCCCCCAAACAATAAACACACACACATACGGAGAATACACCTCTATACGCCTCGGATACGTATTTCGACCGGATTTTCGAAGATTTGAAGCATCACCGGTATGTATTTCGCCCCGTAGTTTAGTATTTTTGCCACGTTTTTGCCTTTAGACCGTAGGTTTGCCCTGAAATTTGATTTTTGTGGGGTTTGGGGGCTTGAGTTTAAGGTTGAAGATGAATGGGGAAGAACAGGACGCCGAGTATAGCCCTATACGAGGGCTATACGAGGCTCTGTAAATTTTTTTTTTCTTATTAATTATTATTATTAGTATTGTTATTATTATTAGTATTATTATTATTATTATTATTTATTAGTTATTATTATTATTAGTATTGTTATTATTATTATAATTATTTATTAATTATTATTATTATTAGTATTATTTATTAATTATTTTTTTTCTTATTAATTATTATTATTAGTAGTATTATTATTATTATTTATTAGTTATTATTATTATTAGTAGTATTATTATTATTATTTATTAGTTATTATTATTAGTATTATTATTATTTATTAATTATTATTATTATTAGTATTATTTATTAATTATTATTAATTATTATTATTAGTATTATTTATTAATTATTAGTTATTATTATTATTAGTATTATTATTATTATTATTTATTAATTATTATTATTATTAGTATTATTTATTAATTTTTTTTTTCTTAATATTTATTATTATTAGTATTATTATTATTATTATTAGTATTATTATTAATTATTATTATTATTATTAGTATTATTATTATTATTATTAGTATTATTATTATTATTATTCTGATTTATTTATTATTGTTTTTATACGTATACGTTATTTACCTGCAGATTGATTATGGAGGGCGACGACATTCAGATAGATCTTGATGCGGTACTGGCGGTTCAGCAGGTTCAGGAGGGTCCACGACGGAGACGGCGGCCGGATCTGGATACGCTGCAGGGTTGTCCGTACCTAGAGTTTCCCGACGGCACCGATGCCGCCCGCCATTGCCAGAAGCTTAGGAGGATGTACATTGGATCGCATGCATCGATCGACTGGGGTGCGATGGACCAGCTTGCTGAGACGGATAGAGTGCGTCGGTTTATACCTCTCGATTCGCCGTGGCATCGTCTTTTTGATTTGGCGCACACGCCGACCTACAGGGAGCTGCTTGTCGAGTTCATTTCGTCATTCACATTTCACCCTCCTGGGGTCCCAGTGGCGCTTCCGTACCCAGATGCTCCCCCTCCGCCTGAGATTTCTTTCAGGCTCGCTGGCGTTTTGCGTACGATGACGCTAGCAGACTTTGCGGTGCGTTCTGGTTTATACATGCAGGGGGAGATCGAGACTGAGATTTACACAGCGGGGCAAGTGGTGGTTGACAAACCCATTCTTCTAGGGTTTTGGCAGGTGATTGCGGGGCCAAATACTTGGGAGCACGACAAGTCGAAGGGGAGGGTGTCGTTTGTTAGGGACCCACTGTACAGGTACGTACATTTATTACGGCAATTATTGTGATTATGTGCATTGTTTATTAATCTCTGTTTCTGTATTTCGCTAACACTATCTGCAGGTATCTGCACCATTTGCTCGCTACTTCGATTTCAGCGCGCGGCTACAGCCGTGAGTGGTGTACGACTACAGATCTTTTTTTCCTTTATTGTTTGTTGTATAGGAGGCCGTGCGCGCTAGCACACGGTCTAGCCCAGTACTACGCCTCCGCCCATCACAAACAGGAGCGCGGATTTTTGTATGGCGGGGCGTACGTGACCGTCATTGCCCGTTCATTTGGCCTCGTACTGCACGAGGACCCACATCTACGGACGCCGCCAGTCATGCCGACGCGGATGGGCATGCAGTCGCTGTGGGGGATGAGGGTAATCAGGAGGTTCGCAGTTGGCACGCGGTTTAAAAACCACAACGGGGGCATATGGACAGAGGAGGCCCTACCAGAGCATTTCGAGCCCGTTTATCCTCCTGCAGATCCTGCTGATGTAGTGCCCGTGGAGGAGCCTCCGCAGGATGTAGACGGTGCAGCGATGCCACAGCCACCGCCACCTGCCGGGGCGCCTCAGTTTCCACGTCACGCTATTCCAGGTCATGCCCCAGGAGCTGCGCCGATACATCCGGAGGTACGAGCAGAGCTTGACAGGCTCAGCGATTTGATAGGTTGGGTGGTTCGGGAGCTGCAGGATAGACGCGAGAGAGATGGGTTACCCGCGATACCGCTCCCACCACCTCGAGCACCACATCAGCAGCAGCAGCCGCAGCAGCCAGATTCGGATTCGGATTCGGATGCATAGACCTGTTGTTGTTTTTATTTTTATTATGGATGTACAAACTTATCTTATATATTTTTGTTATGGATGTACAAAGTTATCTTATCTATGTCATATTTATGTTTGTTTTCAATTATTCGGTTACTTAATGATTGTTGTCTTAAATTGAAATAATACGGAAACAAAATATGTTTTGAATATTTGAACGAGATAAAATTTTAATCGGAAGAATAATATTTAAAAAAGTAAAATGTAAAAAACATTATAATATTTAATCGATATAATATATTTAAAGAGCCGATTTTTAAAATAGTTCATTTTTAAAAAACAAAAACTTTTTTATAGTGTAAAAAACAAAAAAAACATAACTTTTTTTAAAAACAAAAAAAATTTCAATAAAAAACACATCTTCAAAAACTATCCAAAAACCATACCAAAACCCACCAAAACACCCCTCATTTCAGCCAAAAAAAAAACCCAATCTTAGACGCCTCGTATAGCTCTGTACGAGGCGTCTAGGGTTCCTTAAACTATGTGCCTGACACCCTCGCAGACCCCCTTGAATTCAGTGCGTAGACGCCTCGTATAGACCTATACGAGGCGTCTAGGGCACCAAAGGTGTGAAAATAGGCGCGATGGGTGTCCAAATATCTCCAGCCTTATATTAAGTACAAATTAAAACATTAATAGTAGATAAACCCTATAATACTATCATGATTATTGTATCATACAAACATACACTTTCTTAGAGCCGTCTCCTTCATTTTCCAATACGTCTTTCGACTGTGTCTCCTTCTTACCTTCTTGAAGCTCATGCTCATCTTCAGCAGCCTCAGTAGACGATGAACGAACCGAAGAAGAGTTGGGTGTAAAAGGAGTAGTCTCAGTCACACCAAGCAAGTTTCCGGTATCCATCACCGGCTTTTGATCACCTTCAGGAGCGAAAAGTAGTTGTGACGAAGAAGATGAGTAACCAAAGCAGGTTGCAGGTGTGTTATAGTCGGTAGATCCAGTAAATAAGTGTGTTAAACCCATGTAGTCATGAAATCTTTGATGATTTGGTGGTGAAGAATCATCTCTAATGGTGGAATTAGGGCCAAAGAATGAAAAAAGAGTCTCACTAGTTCGTTGATCATCATTAAATGGATCATGGTAGAAGATTTCTCTTTGTTGGTCTTGATCAGACATGGCTGAAGATGGAGAAGAAGTAGAAATGGACAAAGAATTAGAAAGAGAAGTAGGGAAGTTTGACAAATAATAGGAGAGGAGTCTTTATTTATGCTTTGACAATGTTTATGTGTTTATTGGAGAGAGAGAATATTTGAATGAGAGTTGCTAACCCCACTATCTAAAAGACATGTTTGAAAAAGATGGATGTTGGTTACTTGTTAGATCCTAAGACTTTGATAAAATTTTCAAATGCTCAAAACATGAGTGTGTATATGGTAACAATGTTGTTACCAGACAGAGATGTGTATTCACATAATAATTTAATGTCATTAAAAATTTAGAGTCCCATGTCTAGAACAAGGTAAAGTAGTGAATACATATATGTGAATATTCATACATAGCCAACTAGAATTCACTAAACTATTGTTAAAGATCAATAAATTAATTAACTTTATTTTATTTTAGATGTGTTATTTGATCCGTTTAATTATATTGTAAAACAATTTGATAGTTCTTTTAGTTTTATATGATCCTAATTATATAACCTTTCCATTAAGATTCATATATGAATAAACTTAGTACACGTAAATTAAGAATCTAATTTTGTGGCTCTCATGATTCAAGCCAAAGATAGAGTTCAAATAAGACGTAGCAACGGCGTTCCATACCTATACCTAATAATTAAATAACTTATTGTGTCACGTGACATAATTAAGTGAGTCCATGATTTATTTTTTTCCCGCTTCTCTGTTTCCACTAATTCTTTTCTTAACTAAAAAGTTATTATAAAAATCAATCATATATGTGGTTTTATAATTTCTAAATCTTTATTACTATCTAATATTTTCTTTGTTTAACACGTATAACATAAATTTCTAGCCCTACTATATACTAATGACAATTTAAATAATTGAGATTGCTTTAAGATATTTATACTACAGATCCATATATATTATAGCTTCATAGAATTAGAATATACTCAATAAACTCTCTTTACGAACAAATAAAATTAATTAGACAGTACTAAGTAAACCTCAAAAGAACAACTCGTAAAGCATTGTGCACGTACAAGTCTATGATATTGAATTTGGCTTTGGAAAGAAAACGAGCCATTCGTTTAAGAGAAAAAAAAGTGTGATTTTAATATTTACGGTGTGGCCTAATGGCCGTGGTCAAGTGTTGTTTTTCTTTTTCATATTAATTGTTACATTTTGAAATTTTCAAAACTGGACCATAAAGATGCCAATGCTGTCTCTCTCACATGCAAATGGGTGGAAGTTGAATGTTAAAAACGTTGCGGTCCATTTTTGGGGAGATAATTTAGGCCACATATATACTTTTTGTTGGTGTCGCCCATTTTGGGACTATTTCTTCTCTTATTTTCTCCAGATCCATTTAAAAGATAAAGATAATTGGATTTATAAAAGTGATAAGTTATCGAAAACAAATTATGTTTCAAGTCCTAATGTTAAAAAAAAAATACATAGCAAAAATAAAAATTTATGAAAGGTTGCATGCGAAAATAGTGATCATTACAAGTCTGGTATAAAAAAAAATATACATGTACGTTGTCTATGGTACAGGGAATTCTCATTTTAAATATACTTTGTGCTTAATTAGGTAACAATATATACATACCCACCCCATCTAGAAACATAGTATTTGACTTTTAGGCAACGTATACAAACCACAAACAGATGGTAATGGTATCAACAAGTTTGAACGTACCCAAGTTTGCTACTATAAGATAATAGTTTTAAAAAATAATAATACTAACTAATAGTCTTAGGGTTATTATTGAAAGATGTTTTTATCATAATTTAAAAGTTATTGGTTATTGGTTACAAAAATTATTATCGTTCGGTTTCTTTATCATTTAAAGATTATTGGGTATAAAAATTACTATACCATTCAATCGCAATTATATGGTACTTGTGATTTTCTTTAAAAAATACTGTTAATCACTCAATTAGACTCGTATGATATGGTTCCTATTATATGATTATGGATTAGATGTGAAGAAGTGAGTTTATTTGAAGATATTATATATCTAAGGGTAAAAGGAATACTTTTCTCTAAAATGTGAAGAAAATATGTAGCATTAATCATATTAAAAAAATCATATCAATAAGTTCATTTATTGTTTTCAATCTAATGTTTTGTTTTGTCATTATTATATATGTCCTAAATATAGTGTAATATTAATATAATGTAACATGCATCAATCCTAGTTAGCGGGGCTCCTACCGAATTGTTCGAATTTAAGAGAGGTTTTAGACAAGACGATCCGCTCTCCTTTTTCTTGTTCATTTTGTTTATGGAGGCCCTCCAAGCAATGGTTCACAAGGCGATGGAAGTATGCACTTTTAAAGGCATCGGTCTACCTAACGATGGACCCACTCTCTCTTATTTATTTTATGCGGATGACTCCTTGTTTGTTAGTGAATGGTCCGAAACTTATTTTTGGAATCTCAATAGAATGTTAAGATGCTTCTATTTAGCATCGGGCCTCTAATTTAACGTTATTAAAAGTAAGGTGTATGGGGGTATCGAGGGTTGTAGACAAGGAGGTGTCGGAGATGGCTAACATCAATTTGTCAAAAAGGTGAATTTTTCGTTTTTGTATATTTGGCTTCTTGTAGGTGCTAATATGATTCGGATCTTAAGTTGGAAAGCGGTTGTTGACAAGTTTAATGCTAAGATAACTTCTTGGAAGGCTATAACTTTGTCTTTTGCGAGTAAGGGTGCTCTTGTCAAATCGGTTTTGGGATCTTTAGCCAACTATTATTTCTCTTTGTTCAAAGCCCCTTATAAGTGATCAAAACTTTGAAAGGAATCCAAATGAGGTTCCTTGGAGGGGGGGGGGGGGGGGGAATTTGTCTCGGAAAATACGGTGGGTGGCATGGAATAGAATTTTACAATATAAGAAAATGAGTGGGTTGGGTGTTAATTGTATAAAGGAAATGAACATAGGTCTTGTAACTAAATGGTGGTGGCGGGACAAGACCCCTGACTCTCAATTGTGGGAAAAAGTTGTCTTAGCAATTCATTGTGGTGGTAAAGGTGGCGGCATAGTCCCTTCCAAGAAAGCCATAAGTTGTGTTTGGAATCCCATTGTAGCAGTAGCAGTGAACAAAGAGTTCACGAAAGTTGGTTTGGATTTAAATGATAAGCTGATATATAAAGTAGGGAAATGAGATAAATTCTGTTGTGGCTCAAAGATAGGTTTTCATCCCTGTTCACATGTACAAAAGACAAAGAGGCCCGGGCTAAGGACTATTATAAAGAAGTTGGAGGGAGAATGTGCTGGGACTAGGGGTTGGAAAACGCTACCACATTCTCATGTTGAGAGGTGCGTATATGAGCATCTCAAGGCTGTTTTGGAGCAACAATTGATAGGTAAAAAGAATGAAAGTTGGCTCTGGCTTACAGAAGATGGGGAGATTGAGTTTAACGTCAAGTAAGTTAGAAGTGACATTGAAGAGAAGCAGGTCTCGTCTGGTTCGCAGTAGCAGGTTCTATGGAGTAAGATTGCAATTCCAGAGTTAATTACTTTTTTTAGAGAGTGCTAAGTGGTAAGATTCCTAACGCTATGATGTTAGTGGTGAAGAGTGTAGCCTTTGGTGACCATTTATACCCAAACTGTGGTATTATATATGAAGATGCCGACCACGTTTTAGTGGGATGTGTTTTCGCGAAAAAAGGGTAGCTGCAAAATTTGTGTTTGGGTTAAGATCCTTGTTCCTGATTGGTTTGATTAAGTGGCTCATATGCTTCGGTATAGCTAGAACTTGGGGATGAAGAGGAAGAATTTGGAGATTTGTTGTTATAAATTTTGGTTAGTTGTGTTTTCTTTTTGTTTAGGGGTAGCTTTTGTTGTTTGATATCTATTATATGCAGTCTTAGTCTTAGCTGCTTGCTAAGGCTGTTGATGTTTGTTTCATGTTTTGATATAATAAAATTGCTTTTGGTTGTTCAAAAAAAGTTGTTAAGCTTACTGTAGGTTCAAGATTTCGGACCGTGACCCGTGATTAGTGTGTGATTATGTTCAAGACGGGAGAGATTAGAGACTAATAAAAACTTCTTTGTATTAATTCGGTAGGATAACGTTTAAAGCGGCCCGATTACAAGCTAACCGAACAATACCAAAGGAGTATACATCCGGGGAGAGACCAAGTGGTGATCTCTCCCCCAAGTCTAAAACCTTCATCACTTTGCAAATGAACCAATGGGTGGTATTTATAGCCACACCCCTTGTCTTTCAAACACACACGGTCAAACAAATAACTCTCTCATTTGACCACTTCAAAGGAGCGGGTCATTACACGTTCGTTTGACCGTTTCACTAACTATTACATAATCAACATAAAATAATACTAATCTATTCGAACAGCATCGAACACAAAAACTGCACCAACAAATTCTCCCTTTTCCGTTGTTGTCGAATGCTGAAAATGCAACTGCAATCGATCTTCAGTCAAGTATTTGTTGATGTTATCTTCTCTGTGTTAACAACTTCCCCCTTGACCGATGACCCAGGTAAGTAGTATCTTGACTTGAGTCTTCACAGCAATAGCAATACCAAACCCTTAAAGCTTCTCGTATAATATTTCCCCCTCAAAGTACGCGTATCCGTGTTGGGTGTTGTGCAATCTCCTCGCAAGGCTAAATTGACCGATATTCCGCAGATCTTCCAATACTCCAACCGGCATTTGATAAGGGTTCCATTCTTTTAAAAAACTGCATCAAGTCTTGATCTTCTCATAAGAACTCCATTTCATTCAAGCATACTACATTGGTAGAGTTTTCTGGTGAACTGTCTTCTGTAAACCATCTTTGTGGAATCGACCAAGTAATGCACTTTGATCATCATCATCAACACTCAGGAAGTCAGCTAGACCGAGTATATCACTTGCAAGATCAACCAGCATGCTTAGTTGAACTACATCTAGATCTCATTGTCTCGCCTTTGTGAAGTTGACCACGTAATGCACTACGGATCTTCAGCATCAATACTCAGGATGTCAGCTTGACCAAGTACATCGTTTGCGAACTCAACGAATTGAATTACACCCAGATCCCTGTAAAATCTCATAAAGATTCCCCAGGTCTTCAGTGAACAACATTTTGAAACTACTGTAGACTTTAGATACCTGTATGTTTCCGTGCAAAACCCTTCACGCTGGCTAGAGAATTAATTAAAATCCTCAAATATGTGGTTGTGCAAAACATTCCACGCAGAACCTTTGGTATCACCAGAAAAACACAAACTCCACCACCTGTGATTGTGTTTAGAAATTTACCGAAGAAATTCCAAAACATATGAAAATTTTTATCCCCCCATTTCTTTGGTAAAATCTCTAAACCTTGACAAATTCCCTCCACTGAGCAGAACTGTCGTCAACTTTACTAAACAAATTCTCTCCACTGAATCTTTCAAATGTTCTTGGTTTTTCTAAAAATCACGAAAACGACTTTCTTCTTTGCATATTCAAGTTGATAACGAAAGTCGCCTAGCCCCGTAGGATCCGACTTGTATCCCCCTAAAGTTCTGCTAACACCTAATCCGAAAACTTCCATCATAGGCATAACTCTTCGACTTTGTGAACTCGTTAGGACCGGTCTTGGCTCTCTAGGTTCCTTCAATCGTTACCAAATGCGAGAATATGACAATAAACAAAATTCTTTCGAGCATTTACGAACATCGATAACAGAACAAATTTTCACGTGCGGAAATAAATATACCGATTTGGCCCATAATAGTCACGTCACCAATTTTGACATTTGCACCGGTAACCATGACTACCCCACGTTTAAAATAAATCAAGTGTTTTCATCATGCCTCATCATCCCGCGCGCTCCCGAACCCGTACGAATTTGACGTTGAAGCTCGACTCTAAAATCTTTCGCGAACACCCGACCCCACTTTGCAAATCATGTAAAATCCTTGGCCCATGTAGTGATCGTGTAGTCCTGGCCAACTACAATTGAACTTATAAGACCCGACCCACTCTTGTTCACTGCTCAAATTGCGATCACTTGGCCCAAATAAAGAAGAATAAGTGAGTAAACCCTAGCTGCTTCACCAGCCGCTAACATCCTCTTCCAAACTCCCTTTTCTACGATACAACATCGGTAGCTGTCATCTTCCACCTTCAAGCACAATAATCCAGCCGACATCAACCTGTTATCATCGACTTTCTACTCTCTTTCTATGATTAACAACAGTCGACATCACCTGAAGCCGACATCAACCTGGTAGCATCTTCTTTCTCTTCGATACACTGACATCCAACCTTGAACTGGTCGAAGTCCACGAAGAATATGCAGAACCAGAACCCACGAAGAATATTCTTCGCCAAAGGGTTCTTCGCTAGGGGAGGGGCTTCGGCACACATGGTTCTTCGTCTACTGTTCTTCGTTGATGTGGTTGATGAGTTCTTCGGCAGGGAACAATATGGACGAAGAATAGATTCTTCGCAGGTATCAATTCTTCGACCTAGAGGGTATTTCGTCAGATGATTCTTTGGCAGATGATTTAGATGAAGAATGCTGGTTCTTCGTGAGCCTTGTTCTTCGTGGGGACTATGGTCAACTGATTCTTCGTCATTGTAGTTCTTTGTCCCTGAGGAGGTTCGTCACAAACAAAACCAACGAAGAATGTTCTTCGTGGCGGGAGTTCTTCGGCAATAAGGGTTCTTCGGGGTGGATTCTTTGTCCAAAGATTCTTCGCAGGGGGTTCTAATCTGAAGAAACCCTATCTTTTCAAACAGCCGCCACCCCTTTTAAGAACACAGCGAAGAACAACATCTGCAGATCTGCAGATTTGACGAAAAATGCCTTAAAGTGATGATGAAAACTTGATTTCTGGTGTGAAACAGTAAACCCCAACCCTTTTGTACAGTCCGATTAATCTCAGATCCGTATATTCGGGCCCAAATCTGGGGTTTTCTTCATGTTTCCACTATTTTACATCTTGAACAAAAATCACAGATTTAGAGCACATTTGACTTAGCAAATTGTTAGATTCACTAAATCGGGTACCATGGCTCTGATACCAATTGTAGGTTCATGATTCCGGACATTGACCCGTGATTAGTGTGTGATTATGTTCAAGAAGGGAGAGATTAGAGACTAACAAAAACTTCTTTGTATTAATTCGGTAGGATAACGTTACAAAGCGGCCCGATTACAAGCTAACCGAACAATACCAAAGGAGTTGTAACGTTTTGTTGTGCCTATTCCCGCCTATATAAAGGGATCAACTAGTATGTTTAACGAAAAAAAAATTATAATGTCATTTTCACATAGAAGAATATCTGGTTCACAGATATACACTTTTTGTATTATCCGATGATTTTGTGTATCTACGAAATAATTTAATCTGAAAGTTATATATACGATTTAGAAAGCCTACAATCCTCATTAGTGGCGCTTTGTTATAACTAATTACTTGGAATAAAAAGAAACTTTGAAAGTACGTGTATAAGGGATATTATTTAATTAGGAGTTAATTACTATTTTCTTCCATGTAATTTGTTGAGAATAACTATTATAGTTTATTTGTTTAAAAATTGTCTAAACAGTACCAATGATTTCATAACGAAAATGCAGTATTGTTTTGACAAATAAACCTCTAGTATTGTTTTGATAATTTTTAAACTAATGGACACTACTAGAAAAAACACCTTTCTTGACATGCATAACGAAAATGCAGTATGGGGTTGGATGGAATGAATTTGTGGGGGGTGATTTCGTTACCTTGATCAACTAAACACATTTTTTCCATTGTTTTGCAATAGTCCATTTTGTTCCGACTCTCATTCCTGTATACTAAACACTACCTTAGGGCCTTCATTTGGGGGTTTTATGTCGTGAACAACCCCAACTTCGCTAGCTTTATCAAACATTCCATAACAATTAAGATTAAAAATATAGAGTCACCTTGTCTCATACGTTTACCGCATTGTAAGTCGAAAGTGAGAGCGTCATTCACTAAAACCGACATTAAAAAGATGACACAGAAAAAAGAGTGTCATAAATATATTAAATTTTGTAAAACCATGACATTGTTTCTTGACACACGCTTTCGAATGTCATAAAATGAGCGTGTATCATTGTTTGCATGTCAAAATAGATCTTTTTTTATTACGCTAAAAAGATGACATACAAAATACAGTGTCATAATTTATTAAATTTTGTAAAACCATAACATTTTTTTCTTGACACACGCTTTCGAATGCCATAAAATAAGCGTGTGTCATTGTTTACGTGTCAAGATAGATTTTGTTTTTTTTTTAATGACACTAAAAAGATAATACACAAAAAAGAATGTCATAAATTTATTATATTTTGTAAACCATGACATTTTTTTCTTTACACACGCTTTCAGATGTTATAAAATGAGTGTTTGCCATTGTTCGCTTGTGAAGGTATAGTAGATTTTTGAATCAAAATAATAATTAACTCTTTAATTAAATTCTTAATCGCATGAGTTGGTCTTAAAGTTGATCCTAGTGGAAATTGTCAACTTTTACAAGCAGTCAAATTTCTTAAAAAGTCAAAATAAACAGTTACGGTATCAACTGACAACTGGTCCCTTTGTTGCCACCGGCACTTGACTGTACATGCCACGTGGAAGATGCCTTTTCATTTTGTTGCACCTGTTATTTTTTCGGGTCTTGCTATTCACACACACCCATCTACCCTTTTGTCTATTCTCACACCCCCCAGTGTCGAGCTGTGGCTAGAGTGCGGCGTTTTGGTCCGGTCAACCAGACAAAAGACTGACGGGTGTCTGACGGGTCTGTTGACCTGACCAAAACGCCGAGCTTTGGCAGCGTTGTGGTCCTGTCAACCAGCCAAAAGACTGACCGGGTGTCAGTCTTTTTTCTGGTTGACAGGACCAGAACGCAGCCAAAGCTCGGCGTTTTGGTCCGGTCAACAGACCCGTCAGACACCCGTCAGTCTTTGTCTGGTTGACCGGACCAAAACGCAGCGCTCTGACCACAGCTCGACACTGGGGGGTGTGTGGATAGACAACATGGGTGTGTGAATAGACATGCCCTATATTTTTTTGGGAGGAGAATTTCTCTGTACAAGACCGAAATGGTCTCCGGGGTCATGTCAAAGACATTCCCCCGTCAGCCCCGCTCTTCCGGACGCGATGTTCAATCGGGCCCCGGCTGTTGCGCAAGCTGACTTCCGCCCGGAAACCATACTGCCCCCACACGAGAGACTCGCTGGGGTAACAGCTGGGTAAAACCGGGTTGCCCTCAGGATCGCACCATGCCTCGGTAGGAACGATCCATCATTGGGACCACCCCCTCATAATGCCGCAGCCGGGAGTCGAACCGGAGACCGGCCCAACTAAACCTTTATCCTGAATAATTTATTTTTTATATATAAAAACATATAAATAAAATAAGTATTAAGTTTTTTTTTAATAACGAATTACTTTGTAAGTCAATTACAATATATTTGATTATTTTTTTGTGCTAGTTTTATGAAAGATAATATGAGAAACATAATTATTTGTGCTAGTTTTATGAAAGTTGATATGAGAAACATAATTAGTCACTTATATTTTATATATATAGGGTTAAGTTATTCAACAAATACTCCTAAAATTAAGAAGTGTATAAAGACACAATGGATCGCACAAGATGACACAATGTGGAGCAAAATATAACATGAGCTGGATCAATCGGAGTTTGTTTGATACCCTTTGTACGATTTCTTATGTTAGGAGCTTGGTATGTGATTCTAAACCTATATATTAAAACATATAAATAATAAAATAAATAGCAATCTTATATACTATATAGACTTTTAGTCAGTACAGTTTGTTAAACATATATATTGTATGTGAAAGTGTAAAATACAATATCCCTTAACGTATAATACACACGAGATGAAATAATAACATGCGTGATTAGTTTTATAACATGCGTGATTAGGGTTTTACCCCATGCATGATTATGTTCATGCGTGATTTTAGTTTTCAACATGAGTGATTATGTTTTTTCAACATGCGTGATTAGGGTTTTGAGTTTTATAACGTGCGTAATTTCATATCGTATGCATCATACGTTAAAAAATATTATACGTTAACCAACCCGTATATTATATTAACATCCAAATAGTAATTTTAATTGGATACTAGCAAAGTCCAAGATTAGTTAATCCTTCAATCTGCCATAAATAACTCAATTATTTAGAGAGCCCCACCACTCTGCTAGAGTTGATAGATCTACTACACTTTCCACATCCATACGTCCCAGCAACGATCAACCTCAGAAAAAATTGCCACGTATATGTGACACGATATGATGTGTACGACATGATGGTACGTAGAGAGCTGTCTGCATGGACCGCGATTGCCGGTTTTGTTGGAAGTTTTGAAGATAAATCTTCATTAGAGCTCCCAAGGCATAGTTTTTTTGCTAGTGAGTTCAATGCTATCTCTTTTGATTCTTCATATCTCTTAACTTATTTTCGACCGTTGTGGTGATATGGCAATTGTACAATTGTCAGTTTAAGAAAAAAAAATTAAACAATTTTCATTTTATTTTCTACTTCTACACAACTACAACATGAATTCATCGTCGTCATTTGATGAAACCAAATTACCTTTTTTCATCGAAATCAAAGCGACGGCACATATATTATTCAATGTAGATCACAATCCGCATTCAAGAACAAGAACTCCGTTAAATAAAGATCGTGAAGCTAAACATGAACGTTTGGTTTGGTGGGTGATTGCTTTGCCAAAAACCTCATATATACAAACAAACAATTTAGGCGCCACAGATGAATGAATAGACAATTATTTTGACTAATAGTTGAGATCAAAGGGAACAATGTCATTTTTCTTATTAGACCACACGGAGTGGGCGTGGGATACTGGCATGGTGGCCTCTCCACGCCATGCACACAGATCCGCGAACGACGTGGAAGGTGGCGTGGGGTAAGAGGCGGGGTACTTTCCACCGGCGTGGAGGCATTTGTTGTGGCGAAAAACCTGGTGTTTTGAAAACTCTGATAATTTTTCCTGACACCCGGTCCTGATAATTTTTTCGCTGCCAAATAATAAACACCGGTACCACTGTTCTCTGCCTCGCGACTCCCGAACCGGGTGTTGATGCAGTTTTGTGTAGATATGGCTCGGTTTGGTTCGGTTCAAGACCGACACTACTAGAAAATTGGGCAATTGTGACCAAACTTTGCTACCGAAAAAAATGGTAGCAAATTTAGCCACCGATTTGCCACGGAAATGAAAATAAGTGTATTTATCATGATATGGTAGCAAAGTGGTTGCAATTTTTGCCACCTTTTTATTTTCGGTGGCAATTTGTGGGAAAAATACGCAAAAACACGAAAAATAAAAAGGTATTTGTTAATTGTGACCATGTTATCGGTGACAACATAAAAATTCAAATAGACCGGGTTATTTTTTTAGTGGATCGCGCTTCAAAATCAATTCTTCACAAGACACTCACTAACTCTTTCTCTCTATTCTTCACAAAAAGCACAAACCCCCCTCTCTCTCACCGTTTTTTATCACTTTCTTTTCTTCTTGATTTTACAATTTTTGATCTTGATTAAAAACAGAGCTAACCCATATCATGATTTCTCAATGCTTCTTATTCCCCATCTCAATTTTTGATCTTGATCAAAAACAGAGCTAACCCGACAAAGACACAGCGGCAGCAGAGGTGGAACCACCCAAAACCACCCTGCACCACCACCGCCGCAACCACCACAGCCGGAGATAAACGCAAATCGATACGTATTCGCCGCAGCCACACCCTACCCTTCCCAATACCCTAACCCTAACCCTAATTCATCTGCCCCTCATCCCCCTTATTACCAATACCCCACCGGAGCATACTACCTGCCGCCGCCGACAGCACCGTTACCTGCTCCGTACGATCACCACCACCGTGTGCCGGTGGACCCTGCCACTCAGGTGATGGTGGGTGGGAGGTACCCTTGTGGGCTTGTGATGCACTCGCCTACACCTTATGTGGGGGAGCACTGTGAGTACTCATTTGTTTTTGTTTTTATTTTATTTTTTCAATTTTTGTGTCACATCACATGAAATCTTATTTCTGCAGTTTATCATGGTCTCAAAAGAGACTTAATGCAGCATTTCTTCCAGGTACATGCTTTTAAAATTAAAAAATCGTATGTCGATATATTATACAAATGAGTTGAGTTGAGTTGGGTTATAATTTGTTTCTAATAGATCAGATTGTTTAAGCTAAAAGATCTATCTGAAAAGGAAAAAGGTCAAATGTGTCAACACGTGTTGAAAATAAGACAAGTGTTCAATCAAATAAAACCTTTAAAATGAATATTTTTAACAAGTTTTTATGGTTCTGTAAAACCCAACCCAACCTGACCTGCATTACATATAGCGGTCTGAACCCACTTTGAACTGTTACCCAACCAATGCGACCCCCCCTTACACATAAGGGCTAAATCAAGTTTAAAGTATAAAGGTAAGTCGGGTCACATGAATAAAAGTTGCTTTGTCTTGAATACGCCACTATGTTTAAGTTTTTTTCCTCAACATTCCGGTATATTTTGTTGAAAACGAACTTGTATTCGTATCATGGAAAACCGAATCGAACCGACCAATACCGAAATTGGTACCAGTAAACCGTACCCATATTCATTTTTATGGTTTTCGGTAAATGTAAAATTATATTAATTTTTTCATCGTTTTCGGATGGTCTGATTTCTTAATATTGCTTTGCAATTTTTTTCTTTTCAACATTGCTTTGCGATTTTTTTTTCATTGGTTGTTTTGTAGATTGAAAAGTTGAACTTAGTTATTAAGAAGCTCGTTAAAGAAAAAGAAAGGTTCAATGGAATTATTGCGGGGTTGTTGCCTGAAAAAGAAAAAGATAAGGTGGATAAAGATGCTATGCTTGATAGGATGTCACAAATTGAAGCTATGTTAACAGCTACAGTTCGAAGATAGGCTATAAACACTTGGTTTTGAATGTTTAGATGTTTATCTTATTAGGATAGTTTTAGTTATTTTATGTTTTAGTTGGTATTTTTTATATGCTTTTAAAAACGAGATGTTTTATATAATTTTGGGAATTTATTAGACTTTTTTTATATTATTTGTAGTTTTATTGATATGTAATTTTGATGAAAATAGCAGGGAGAAAATAAATCTGAATTAAAAACCAATATTCTAATAATCAGTATGGTAGCAAATAAATGGTAGCAAATGGTTTCAATTGTGTAAAAAATGGTGGCAATATCAGTGACTAAATGGTATCAAAACTCGCTAAATGGTGGCAATATCAGTGGCTAAATGGTATCAAAACGTGCAAAAACCGATGGTTAAATGGTGGCAAATCAGTGGCTAAATGGTATGAAACGCGTCACAACTCGGTGGCAAACAAGGCGGAGCGTAGCAAACATGAAGCGGTGGCAAATAATTTTGACCAATTTTGTGGTGGTAAAATAAGGTAGCAAAATATAAAAATGGTGGCAATTTGGTGGCATTAGGGCAATTGACACTGGTGTTTTTGTCACTGTATTTTTGGTGGCAAACTGGTGACAATAAGGAAATTGCTACCATTTTGTAACCAAAATTTAAATGACAAAAACCATGTTTTCTAGTAGTGCGACGTTGTGACATTCCTCCGTCGTACGCCCTAGAGATCGACACACGAAGCACGAAGAGCCACGAGCTGACACCACCATGATGTCATGATGATGTCATATCCTTTAATCACAGGCATGCAAGACTTAAGTAATGAAGAACCTGCCATAACCTTCCACGAAGAATACAAGTATGCATGCAATTTTGCAAAGGCCGAAGAACCTTCTTCGTAGGGTTGGTTATTCGCATACATGGTCTCCACGAAGAACCCTTATTCGTCCCTTTGGTTCTTCGCTGGATGTGATTCACGAATAACCCCTATTCTTCATGAGCTTCAGTGTTCCGTGGGCCTATGTATTGGCCCAGTTCAGTCTTTCGTTGGGTTGCAGATGTTATTGGCTATAAAAGCAGCACTTGTAACTCAGTTTATACATGAGAGCACATCAGAGAGTTTTGAGAGAATTTCTTATTGTATTATCTTGTAACTAAACTCTGCTGAATCAATACATTTGAGCTTTAATCGTTGAATCTTTGTATTGTATTTTACTCTCTCGCTCGGTTCGTGTCATAACAGGGATTCCGCACTCGTTATGACATCCGAAATAAGAAGTCATTGTAGTCCGATGATCCGTATCGGGACCTACAAGTGGTATCAGAGCGGCACTGCCACCGTGTTGATCTTTTTTATCGGGTGCGATTTCTTGCTTTGCTTTCCTTTTTGGCAAGTAACACAGACGTCTCACTTGCTTCTTACCAGCCGGACCCGGAGGTTTATCATCTTGTTGTTGTGAAAAGATTTCTCGGTTAATTGAAGTAGCTGCAAAATCGACCTTGAAATCCACACCTGGTGGATATCCAGTTTGGGAGAGCACTCAGATTCCTGGCAATGCACGAAGTAGTTACAGGATTACGGTTTTGAATTTCTAATCTCTCGTATCCTTGTCGATATTTAAGCTGCTTTATGAATTACTAACATCTCGTACAACACTCTTTGGCCAGACACGTTGATCTCGAATATCACCTCACACGTGATTGTTTCAATATGAAACTCGTCAATGTTGTTTGGTCCACACCGACTACCAACGTGCCGACTCATTTTCCCAAAATTTGATAAATCATTTTTTATTAAATTAATTTTGGTAAATGGCATCGAGGTAAAACATGAGTTAATTCACATCGGGAAATCGGTTTTGTGAATATTTTCCTTGAGAAAATCCAAAAAGATGTTTTTAAAAGTTTAAATTTACTTTTTGAATTTTAGGGGGAGTAATTTACAAATCAGAAAAATAGAAAAAACAAAAATGAGTTTCCTAGCGAGAAATAGAGAAAACGATAGTACATCAGTGGTCTGTCAAAACCTCTTTGAACCTAAAATGAAAAACGATAAGTAGCTCTATATAAGATGTATCGGTAGGCTCACAATCATTTTAAAGTGTGCAGGGTGATATAAACTTAATCGACTGAAGACAGTGTGGGAACCGCTCATTGGCATATGGTCTTGGTACCGAAATTTCGTCTGATAGATTGCCGAGGTTCAGAGATACGTGGTCTTTATGTTGTTTATCATCTGGGTATCATGGTTAATTCTTTTACCGAAAACAATGGGGACGCAAGTCTAGAACTTCCATGATACCATACATACGTGTACATATCATATATACATGTATATAATACATGATGCATTCGACCATCAATAAGTGATAAAAATATCACATTCACCCCCGAATAAGTGATTCTAAATCACATCTATCATCCGAGAGTCAAGTTCGTCTCTTTGTCGGTACGATGGTACTAACCTGTTCACGGACTTGCACTTGTGACCTGCATGCATTGAATATCAAGTTCCTCATTAATAAGTGATTTAATCACATAGGGCTTGTATTCATCCTTGAATAAGTGAGTATCTCACATCATATACGTTGAAAATGGATGATAAATGATATACTCACCAGTAAGATGAACTCTCGTGCATACCTTGATACGGGAATGTGTCGTGTGTGGATGAACACCGGTCGGTAAGTATAAATCATACCTTAATCGTATCCTCTAACCGCGAGTACATCTGATAAGTTGAGCTTATGTGGACAACAATATCGATAATCGTTATAGGATGCTTATCTAAATGTTAACTAATTGAACAACAAGAGTGTTTTGGCGTACACTGAGATGATTCTCTAACCCTCAAAACTCGCAAAAAGAATGTTTGTAAATATTTATTTACTTCTTTCAGTCTTTAAATTTGAAAAAAATGCAAAAATACCAAAAAGATTTTAGATGTGTTTTAATATAAACCTTATAAAAGCCAAAAAGATTTTACTTCTATCTTATTTTTGATTGCCTGATGTTGGAACTCGAGTCTATCCTACCTAAAATCCTGTTTGTAAGCCGGAAAACAATTGCATCTTCATAAATGGTCGAAGTTAACAAGTTTTGAAAGTTAAAATCTAAAATCCTGTCGTGTGATTATATTGTTTGAAATCAGGTCTTAGTGAGGCATTCGTTTGAAAACTCTCTAAGATCGATTATATTCTTAGCGGTTGTTCTCATTACGTGTTTAGCTCTGTTGTGTGTGCAGATGCGGCATCCGAACCAGCTAAAGGCGAAGAGAACGTGTGTAACACCTCGTAAAATCACGACCAATATTATAAGGACACGTGTCATGGACTTTAGACGTGTAAAGAATTATTTCTGGGGGACTGAAGTTATCAAACAATGTAAATATGTGAATAAAGGGATCCAAAGTGTCAACATGCCATTCTTGTGCCTCTGATTGACTTCACATGACGTTCATATTCTTTAAAGAATAATTTATCGAACTTGAAAAGTCGTTTGTGCTCGAAATAAGGATCTTGTGAAACATAGGGGTTAAAAGTGTCAACATGTTGAAAGTAACCTCTGAGTGACCTTTTAACGATCCCAAAAACATTGTGGTAATTTATTTTGATCCCAAGAATAACGAATATTAAATTCGTGGAGTTTCGATGTATTTAAATAATTAAAGTGTTAATTCCAAGAAATAAGGGTCGAAAACGTCAACGTTGAAATTCAGGACTTTTCAGGTGATCGTATAACTAATCGGGAGCTTAACGGAGTTTGTTTATGACTTAGAGTCCTTAAAAGTCAAGTTTGGGGGTTAAAAGTGCAATAAAAACAAGTTAAAACAAGTTTAGAAGGACCAGGGACTAAAGTTGCAATATCTGAAAGATTGTTGACCGGACACGACCTCTACGCGGGCCGCGTAGGCCCTCGGCCAAACTTTACACGGGCCGCCTAGAACCATCAGATGCAGAAACTTTGGACATATGCCTGTAACAACAGCAGGTTACACCGCCTTTGCATGCCATTTTACGAATCCAGGAGCTCAGCCAACAGTTTTTCATGCATAGGGACACTTGGGATCCGTCAGGGATCAGTTGTAGACCCTGGTGGAATGATCTTATGAGTTCTAATTTCCTATATAAGCTTCTTGTTTTCTAGTTCTTGGTGCTCATTCACAAAATTTATTCAAAACACACTCTGTGGAGCTCTCTGGACTTCAAGAAAGTTTCCTTCAACTCCTAATTTGTGCAAAGAGTCTTTGTAAGCATTCTTAGCCTTCCTAATTCATGTTTTATTAGTCTAATGACCAAAAGTCAAAGCCGTCGTAATTAAGCTTTGACTTAGTGATTAATCACTAATGGTCCAGACATTTTTCGAATTGAAAGTGGTTATGAGTTGGTAATTATGTGGGTAATAAACTCTTAAAAGGGCACCCTCTGATTTCCACTCTAACTAGGTCAATTGTCGGGTCAAACTTAATATTAAAAAGTCAACAGAAAGCTATTTTGCAAATAAACTCATAATTAACAATGTAGAAGCTATGAAACCTGTTTTAACACTTATATAACTTGGTAATTAATGTAAGAACATGTCTAAGCATGTTCAACCCGACAATTTTAAGTCTAGGCTCGGTTCAGAACCGAAAGTCGCAAAAGTAGACTTTTGCTTTGACTTTCAGTTCTGACCCGATTTAGCTTAGTTTAGATATGCCTTAGAGTTCCATTAGGACCAGGTTATAGGTTAGTATAACCCTCTGAGGTTATACAACTTGGTTCCAAATTAATCCGATTCATTTGCATGTTTCCGTTAATTGCTTAAATGTTGACCATTATGCCCTTTTGACTATAAAACGAGATTTTTGAAAATATGAGATGACAAAAACCTTTGTTACTGATTTATAAACATGTCCCAAATTTTGACACCAAACTTTTTACCCACTGATGTAATATAATATTTTGGGATTTTTGAAAATTTTTATTAATTTTTAAACTGATTATAACATGGGGTTCTTGCTTTGATTCGGTAATTGACGGTTATACCCTTTTTACTAATAAAATGGGTTTTACATAACATTTTGATAGCAAATATTTTGCTACTGATTTTATATAATAAATAAAATATTTTAAGCCTTCTGGCTGATAAAAATCTCAGCTTTCCTTATATAACCCGAAAATCACCTAAAACCGACTTTTTACGCGTTTTGAGCGCATAGTATGGGTTAAAACTATTTTTGGCATATAAGACTTAATACCTACTGATGTTTTAAGTAAATTTTTATACTTTAACAGTAAGGAGAAGTTTTGAACTCAGATTCCCAATTTTGACCTTTAAAGCTTATGTGAAATGACCAAAATGCCCCTACGATGCATAGTTTAGTTATAAATGATAAATTTCACATATATGCAATACCTTACTGATATGACTTGTAAAAAAATAAATAATTTTACTGATCGTTTAAGACCAGAACCTCAGGTTAATATTTAACCTCTTTTATAATTCCTAAATGACCAAAATACCCCTACGGGGCTTAAATTGATTTTTAATTCGTTTTGGGCATAATGGAAGGTATCCTACTGATATCACAACATATTTAAGGCATATTAACTTAGGAAACCTGCTCATGACTCATTTGGTTACCCGTTATGCATTTATCGCGTTCGGTACGGTTTATGTAACTAGTTTACATAAATTGACTGAAACGGGTCAAACCTTATCATTTTCACTTCACCTCAGCTTCGATGCTTGAGGATATTTTCGCTTCATCTCCGATTCCAGCTCCCAGGTGTATTCGGGTCCTCTTTTTGAATCCCACTTGACTTTGACCAGTACCAATCTTTTGTGTTTGAGAAACTTAATCTTTCTGTCTTCTATCTGGAGTGGTTTCTCTATGAACTTCAATTTTTCATTTACCTCTATGTCTTGAAGAGGTACTACCAGCGATTCGTCCGATAGACATTTCTTGATGTTGGATACATGAAATACGTCATGTACCCCAGCTAACTCTTCTGGTAGTTGTAAGTGATAGGCGACCGGTCCTATTCTCTGGATTACTGGGAGTGGTCCTACGTACCTTGGACTTAATTTTCCTTTCTTTCCGAATCGGACTACTCCTTTCCAAGGAGAAACTTTCAAGAGTACCCTGTCTCCAACTTGAAATTCTAACGGCTTACGTCGATTGTCTGCATAACTTTTCTGGCGATCTCGAGCCGTCTTTAGTCTTTCCTTGATTTGAGTGATCTTGTGGGTGGTTTCTTGTACTATTTCAGGACCTGATAATTGACTTTCTCCTATTTCTGCCCAGCAAACTGGAGTTCTACACTTTCGTCCATACAGTGCTTCGAACGGGGCAGCTTCGATGCTTCGAACGGGGCCCCTACGATGCATAGTTTAGTTATAAATGATAAATTTCACATATATGCAATACCTTACTGATATGACTTGTAAAAAAATAAATATTTTTACTGATCGTTTCAGACCAGAACCTCAGGTTAATATCCAACCTCTTTTATAATTCCTAAATGACCAAAATACCCTTACGGGGTTTAAATTGATTTTTAATTCGTTTTGGGCATAATGGAAGGTATCCTACTGATATCACAACATATTTAAGGCATATTAACTTAGGAAACCTGCTCATGACTCATTTGGTTACCCGTTATGCATTTATCGCGTTCGGTACGGTTTATGTAACTAGTTTACATAAATTGACCGAAACGGGTCAAACCTTATCATTTTCAATTCAAAATCCAGAATGTGTTTAGTTTACCCATATTATACAAGTCTTCATACTTGTCGGGTCTAAACCACATTCTAATCCGGTCTTCGCTTAATCTTGCGTTTTGAACCGTATACATTTCTTTAAAACTAACCGGTCTAAGTTTAAACTTAAGTGAGACCCGTTAGGAATCTAATAGGTTATTGATGTGTGCAAAATGCAACATATAAATTACATCAATTGTGGCATAAAACTAACCCTTTTTTAGCACTAATGTTGGAAAAAGTGTGTTTTTGTCTTCCTTTTGTATTTTCAGGATTAAATGAGCTCAAATTAACAAAAGAAGCAAAAAGGCAGCTAAATCTAACATAAATACAAGAAAAGGAATAAATGTGGCATGCCTGACCTCCCCGAAAGCATCTTCCAAAGCAAAACAAGAAAACAGGAGGTTGAACACGCCCCGTGCTCAGTGAGCACGGGGGCGTGCCCAAGTGTCAGCATAAAAGACAAAGTTGTAGAAGCTTCCATCGCCCACCACGGGGCCGTGCTCAGCAGACACGGGGTCGTGGTCAACTATAAGATTCGCAGAATCCAGGCAAATCTTGATAGTACAGATACGCTTCTGCACACGGGGTCGTGCCCAGCAGACACGAGGCCGTGGTCAACTAATAAAGACAAGAGCAATTAATGAAGAAAGAGAAGGATGTGGACACGGGGCCATGCCCACTGGACACGGGGCCGTGCCCGAGCTTCTGTTCAGCCTATAAATAGGAGTGCTTGGCTCAAGCTCAAACCATCCATTGGCACACCACATCTCTCACACTTCACCCACCACCCACCACCACCATAACACCATCATCCACCACCATCATCCATTGTCCATCATAGAGTGTGTGAGTCATCTCGGGATCCAAGATTGATCGTAAGAGTTCTTGACAATCAAGGCCATGTTTGCCTAAGTCTCTTACATCACTTGGTGAAGACATAGTGTCTAGTGTAATACTTTTTATTTTTAATCTTTTCGCACTTTTTAATTGGTTATGTGTTAATGACTTTAATAACTAGTTTCTTATGTTGAAGGTGATTCTTCCTTATCGTTTGTCCGTGGTGTCTTGGCATTATTTTACTGTCTATATAAAATAAAAGATTTACACCATTCATATCTCCACGGTCTATATGGAGGTATGTTGGCTACCTGGTCGGGGGTTAAGGGAACGGTTTGGTAAGAGTCTTGCCATTGTTCAGTGTATAGATCCTGCAAAGGACCTGGGTCAAATTTAGTAGGACCTCATTCAATACTTAACGGTATTGGATGGCGGGGGTCCAAACTCTTTGATCCCCTCATAAGTTAAACTACTATTAATACTTTAACCCGGCTACTTAGGACTGTATCCCTGCTGACTCAGACTACTTAGCCGAGGGTAACGTCACCTTCAAAAGAGGGGCCTACCACAATATGCATTAATAACTTAATTAATTATCTTTCAATAATCCAACCCTTTAGGATTGTATCCTTGCTGACTCAAACTACTGGGTTGAGGGTAACGTCACCTCCAAAAGAGGGGCCTACTACAATAACTAAGATAATCACTTAAATAGTGCAAAAGTGCGGAAATAATCAAAGGTTACACTAAACACGAGTCGGAGCCAAGTGATTCATCTTGTCTATCTGTTTTTACTTTTATTTTTATTTTCAGCATTTTAGTTAGTTTTTATTTTTCTTAGTTTAAAACATTTTTCTAAACTTTTGATTTGATTAGACGTTGAGGATAAACCGGTACTAAAAGCTCTTGTGTCCTTGGACGACCTCGGTATCTTACCAACACTATACTACGCTCACGATGGGTGCACTTGCCCATATGTGTGTTTAGTGTTAGTAAATATCGTGTTTTATAAATTTAAAACTTGGCTAAAGAAAGTGTAAAGGGGCTTAAAATATACTTAAACTTATATACACACTTCACACGCATCAGTTATTAAAACCTTCGTCCCAGATTTAGGAGCCCAGTAAAAGATAGTTGCACTTGCTGATTGTATACGGCTGGATAAATTTGTATAATTTGCTCAGGTAAATACTTTTAACTTATTTTCCCTTATACGGGCTTGGGGTACGGTATATAAAATACCGCTTGGTCGGGTATTTAATTTTTAATCGTATGAAGGTTAAATCATTAAGATAACCCGTTTAATCTGTTTTGTTTATTTTAAGCCTTTGGGGGGTTAATGACCATGTCCTGGATATCCTTGGCTCATTCATTGAAATGGCCACGACTTAAGCACGGGGTGTAGGCATACACCTGCTAGTGTGTATGTAAAATAATGTATCCACCCGTTCGAGAATAACTCGCCGTGGGATATATTATGTGGTGTGTCTATTAATCTTTAACCCAGTTTTCAACCCGGGCTACTGAACGTATAATAAACATGTAATTCTTTTACAAGATTATTTTTAAATAATTATCCCAAGTTATAAAAGATTATTTGTGCATTGTGCATTTAAATCAATTTTCTTAAAACATTTTCAAAATGAGTCGGTTAATTGTATTTACCAGTGTAAACTAACGTATTTTCCAAAAGGCTAAGTGCAGGTACTAGGCGGAATAGGCTGGCTAATCCTGAGTGAATAAATAAAAGTCTTGCAAGCTTTGTCACTTAAAAATCTGTTGAACAATTATCTTCTTTTGTTTGATCCGCCTGTGGATCCTTTTACATTCCGTTTGTAATACTCTTGATAATTTCATTCGGTTTGTAATATTATTACTTTTAGACTTCCGCTGTGCATTAAACTGTGATTATTGACTATGATGATATCAACTACGTCATGATACTCCCCACCGGGCCCACCGGTAATACGTGGAAATATCGGGGTGTGACAGGTTGGTATCAGAGCCAACATTGAGTGAATTAAACACTAGCCTATTGTGTTTAATCTCAATGACACAGTTTGCACATTCCTCGACTTCCGAGTCTAGACAAAGAACTTAGGACTAATCCTAATTTATTTTATTTTGTCCTTTATTGTTTTCCTTTGTTGTTTCTTTTGTTTGTTTTGACAGGTTTAACAAAATGCCACCAAGGTTCCGAAGAGGAGGACGAGGTAAGGGGCCATTCAACGGCCCCAACGATCACGAGGCCGGACCATCCCACCGGCGAACTCCGTCTGTTACAATGAGCACCAGTCCTCAAGAAGACTGGAGGACCTACTTAGAGCCTGAGAGGCGTTCTGTCTCTCTTAGCTCCTCACCTTCCTACCATGATTCCTTCGGGCTCCATCAAGGCAACGAGTCCGACCAGTCACGCCATTCTTACTTACCGTTGCAGCGGTCGGGTTCTCACCGCGCCTTTCAAGACCCGACCCCGTACTTCCAGAGCTGGTTTAACCCGGCAAATCAGATTGAAGAACCAAAGGGTCATAACTCATTGGGCCCCGAAGACCATTTTCCTGAAGCTCAGGACATGGATATGGATGATGACCCAGATCCTGCCGAACCACCATCTAGGACACCGACTCACCCCATCGAGATTTCGGATGGGTCGTCTTTTCATGGATCACCTTATCGTGGTCCAGACAGCTATGAGGCAAGGTTTGCCCAATACAACTGGGAGTTTACTCCCTCTTACAACCCGTCTCAGCAGCAGGATCCCTCGGAGGATTCACGTTTTGTAGTGGTCACTCCACCGCCACCACCGCCGCCAGAGCAGCAACCGCCTCCGGAGCCACCGAGGCGTAGGAGATCAGGAGTACGGATGTCCGTGCGAGGGATTCCATTTCAGCACCCCTCAGCATTCAAGTGGCAGTCATTACCCGCCACTATATGAAGATCCGCAGATGGGTGGGCCTTCAAACCCTGTTTCCGAGGTGGACTATGTGCCAGTCACACCGCCACCAGTGGGTTATGATAACCCAATTCCTTCATACGTCGGTGCAGCGGCGTACAACCCTTTTTAGCAGCCTGCCTACCCGGGGTACAACTACTACAATGCCCCCGATGTTGACCCATACCTCGTAGCAGCCAACTACAATGCTCTCCACCCCGAAGGGCCCTATGCAGCTTCATACCAATCTGGGTACCAAGCTTTTGGATATCCTTACCCGCCACCTCCTCAACCTCCGCAGCAGCAGCCGCCGCAGCCGCCACTGATACCGCCACCGCAGCAACAGGAGATTCTTCAGAGGTTGAGCCAGGTGGAACGGGAGGTTCAAGAAGAGCGTAGGAGCCACCGGGGATTTCTCAAGGGTCTAGCGAATCTAATCAAGGGAAAGAAGAAAAGGGATTTTTGAAAATTCCGTATTTATTTGTATTGTAATTTCCTTATTTCAATCAAGTCCCTGCATTGACATCTATTTATGTATTCAGTCCCTGCGAGGACTTGTATTTTCAGTTTAGCCCCTGCGTGGGCAAGTTATTTCTGTTAAAGTCCCGTTTAGGGCATTTATGTACTCTTTTTATTTAATTATGGAATGTGTTGAGTTTAAAATTTTAATTATCATTATATGCATAAATATAACATATAAAATAAAACAAAATATCATTCCTTTTAAAAATTAATCTGCCGTTATATATGAAAGAAAATCTTGAAGGCAAAACCTAGCCATGTGTCATTTTAAGACAGGGCCATGATGGTAGTTCCTTGTAAGATTCAAGATCCTTGTTAACATCTGAAAACATGTTAACACTCCTGGCAAATGTGATTCGATAAAATCACATAAGTCATCCTTATATTGGATCTTTCCAATTCCTTTCTTTTATTAAACATCCATTAGTGATGTAATACCTACGGGCCATAATCATTGTCATATAAGACAAAAGACAGTTGTAGTCTATGACTCCCTGTCAAGAAAGGTAATGAACTATGATTCAATGCCTTAACGCCTCGATCCTATAAGATCATGGCTTATAAATTAAATTGTCCCTGTGACTTGGCTTTTGTGCCATTATAATATATTAATAAATTATAAATGAGGAAAATTATAATGAAAAATCCTGAATAAATAGGCTTAATAAATTAACCAATATGGTTTATTAATACCATGGTTAATAAAATTATCAACATGACAATCCTGTTGTAGAATTTTGAATGAATCATTATCATTATTTTATGTAGCAATCAAGCTACATGGCAGAATCTGAAGAAATCAACAGTCACCCTGTAGAGAATCATGATACTACCAGAATCCACGTAACTGGTGCGGAACTTCAAGCATTGATTGACAATGTTGTTTCTAAAGCCATGGACAGGCAAATTAGAGAGTCTAGTGGTACATGCTCTAAGACTCACTATGTGGCTCACAGTAAGCCACCTTCTAAATCTCATGAGTCGAAGAAGGATGATGCCCAACACTCATCAAATCAGCACAGTATCCCATCTAAGAAAATTGTATTCGATCAAGAGCCACGTACAAAGACCTGTTCATATAAGTATTTTGTCTCTTGCAAGCCCAGGGATTTCATTGGGGAAAAAGGCGCCATTGATTGCATGACGTGGCTAGATGAGATGGATACGGTGGTCGATATTAGTGGATGTGCCGAGAGAGATATTGTGAAGTATGTTTCACAGTCGTTCAAAGGAGAAGCCCTAGCCTGGTGGAGATCCTTAATCCAAGCTACTGGAAAGATTCCGTTATACAACTTAACATGGGCTCAGTGTGTTGCTTTGATCAAAGAGAATTTCTGTCCTCAACATGAAGTTGAGAAGATCGAGACTGACATTCTGACATTGGTTATGAAGAACTTAGACTGTCAGGCATATCTCACGAGTTTTAACACCATGTCTCGATTGGTTCCTTACTTGGTGACACCGGAACCAAAGCGTATAACCCGTTTCATTGGGGGTTCTGTCACGGCCCCCGTCCCGGTGTGACCCGGTTCAGGAGCCGCGGGACAGAAACCCGTGGTATTTAGTATTTGAGTTGACTGCGGAAGTTTAACAGGATCTTTTAAAACTTGAAAATGCCCAATTATTTTATTTCATAAATTGGGACAAAACCCCGTAATTTCCAGTAAAGGGAATTTCACGAGGAATCCCTTATTTTACAAAACATGTTTATTTATTTTACTGAGCCACCACTTCAAGCTTGTTAGTGCTCCATAGCACGTTTTCCTTGATTCACAGTAGGTCACCTAAAACATGTTTTGAAAAAATATTTTATCAGCGGGGAAATACTGGCGAGTCATTCAGATTAAATAAAACGACACATTAGTTATAAATTACAGCATAAGAGTGGTTACAATGGCTACTATCTTATTTTTATCTGGCGCCGTGTCACACCATGGTGACGATGGTCATACCACTATTGGGTCCTTTCACCCAAGTAGTGATGATAATCACTGTTAGGTTTGTTAACCTAACCATGAGAAATTAGTAATGTGCACAATACCCCACTTGCCAGTGATTCAAGATAACCCAGACTTAATCCCTGTAATTATAACTGGAAAACATTTGGGTATTGTAAAACATTGTTGATAAAAGAGAATGACTCACATTGCAAGTTTAGATGGGCAAAGTTTAGCCTACTGATTTAGCCTTGTAACCTAATTTAAACAGCAATGCATACGAAACTAGGTCAGTAACTTAATACAACATTTACGATAACTCACGAAATCAAAACTGTCACGAAAATACGGGCAGCACTTAAACATCCATCAGATCGGTTTCAATCGATATGACATTATATCGTAGCAGTGATCGAGTTAATACCTTGTACTCGTAGCAGCAATTCACTACTTGGAAATTTGAATTTGAGCAGTTTCTTTCGTTTTTGATTGAAATTTTCGAGCACAGAAGCAAGTCCCATGCACCAGCTACTTATAGCAACTTTTTAAGTTTTACGCGGCCCGCGAGAGCCCCTAGTCTACGTGTAGGGCTAGCATGTCATCAGTAGGTCCGTCACGTGTGCGACACGTGGCCCGGAATGTTTATCTGGTCAAATTTAAGTTGACGCGGCCCGCGTAGATATGACCTTATGGTTTACGCGGGCCGCGTGAAAACCAAAAATCTGATTTTCTTGGTTTTTTATGCACATTAGGGTTTCAGGGGTCCGGGTTTTCACTTACGGGTCGTTTATGGACAATTTTGCAGGTCCTTACATCCTCCCCACCTTATTTAAAATCTCGTCCTCAAGATTTATTGGAATAAATGAGGATATTTTTGCTTCATCTCCGATTCCAGCTCCCAGGTGTATTCGGGTCCTCTTTTTGAATCCCACTTGACTTTGACCAGTACCAATCTTTTGTGTTTGAGAAACTTAATCTTTCTGTCTTCTATCTGGAGTGGTTTCTCTATGAACTTCAATTTTTCATTTACCTCTATGTCTTGAAGAGGTACTACCAGCGATTCGTCCGATAGACATTTCTTGATGTTGGATACATGAAATACGTCATGTACCCCAGCTAACTCTTCCGGTAGTTGTAAGCGATAGGCGACCGGTCCTATTCTCTGGATTACTGGGAGTGGTCCTACGTACCTTGGACTTAATTTTCCTTTCTTTCCGAATCGGACTACTCCTTTCCAAGGAGAAACTTTCAAGAGTACCCTGTCTCCAACTTGAAATTCTAACGACTTACGTCGATTGTCTGCATAACTTTTCTGGCGATCTCGAGCCGTCTTTAGTCTTTCCTTGATTTGAGTGATCTTGTCGGTGGTTTCTTGTACTATTTCAGGACCTGATAATTGACTTTCTCCTATTTCTGCCCAGCAAACTGGAGTTCTACACTTTCGTCCATACAGTGCTTCGAACGGGGCAGCTTCGATGCTTGAATGATAACTATTGTTATAGGAGAATTCAATTAAAGGTAAATGGTTGTCCCAGTTTCCTCCAAAATCTATCACACATGCCCTGAGCATGTCTTCCAGGGTTTGGATCGTCCTTTCACTTTATCCATCCGTTTGGGGATGATATGCAGTACTTAAATTTAGTCGGGTTCACATTGCTTCTTGGAAACTTGTCCAGAAATGCGAAGTGAAACGACTATCCCTATCTGATACAATGGAGAGTGGGACTCCATGTAAGGATACTACCTCGTCTACATATAATTTTGCTAATCTTTCCATGCTAAAGGTTTCCTTCATGGGTAGAAAATGAGCTGATTTGATTAATCGATCCACAATTACCCAAATTGCGTCATTACCTTTCCTAGTTTTGGGTAACTTAGTAACAAAGTCCATGGTTATTAGTTCCCATTTCCATACATGCATTTCTAATTGTTGTAGTAGGCCTGAGGGTTTCTGGTGTTCTGCCTTAACTTATGAGCAAGTTAAACACTTAGATACATATCTAGCTATATCCTTTTTCATTCCTATCCACCAGAAATTATTTCTTAAATCTTGGTACATCTTATTATTACCAGGATGCATGGTATACTTAGATTTATGGGCTTCTTCTAGAATCTTATTTCTTAAGTCTCCTTGTTTAGGTACCCAAATCCTTTTCTTGTGGAAACTCCAAATTCCATCAGCCCCTTGCTCTAGTTCTTTTATTCTTCCCTTCATTCCTTTAGCATCATCCTTGAGTGCTGTTTCTTGAATGTGTTTCAGTTGTTCCATGAAATCCAACTGTAGATTTAATCTAAGAGCACGAACTCGCTTTTGCTTTTCATGATATTTACAACTGTAGATTTAATCTAAGAGCACGAACTCGCTTTTGCTTTTCATGATATTTACGACTTAAGGCATCTGCTACTACGTTTGCCTTTCCTTCGTGATATTGAATATCACAGTCGTAGTCACTTAGAATTTCCATCCATCTTCTTTGCCTCATGTTTAATTCTTTTTACCCAAATATATATCTTAAACTCTTATGATCTGTATAGACTGTAAACTTACTGCCATACAGATAGTGTCTCCAAATCTTAAGGGCAAAAATTATTGCTCCCAATTCTAAGTCGTGCGTCGTATAGTTTTCTTCGTGCCTTTTCAATTTCCTTGAGGCATACGCAATTACCTTTTTGCGTTGCATCAGCACACATCCTAATCCTAGCTTAGAGGCATCACAATAAACTTCAAAATCTTCTGTCCCTTCTGGTAAGGCAAGAATTGGAGCGTTTGTTAATCTTTGCTTTAAAATCTTAAAAGCCTCTTCTTGTCTAGATCCCCATTCAAACTTCACTACTTTACTGGTTAGCTTAGTTAATGGTACAGCTATTTTGGAAAAATCCTTAATAAACCGTCTATAGTATCCGGCTAACCCTAGAAAACTTCTAACTTCCATGGCTGATTGTGGGACCTTCCATTTAGTGATCGCTTCTATTTTGGAAGGATCTACGTGAATACCTTCGTGATTCACCATGTGTCCTAAAAATTGTACCTCTTGTAGCCAAAATTCACACTTCGAGAATTTGGCATAAAGCTTCTCTTTTCTTAACAAAGTTAAGAGTGCATGTAGGTGCTCACAATGCTCGTCCTGACTTTTGGAATAAATGAGTATATCTTCGATAAAGACAAATACAAATTTATCCAAGTACGGTTTACAGATCCTATTCATCATGTCCATGAATGCTGCAGGAGCATTTGTTAGTCCAAATGGCATGACTGTAAACTCATAGTGACCATACCTAGTTCTGAAAGCGGTTTTAGGTATGTCTTCTTCTTGTACTTTCAACTGATGGTATCCGGAGCGTAAATCTATCTTAGAAAAATATCTAGCTCCCTAAAGTTGATAAAAAAGATCATCAATCCTAGGTAATGGGTATCGATTCTTAATTGTAACCTTATTCAATTCCCTATAATCAATACACATTCGCATCGACCCATCTTTCTTCTTTACGAACAATACTGGTGCTCCCCAAGGGGATGAACTAGGTTGTATGAATCTTTTGCTTAATAATTCATCTAGCTGCTTTTTCAACTCCAACATTTCGGTGGGTGCTAACCGATAAGGTGCCTTAGCTATCGGTGTAGTTCCAGGAATTAGATGAATTCTAAATTCTACTTCCCTATCAGGTGGTAATCCAGGTAGTTCTTCGGGGAATACATCTGAGTATTCTGATACTACTGGAATTTCCATAAGTTCTTTACCTTTAGTGTTAATGATTACCGAAATCATATACACTATTCCTTGTTTTCTTGAATAACTAGCAACTTTCATTACAGAAATGAACTTCATTGTCTTACGTGGCTTATCTCCTGTAATCATTACTACTTCTCCTGTGGGTGCATGAATTTCTATGGAATTCTTATCACAGAGAATTCGAGCATGGTTGGCTACTAACCAATCCATTCCTAACACAACATCGAATCCGGCTAGGTTCATAGGTAACAGGTTTGCTGAAAATTTATTGCCTAAGATTTCTATCTTTTCTTCTTGCGAAACCTTATCTATGTGAACAGAATTACCATCTGCGGTTTCTATCGTAAAAATTTGTCTAAGGTTGGTTAAGGGTAAGTTAAGAGCTTGGCAGAATGAAGTATTTATAAAACTTTGGTTTGCACCAGAGTCAAATAATACTTTTGCATAAACGTCGTGAACTAGGAACGTACTAGCGATCACATCAGGGATTAGCTCTGCTTCCTGGGTATTCAACTGGAAGGCTCTTGCGTTTTTCTTGGTAGTTCCTTCTGCAGGTTTGGCTTTGTTGTCAGCTGGTTTGACCAATTTAGGACAATCTGGTCTAAAATGTCCAACTTCTCCACAATTGAAGCAAATTGTGGATTTCTTTCTTCTGCAATCTTCTTCTTGATGCCCTGGAATTTTGCAGAAATTGCAATACCCTTTGCATCTTCCAAAATGCTTTCTTTTAGAGGTACTGCAAAATGGAGCAGTGGAAGATTGCCCGGTTCCCTTTTTCTTAAAATTACTACTATTACCCACACGGAATCCTTGGGTAATCTTTTGGGCCACTTCCTTTTTCCAGTTTTCTTCTCTTGTGCGTACCAGTCCGTCGGTCAAGGTATTGGCTAATTCTACTGCATCGTCAATTGTGCAGGGTCTCGCAGCTTTAACGATATCACGGATTTCGCCAATCAAACCCCAAATATAGCGAGAAATAAGTACCGGTTCTGGCGAAGCCAGGGTTGGTACAACTCTTGCATACTCGAAGAATGTCGAAGTATAACCTCGACAATCAACGTCTACCATCCGGTGATTGAGGAACTTATTTTTCATTTGTTCCTTTTCATATTCAGGACATAATTTTCTTTCTACGAGTCTCTTAAATTCTTCCCAATTTATCGCATAAGCCACATCGCTTCCCTTGGCTTGTAGTACCGTATTCCACCATTCGAGTGCCCCTTCTTTAAAAAGATGCGACGCGTACATGACCTTGTCTTCCTCGGCACATTTACTTATTTTAATTACTGCTTCGGTTTTCTCTAACCAACGCAGTGCAGCCGTTGCCCCTTCATTGCCTGCAAATTCAATTGGTTTACAGGCAAGAAATTCCTTGTAAGTGCAACCAGGCGTTGCAGCTTTCATTTTCTTAAGAAATGGGGCTTGCATCACATCATTATCATTATTATTAATGTTGTCGCCTCCATTTACACTATTACTGAAATTGTCGCCGTGAGTACGTTTGCTGGGAGTAGTTGGTTTAGGTTCAACTGGATTTTGGGCAGCAGCAAGGATTGCTGGAATAGCATTTGCTATTCCCTGGGCAACGATGTTTTCTATATCTTGCCTATTAAGAAATTGGTCTCCGTTGTTTTGTTCGGATTGATTATCTTCGTTAACTGGTTCATTGACGGCGTGTTCCATCTGATAATTATCAATATATAAATCATTTGCACAAAATAAACTAAATAATAACCAGTCACAATAAAATAATCACACATAATCATGTCACCACATATAGCCAAAATTGTCGACTTTGCGACGTTGATATTTTTATATATTAGTATGCATCCATACACACACACTGGTTATATTACAAAAGTTTTATTTTAAGTTATTTTACATGATTATATTTTAATTAATATTTATTATTATTTTATTATTATTAAACACATAAGCACACAACCACATACGATCCCCGTCAGCTGGCACTTCAGAAACGATGTTTCCTCTCGTCGTATTTCCATGATATCCTCTCCCCCACTTCCCGGATTCTGTTTCCTGCGTCCACCAGCTCCTCACCATAGTGGCGGAGTTCAGCCAAATTTTCAGTGCTCATAGGTGGGTTTGGTGCAAGCTCTGGGTCAAACTGTGGGAAAAAGGTGTTAGGGTTATTTAAGAGATTCTGAAATTGCCAATCACTTGTCCACCATTCCTCCAGCTCTCCTGGTAGAAGTTGGTGGTTGACAATGGGATCTGGGATAGCAGGTTCCAAATTAACTGGAAGTTGTGATTCAATTGGGTAATTGAAGAGGTCTTCATTGGCAGGTCCAATGAGGTCACAATTTGCCAGTTTGCGATCAAGCTCCTCCCACGGTGGCATTTCCTGGGCTTGCCCTGAACTTTCCCTGATCTCTTTTCCTTTGCCTTTATCCCTGGGATCCCCAGTCTTTTTAACCCTCTGTGCAGCTGGCTTCTTCCTCCGTACGCGTCTCCAGCCTACAATTCTCCTTCTCTTTTTCGTCTTGGGTTTCTCCTGAGGTTGGGCTTGGAATTCCATAGGTTCTTCAGTGTCGGCCAGATAATCGGAAAAGTATCTGGAAACTTCCATACCAACAGAATGGATATTGACATTCTGAAGGGCTTCAGACAACTCATTCATGCTGTTTAGCAGATATAGAGAAAACACAAAATCGCAAGTTAAATTTTCACAGAATCACAGAGTGGCAATTTGAGAAATTAAGTATTTCAGAAATACTTAATTGGCTTAAATCAGTGGCTCTGATACCACCTTTTTCTGTCACGGCCCCCGTCCCGGTGTGACCCGGTTCAGGAGCCGCCGGACAGAAACCCGTGGTATTTAGTATTTGAGTTGACAGTGGAAGTTTAACAGGATCTTTTAAAACTAGAAAATGCCCAATTATTTTATTTCATAAATTGGGACAAAACCCTGTAATTTCCAGTAAAGGGAATTTCACGAGGAATCCCTTATTTTACAAAACATGTTTATATATTTTACTGAGCCACCACTTCAAGGTTGTTAGTGCTCCGTAGCACGTTTTCCTTGATTCACAGTAGGTCACCTGAAACATGTTTTGAAAAATATTTTATTAGCGGGGAAATACTGGCGAGTCATTCAGATTAAATAAAACGACACATTAGTTATAAATTACAGCATAAGAGCGATTATAATGGCTACTATCTTATTTTTATCTGGCGCCGTGTCACACCCTGGTGACGATGGTCATACCACTATTGGGTCCTTTCACCCAAGTAGTGATGATTATCACTGTTAGGTTTGTTAACCTAACCGTGAGAAATTAGTAATGTGCACAATACCCCACTTGCCAGTGATTCAAGATAACCAAGACTTAATCCTTGTAATTATAACTGGAAAACATTTGGGTATTGTAAAACATTATTGATAAAAGAGAATGACTCACATTGCAAGTTTAGATGGGCAGAGTTTAGCCTACTGATTTAGCCTTGTAACCTAATTTAAACAGCAATGCATACGAAACTAGGTCAGTAACTTAATACAACATTTACGATAACTCACGAAATCAAAACCCTCACGACGAATGACAAAGTATAGCCCAAATACGGGCAGCACTTAAACATCCATCGGATCGGTTTCAATCGATCGGACATTATATCGTAGCAGTGATCGAGTTAATACCCTGTACTCGTAGCAGCGTTTCACTACTTGGAAATTTGAATTTGAGCAGTTTCTTTCATTTTTTATTGAAATTTTCGAGCACAGAAGCAAGTCCCATGCACCAGCTACTTATAGCAACTTTTTAAGTTTTACGCGGCCCGCGTAAACCTTAACATAGGTTTTACGCGGCCCGCGAGAGCCCCTAGTCTACGTGTTGGGCTAGCGTGTCATCAGTAGGTCCGCCACGTGTACGACACGTGGCCCGGAATGCTTATCCGGTCAAATTTAAGTTGACGCGGCCCGCGTAGATGTGACCTTATGGTTTACGCGGCCCGCGTGAAAACCAAAAATCTGATTTTCTTGGTTTTTTATGCACATTAGGGTTTCAGGGGTCCGGATTTTCACTTACGGGTTGTTTATGGACAATTTTGCAGGTCCTTACAGGTTTAGCCCCGGAGATTAAAGCTAGTGTGAAAGCATCAAGACCTACTACTTTTAGGTCAGTAGCTGATTTGTCATTATCACTTACCCTTGATGCGATAAGGCAGAGATCGCTTAGAAATTCTGATGTGGGGAAGAGGAAACGTGAGGATGATAACTCACACCATTCTGATGAGAAGCACAAAGGGAACTCTGATCACAAGAAGAGTTCCGGGTTTAGAAAAGATGATCAACAGTCGGGTGAGAAGCCCAAGTGCAAAACCTGCAAGAAACGTCATTTGGGAAAATGCAGATTCGAATCGAAATCCCAATCGCAGCCTAGGGCTTGTGGGATTTGTAAGTCAAATGAGCACAAGACGTTGGATTGCAAGAAGATTAAGGATGCGACGTGCTATAACTGTAACGAGAAGGGGCATATCAAGTCCAACTGCCCAAAGTATGCGAAGAAACCTGAAGAAGGCAAGAAGACCAATGCTCTGGTCTTCCAAATGAATGCGCAAGAAGCAATCCAGAATGACAACGTGATAACAGGTACCTTTCTTATCAACGATGTTTATGCAAGGGTATTGTTTGATTCAGGCGCATATAAGTCTTTTGTAGATAATAAGTTTTGTAAGTTATTAAATCTGCCTGTTAAAACCCTAAGCATAAAGTATGAGGTAGAATTGGCCGATGGTACCATAGAAACTGCTTCAACCGTGTTAGATGGATGTTTTATATCCATTAGGAACCACTCCTTTCCATTGTCCTTGCTTCCTTTGAAACTAGCTGGATTCGACATAGTAATAGGCAGACCCGGCTCTTGGGCCGGCCAAACTGGGCAGGTGCACAAGGCCCAAAATTCGTAGGGGCCCAGTAATAGTTATAAGTCTATTATGTTGTGTGTTTATAATAGGCCCAACTGCTGAACATTAAGGCCTCATAGTCAAGAAAAAAGCCCAAATTCCAATTGTGTGTTTACCCTATATGCTTAATTATGGGGCCTGTTTGCTAAAAAAAATCCAACTTCCAAAACCAACTGTGCGTACTGTGCGATCAAAAAAAAAAAAAAAAAAACAAACAAACAAACAAACTTCCAAAAATCAATTGTGCATTCACTGTGCAATCAAAAGAAAGAAGATTACATGCGATCATAAGAAAGAAAATTACCTTCACTGATTCAGTTTATTCATCATCATCCGATCATTTATCTTCCGATTTCATCCTTGAGGTATATAATTTTCAATTGTAAAAGATTAATAGAATGTAATTTTTTTATTTTTAGATTTATATAATCAGTCCATTACATGAAACCTTGAATCTTTTTTGGTTAGATTTATTGATTTAGAACTAGATAAAACTAATCGTCGATGTTTGAAATTGAATGATGGAATCTTTGAGACTTTGATGGATAATTGTTTATTGTTTAGGTTTAGAGTTGTTCTAAATTGAAGTTGTTGAAGTCTTATTTGCGGCCGTCAATGTCCCAAGAAAGACTTAATGGATTGGCGATCTTGAAAACGAAATATTAGAAGGTATGGAATATAAAGACTTGATCGACAGCTTTGCTTCCAAAAACGCTAGGAGAGCCTCACTATTTGCTTAAGTAAGTTAGTTCGATCATTTAGCTACACTAGTATTGTTTTGTTTATTTTATAACAATTAATCAAATTATCGGTGCATCGTGGTTTTTGGATATATATAATGATAAGTTTATATTATAGAAAGGGCCCTAACTTTTTTGTCTCGCACGAGGCCCAAAAGTTTTTTATTATTCTCGGAGACGGCTCTGTTAATAGGCATGGACTGGTTATCTCATAACCAAGCTCAGATCGTTTGTGATAAGAAGCAAGTGGTTATCAAGACTCCGTATGGTGAGCCACTTACCATACAAGGAGACACTCAGTATGGGTTGCCTAAGCAAGTGTCTATGCCTAAGGCATCAAGGTGTTTGAAGAAGGGTTGCGTCATTTACATGGCACAAGTAACTATTGATGAACCAAAGCTCAAGATCGAAGACATCCCCATCATTTCTGAATACCCTGATGTATTACCTAAAGAACTACCTGGTTTAACCCCAGATAGGCAAGTGGAGTTCAGAATCGACATCATTCCTGGAGCTGCACCTGTTGCAAGAGCACCTTACCGGTTGGCACCAACTGAGATGAAAGAGTTAAGGACTCAGTTGGATGATTTGTTGGCAAAGGGTTTTATTAGACCTAGCTCGTCCCCTTGCGGAGCGCCGATTCTGTTTGTAAAGAAAAAGGATGGATCAATGCGTTTATGCATTGATTATCGAGAGCTAAACAAGGTTACAATCAAGAACAAATATCCTGTAACACCCCAAAAATGGGTTTGTTAATTATACTAGATTAACCAAAAATAAACGGGTAAAATACTGTAGGTGGTAAAAGTAAACCCGGTGAATATTAGGATTTAAATAAATAAATCTAATATTTATTAAAAGGATAAAAAAATATACTTTGAGAAAACAAAGTATATAAAAGGTCCGAGTTAACGGGACTTAAAATAAAACGGGTTATGAACAAGATAAAATAACTAGGAATAGATAACCTAGTTAGTCACAAGTCTTGTAGTAATAAAGGAATTGGTTAAAACACACTATATGCAACTTGGGGAAAGTAGAGGGGCCGAAAGTGATAAACTAGAAACTAGTTTGTAATAAATAAAATATCAAACACCAAAACACACACCTTGAGTGTGTGTTCTGGTCGACACTTTCAACAGGAGCCAAAGAACTCCCATTGTTCAAACCCTAACTAGCATAAATTCAAGCAAATTGGAAGGGCAAATCACACCCAAATTGAAATTCAAGCACGGATTAGTGATCACCTCAGTGAAGTGATCATAAGGTATGTCAAATTTCACTATTTTGTTCCATCTCAAACTCTTGATGAACTCTAGGAATTCGAAATTTGATCTTGAATGATGGATATTTGGGTGGAAATAGGATGTATGCATGATTAGAAGCAAACCCTAGTTAATAAACTAAGGAATTTGAGTGCATGTTAGTAAAACTCATGATCTCTAACTAGGTGTTTAATGGGTTTTGTAGAAACATGATGAACCCTAGAATCATAATGGTTAAATTGTGTTAATAGAACTCCCTGAAGTTAGATTTGAAGTTTGATGTTAGTACTTGTTAATTATGCTAGAATTTAAGGATTTAGAACACGATAAAGATTCATGCTTCCGCACATTGCCTCGTCGTAAATTTAAACGACGAATCCGATCACGTTATGTTGAATAACTTATGATTTGAAAAAGTTTTAATAAACCCGTATTTTAAATGTACTTGTATTTCGTAAGAACACAATTGCTTGTCGTTTTTAGTACTAAAACCCTTTTATAATAGTGAGAGTGTTACATATCCATTGCCCAGGATCGACGATCTGTTCGATCAACTTCAAGGAGCAAGTTACTTCTCCAAGATTGACTTGAGATCAGGTTATTATCAGCTGAAGGTTAGAGATGAGGATGTGCATAAGACTGCATTCAGAACTTGTTATGGTCATTACGAGTTCTTGGTGATGCCTTTCGGGCTCACTAATGCACCAGCAGCGTTCATGGATCTCATGAATCGCGTTTGCAAACCCTACTTGGACAAGTTTGTCATTGTCTTCATTGATGACATTCTTATTTATTCGAAGAATCAGGCTGATCATGAGAAGCATCTTTGTTGTGTTCTTAAACTTCTTCAACAAGAAAAGCTCTATGCCAAGTTTTCAAAGTGTGAATTTTGGCTTCGTGAAGTCCAATTCCTTGGACATGTGGTTAGTGAGCATGGTATCCAGTTGGATCCCGCTAAGATTGAAGCTATCATGAATTGGCAAGAGCCGAAGACGCCTACAGAGATTCGCAGCTTCTTGGGTCTGGCAGGATATTACATGCGTTTTATTGAAAATTTCTCAAGGATTGCAGCACCCCTAACTTCATTAACTCGCAAGAATATCAAGTTTGATTGGGGTCCTAAGCAACAAGAATCCTTTGATATTCTTAAACAGAAGTTAAGCAATGCACCTGTGTTAACATTGCCTGAAGGAATCGAAGAATTTGTGGTATACTGCGACGCATCACACACAGGTATGGGATGTGTGCTCATGCAGAAAGGCAAAGTTATTGCCTATGCTTCCCAACAATTAAAAGTGCACGAGAAGAATTACACCACCCACGACTTGGAATTGGGTGTCGTTGTGTTTGCACTAAAACTTTGGAGGCATTATTTATATGGTACCAAGTGTGTGATCTATTATGATCATAAGAGCCTTCAGCATCTGTTCAATCAGAAGGATCTGAACATGAGACAACGTCGATGGATGGAGACTTTAAACGATTATGATTGCGAAATCCGATATCATCCAGGCAAGGCGAATGTGGTCGCCGACGCATTGAGCAGAAAGGAAAGAGTTAAGCCCATTAGAATCAATGCCATGAGCATTGAATTAAAGAACAGCCTGAATGAAAGATTGTTAGCCGCTCAGAAGGAAGTTGTGTTAGAAGCTAACTATCCAAATGAAAAGTTGGGTGTAACTGCTGAACAGTTATTATATGGCAAGGATGGAATCCTAAGATTGAATGGACGAATATGGGTTCCAATCTATGGAGGACTTCGGGACGTGATTCTTCTAGAAGCCCATAGTTCCAAGTATTCTGTTCATCCTGGATGTGATAAAATGTATCAGGATTTGAAGGCAAATTATTGGTGGATAGGCTTGAAAAAGTCTATGCCACTTATGTGGCCAAATGTCTTACATGTGCTCAGGTTAAAGCTGAACATCAGAAGCCGTCAGGTTTGCTGCAACAGCCGTCAGGTTTGCTGCCACGAGCTGACATCACCATGATGATGTCATGTCCTACATGCATGCAAGACTTAAGTGATGAAGAACCTGCCATAACCTTCCACGAAGAATACAAGTATGCATGCAATTTTGCAAAAGCCAAAGAACCTTCTTCGTAGGGTTGGTTATTCGCATACATGGTCTCCACGAAGAACCCTTATTCGTCCCTTTGGTTCTTCGCTGGATGTGGTTCACAAATAAGCCCTATTCTTCGTGGGCCTATGTATTGGCCCAGTTCAGTCTTTCGTTGGGTTGCAGATGTTATTGGCTATAAAAGCAGCACTTGGAACTCAGTTTATACATGAGAGCAAATCAGAGAGTTTTGAGAGAATTTCTTATTGTACTATCTTATAACTAAACTCTGCTGAATCAATACATTTGAGCTTTAATCGTTGAATCTTTCTATTGTATTTTACTCTCTCTTATTGTATAAAAAGTTGTTGACGTTTAAAAAAGATAGGTAGAACTTCCATGTGCATTAAAGTTTAGGTTCTTTTTTGGGGAGGGGGTGGGGGTTAGGTTTTTGGTGGTGTAGTGGGTTTATTTTGTTGTGTTCACATTGGTTCTCGCAATAAAGGTGGTTCTCGTATGAACCCTACCCTATATATATATATATATATATATATATATAGCGGACAGTTCAAATGAGAATAAAAATTTTGTAAGAATAAGTTTTAAACCAATAGAAATGTTCCATTTTACTTCATTTAATATGTGTATTTAATGTTATTAATAAGGGCATATAAATAAATTTCTAATTGTAATTAATTAGCTAACTAATTAAACTTATAACTCACTTTTAAATATACTCTTTCAAGATAAAATAATTTAGGGTGAAGGAATTTTTTTTACATGTGTAGGATAAATTCTTAAATGTGTATATAATTTTAGATATGTGTAGTAAGTGTAAGATATATATATAGGATAAATTTTGAAATGTATATGATAAAATGTTTTCTGCTTTATTAATTAGAGATAACATAATTAATGGGAGGAGTTATAAACTATTTAATGTTTTATCATTATTTTTTTTTTCTTCTTTTTCTTCTCACATTAAATTTTTTTCTCAAATGAATCTTCCCATATATATATAACTTAGACTAGACGTAGTAGCTGGACAATTTGCTTAATTTTTTTAGAATAGTTTAAAATCGATATCATGACTATCAAACTGCTCATTAGGCTTTATGTGGGTAATGACTGTATTGGGTCGTCCACGGGGGTCCAGCAGGGGGATCCTTTGGGGCCTCTATTGTTCGCCCTTGTCTTGCACCCCCTCACACAACGTATACGAGACAGTTGCACCCTCCCCTTCCACGCGTGGTATTTGGATGATGGTACTATTATGGGGAAAACATCTGAGGTAGCAAAGGCTCTGGCTATCATTCAATCTGAGGGGCCACCTTTGGGGCTCCGGCTTAATATAAAAAAAACAGAGGTATATTGGCCGTCTTGCAATGGGGAAAAATTGGAGGCTAGTTTATTCCCGAAGGAGATTGGAAGACCAACGAGGGGCGTGAGACTCCTTGGGGGAGCTGTGAGCCGGGACCCCAGTTTCATTAGTGCTTTGGCTGCGCGGCGAGCTTCCCGGGCAGTGGGCCTTATGAGTAGCCTTTCGCAACTCCGAGACCCGCAAAGTGAGCTTCTCCTGCTGCGCTCTTGCATGGGTGTCGCCAAGCTCCTTTTTGGTCTGCGAACTTGTCAACCTGTGTTTGTAAAGGAGGCGGTATCCTTATTCGATAAAGGGCTGCGGGGGGCTATAGAGGACATTGTGGTGTGTGGGGGTCCGTTTTTTGGAGACTTTCAGTGGCGGGTTGCTTCTCTGCCCTGGAAGATGGGGGGCTGGGGCTCCTATCGGCCATGGATGTCTCCATTTACGGTTTTGTTGCCTCGCGAGCTCAATCGTGGGGGCTGCAAGATCACATCTTGCGCGAGAGTGGGGTTGTTGGAATGGATGGGGATTATGACATGGCTTTGGGGGAGTTGCATAGACACCTCCCGGATTTGGATATTGGCAGTTTCGCTAACAGGGACACCGCCCCACCGAAGACCCAGAAGACTTTGGCGAGTGCTCTGTTTTGTCGTATCGCTCAGAATATTGGATCAGATTTCTGTACGACCCCTCGTCAGAACGCCGTCCTAGAATGTTTGCGGGGCCCCCACGCCCAAGATTTTCTTTCGGTCATCCCCATCGAGGGCTTAGGCCAAAAGATGTCAGCCGTTGAATACCGTGCTATCTTAAAATATCGGCTCATGATTCCTATGTTCCCTGATGATGAGCAATGCCCGATTTGCCGGAAAGCTTGCTTAGACCAATTTGGGGAGCATGATCTGCACTGTAAAGAACTGCCGGGTTTCAAGTATAGGCACGATTGGGTGCGGGATGTCTTGGGGGACATCCTCAAACGGGCGGGGATCTCGGTGAAGAAAGAAGCCCCCGTAAACTTTTTGACAGATCCGAGGGAAGGAAGATCCACATTGCGCCCCGCGGACGTTTTAGTTTTCGGGTGGGATGCAGGTAAACACGCTTGTGTTGATCTTACCGGGGTTTCCCCCCTTGTAGGCTTTCGGGATACAGGTTTTGTCCCGGGTCAGGCGATTGCAAGGGCGGTAGCGAAGAAAATGGACAAACATGCAAAAGCCTGCGAGGATAATCAACATTCCTTTATCCCTTTTGCCTTTGATACCTTTGGCTCGCTAGCCCCAGAAGCCATCAGATTTCTTGAACGGGTCCAACGGGTTGTTCACAGCAACATTTCGTCTCCTAGAGATCGGGGTTTCGTTTTTACTAGGTTAGGTTTCGCTATTCAAAAGGGGGTAGCGGCGCAACTTGTTGCCCGCCTACCGGCTATCTTGGTGTAATTTGTTTGGTTAATACAATATAAAAAAAATAATAATAAACGTGTATATTAATATGCACTTCAATCAAAAAAAAAAAAAAAAAAAACTTATTTAGGGCCTCCAATAGTTGCCATTCCCATGTTCTTTAATCGTCTTGACCAAAAAATAGTTTGGATGGGATACTTTGCATTCAAAGAATAATTAAACTATAATAAAGTGACAAATATAATTTTTTTTTTATATTGGTTAGGCGTCACAGTTTCACAAGTCACATACTCATGAAGTGACACTCACCTAACTATCACCAACCACCAAAAGCATCACAGTAATATTATTAACCACATGTTCAATCTATTCTAAGTTATTATCACATCTCAACTTAACTTGCTTACGTTATTTAAAGGCTTAAGATCGTCATATAAAATATTTAAGTTTCTAGTCTTAAGTTATATATGTGTTATTATTTATAGGATGTAAATAAAATTAGGCCCGATAACATTTTAGTACGAGTAAAAGTGTGTAGCAAAAATTAGGTCCGATAATAGTATGAGTAAAAGGGTGTAGCAAAAAATCGGTTTTTATAGGAATTTACAATGTCCTAAACTAAACGAACTAAATTTATGACATTTAAAAGGGTCCTAAGGCTATGGGGTGTGGGATAAAGCCCCTAGGGGCTTTATCAGGACACATCAGTGCCACCTAGGATCCACATCAGCCAAAGGGCTTTATCACGCCTTCTCTTAACTTGTAAGGTGTGAGATAACGTCTCCTATTAAACAAAATTAAAAAAAAAATTATTGGCTGCAAAGATGCGGGCCCCACCTGATAAAGCCCTTCTTCCTCGTTACCATGATAAAGCCCCATCAATGGCGTCCCAGTTTAACTTGATTGGTGTGGATGGTGGCGTCGAGGGGGTGCTATAGGCGATGATGTGGCACGATGGAGCCCTCCAGGGCCGGCCCAAGGGTAAGCCAAACAAGGCTTGGGCCTTGGGCCACCAAAACTATAGGGCCTCCACAATTTGATGAAACCACAGTCCATTTATAAAAGATTTAGGGTGTGGGTTATCAACATATTGATGGTTGGTAGTGTAGTGGTTTTGTGTATGTATGGATGTTGGTGAGACCCGAGTTCGAATCCCTGGTTCACTTTTTTTTTTTTTCTTGTTTTTAAATTTTAACACAATCTTTCAAATAATTACACTTGGGCCCTTCCAGTTTAACTTTCAATTACATACATTTTTTTGGGAAAAAGGCCACAAGATTTTACTTCGCCTTCAGCCACCAAAATGATTGAGCCGGCCATGGAGCCCTCCATACCCTCCGTCCTAATGGTTTAAGTCTTATTTATGTAACATGAACTTATGATGTAGCACTAGCTACAATATAGAATATAGGTCCACTTGTGACTATACTTCACACTCTAACAAAATTGATCTCCCCCCCCCCCCCCTCTATATGATAAATAAAAAATCCAATCCTGATTACCATTTTAGCACCCCTTTTGGACTTTTTATTCATCCATAAACGCATCAGCGTATCAAAATTTTAAATTATAAAAGGCAACAATGCAACTTTGTGATGAAATCAAATTACAAATTTATTAATTTTAAATAAAGCAAATAGACTTTGGTCAAGTATACATGTTAGGTGAAATTTTGGTCCATTCGTCAATAAATAAATCCCGTTCATATCCAACACCTTTGACCGTATGACGCCTCAGAAAAATACCCTAATGCATCACCCCTCTCCCTCTTGTTGGGAAATTTTATAAAACCGGATAAGTAGAGAGGTGTGTAATCATTTTTAAATTAAATTATTTTGGTGGTTCTACCAAATAATTTAGTCGGATACAACTCTGATTGAGAAATCGAACAAACAGTATGTATACCGATGAATTCGTAATTGAACCAGAGAGAGTGACCAAGAACTGTGTATTCGAATTTGGGGAATGAATTGCAGATAACTGACTCTGGGCAGTTATAATTCAAATTATAAATAAACTAGAAAAAGCACCCGTCGCGTTGCGGACGGGTACAAAGTATTATTTTTACATAACTTCTTTTTTCCTACAGTTACAACTACAAATCACACATACAAAATGGTGGCCCTAAATTTGACATTTGGGCATTTAATCTTCGCTACTACATCAAATATTTACTTACTCTTGAACTTCTTTTGTGATTCCAAGTTCTTTATACATCAATCCACCCAAAACCTCATTCAGTTTTTCATACACACCATGAAATCTACACATCATCGAAACAGAATCAACAACAATAAAATATTTTACTGAAATGACAAAATACCCTTTCAAGATCTTAAAATAAAACTAATAACTAATAACCAACAACTCAAACATGAAACAACTGATCAGAAATATCTCGCTTCCAACTGACCAAAAACAAAACTAATAGTTGGTTTACCACCCGCGTGTTACGGCATAGATCCACATATGCAAGACACGTGACGACAACGATAGTTGATGGATTTAATTAATTGGGATTGAGATGAGCCTACGCTAATGTAGATTAAAAAACACTGAAATAAATAAGCAAATTAATCTTACTTTTTGCAGCAATGCCTATGTCCCACTCGGATCATCTTCCTCATCACTACTACGTTGTCGTGCGTCATGTCTTTGCGCCTATGTCGAGTCCTCGCTTACACCCTTCATTGTTAAACAGGACCTGACATAACGCAAAATCAAATCAACTCGGCTTGATCTTACTGAAATAAAAAATATATAAAAAAGTGCAGATACTGTATACCTTCTCAACTTGGATCCCGTCATAGATATTCACCTTGCCACTATAAGTAATGAGATGGTATCAATCACATGACCATAAATTATCATGTAAAAACCTTTCAAAAAATCACCAAGGATTAAAATATTATTTCTTTGCTATGCTCAGATATAAGCCTAAAAAGGGGAGCTTATTGAAGACAACAAACTCACCGGTTACTGTGTCGATACCAAACAAACAACATTACCATCTCGGCAGTGGTTATCTTGGGAAACAAAAGCTATTCACATGACCATCACACTCACCAAGTGTAGAAAACCAAAGAATCATAAGCAGTGATAATCTATTAGACCGTTCACAAAAGTAGGCCAACTCAGAATCAACCAAGTAATCCGTCACTTCCGAAGTCAAAGTCAAGGTACAAGTCAAAGTCAAAGTCAAGGTCATCGTCAGGTTTACGTTCAGATCTGGCATTTCTTGCTTAATTATTTCTTGTACTCGGAGACTTGATAATCGATATGTGTTAATTAACGCTATTTTAAGCTACGATTTATTAATATGTGAGGTAACAATGCGATAAACGTAACTGAACATTATTCTACTAAACGCTATCACATCGCTACCGCATTGCAATTCGCAGTTATGGATATTGTTTTACGTGTGTATGCTGTTATGTGCTTTACTTTTGTGTGCTTAGTATATGTTTTGGGATGAAATTCACAAATGCAATCGCAACTCTATCGCATCGCAACTCGAAACGCAGTGTACTTTTATGATAGTTAGGTTGATTATGCTATTTGTGTAACTAATGTGTAATACTATCGCATCGCTTGCTCGCTTAAACGCAACACAACGCACAATGCACGAAATGAAAGTTGGAAAACTAACCCGCACGCGTCGTCCGACCGAACGACCATTCGATCGAATGGACATCCGACCAGATGACCATCCGATCGGATGGCCATCCGATCGAATAGCCATCCGACCTAATCACTCAACATCGCCTTTCTCACCTTCACCTATAAATACCCCTCCTGTCAAATCAACTGTTTATTGATGTGACAGCTCCGTTCGACAAGTGCACTCCCAAGCTCTTTTCCCTCGATTTCTCACGATTCTTGTAAATTTTCACTCTAAATCTTGTACTTCCATCTTCATTACACACTTTCTTACCATTTTCACCATCAAATCTTACATTTTAACCATGAAATCGCCTGATTTGGGGCTGTTCTAGGGTGACGTCATCATGGGTTCATATGAACATCGGAGTGTGACCTCGTCTCATAAGAACGGTTCGAATCTAACAGATTTCTACATGATTTTACACTAATTTAGTCTAAATCTAAACTTTTTCAAAAGTGTTTCAAACTTTTCTTCAATATCTTTCACTTTTCACTCAAAACCGTTAGAATCTGGACTCATTCGGGCTTCCTACTCATTCACTAGTTGGGAACCCGTCTGAGAACATAATACTATCGAAGAGACGACCGATTCACTGGATGGACATGAAACTCCGTCAAGAACAGTTGAGTCTGGTCGAATGGGGTGATTCCCGTCCGATCGTATGAGTTGGACTTGATGTGATTTCCGTTGTTTGACACGTCGTCATGCCGTCTCGGTCAAACCGCAAACTGAATTTCCAAAGTTTTCAAGTAAAACAGTCGCTCAAATGAATAGCCGTCCGATCGGACCATCCGATCGAACGACTATTCGACCAGGTGACTTGTAACTTCAAACACTTAAACAATTTTCAAAACTTCAAAGAATATCAGCTTCCACTCGAATCACCATCCGGTCGAACGGCCATCCGTCTGGATGACCTGATATGTAGAAACAATTCTCACTTTTCAAAATGCTACAACGAAAAATTCAAATTTCAAACACTTCACAAACACCCTCAATCCATAGAACGACCATCCGACCGAATGGTCATCCGTCCGGACGGTCATCCGATCGGTTCACTGTCCGCTCACTCAACTATTCGACACACTGATTAACGCATTGTTCAAATCTTACACTATCGTTCTCTGATCAGGCTAACCTTCAAGCGCTCCCTTCAATCCAAGACTGTGTTTATTTACTAAATACGATATGTAAGTATAGTCGATCCCTTTTTGCTTAACGTACTTTTGGGTGTTACATACGTTACCTATATCAAATCACATCGACACACAACACAAACTCTTTTGTACGCTAACCGCTCTGCATGTTATATGTGTCTTCAATGAATGCTTGTATGTTATGTTTACACAGTGATTGTTGCCTGACACCTTAGCAACGATAGTACTATAGTTTGGACTCAGTACCTGTCGTGGATAGGGGTTGTTAATGGCTTTACTTCACGTGTCAGTGGTGATATGTGTTGCGCATTCTATAACTCGCAGTCATGTCTGTGCATATTCATTGTCGATAGCTTACTTGCTTCACATTTCTACGTGTTACATGCTGGTTATGCGTAAACCGCTTTCGCTATACTATATGCTATTAAACTTGTATGCTCACCTTTACACTATGTGTATTGACTTTATTTTAACGTATGTGACAGGTGTTTAGGATGCTTGCTTGCTATGATTGATGAAAGAAGTAGGTGGTCTAGAAACGTCATTCAATAAATTTGAGTTGTCGGAACAATATTTGTCTTTGAGAACAATGTCTGTAATAACTATTTGTGCTTTATGAGTTTATGGTATGGGACATGAATGTTAATTATATTGCCACTAATAGTGTTATAGATTCTCTTGGACAATCGATTCGCTGAGTGCCTCACCCTGATGTTTTCGCCATCAGTTAGGGTGTGACAGATTGGTATCAGAGCCATAACTATAGTGAATTAGGCAAGACTCGACCTAGTCCGAGCCGATGTCTTAGAATTGACCTAGTCTATAGTCTAAGTACCAACAGACCGCCTTGTGCGAACCCAGTAGGGGTTCTGCGCGAGCCTATTTCTGTTGCTCACTCTCAAACTCGCGAAAACTAACCAGCTTTTCCTAAAGCTGGCCCCACGCACACGCTTTTCGAAAACACTCGCATGACACAAACACAAGTGATTTGGTCGAGATTAGGTGTGGAAACCGTAAACTCTCGACAGAATCACTCACTCGGCACGCATTTTTACTATTAAACACGAGAATTTGCGTTGGATCAGGTGTGAAATCCATACCTCGACGAAATTCTCTCTATCTATCTCGTGATCTTATCACACAACTAGGAATGAAGTTGTTAAGTTAGGGGTGAAACCCGCATCTTAATGACTTATTCCGCTCTATATTTTGGTTTTGCAAAACTCTCACCAAAGTGTCGATGAGTTCCAACGACTTGAGTCACGTAATGGCCAAAAGGATGCGTGCCGTTCACCCTGATTGAGGCGGGAGCACAGTCTATCAGGCCAACTCGTGTACTCGGAATCCTTGTGAATAGTCGAATCACTTTGGGTAGTCGATGTCTCAACACCTAGACATTCCGTTTCGATTCTGAGTTCGCAACCGCTGACTCTTTGAATTATTGATTTTATGAGTTTTTAGGTGTTTTATATTTATGTGTTTTTTATTTTGGAGACTTTATACGTTTTTCGCACCTCGCTTTATGGAACATGTCAAGCGCGCACAGCTATTTATAGCTCAAAACGCCAACAAATCGCAGCACACTATGTTACTCACTTACGCTACTCGCTATCGCTGCTCGTTCTCGCAACTCTTGATCACTTTACGCAAATGTGAAAGATAGGTTAATACGTGCAAAATATGTAGGTGAATACGTGCAAAATAGGAAGGTAAATACATGTAAGATATGTGCTTACATGGACTACGTGCTTATGTGCTTCCGTGCTTACTTGCCTATGTGATTATGTGCCAATGTGATTATATGCCTATGTGTGAACGTGTTCCTGAGCTTTATAAGTATGTTAGTCAAACACTGTATGGCGAGGTTGAGCGAATCGCGTCTAAATCCTATAACGATGTATGTTGCAGACAATGCCGTCATTCGGATCTCATACTTCTCGCGCTACCCGCCACAACCACGCTGACAAACGCATTGCATCGCTAGTCGCCAAGGAAATGGCCAAGGTCATTCCGCAAATTGTCAGGGAAATCAATGAAGTCGCCAGCAAGTCCTCCGAGGAATCAATGACCGACTCGCCCCGAGCTAATTTTAGCTTCAAGCAATTTAAAGCTTGTGGACCCAAAGACTTCACTGGGGAAGATGGGCCGAGCGCAATGTTTCAATGGTTCGACTCGATTGAAGTCACTCTTCGTCAAAGCGGATGTCCAGACAACCTCCGCACTGTTAACGCAACTGGCGTTTTTCAGTCCAGGGCACTGGACTGGTGGACTGCCGAACGAAACAGGCGAGGTAACGACGCAGCCTATGGGCTTTGTTGGGAGGAATTGAAGGAAGTCATGATGAAAGAATTCTGTCCCCCACATGAACTCCAAAAGCTGGAAGACGGGTTCTGGCATACCAAGCAAGAAGGTGGTGACAATGTTGGTCTTACTGCCCGCTTTAAACAGCTCAGCACCATCTGTCCTGGCCAAGTCTCAACCCTCGACATCGCAATCAAGAAATATATTCGCGCCTTACCTGATTTTGTTGCTTATTTTGTCCAAGCTGCCAAGACTACCACCATTGAGGAGACCTTCCAACTCGCTGCTGAGATTCATAACAAGCGAGTTCGGGCTGGTTACTTCAAGAACACCACCAAGAATCTCCACCAAGTCACCGCTACTTCTGCTACTCCCGCTGTTGAAACTGCCTCACCTCAAGCTTCGAAGTCTTCACGCCGCAAGTGCAAGAGCAACAACAACAACAAGAACTGTGCTGTCACTGCCGCTCCTCTCAATGTTATCTCAGCTCAACCCCAGAACCAGAACCGCCAAGCAGCAGCACCCGTGACCAACGCACCTCCTGCAAAACGTGTGTACACTAGTCCTCGCCCTATGTGCCCTACTTGTACTTACCATCACCCAGTTGGGATTGCTTGCCATTTTTGTGTCCACTGCAACATCTACGGACACTTTACCCGAAACTACCACACTGGCCCTCATCATGCTCAAGTTCAAGCTCCTCCTGCACTGCCAGCTCCACTTCCCGCTCCTTAGGGTCAACAAGCAGCTCCTTCTCCCGCTGCTCAAGCAAGAGCCTGCTATGCATGTAGTGATCCAAACCACTTCGAAAACGGCTGCCCAAACCGAGTGGTGAAGCAAGAGCCAGAGCAGCAACCAGCGCAGCAACAACATCAACAGCAGCAGCAGCAGCCAGCTCAGCAAGCAGCACGTGGACGAGCTTTCAACATCAACGCTCGCTAGGCCCAAGCTGACAACAACGTTGTCAATGGTATGTTCCTCGTAAATGGTATTTATGCTTCGTGTTTATTTGATACTGGAGCCGATAACTGTTTTGTATCGTTTGATTTCGAAAAGCTCCTAAACCGTAAATGCGCCAACCTCCCAACGGCGTTCGACGTAGAAATTGCCACTGGAAGAACCGTCACTATTAATTCCGTTCTACGTGATTGTATGCTTGAGCTCAACAATCATTTTTTTTTTCCGATCGATCTTATTCTGATGCAGCTCGGTAGTTTTGATGTCATAGTAGGCATGGATTTTCTTCATGAAAATCGTGCTGAAGTTGTTTGTGTGACAACCCGTGTTTTCAAGATTTCTCTAGTTCCTTAGACGCTTGACGTGTATGTACTGAAGGAATGAACCGTTTATATAATTATTTGACGTTAATTGTGTACGATTTATGAATGATTGGAAGTATGGTTATGTTTGGTTGATATGGAAGTTTAGGAACCGTAAATGCTAGATGTTACCTGTCTATGATTAACGTTAATGGGCCGCAATTCAAACTAGAGTCACGATTCATTCTTGGGCCGAACACCTTCCCCTCTCCTCTTAATTACCTCGGCCCACACATGAGTCACATGAGCCCACCCTTCATGGGTTTGTATATTGCTAGAATGGGGGGGGGCACGTAATTCTATTTTGTTTTAGAATAACCACAACAACCCTAGTGCTCTCCTATTCCCTCTTGGATCAACGGCAGGATCCTCCTCCCGAGGCTTTTCTTCCTTCACAAGGTCTGTCTCTTTGTGTGTTACGCTCAATTCTTTGGTTAGTATGATATACTTGATTGTATGCGATGATCTGTTGGTTGTGTAATGTGAACTCGAATATGCTTGATGAGTGTTTCGTGACTTTGTTGATTTGAACGTATGAAAGATTTTGGTCCATGAATACTCTTGGGTTGTTGATAAATGTTCCTGCTAGGATAATAATGAACCTCTTGTGATGGTTAACTGATTAGAACTGGTTGAAAGGTGTTTATGTGATACTGATTCACATGATGCGGAAACTGAAAATCCATGTTAATGTTTACGGCTATGACAGGAATTAATATTCGGATGTGATGTTTAATCCAGATTTATTGTTTAGTAAGCTTGACCGCACATGTATAGGGGTCCCATCATAATTGGGAATTGCATGACAGAATATATAATTGCATGACAGAATTTATCAAGTGCTTTGAATCTAATCAATTGATGTATACTAAATTAATCATTCAAGATCTGATCATGTGATATTTGAAATGGGCGGCACACAGGTTAAAGTTGAAGGGGGACCCTACATGTTTTCTTTTATGTGATATGTATGTAAATCATATGTAAGAATTGGTTGAAAATATAAGAATCAGTACATGAATGTGACAATTAAGATTTCAAAAGAAAACGGAAATTGTTATGGGATAAATTGTGCAATGAATTCATGATGTGAAGTTGCTTGTGAACAGAGCACCTGCTAAGATATTACTCGATGATAGTAGGATGACACGATAACTGTTATGTGCTACTTGTTAATGATTGCCTAAGCACACTTTGTGACATAGATTGCATGTGAATCGTTTCGGACGAAAACTGATTTTATATACGTGCGTGCTATAGGTCGTGACTGATTATTTGTGAGCGTGTAATTTTTAGCATACCGAGCAAACCAAGGTGAGTTCACACTCTATCCAAGGCATGGGATTCCCAAGGGTTGGGAATGGGTTAAAGAACTGAACAGTAACTACAAACTTGCGTATTCCCCATACAACAGGATACGTACGACTATAAGACCATCAACTCTATCACTTTAAGTCCCTCATTTATCGACTTAATCGCCGAGGCCTATGGCGAGCGGGTCATTAGTTAATAGCGCTATTAGGTCTAACAAACCTCACACCGTGCCAGTCGGACGGGCGTGTACTAATGGACTATGGGCAAAGGGTCAATGATGATAGACATTGACTTAGGGCACCTCTTACATTTTCGTAGCAGTCGATACGCGTGGTCTAATAACACATGGGAAGCCCCCGCTAATCTTCGCAAACATGTCTGGGAGACCGCGATACTAATTAAAACGATATCTGGGTTACAAACGAACATACGATTTACGAAACGAATACTATTACTAAACAACCCACTGTGAACTCGCTCAACTTTGTTGTTGATTCGTTGCTACATGCCTTGCAGGTCGTTAGGTACTCATGGAGCTTGCACAGGGAGGCGCAGTCGTTGTGGGACATGGCCGTGTGTGCCATGCTAAAAACATTATTTTACTTCGTACTTAATACTTACATTGGGTTTTACAATTATGCTTCCGCTAAACACTTAACTATTCTTTGGTTTTTGAACACCTTTCATATTGTGTGGTTGAATTTTACTTATTACTCGTTATGTTCAATATGATTGGTAGCTTGATCCTGGTCAGTCACGCCTCCAAGCGGTGATACTCCGCGTGTGGATTTTGAGGGTGTGACAGATTGGTATCAGAGCCATTGGTTATAGTGAACTTGGTTTTAATAAGGGAAAAAGTTTTTGTTAAAACCAGACTATAACCTGTACAGTGCTCAACGATCCACAACGACGCTTCGCTCCACGTGTAAGACTCAACATTCTAGGTGATATGAATTATGTTTACATTGCCTACTTGCTAGTTACATAGAACTTTGTTCATGGTATGCTTAGATAAACGTAACAACTATTGTTTGAAAACACATGTGTGCTTACACTCTTCTGTCATCGCACTTTCACGAACCTTTCTCACTCATGTTTCCTTTGATATGAAGATCATGAGTGGACGCGTTAACTTAACTCAAGCCCAGTTGGCGGCTTTGATCACTGAACAAGTTACTGCAGCACTCGCAGCTGCCCAGGCAGGAGGTATAGCCTGCCATCACAACTTACTCTAGGATCTTTAGATCCTACTCTCGTAAACCAACTCTTGCGTTTAACCTTGTCCTGCTCTTATACGCAACAGGTCAGAACGCTCAGCCACCTGTGTGCACATTCAAGACGTTCATAGACTGTCGTCCTAATACTTTCAGTGGCACCGAAGGAGCCGTAGGACTCCTCCATTGGTTTGAAAAGCTCGGAATCGGTCTTCGAAATGTGTGAATGCCCTAAGGCTCATAGGGTGAAGTACGCCACTGGTACTCTCGAAGGCACTGCGCTAACTTGGTGGAACGCGCAAGTTCAGATGCTGGGGCTGGCGGCTGCTAATGCCACCCCATGGAATGATTTTAAGGAACTGATCAAGTGAGAATACTGTAACCGTGATGACATCCACAAACTGGAAGTGGAGTTCTTTAACTTGAAGATGACGGGGTCAAAGATAGAGGCGTATACGAAGCGATCTAACGAACTGGAAATTTTGTGTCCAACTATGGTGGATCCTCCCATCAAACGCATTGAGCTGTACCTCAAAGGCTTAGTACCAGAGATTCAAAGCCATGTGACTGCTGCTAACCTTGCTACTATCCAGGATGTTACTCGTCTTGCTCATCGTCTCACAGACCAGGCAGTGGAACAGAACAAGCTGCCTAAACGTATTGGTGCTACTACTACTACTACTTCTGCTACTCCCAGTGACAACAAACGAAAGTGGGATGGAACCTCCAGCAAGGGTTCAACTTCAGTTCAGTCCCAGGCACAGCAGCGAAAGATCGATGACTACCAGAGCCCTGGTTAGCAATCTTCTGGTAGTCAAGGGCAGGGTGGATATCGAGGAAACCACCCAAAGTGCAACAGATGCAACAGGAACCATAGTGGTCAGTGCAATAGGGGTCGTTACCAGAGGTGTCTCAAGATGGGTCATGAAGCTAAGGATTGTAGGAGCTCACGACCTGCGAATCAGAACTATCAGCAACAACCACCCGCTCCACAGAACCAGCAGTAGCAACAGCGGGGAAACAGGGGGTGCTTTCAGTGTGGTGCTGAAGGCCACTTCAAGCGGAACTGCCCTCAGTTAAACCAGAATCCGAACAACAACAACAACAATCAGGGAAACGGAAACAACAATGGGGGTAACAACAGGGGAAACAATGGAAACAATGGCGCCCGAGGTCAAGCGTTTGTGATTGGTCAGGGTGACGCAAGGAATGATCCTAACGTGGTGATGGGTAAGTTTCTTCTTGACGACTTTTATGTTACTGTCTTATTTGATTCGGGTGCCGATACCAGTTATGTGTCTCTAAAAGTTAGTCAAATGCTTAAACGCACACCAACTCCTTTAAACACCAAGCACATGGTAGAGCTAGCAAACGGTAAAAGCCTAGAGGCCACACATATAGTTAAGGGTTGTAATCTCGTCTTAGCTAGTCAGACTTTCTCTATCGACCTCATTCCTATAGTTCTGGGTAGTTTCGACATCGTCATTGGGATGGATTGGTTATCCCAACAGCAAGCAGAGATCCTATGCAAAGAGAAGATTGTTCGTATTCCCCGTTCTGGCAAAGAACCTCTCGAAATTCAAGGCGACATGAGTGGTGCTGTAGTGGGCATCGTCTCCTTCCTTAAGGCCCAGAAGTGTTTGCGAAAGGTCCACACCACTATCTTAGCGCTTGTTACTGACGCATCAACGAAATAGAAGAAGATTGAGGATATTCCAGTTGTACGCGACTTTCCTCAAGTGTTTCCTGAGGAATTACCTGGTCTACCGCCTCATCGCCAGGTCGAATTCCAGATCGAACTAGCTCCTGGAGCAGCACCCATAGCTTGAGCACCTTATCGCTTAGCGCCAACCGAACTGGAAGAACTGTCCAAACAATTACAAGAACTCTTGGATAAGGGTTTCATTCGTCCTAGCTCTTCGCCCTGGGGAGCTCCCGTGTTGTTTGTGAAGAAGAAAGACGGTACCTTCCGTATGTGCATAGATCACCGCGAACTAAACAAGGTGACCGTAAAGAATCGCTATCCTCTTCCATGCATTGACGACTTGTTTGACCAACTGCAAGGGTCGAGCTACTATTCAAAGACTGATCTGAGGCCAGGCTACCATCAACTGAGAGTCCGGGACGAGGACGTCTCCAAAACAGCATTCAGAACACGCTACGGCCATTACGAGTTTCTGGTCATGCCATTTGGGCTAACAAATACGCCTGCAGTCTTCATGGATCTTATGAACAGAGTGTGCAAGCCTTACTTGGATAAATTTGTGATTGTATTCATCGACGACATTCTGATCTACTCTAGGAGTCGGGAGGAACACGAGCAGCATCTATGACTTATATTGGAACTCCTTCGAACAGAACAGTTGTACGCCAAGTTTTCAAAATGCGACTTCTGGCTTCGTGAAGTCCACTTTCTAGGCCATGTGGTAAACAAGGATGGGATTCATGTTGATCCATCTAAGGTAGACTCGATTAAGAACTGGCCTGCACCTCGCACACCAACAGAAATCCGCCAATTCTTGGGTTTGGCAGGCTACTATAGAAGGTTCATTAAGGACTTCTCCAAGATTGCACAACCTCTCACCTCACTAACTCAGAAAGGCGTTATTTATCGTTGGGGAAATGCACAGGAATCAGCATTTCAGCACTTAAAGGATAGACTTTGTAGCGCGCCTATCATCTCATTGCCCGAGGGCACAAACGATTTCGTGGTTTATTGTGACGCGTCAATCCAGGGTCTTGGCTGTGTATTGATGCAACGGGATAAAGTCATTGCTTACGCCTCGTGCCAACTTAAGATTCACGAAAGGAATTACACTACACACGATCTGGAGCTGGGAGCTGTTGTTTTCGCACTCAAGATATGGAGACATTACCTGTATGGTACCAAGTGCACTATCTACACCGATCACAGGAGTCTCGAGCATATCTTCAAGCAAAAGGAATTGAACATGCGACAACGTCGATGGGTCGAGCTATTGAATGATTACGAATGCGCGATCAAGTACCATCCGGGCAAAGCCAATGTGGTGGCCGACGCCCTCAGTCGAAAGGATACTACACCTAGGCGTGTACGAGCGTTGCAACTCACTATTCAGTCTAGTCTTCCTTCACAGATACGAGATGCTCAGGAAGAAGCATTCAAACCAGAAAATGTCAGGGCTGAAGCCCTACGCGGCTCAAGGCAACGGTTAGAACAAAAGGCAGACGGTGCCTATTACGTAACAGGACGTTTATGGGTCCCACACTATGGAAACTTACGCGAACTTGTGATGGATGAAACACACAAGTCTCGTTACTCAGTACATCCTGGTTCAGATAAGATGTACCACGACCTCAGAACTACGTATTGGAGGCCTAGCATGAAAGCTCACATAGCAACTTACGTCAGCAAATGTTTGACTTGTGCGAGAGTCAAAACTGAATACCAGAAACCATCGGGCCTACTCCAACAACCAGAGATACCACAATGGAAATGGGAGCAAATTTCCATGGATTTCGTTACTGGCCTACCTAGATCTCAACGTGGAAATGATACTATTTGAGTGATCGTGGATCGACTCACAAAGTCTGCACACTTCTTAGCTATCAAGGAAACGGATAAGTTCTCCACTCTAGCAGACGTTTATCTTAAGGAAGTTGTCTCGAGGCACGGGGTGCCAACCTCTATTATCTCTGATCGTGATGCACGTTTTACTTCTGAACTGTGGCAAGTAATGCACAAGTCCTTTGGCTCACGTTTAGATATGAGCACAGCTTATCATCCACAAACGGATGGGCAGTCTGAACGCACCATCCAAACCCTAGAAGACATGCTGCGGGCATGTGTAATCGATTTTGGCAACGGCTAGGAAAAACATCTCCCTCTAGTGGAGTTCTCGTATAACAACTGTTACCACACCAGCATTCGAGCCGCTCCATTTGAGGCATTGTACGGGCGTAAATGCCGATCACCTCTTTGTTGGGCAGAGGTGGGTGATAGTCAGATCACGGGCCCAGAACTTGTAGTAGACACAACAGAAATGATTGCTCAGATACGACAACGCATGGCGGCAGCTCGCGACCGTCAGAAAGCCTACGCTAATAAGCGTAGGTGTCACACCCCAACCGATGGCGGAATCATCGGGGCGCGGCACTGAGCGAAGCAGATTGTTCAGGAGTTTCCATAACAACTATCATTTCCATTCAGTTTAAGTTAACATGTCCCATACCATGTCTCAAACAGTAAAACAAGTTATTACAGACAAAAACTAAACAAATATTCTGTTCCGACAACTCAGATTTAAACATAACAATTTATTTGTTGGTTTCTAGGACTCCGGTTCCTAGCTTCGATTTCATCACAGCACAAAAAGCAAACATGCAACCTAAGCACCTGTCACATACGTTAAAATAAAGTCAATACATAAAATGTAAAGGTGAGCATACATGTTTGATAATAGCATATAGAGTTCGAATTCGTTTACGCATAACCAGCACGTACACATAGAGAAATGAAGCACGTTAGTTATCGACACAGATCCATCGATACCAATGACTGCGGGTTGACTGCCCGAGGCAGTTCGCAATACATGATTACCACTGTAATCCATGCAAGTAAAATATCCTTAACAACCCCCGTGTGAACGGGTGCTGAGTCCAAACTATAGTACTATCGTTGCTAAGGCAGGTAGACGGCATTCCATGTGTAAACATAACAACAAGCATTCGTAAGCCACGTATAACATGCGTTAGCGGTTAAGCGTTTAAAATAGCTTGAGTAGTGTGATAGTTGTAGTTTGAATAGTTGTAACGTATGTAACACCCAAAAGTGCTAAAGCGAAAAGGGTTCGAGTATACTCACAGTGATATGGATTGAAGGGAGCGCTTTACAGCGTGTACGATTAGCCTGAATAGATTCGATAACATAACGATAAGTGACGCGTAAAACAGTACAAGTGAGAGTGGGTAGGATGACGGATCGTGCGGATCAGTTATCCGTGAATAGAAGTCATCCGTGCGCATGACCTACCCGTACGGATGGTGATGCGTGCGGACGGTGTTCCATCCGGATAGGTCATCCGTGCGTGTGACTGTCCATGCGGGTGGCAACCCGTGCGGACTAGTTATACGTGCGGACGACTTACCCGTACGGTTAGATTGCTTGTGTGGATAAATGTCCAAGTGGATTGTTTCTTCCTAAGATGTGTTTGTGTATGATGGCTTGTGCTTTGGAGTTTTCGTTGTAGCATTTTGAAAACACCAAAGTGTTTCTACCTTTCAAGCCGGCCGCGCGGACGGCGGTCCGTGCGTATGGTAGTCCGTGCGGGCAGCCAGTGCGCGCGGGCAGAGACAATCCGTCCGGATAGCCTGTCCGTGCGTACGGCTTGGCCGTGCGGATGAAGTTTGTTTGCTTTTCATTTTAAGGCCTTAGTATCTCATGATCCAAAGAGTAATCCATTCAGAGGTCGTCCGTTCGGATTGCTCGTTCGTCGATACTCAAACCTTTGTTTGGAAAGTGGGTCCCAAGGGTAGTCCGTGCGGATGACAACCCGTGCGTATGACCCGTACGTGCGTATGGGCTGTATGTGCGTATGGCTCGTCCGTGCGGACAGCTAGTCCGTGCGGACAACTGGTCTGGTTGTCCCGTTCGTCTGCACTTGGTTTCTGTTGTCGTTTATCGAGACGTTCTGATCACGTGGCAACCACTTGGAGTTGTGTTCCTACCCGCGTGACTAGGCCGGTCAGGAACCACCCTAACTCGGCCTGTCGGCGACTCAGAACGGTCATCCCGGTTAACCCCGAAATCAGTTGTCTATGGGTAGGAATCCAGATCCGGAACTAGGGCATCACCATTTACGAGTAAAACACTAGGACTGATCGGATTCGTACCGGTTTTTAAGAGTAAAAGAAGGAGAGAACTTAGGTTTATTTCTTTCAACTTTTTTATCCTTAGAAAAGTTTAAATCTAGGTGAAATTATTGTAAAAACTTGTAGAAATCGTTTAGATCTGGGATATTCTTGGTGGAATGAAGCCAAGCATGAAGTTCTTATGAACTTCATGATGACGTCACCCGTGAATACCTCAAATCCGGATGATTTCATGGTTAAAATCGAAGATTCGAAAGATAGAAGCGTGTAGAATCGTGTAGTGATTAAAGATGTACAAGGATTGGTGCAAGATCTTACCTGGATCGAGAGAAATCTGAGAAAAGGTGAAGAATGCGTGTGGTTCGGACGTCACTTGCCAAAAGTGGAAAAAGTGGAGAGTGACCCGTGCATTTATAGGATGCCAAAAAGGGAAAGGGGTGAGCCGTGCGCATGGCACGCACCCGGGTAGGTTGTCCGCGCGGACTGGCCATCCGTGCGGACTGGCAATCCGTGCGGGTTGGCCATCCGTGCGGATGCCACCTCCTTGGGTGAGCTCGATGCGATGTTGATTCGGCTCTGATTTGCGAGCGGTTCGATCGGGTTTCCTAATTAAATTACTTTCAGTCCCAACTACTTCTTATAGGGTTCGACTTGGAATTCGGGTTCGGGTTCGTCTATGTTCTAGTTAGATTTCGAGTTCGCTTGATTTATACAACATAAAATAACATAAAAAAAATAACATGCGCAGGTAACACGTAAGGCACACACACACGTAGCACGGCAAGTAAAATACACAGCTCGAGTTACGTTTTGATGTCGATTTGATTAGTATAGCGTGATTTACTTTATCGCATTGTTACTTCCTATCGTTCACAGTCGTAGGTCGATTGAAATACGGTTAGCATGATTCGATTATTGCAATGTACGACATTTACTCCACATAATCTAAATATCATACAGACAATTCTACGAGTCACGTCGCGCGAAATCGGTCGTTGACTTTGACCTTGACCTTGACTTTCACTCGTGAAAACACGGGGTGTTACAGCCTCCCCTTGTTTAGGAAATTTCGTCCCGAAATTAAGCCGGAAGCTGTAACTAATTCGTGGCTCACGTGTGAGAGTCCTTTGTTTGGAGCATTGAGAATCGTTAAGTTAACCAGGATTTTACGGTTAAAGTTGTTTGAGAGAAATCTTTTTCAAAATTTTTCTTTCAAACCTTGATCATTGTAGGTTCCGGTTCGAATTCGTTTCGATTGCGATCCGACTCGTACGATGTGCGGAATCCGTGAACGATCGTGACCAAACACACAAGAACGTACAATTGACGTGATTCTATTGATTGATATGAAATCGTACAAACACCTGAATCACGATGTCACTTTCTCTCTCTAGACTTTAACACTTTTATTTATAGGCAAGGATTATAAGGGATTTCACCTCATTTACATATATGCCACCTTGCCTTTCTTAGCTGGACGTTGTTCCTTCATTAAACAGCTGTGGGTATTTTGCCTTCATATCGCTTTCGAGTTCCCACGTGAACTCCGCGCCTTGTTTGCCTTCCCACCGGACCTTCACAATAGGAATGCGTGAGCGCCTGAGTTCTTTGGTTTGGCGATCCATGATTTCGACAGGCTTTTCCACGAAGTGTAATGTTTCGTTCACTCGTAAATCATCTAGAGGAACATGTAAATCGGGTTCGTAGATGCTCTTTCGGAGGTTTGACACGTGGAAGATTGGATGGACATTGTTAAGTTCTTCCGGTAATTCGAGTCTGTAGGCGACTTTTCCGATCTTTTCCAGAATCTTAAAAGGTCCCACATATCGAGGCGCAAGTTTCCCCTTTTTGCCGAATCGGACTACACCCTTCCAAGGTGATACCTTTAGGAGTACGTAGTCACCAACGCCATACTCACGGTGTTTGCGCTTTTTATCGGCGAGAAGCTTCTGTCTATCTCGAGCCTTCGCTAGATTGTCCCGAATTTGGAAAATTTTGTCTGTCGTTTCCTGTAGCAGCTCTGGACCGGTTAGTTGCGAGTGACCGATCTCGTGCCACACAATAGGCGATCGACATCTTCCGTATAAGGCCTCGAAAGGTGCCATCTGGATGCTAGCCTGGTAGCTGTTGTTGTACGATAATTCTACTAACGGAAGGTGTCTATCCCAATTACCACCGAAGTCTAGAACACACGAACGGAGCATGTCTTCCAGCGTACGAATCGTTCTTTCAGTTTGACCGTCGGTTTGTGGGTGAAACGTAGTACTTAGATTAAGCGTTGTACCGAGTGCCGTTTGAAACGTTCCCCACAATCGCGAAGTGAATCGAGCATCACGATCAGAGATGATGTCACGAGGCGTCCCATGTCGACAAATGATCTCGTCGGTGTAGATTCGGGCAAATCGTTCCACCTTGTAGTCTTCTCGTATCGGCAGAAAGTGGGCTGATTTGGTCAAACGGTCAATAACAACCCAAATGCTGTCGTGACCTGATGACGTGGTTGGAAGCTTGGTTACGAAATCCATAGCTATGCTCTCCCACTTCCACATGGGAATTGGAGGTTGTTCGAGCAAGCCAGAGGGTCGTTGATGTTCAGCCTTGACTCTAGCACAGGTTAGGCATCTCCCGACGTAGAGTGCGATATCCCGTTTCATGCCCGGCCACCAGTACCTATATCGTAGGTCATGGTACATTTTGTCGGCACCAGGATGAATAGAGTATCGGGATTTGTGGGCTTCGTCCATGATGATCTGTCGCAGGTTAGTTCGCTTGGGAATCCAGATTTTGTCTAAGAAGTGGAATATCCCGTTTGATTTGCTCACAAGTTGGGCTCCATCGTGGTAGATTCTTTCTTTCTTCAAGGTGCGCTCGTTGAAACATGCATGCTGGGCGTCGCGAATGAGAGCTTCGAGATTGTGCTGGGCTTGAACATTTCGGGTGCTAAGCAAATAACTTCGTCTGCTAAGCGCGTCGGCAACAACATTTGCCTTGCCTGGGTGATAACGAATCTCGCAGTCGTAGTCGTTGAGAAGTTCTACCCATCGGCGTTGACGCATATTCAGTTCCCTCTGATTAAAGATGTGCTGTAGGCTCTTATGATCGGTGAAGATCGTACACTTGGTACCATACAGGTAGTGTCGCCAGATCTTTAATGCAAAAACAACTGCGCCTAGCTCGAGGTCGTGGGTTGTATAGTTCTTCTCGTGGATTTTGAGCTGACGAGATGCGTAAGCTATAACCTTGTCTCGTTGCATCAAGACACACCCGAGACCAAGGTTGGAAGCATCACAGTAGACAATGAAATTATCGTTTCCGTCGGGTAGTGTCAGAACAGGAGCATTGCAAAGCATGTACTTGAGGGCTCGGAAGGCAGACTCTTGTTTGGTTCCCCAGAAGAAGGGCTGATCCTTATGGGTGAGAGAGGTAAGTGGTACAGCAATCTTCGAGAATCCTTCGATGAATCGTCGATAATAGCCCGCTAGCCCGAGAAAGGAGCGGACTTCAGTCGGGTTCTTAGGCGTAACCCAGCTCTTAACAGCTTCAATCTTCGCAGGATCGACGTGAATACCCTGACTATTCACGATGTGACCCAGAAACTGGACTTCCTCCAACCAAAACTCGCATTTGGAGAATTTGGCGTAGAGTTGGTTCCCCTGGAGTAACTCGAGAACCAAACGTAGATGTTGCGCGTGTTCGGCTCTCGTTTTGGAATAGATCAAGACATCGTCGATGAACACGATGACGAAACGGTCAAGATACGGTTTACACACTCGATTCATCAGATCCATGAAAACTGCTGGTGCATTGGTTAGGCCAAAAGGCATGACAACGAATTCGTAATGGCCGTAACGTGTGCGAAAGGCGGTTTTGGGTATATCCTCCTCTTGTATACGCAGCTGATGGTATCCGGAACGTAGATCGATCTTCGAGAAACACGTAGCGCCTTGTAGCTGATCAAACAAATCGTCGATTTGAGGCAGAGGATAGCGGTTCTTGATAGTCAACTTATTCAATTCCCGGTAGTCGATGCACATCCGGAACGTCCCATCCTTCTTTTTGACGAAAAGGACTGGTGCGCCCCACGGAGAGGTGCTCGGGCGAATAAAGCCTTTTTCAAGCAATTCCTGGAGTTGGGTTGAGAGTTCGCGCATTTCGGACGGCGCGAGTCGATAAGGAGCTCTGGCGATAGGATTAGCTCCAGGAATAAGGTCAATGCGGAAATCGATATCACGCTTTGGAGGTAGCCCGGGAAGATCCTCTGGAAAAACTTGAGGAAATTCTCGAACCACTGGAACGTCTTTTACTTTCTTCTTCTCTTTCTTTTCCTGCTCCGCTGCTACGACATGGGCCAAGAAAGCCCTGTATTCCTTACGGAGATACTTGCTGGCTTGTAGGCAGGACATAAGCTTGAGACCCTTTGAAGTAGTATCACCATAAACGCACAATGAATCTCCGTTGGCGAGCGAAAAACGAATCATTTTATCGAAGCACACGACTTCGGCATGGTTTTCGCGAAGAAAGTCCATGCCTATTATGACATCGAAGCTTCCTAGTTGCATTGGAATGAGATCGATTGAGAATATGTGATTGTTGAGTTCGAGAGTGCAATCACGAATAGCAGAGTTTACAGCGACGGTTCTTCCGGTAGCGACTTCAACTTCGAATGCAGAGGAGAGTCGGGAACGTTTACGACTAAGGAGTTTCTCAAACTTGAGTGACACAAAGCAATTATCGGCTCCAGTATCAAACAAACATGAAGCATAAATACCATTCACAAGGAACGTACCATTGACCACATTGTTGTCGGCCTGGGCTTGACGCACGTTGAGGTTGAAAGTTCTGGCTCGTGCGGCCTGTTGCTGCTGCTGTTGTTGCTGTTGTGGCTGCTGTTGTGGCTGCTTGGGTTCTTGTTTCACCACCCTGTTTGGGCACACGTTGGCGAAATGGTTCGGGTCGCCACATGTGAAGCATGCTCTGGCTTTGACTGCGGGTGCCGGAGGAGCTTGTTTACCCTGTGGGGCAGCGAGTAGAGCTTGATTGGCAGGAGCTTGACGAATACGGCAGTTGGCAGTAAAGGGGCCGTAGACGTTGCAATGAGCACAGAAGCGGCATTGAATAGCAGTTGGATGGTGATAGGTGCAAGTAGGGCAGAGTGGGTGTGGTCCAGTATATGCACGCTTTGCAGGCGGTGCATTGGCCACAGGCGCCACTACTTGATGCTGTTGAGCAGGTACAACTTGGATCGGTGCAGCAGAAATCGCACAGTTCTTGTTGGTGGAGCTGTTCTTTCTCTTGTTCTTTCGCTTGTTGTTTGACGACGTGGGTTCAGCAGCTGGTGTAGCTGCAGTGGCTTGGTGCAGATGCTTGGAGGTCTTATCCCACACCCCAGCCTTGACCCTTTTGTCATTGATCTCAGCGGCCAGCAGATAGGTTTCTTCGATCGTGGTAGTCTTAGCCGCTTGCACGAAATCGGCGACGCAGTCGGGCAAAGCTCGGATGTACTTCTTGATGGTCATATCAGGAGTCTTGACCTGGTCAGGACAGATAATGCTGAGCTGTTTGAAGCGAGCAGTGAGACCAGCATTGTCTCCCTCCTTCTGATGTATATGCCAAAATTCATCTTCAAGCTTTTGACGCTCGTGAGGGGGGCAGAATTCCTCCAGCATGACTTCTTTGAGCTCATCCCACGACAAACCGTACGCGGCATCATTCCCTCTCTTGTTCCTCTCGGCCGTCCACCAGTCCAAGGCACGGGACTGGAAGACGCCGGTAGTATTCAGAGTTCGAAGGTCATCAGGGCAACCACTTTGTCGTAGAGTAACCTCGATAGAGTCAAACCAATGGAATAGAGCAGTAGGACCTCCTTCGCCTGTGAATTCTTTCGGCCCACATGATTTGAATTGTTTGAAGCTGAAAGGTCTCACGGCAACTTTGGGACCCTCAGTCCTCGATTCCTCGGATGACTTGCTGGCATTCTCGCAGACATCGCTCACCGCCTTTGCTACCGCTTTCGCGACGATGGAAGCAAGACGTCTGTCCCTCTTTTCCTGACGAGAGAGTTGATGACGGGATCCAGACGACATTGTCTGCAATAGACATCGCCATGGAACTCAACATATGTATTCGAATTCTCACCTCACATGTCTAGGATTACTAAGGCTCAGTAACACGTACTATGTAAACGCATATAGTCACAATTTCACAGAATTGCACAAAACCACATAGACATATAGTGCACATAATCACAGTATTCCTAATCACATAAGCACGATCAGCGAGAATCACATAAACTTAGTCACTAAAAGCACTTACGAGCGTACAAGGTATTCTAGCTGCTCTACTGTCGATTCACTAGCGATGAGTTGTGGGTTTTGTGTTTTAGCAGAAGCAATAGTGTTGGGTCGACACCAGTAATAACTCAAAACGTTAACAAATAACAGGAGAAGCATAAAATTTCATAAAGATCGATAAATCGAAGGTAGATTGTCTGCGGCTAATAGACTTCGACTAACCAAAGTAGCTCGACTATTCGCAAGGATCCTGCACAACGACCTCCAGGACTATGCCTTTGCCTCGATTCTTGGGCACTGGCGCAATTCCCATTGGTTAGGTTGTGTCTTTAGACCGTTGGAGTCCATCGAACCTTGGTGGAGTTTGTATAAAAGCGGGACGAGTCGTCAAGGTTAGGGATTCACCCCTATCTTGCAACTTCCGTCCTCGTTTTTGATAAAAATTGAGGAGATTATTCATCAAAATATGGATTTCACTCCTGATTTGGTATAATTCTCCTCGTTTGTAGCTAAAACGCAAGCTGATCAGGCAATTTTAGTCGAGAGTTTGCGGTTTTCACACCTATTCTCGGCCTTATTGCCCGTTCACAACTTGAAAATTTCGAGTGTAATGATAGGAAAGAGTGAGTGATAGTGGCGAAATTACGCATACGTGTGAGTTGGTCTGTTGGTTCTTAACTATAGTCTAGGTTTCTAAGACTTCGACCCGGACTAGGTCGAGTCTTGCCTAATTCCCTATAGTTATGGCTCTGATACCAATCTGTCACACCCCAACCAATGGCGGAATCATCGGGGCGCGGCACTGAGCAAAGCAGATTGTTCAGGAGTTTCCATAACAACTATCATTTCCATTCAATTTAAGTTAACATGTCCCATACCATGTCTCAAACAGTAAAACAAGTTATTACAGACAAAAACTAAACAAATATTCTGTTCCGACAACTCAGATTTAAACATAACAATTTATTTGTTGGTTTCTAGGACTCCGGTTCCTAGCTTCGATTTCATCACAGCACAAAAAGCAAACATGCAACCTAAGCACCTGTCACATACGTTAAAATAAAGTCAATACATAAAATGTAAAGGTGAGCATACAAGTTTGATAATAGCATATAGAGTTCGAATTCGTTTACGCATAACCAGCATGTACACATAGAGAAATGAAGCACGTTAGTTATCGACACAGATCCATCGATACCAATGACTGCGGGTTGACTGCCCGAGGCAGTTCGCAATACATGATTACCACTGTAATCCATGCAAGTAAAAGATCCTTAACAACCCCCGTGTGAACGGGTGCTGAGTCCAAACTATAGTACTATCGTTGCTAAGGCAGGTAGACGGCATTCCATGTGTAAACATAACAACAAGCATTCGTAAGCCACGTATAACATGCGTTAGCGGTTAAGCGTTTAAAATAGCTTGAGTAGTGTGATAGTTGTAGTTTGAATAGTTGTAACGTATGTAACACCCAAAAGTGCTAAAGCGAAAAGGGTTCGAGTATACTCACAGTGATATGGATTGAAGGGAGCGCTTTACAGCGTGTACGATTAGCCTGAATAGATTCGATAACATAACGATAAGTGACGCGTAAAACAGTACAAGTGAGAGTGGGTAGGATGACGGATCGTGCGGATCAGTTATCCGTGAATAGAAGTCATCCGTGCGCATGACCTACCCGTACGGATGGTGATGCGTGCGGATGGTGATGCGTGCGGACGGTGTTCCATCCGGATAGGTCATCCGCGCGTGTGACTGTCCATGCGGGTGGCAACCCGTGCGGACTAGTTATACGTGCGGACGACTTACCCGTACGGTTAGATTGCTTGTGTGGATAAATGTCCAAGTGGATTGTTTCTTCCTAAGATGTGTTTGTGTATGATGGCTTGTGCTTTGGAGTTTTCGTTGTAGCATTTTGAAAACACCAAAGTGTTTCTACCTTTCAAGCCGGCCGCGCGGGCAGAGACAATCCGTCCGGATAGCCTGTCCGTGCGTACGGCTTGTCCGTGCGTACGGCTTGGCCGTGCGGATGAAGTTTGTTTGCTTTTCATTTTAAGGCCTTAGTATCTCATGATCCGAAGAGTAATCCATTCAGAGGTCGTCCGTTCGGATTGCTTGTTCGTCGATACTCAAACCTTTGTTTGGAAAGTGGGTCCCAAGGGTAGTCCGTGCGGAAGACAACCCGTGCGTATGACCCGTACGTGCGTATGGGCTGTATGTGCGTATGGCTCGTCCGTGCGGATAGCTAGTCCGTGAGGACAGCGAGTCCGTGCGGACAACTGGTCTGGTTGTCCTGTTCGTCTACACTTGGTTTCTGTTGTCGTTTATCGAGACGTTCTGATCACGTGGCAACCACTTGGAGTTGTGTTCCTACCCGCGTGACTAGGCCGGTCAGGAACCACCCTAACTCGGCCTGTCGGCGACTCAGAACGGTCATCCCGGTTAACCCCGAAATCAGTTGTCTATGGGTAGGAATCCAGATCCGGAACTAGGGCATCACCATTTACGAGTAAAACACTAGGACTGATCAGATTCGTACCGGTTTTTAAGAGTAAAAGAAGGAGAGAACTTAGGTTTATTTCTTTCAACTCTTTTATCCTTAGAAAAGTTTAAATCTAGGTGAAATTATTGTAAAAACTTGTAGAAATCGTTTAGATCTGGGATATTCTTGGTGGAATGAAGCCAAGCATGAAGTTCTTATGAACTTCATGATGACGTCACCCGTGAATACCTCAAATCCGGATGATTTCATGGTTAAAATCGAAGATTCGAAAGATAGAAGCGTGTAGAATCGTGTAGTGATTAAAGATGTACAAGGATTGGTGCAAGATCTTACCTGGATCGAGAGAAATCTGAGAAAAGGTGAAGAATGCGTGTGGTTCGGACGTCACTTGCCAAAAGTGGAAAAAGTGGAGAGTGACCCGTGCATTTATAGGATGCCAAAAAGGGAAAGGGGTGAGCCGTGCGCATGGCACGCACCCGGGTAGGTTGTCCGCGCGGACTGGCCATCCGTGCGGACTGGCAATCCGTGCGGATTGCCCATCCGTGCGGGTTGGCCATCCGTGCGGATGCCACCTCCTTGGGTGAGCTCGATGCGATGTTGATTCGGCTCTGATTTGCGAGCGGTTCGATCGGGTTTCCTAATTAAATTACTTTCAGTCCCAACTACTTCTTATAGGGTTCGACTTGGAATTCGGGTTCGGGTTCGTCTATGTTCTAGTTAGATTTCGAGTTCGCTTGATTTATACAACATAAAATAACATAAAAAAAATAACATGCGCAGGTAACACGTAAGGCACACACACACGTAGCACGGCAAGTAAAATACACAGCTCGAGTTACGTTTTGATGTCGATTTGATTAGTATAGCGTGATTTACTTTATCGCATTGTTACTTCCTATCGTTCACAGTCGTAGGTCGATTGAAATACGGTTAGCATGATTCGATTATTGCAATGTACGACATTTACTCCACATAATCTAAATATCATACAGACAATTCTACGAGTCACGTCGCGCGAAATCGGTCGTTGACTTTGACCTTGACCTTGACTTTCACTCGTGAAAACACGGGGTGTTACAGTAGGAAACCTCTAGAATTCCAGGTCAGGGACCGGGTTCTACTCAAAGTCTCACCCTGGAAGGGTGTGGTTCGTTTTGGAAAAAGGGGCAAACTCAATCCGCGTTATGTCGGACCATTAGAAATCATAGAGAAAATAGGCAAAGTGGCCTACAAACTGAACCTGCCCGCAGAACTCAGTGCTGTTCACAACGTTTTTCACGTGTCGAATCTGAAAAAGTGTCTGTCAGATGAGACCCTCATAGTTCCTTTGAAGGAACTCACTATCGATGATCAGTTGCGATTCGTCGAGGAACCAGTTGAAATCACGGACCGGGACGTTAAGATCCTCAAGCACACCAGAATACCTCGTGTTCGAGTTCGTTGGAACTCTCGTCGTGGCCCAGAGTTCACCTGGGAACGAGAAGATCAAATGAAACTCAAGTAACCCCAGTTATTCGGAAACAGTGCAACCACTACTGAGGCTGAAGCTACTGCGGAATTTCGGGACGAAATTCCAATCCAACAGGGGGATGATGTGACACCCCAGGAAAACCAGTAAACTACATTACACAACTAGCTTCCTCAGTAACCACGTGCTAAATTTCGGGACGAAATTTCTTTCAAGTTGGGGATAATGTGACAACCCGTGTTTTCAAGATTTCTCTAGTTCCTTCGACGCTTGACGTGTATGTACTGAAGGAATGAACCGTTTATATAATTATTTGACGTTAATTGTGTACGATTTATGAATGATTGGAAGTATGGTTATGTTTGGTTGTTATGGAAGTTTAGGAACCGTAAATGCTAGATGTTACCTGTCTATGATTAACGTTAATGGGCCGCAATTCAAACTAGAGTCACGATTCATTCTTGGGCCGAACACCTTCCCCTCTCCTCTTAATTACCTCGGCCCACACATGAGTCACATGAGCCCACCCTTCATGGGTTTGTATATTGCTAGAATGGGGGGGGGGGGGGCACGTAATTCTGTTTTGTTTTAGAATAACCACAACAACCCTAGTGCTCTCCTATTCCCTCTTGGATCGACGGCAGGATCCTCCTCCCGAGGCTTTTCTTCCTTCACAAGGTCTGTCTCTTTGTGTGTTACGCTCAATTCTTTGGTTAGTATGATATACTTGATTGTATGCGATGATCTGTTGGTTGTGTAATGTGAACTCGAATATGCTTGATGAGTGTTTCGTGACTTTGTTGATTTGAACGCATGAAAGATTTTGGTCCATGAATACTCTTGGGTTGTTGATAAATGTTCCTGCTAGGATAATAATGAACCTCTTGTGATGGTTAACTGATTAGAACTGGTTGAAAGGTGTTTATGTGATACTGATTCACGTGATGCGGAAACTGAAAATCCATGTTAATGTTTACGGCTATGGCAGGAATTAATATTCGGATGTGATGTTTAATCCAGATTTATTGTTTAGTAAGCTTGACCGCACATGTATAGGGGTCCCATCATAATTGGGAATTGCATGACAGAATATATAATTGCATGACAGAATTTATCAAGTGCTTTGAATCTAATCAATTGATGTATACTAAATTAATCATTAAAGATCTGATCATGTGATATTTGAAATGGGCGGCGCACAGGTTAAAGTTGAAGGGGGACCCTACATGTTTTCTTTTATGTGATATGTATGTAAATCATATGTAAGAATTGGTTGAAAATATAAGAATCAGTACATGAATGTGACAATTAAGATTTCAAAAGAAAAAGGAAATTGTTATGGGATAAATTGTGCAATGAATTCATGATGTGAAGTTGCTTGTGAACAGAACACCTGCTAAGATATTACTCGATGATAGTAGGATGACACGATAACTGTTATGTGCTACTTGTTAATGATTGCCTAAGCACACTTTGTGACATAGATTGCATGTGAATCGTTTCGGACGAAAACTGATTTTATATACGTGCGTGCTATAGGTCGTGACTGATTATTTGTGAGCGTGTAATTTTTAGCATACCGAGCAAACCAAGGTGAGTTCACACTCTATCCAAGGCATGGGATTCCCAAGGGTTGGGAATGGGTTAAAGAACTAAACAGTAACTTCAAACTTGCGTATTCCCCATACAACAGGATACGTACGACTATAAGACCATCAACTCTATCACTTTAAGTCCCTCATTTATCGACTTAATCGCCGAGGCCTATGGCGAGCGGGTCATTAGTTAATAGCGCTATTAGGTCTAACAAACCTCACACCGTGCCAGTCGGACGGGCGTGTACTAATGGACTATGGGCAAAGGGTCAATGATGATAGACATTGACTTAGGGCACCTCTTACATTTTCGTAGCAGTCGATACGCGTGGTCTAATAACACATGGGAAGCCCCCACTAATCTAATGTATCGCGTGTGTAAACCCTTTCTCGACCGCTTCGTCATCGTGTTTATCGATGATATCCTGATCTTTTCTAAGTCAAAATCCGAACACGCGCAACATCTCCATTTGGTTCTTGAACTACTCCAAGGAAATCGCCTCTATGCCAAGTTCTCCAAGTGTGAATTTTGGCTCGAGTAGGTTCAATTTCTCAGTCACATTGTCAATATTCAAGGTATTCACGTCGACCCCGCGAAGATCGAAGCAGTTAGGAGTTGGATTACGCCAAAGAACTCGTCCGAAGTTCGTTCATTTCTCGGATTAGCGGGTTATTATCGCCGATTCATCGCTGATTTCTCAAAAATCGTCGTTCCTCTCACCTCTCTAACGCATAAGGACAAAGATTTTGTTTGGGGAACCGAACAAAAGGAAGCCTTTCAAACCCTCATCCGTATGCTTTGCAACGCTCCTGTGCTCTCATTACCTGATGGAAACGATGACTTTATTGTCTACTCCGATGCCTCTAACCTAGGTCTTGGTTGTATTCTTATGCAACGGGACAAGGTTATCGCGTACGCCTCTCGTCAGCCAAGATCCACTAGAAGAACTATACAACCCACGATCTCAAACTCAGTGCAGTTGTTTTTGCGTTAAAGATTTGGCAACACTACCTTTATGGCACCAAGTGTACGGTCTTCACCGACCATAAGAGCCTACAACACATCTTGAACCAGAAGGAACTGAATATGCGCCAACGCAGATGGGTTGAACTTCTCAACGATTACATCTGTGAGATTCGCTATGACCCAGGCAAAGTAAATGTCGTTGCCGATGCTCTCAGCCGATGAATCTATTTGCATAGCGTTCATAATATTCAAGCCCAACATGACCTCGAAGCTCTAATTCGTGATGCTCAGCACGCATGCTTCATTGAGAATACATTGAGAGAGGAAATGAAGAAATGCGGTGCTGAAACCCAACTTGTCACCAAATCGAATGGTAACTGCTACTACCTCGATCGTATTTGGATACCCAGTCCCAATAATTTGCTTGGGATATTGCTGAATGAGGCCCACAAATCCCGATACTCCATTCATCCTGGTGCCGACAAGATGTACCAGGACTTGCGTGCCAGGTATTGGTGGCCTGGAATGAAGAAGGATATCGCTCTCTATGTTTCGAAATGCCTGACTTGTTCCAAGGTTAAGGTTGAACATCAACGACCCTCTGGCTTACTCGAACAACCCGAGATCCCTATGTGGAAATGGGAGAGTATAGCTATGGACTTCAATACGAAACTCCCCCGCACGCCTTCAGGTCACGATAGCATTTGGATTATCATTGATCGTCTCACTAAATCCGCCTACTTTTTGCCGATACGGGAAGACTACAAGGTTGAACGGTTAGCACGAATCTATTCCGATGAAGTCATCTGTCGACACTGGATACCTCGTGATATCATCTCTGACCGCTTTGGTCGATTTACCTCGCGCCTCTAGGAAACTTTTCAATCTGCTCTCGGTACTACTCTCAATCTTAGTACTGCTTTCCATCCCAGACCGACGGTCAGACTGAGCGCACGATTCTCACCCTTGAAGACATACTCTGCTCGTGTGTTATAGATTTCGGTGGTAATTGGGATTCACATTTACCTTTAGTCGAATTCTCGTACAATAACAGTTATCACTCTAGAATTCAAATGGCACCATTTGAGGCATTATATGGAAGAAAATGTCGATCGCCTATTGTATGGCACGAGATTGGAGATGCGTAAATTACTGGTCCTGAGTTATTGCAAGAAACGACTGACAAGATCCTCCAGATACGAGATAATCTCCTGAAAGCTCGGAGTCGTCAAAAGAGTTACGCCGATAAGCGTTGCAAGCCCCTTGAATTTGACGTTGGTGATCACGTACTCCTAAAGGTTGCACCTTGGAAGGGGGTGGTCCAATTCGACAAGAAAGGAAAGCTAACGCCCCGATACGTTGGATCCTTTAAGATTCTGGAATTACCAGAGGAACTCAGCAACGTACATCCGACTTTTCACGTTTCGAACGTCAAGAAGTGTCTAGCCGACCAGAATTTACATGTCCCTCTTGAGGATTTACAAGTGGACGAAACATTACACTTCGTGGAAAAGCCAGTCGAGATCATGGACCGAGAGACCAAGAAACTTTGACGCTCACGCATTCCTATAGTGAAGGTTCGCTGGGATGGCAAACACGACGCCGAGTTCACTTGGGAACTCGAGAGTGATATGAAGGCAAAATATCCACAACTATTCGTTACGCATGCGCCTTAATTTCGAGATGAAATTCCTTAAAGTATGGGAGGCTGTAACAACCCGACTTTTCGAAGTCAAAGTCAAGGTACAAGTCAAAGTCAAATTCAAGGTCAACGTCAGGTTTACATTCAGATCTGACATTTCTTGCTTAATTATTGCTTGTACTCGCAGACTCGATAATCGATATGTGTTAATTAACGCTATTTTAAGCTATAATTTATTAATATGTGAAGTAACAATGCGATAAACGTAACTAAACGCTATTCTACTAAACACTATCACATCGCTACAGCATCGCAATTCGAATCGCAGTTATGGATATTGTTTTACGTGTGTATGCTATTATGTGCTTTACTTTTGTGTGCTTAATATATGTTTTAGGATGAAATTCGCAAATGCAATCACAACTCTATCGCATCGCAACTCGAAACGCAGTGTACTTTTATGATAGTTAGGTTGATTATGTTATTTGTGTAACTAATGTGTAATACTATCACATCGCTTACTCTCTTAAACGCAACATAACGCACAACGCACGAAATGAAAGTTGGAAAACTAACCCGCATGCGCCGTCCGACCGAACGACCATTCGATCGAATGGACATCTGACCGGATGACCATCCGATCGAACAGCCATCCGACCCAATCACTCCACACCGCCTTTCTCACCTTCACCTATAAATACTCCTCCTGTCACATCAACTGTTCATTGATGTGACAGCTCCATTCGACCAGTGCACTCCCAAGCTCTTTTCCTTCGATTTCTTGCGATTCTTGTAAGTTTTCACTCTAAATCTTGTACTTCCATCTTCATTACACACTTTCTCACCATTTCCACCATCAAATCTTACGTTTTAACCATGAAATTGCCTGATTTGGGGCTGTTCTAGGGTGACGTCATCACGGGTTCATATAACCATCGGAGTGTGACCTCGTCTCAGCAAGAACAGTTCGAATCTAACAGATTTCTACACGATTTTACACTGATTTAGTCTAAATCTAACATTTTCAAAAGTGTTTCAAACTGTTCTTTTAAATCTTTCACTTTTCACTCAAAACCGTTAGAATCTGGACTCATTCGGGCTTCCTACTCATTCTCTAGTTGGGAACCAGTCCGAGAACAGATTTCTATCGAAGAGACGACCGATTCACGTGTTGGACATGAAACTCCTTCAAGAACAGTTGAGTCTGGTCGAACGGGATGATTCTCGTCTGATTGGATGAGTTGGACTTGGTGTGATTTCCGTTGTTTGACACTTCGTCATGCCGTCTCGGTCAACCCGCAAACTGAATTTCCAAAGTTTTTAAGCAAAACAGTCGCTCAAACGAATAGCCGTCCGATCGAACGATTATTCGACCAGGTGACTTGTAACTTCAAACACTTAAACAATTTTCAAAACTTCAAAGAATATCAGCTTCCACTCGAATCACCATCCGATCGAACGGCCATCCGTCCGGATGACCATCCGACCAGATGACCTGATATGTAGAAATAATTCTCACTTTTCAAAATGCTATAACGAAAACTTCAAAGTTCAAACATTTCACAAACACCCTCACTCCGTCGAACGACCATCCGACCGAATGGTCCTCCGTCCGGATGACCATCCGTCTGGACGGTCATCCGATCGGAAACTATTCGACGCACTGAATAACACATTGTTCAACGCTTACACTATCGTTCTCTGATCAGGCTAACCTTCAAGAGCTCTCTTTCAATCCAAGACTGTGTTTATTTACTAAATACGATCTGTGAGTATACTCGATCCCTTTTTGCTTAATGCACTTTTGGGTGTTACATACGTTACCTATATCAAATCACATCGACACACAACACAAACTCTTTTGTACGCTAACCGCTCTGCATGTTATACGTGTCTTTGATGAATGTTTGTTTGTTATGTTTACACAGTGATTGTTGCCTGACACCTTAGCAACGATAGTACTATAGTTTGGACTCAGCACCTGTCGTGGACAGGGGTTGTTAAGGGCTTTACTTCACATGTCGCAGTGGTGATATGTGTTGCGCATTCTACAACTCGCAGTCATGTCTGTGCATATTCATTGTCGATAGCTTACTTGCTTCACATTTCTACGTGTTACATGCTGGTTATGCGTAAATCGCTTTCGCTATACTATATGCTATTAAACTTGTATGCTCACCTTTACATTATGTGTATTGACTTTATTTTAACATATGTGACAGGTGTTTAGGATGCTTGCTTGCTATGATTGATGAAAGAAGTAGGTGGTCTAGAAACGTCATTCAATAAATTTAAGTTTTCGGAACAATATTTGTCTTTGAGAACAATGTCTGTAATATCTATTTGTGCTTTATGAGTTTATGGTATGTACATGAATGTTAATTATATTGCCACTAATAGTGTTATGGATTCTCTTGGACAATCTGTTTCGCTCAGTGCCTCACCCCGATGTTTCTGCCATCGGTTGGGGTGTGACAATCGTAGCCCCTTAAAAGCTTCCACAACAACACGAACATTGAGTCCTCTTATAAACGTATCATAGAAACAGGTAAATTCAGAATCATCCAAACAAGTCAAAATTGAAACCCATTCAAACACCTGGTGAATATTAATAGGTTAGCTAACTCGTTATAAAACATATACGGATTAAAGAGTGTGGGCTGAAAAGGCCCAACAGGCTGGTTTGATCAAGGTTTGAAGAACTCACCATTCACAGACATTTGTCTTGCTAACATACACCTCTCCGGGTCACGTGATTCGAGAAATAGTCCACAGACATGCTCAGATGTAAGTGGTGGTGTGGTTCAAGTTAGCCCATGACGCCCATGACCGTGTTCAGAGCAAATAAGCCGAAGTCCGACCAGTGTATGCACTATTGCTTTCTGAATGTACGTGTTAAAATTTAAACTTCAATTTTGTATTATTTTTGCATTTAATATACGATCTATTTGGTTACATGGACTTTGATTTTGGGATAAAGATATACTATCTATTGACATTTGTTTCCTCCGACTTCTTTATGTCACACCCCGACCACGTAAAACAACAAATCATGGCGGAAACGTCGGGGAGTGTCGTAACAGAATCATTGTTTCACAACCATGGATTAAACAGTTTCGCTTTATTGATTTATTGAATTCATTGTTTTATTACAAATTAGATAAATACTAATATTATCTTTCAAGTTTTAAAGTCACTAAGGCACGAGTCCATCCTATGTATAGCATGCATCAACAATCATCATATATCAGCACCTGAAACATATGTGAAAATAGGTACGTCAGCATAAAAATGCCTGTGAGTAACATAGGTTTTGTGAATTAGGTTCATGGCTTTGGTTAACACAAGAAAAAGGTTTTATGTTTACAAAAATAGCCATGAATCCTTGTAAAAAGTTTGGTTTCGAAAACACATTGCTTTGATAAAAAGGTTTTGTAGTACATGTAAAAATATACTTTGGTTTTGAAATAGTTAAGTAGATAGTATATCAAATATACTTCGGTTAATGAAATAATAGGTTTGGTAGTATATCTCAAGTATACTTTGGTTTTGTAAATAGCATCTCAAACTATGCTTTGGTTTGGAAATAACATATCAACTATGCTTTGGTTTTGAAAATAGCATATCAACTATGCTTTGGTTTTGAAAATAACATATCTACTATGTTTTGGTTTGATAATAACATATCAACTATGTTTTGGTTTGATAATAGCATATCAACTATGCTTTGGTTTGAAAATAGCATATCAACTATGCTTTGGTAAATAATAAGGTTAGTAGTATATTAAAATATATGTTGGATTTTGTACATAGTATATCAAATTATACTTTGGTAAATAATATCACATTTGAGAGCGCATCTAACTGTACTTTGGTAGTATATCAAAATATACAAAAGAAACTGTGATTTAGTATTCATTCAAACCTTAGTGTATCAAACTACACTTTGGAGACTATAGAAATACCACAAAGGCAATTTCTATTTGGTTAAAGTGATGTCCTTGTTGTAACAAAAACATGGAGTTTCGAACGACGTATAGGAGAATGTTTCCTATGAAGACTATTATTGGAAACTTGTGTGTGCTCGAAATCAGAGTCGGAGAATGCAAGATAAAATAACAATGGTCAAGGTCCAGGACTTCTAGTAACTTAAATAACGCTACGCTCGCAATGTAATAAGGAATACTTATATATAGGAAGTACCAGCGGCGTGTCCACCATGCCCTTTTTACATTGTTCCCGTCTCGTTATTCTTATCACTATAGGTCTTAACACATGACAAAACTTCCTGTGGTTTCTATGCACTGAATTCCATAATTATGTATGCATCCATAATTACGTAATTCCTTGCACAATCCGCACAGTTCATTTTATAATGTGTAGGGGAAAAATCAATTGAACAAACAGGTAATGACTTGAGTAGACCACCAGAGGATCTTTTCAACTAGATCAACGAACGATCTTTTTAACTAGATCAACACATGATCTCCTTAACTAGATCGTCCTATGATCACTTTAAATAGACCACTTAAGGGATCTTTGTAACTCAGGACCAAATAATCGTTTTGAAACAGCACTTGGAATCCAAGGGTCTGACTATTTGCATAGAAAGCTTCTTAAGGATTTAAGATAGTACTTTGAGTATCCTTCTGAGAATCTAACATATGAAAATACGAAAGATTCTACCAGGACTTAGATAGCGAGCTTTAGAATTTCACATAAACACAAAATCACAAAATTGTGCATTCCTTAAATTTAGTTATTAGCTCATTCGTTAATTTAAATTATTGTATTTGAAGTACACTAGAAATCCAATCACGGACTTCAATTAGTACTTAAAACATCCTCAAGAATCTAACTATGAAGATAGGAAGATCTTATAAGGATTTGGAATTCATGTGGTGAAAATGTTTTGAAACCCATGTACTAGGCATGTTAAGGCAACACACGAAGCAAAAAGTACTTGATAATCGTGTACATAGTCACATAACATGGGTCCAGTTAAGGACTTATGAAAGTACCTTTGGATATCAAATCAAGGATTTGAAATGGTACTTCAAATATTTGTTTAAGAATTTGTAATTTGTACCTTGTACTTTGTTTCTTTAAAAGAAACGAGTACTTAGGATTTTAGGGAAAATCACGAGTGATCATAAAATGAAAGAACCACATGAGTAGTTTGTTCTGCAATGAACACGGTTCCTTGGTGTCGGTATCGTAGGGGTATGTCACGCAGACACACAATCATAACAGTTTCGTAAAACAAAATTGGAACAACAATTTTATTTATATAACAGCTGAATTGTTTCAAATGTCAAAGGATAACAAACAAGGAACTACAAAAGTCTAATTGTTCACTGTTGCATTATCATTTGCATTTGCCTCGTGTATGTTAAATACTTGTCCACGAGCTCGATTCGTATTAACAAGTCTTGGACAATTGTTTCGGTAGTGAGTAAGATCACCACAGTTGTAGCACGATCCGGTGGATATGGTGCTTGAAGAGCAGCAGGATTTGCAGCATTTTGATTTTGGATAGCATGACGGCATGTATTGACCAAATGTCCCAATCGTCCACAGTGGGTACATTTGTGACACGGTGTAACAACTCTCATTAAAATTACTATTTCTTTTTTTTTATTATGTCCAATAGGAAACCCTAATTGAGACCCCCAAGTGATGCTGCATGACCCCTAAAATTTTCAGAACAGTTGGAATCAGGATCAGGGCCCCTAAAACTCAAGGGGGTATTCCCTAATTAGTATTATCCTTACAGTTTCTTGTCAAACGCGACTTCTTCAAACCGTCGACTCACCCAGGCTACAAACGGACGTGGCTACCCTATGCTAAAAGTAGCCCGTCGCGCCACGCGCGGGAGCCAGGTGTCAATGGCGCGCCACGCGACGGGGACCATTTTTCAGCATATAAATGTGGAGTTTGGCACTTGAAGTTTGGCGTTGGTTCGACGTAAAAACTCGTTTCCTACACTGAGATATCGTCTGTTTACTTCAAAATACACACATAGCACGAAATTCTGCCGTGATAACAGGGTAATAACTCGATCACTGATACGATTTAATGTCCGATCGATAAAAACCAATCCGATGGATGTTTAAGTGCTGTCCGTACTTGGGCAATGCCTTTGTCATTCGTCATGAAGGTTTTGGATCTCTTGAGTTGTCGTAAAAGTTGTATTAAGTTAGTGACCTAGTTTTCGTGTGTATTATTATTTGAATTAGCTTAACAAGGCTAAATCAGTAGGCTAAACTCTGACCGTCTAAATTTGCAATGTGAGTCATTCTCTTTTATCAAATTGTTTTCTTAAAACTCTACTTGTTTTCAAAGTTATAATTACAGGGATTAAGTCTTTATAATCTTCAATTACTGCCGGTATGTGGGGTTTTGTATACATTACTTGATACCCGTCACCATTGGACAACGGGTTAGCCAATGGGTGATCTGACCATAGTCATAGATACTGTCGAGTGACAAATACCGATTTGGGGTAATTGGTTGATAGAAACAATGTAATCACCCTTAATACTGTATATATGTGTCGTTTTGTGCAACTTGAGTGACTCGCCAGTATTTCCCTGCTGATAAAACCTTTTTAAAACATCCTTCATGTGATTTGCTGTGATCCAGGAAAAAGTGTTGTGTAGCACTGCAAGCTTGAAGAAGTGGCTCAACTAAATAAAGAAACATGTTTTTTGTAAAAACAAGGGATTTCCCAGTGAAATCACCTTTATTGTAAATTATGGATGTTTTCAAGTTTTAAAAAGATCCTATTAGAATTCCGCTGCCAACATATTAATTACCACGGATTTCTGTTCCGCAGCTCCTGAAACGGGTAAAACCGGGCCGGGGGCCGTGACAGAAAAAGGTGGTATCAGAGCCACTGATTTAAGCCAATTAAGTATTTAGAAATGCTTAATTTTTCTGATTGCTATTCTGTGATTATGTGAAAATCCAAATTTCAAAATTTTAACTTAGAATTTTGTATGTTTCTCCATATGCTAACAGCATGAATGAGTTGTCTGAAGCTCTTCAGAATATCACCATCCATTCTGCTGATATGGAAGTTTCCGAGGGCTTTTCCGGTTATTGGGCCGACACTGAGGAACCACTGGTATTCCAAGCCCAACCTCAGGAGAAACCCAAACCGAAAAAGAGAAGAAGATTCGTGGGCTGGAGGCGTGTGCGTAGGAAGAAACCAGTGACATGGAAAGTTATAAAGACTGAGGATCCGAGGGATAAAGGCAAGGGAATAGAGATCGGAGAAAGTTCGAGGCAAGACTAGGAAATGCCATCATGGGAGGAGCTGGATCGTAAACTGGCACTTAGTGACCTCATCGGACCTGCCGATGAAAACCTCTTCAATTACCTAGTTGAAGCCCAACTTCCAGTCAATCTGGAACCGGCTATTCCAGATCCCCTTGTTAACTCCCGACCTCTACCAGAAGAGCTGGAAGAATGGTGGACAACTGACTGGTAATTCCAGAATCTTTTAAATAACCCCAATACCTTTTTCCCTCAATTTGACCCTGAGCCTCCACTACACCCACCAATGAGCACCGAGAACTTGGCTGAACTTCGCCATTATGGCGAGGAGCTGGTGGATGCAGGGAATAGAATCCGAGATGTGGGAGAGAGGATATCATGGAAATACGATGAGAGGGAACGTCGTTTCTGAGATGCCAGCTGACGGGGATGGTGTGACTGTGTGGTTGTGGTTGTATAATAACAAAATAATTATAATAGTAATAAAAATATAATCCTGTAAAATAACTTTAAAAAATAAAACTCTTGTAAGATAACTGGTGTGTACTGACGCATAGTAATATATAAAATATGGAAGTCGAAAAATCGACAATTTTGGCTATACGTGTGACGTGATTTTTGTGCAATTGTTTTGCATTTAGTCGTTATTTATTCTGTGGAAATAACTTATATATATTAATTACCAGATGGAACACGCTGGTAATGAACCAGTTAACGAGGGTAACCAATCCGTGCAAAACCATGAAGATTAATTTCTGAATAGACAAGATATAGAGAATATCATTGCTCAGGGAATAGCCAATGCTATTCCAGCAATCATTGCTGCTGCCCGAATCCAGTTGAACCTCAACCAATTATTCCTAGCAAACGTACTCATGAAGACAACTTCAGTAATAGCATAAATGGAGGCGGCAACATTAATAATAATGATAATGATGTAATACAGGCCCCAATTCTTAAAAGAATGAAAGCTGCAACGCCTGGTTGCACTTACAAGGAATTTCTTGCCTGTAAACCTGTTGAATTTGCAGGCAATGAAGGGGCGACTGCGGCACTGCGTTGGTTGGAGAAAACCGAGGCAGTAATTAAAATAAGTAAATGTGCCGAGGAGGATAAAGTCATGTATGCTTCACACCTTTTCAAGGAAGAAGCATTAGAATGGTGGAATACGGTATTACAAGCGAAGGGAAGTGACATGGCCTATGCCATGAGTTGGGAAGAATTTAAGCATCTGGTAGAAAGGAAATTCTGCCCTGAATATGAAAAAGAACAAATGGCGAATAAATTCCTGAGCCACCGAATGGTGGATGTTGACTGCCGAGGGTATACTTCAAAGTTTTTCGAATATGCTCGAATTGTACCTACTCTGGCTTCGCTAGAACCGATACTTATTTCTTGCTACATTTGGGGTTTAATTAGCGAGATTCGTGATATTGTCAAAGCTGCGTGACCCCGCACGATCGATGATGCGGTGGAATTAGCCAACACTTTGACTGACGGACTGGTGCGTACGCGAGAAGAAAATAGGAAGAAGAAACTGGTTCAGAAAATTAACCAAGGATTTCGTGTGGGTAATAATAGCAATTTCAAGAGAAAGGGAACTGGATCATCTTCCACTCCGCCATTCTGCAGGAACTGTAGAAAGAAACATTTTGGAAAATGTAATGAAACCTGCAACTTCTACAAAGCTATAGGACATCGTGAAGAAGATTGCAGAAGGAAAACAAAGACCTGTTACAACTGTGGAGAAGCTGGGCATTTTAGACCAGAATACCCTAAATTGGTCAAACCAGCTGACAACAAGGCCAAACCTGCCGAAGGGACTACAAAGAAAAACGCAAGAGCCTTCCAATTGACTACACAAGAAGCCGAACTGATTCCCGACGTAATCACTGGTCTGTTTCTGGTACACAACGTTTATGCGAAAGTATTATTCGACTCTGGTGCAAACCAAAGTTTTATTAATACTTCATTCTGCCAAGATCTTAAGCCACCTTTAACCAAACTTAGGCAGATTTATACCGTAGAAACGGCAGACGGGAATTCTGTTAACATAGATACGGTTTTGCAAAAAGAAAATATAGAACTTTCAGGTTATAAATTTTCTGCAAACCTATTACCCATGAATTTAGCTGGATTCGATGTCGTATTAGGAATGGATTGGTTAGTAGCCAACCATGCTCGAATCCTCTGTGATAAGAATTCTATAGAAATTCGTGCACCCACGGGAGAAGTAATTATGATTACAGGGGATAAGCCGCGTAAACCCATGAAGTTCATTTTAGTAATGAAAGTAGTTAGTTATGAACGAAAGCAAGGAATAGTGTATATGATTTCAGTAATCATTAGCACTAAGGGTAAGGAACTTAAGGAAATTCCAGTAGTATCAGAATACTCGGATGTATTCCCAGAAGAGTTACCAGGATTACCACCAGATAGGGAGGTAGAATTTAGAATTCATTTGATTCCTGGAACTACACCCGTAGCAAAGGCACCTTACCGATTAGCACCCACTGAAATGTTAGAACTGAAAAAACAATTAGATGAATTGCTCAGTAAATGATTTATACAACCTAGTTCATCCCCGTGGGGAGCTCCAGTGTTGTTTGTGAAAAAGAAGGATGGTTCCATGCGAATGTGTATCGATTATAGGGAATTGAATAAGGTTACAATTAAGAATCGATACCCATTGCCTAGGATTGATGATCTTTTCGATCAACTACAAGGAGCTAGATACTTTCCTAAGATAGATTTACGCTCCGGATATCATCAGTTGAAGGTACAAGAAGAAGACATACCTAAAACTGCTTTCAGAACTAGGTATGGTCACTATGAGTTTACAGTCATGCCCTTTGGACTAACAAATGCTCCTGCAACATTTATGGACATGATGAATAGGATCTGTAAACCATATTTAGATAAATTCGTAATTGTCTTCATCGACGATATACTTATTTATTCCAAAAGTCAAGATGAGCATTGTCAGCACCTGCATGCACTCTTAACTTTGTTAAGAAAGGAGAAGCTTTACGCCAAATTCTCAAAGTGTGAATTTTGGCTACAGGAGGTGCAATTTTTAGGACACATGGTGAATCACGAAGGTATTCATGTAGATCCCTCCCAAATAGAAGCGATCACCAAATGGAAGGTCCCGCAATTAGTTACGGAAGTTAGAAGTTTTCTAGGATTAGCTGGTTACTATAGGCGCTTTATTAAGGATTTCTCTAAGATAGTTGTGCCATTAACTAAGCTAACCTATAAAACAGTTAAGTTTGAATGGGGACCTAAGCAAGAAGTGGCTTTTAGGATTTTAAAACAAAGGTTAACAAACACCCCAATCCTTGCCTTACCAGAAGGGACAGAAGATTTTGAAGTATACTGTGATGCTTCTAAGCTAGGATTAGGATGTGTGCTAATGCAACGCAAGAAGGTAATTGCGTATGCTTCAAGGCAATTGAAAAGGCACGAGGAAAACTATACGACACATGACTTAGAATTAGGGTCGATAATTTTTTCCCTTAAGATTTGGAGACACTATCTGTATGGAAGTAAGTTTACAATCTATACGGATCACAAGAGTTTATGGTATATATTTGGGCAAAAAGAATTGAATATGAGGCAAAGAAGATGGATGGAAATTTTGAGTGATTACGACTGTGATATTCAATATCACGAAGGAAAAGCAAATGTAGTTGCAGATGCCTTAAGTCGTAAGTATCATGAGAAACAAAGAAGAGTTCGTGCTCTTAGATTAAATCTACAGTTAGATTTAATGGAACAATTGAAGAATGTTCAAGCCACAGCAATCAAGGATGATGCTGAAGGAATGAAAGGAAGAATAAAAGAATTAGAGCAAGGGAGTGATGGAATTTGGAGATTCCATAAGAAAAGGATTTGGGTACCTAAGCAAGGAGAATTAAGAAATAAGATCTTAGAGGAAGCCCATAAATCTAGATATACCATGCACCCGGGAAATAATAAGATGTACCAAGATTTAAGGAATAACTTCTGGTGGATAGGAATGAAAAAGGACATAGATAGATATGTATCTAAGTGTCTAACTTGTTCACAAGTTAAGGCAGAACATCAGAAACCTTCAGGGTTACTCCAACAATTAGAAATGTATGTTTGGAAATGGGAACTAATAACCATGGATTTTGTTACTAAGTTGCCCAAAACCAGAAAAGGTAACGACGTAATTTGGGTAATTGTGGATCGATTAACCAAATCAGCTCATTTCCTACCCATGAAGGAAACCTTTAGCATGGAAAGGTTAGCCAAGTTATACGTAGACGAGGTAGTGTCCTTACATGGAGTCCCACTCTCTATTATATCGGATGGAGATAGTCGTTTCACTTCACATTTCTGGACAAGTTTCCAAGAAGCAATGGGGACACGACTAAATTTAAGTACTGCATATCATCCCCAAACAGACGGACAAAGTGAAAGGACGATCCAAACCTTAGAAGACATGCTTAGGGCATGTGTAATAGATTTTGGTGGGAACTGGGATGACCATCTACCCTTAATTGAATTCTCCTATAATAATAGTGATCATGCAAGCATTGAAGCTGCCCCATTTGAAGCATTGTATGGGCGAAAGTGCAGAACTCCAGTTTGTTGGGCAGAAATAGGAGAAAGCCAATTATCAGGTCCCGAGAATCTACAAGAAACTACCGACAAGATCACTCAAATCAAGGAAAGACTGAAAACGGCTCGAGATCGCCAGAAGAGTTATGCAGACAATCGACGCAAACCACTGGAATTTCAAGTTGGAGATAAGGTACTTTTAAAAGTTTCTCCTTGGAAAGGAGTAGTTCGGTTCGGTAAGAAGGGAAAATTAAGTCCAAGATACGTAGGACCATTCCCAATAATCCAGTGTATAGGACCAGTTGCCTATCGATTACAGCTACCAGAAGAGCTAGCTGGGGTACATGACGTATTTCATGTATCCAATCGCAAGAAATGTCTATCTGACGATTCCCTGGTAGTACATCTTCAAGATGTAGAGGTAAACGAAAAGTTAAAATTTATTGAAAAGCCACGGAAGATAGAAGATAGAAAGGTCAAGTTTCTTAAACACAAAAGACTAGTACTGGTCAAAGTCAAGTGGGATTCAAAGAGAGGACCTGAGTACACTTGGAAGCTGGAATCGGAGATGAAGAGAAAGTATCCCTACTTGTTCCAGTAAATCTCGACGACGAGATTTTTATAAGATGGGGAGGATGTAACAACTCTCATTAAAATTACTATTTCTTATTTTATTATGTCCAATAGGAAACCCTAATTGAGACCCCCAAGTGATACTGCATGACCCCTAAAATTTTCAGAACAGTTGGAATCAGGATCAGGGCCCCTAAAACTCAAGGGGGGTATTCCCTAATTAGTATTATCCTTACAGTTTCTTGTCAAACGCGAATTTATTCGAACCGTCGACTCACCCAGGCTACAAACGGACGTGGCTACCCTATGCTAAAAGTGGCCCGTCGCGCCACGCGACGGGGACCATTTTTCAGCATATAAATGTGGAGTTTGGCACTTGAAGTTTGGCGTTGGTTCGACGTAAAAACCCGTTTCCTACACTGAGATATTGTCTGTTTACTTCAAAACACACATATAGCACGAAATTCTGCCGCGATAACAGGGTAATAACTCGATCACTGATACGATTTAATGTCCGATCGATAAAAACCAATCCGATGGATGTTTAAGTGCTGCCCGTACTTGGGCAATGCCTTTGTCATTCGTCGTGAAGGTTTTGGATCTCGTGAGTTGTCGTAAAAGTTGTATTAAGTTACTGACCTAGTTTTCTTGTGCATTATTATTTGAATTAGGTTAACAAGGCTAAATCAGTAGGCTAAACTCTGCCCGTCTAAATTTGCAATGTGAGTCATTCTCTTTTATCAAATTGTTTTCTTAAAACTCTACTTGTTTTCAAAGTTATAATTACAGAGATTAAGCCTTTGTAATCTTCAATTACTGCCGGTATGTGGGGTTTTGTATACATTACTTGATACCCGTCACCAATGGACAACGAGTTAGCCAATGGGTGATCTGGCCATAGTCACAGATACTGTCGAGTGACAAATACCGATTTGGGGTAATTGGTTGATAGAAACAATATAATCACCCTTAATATTGTATATTATAACAATGTGTCGTTTTGTGCAACTTGAGTGACTCGCCAGTATTTCCCTGCTGATAAAGCCTTTTTAAAACATGTTTCGGGTGATCTGCTGTGATCCAGGAAAAAGTGCTGTGTAGCACTGCAAGCTTGAAGAAGTGGCTCAAATAAATAAATAAACACGTTTTTTTGTAAAAACAAGGGATTTCCCAGTGAAATCACCTTTATTGTAAATTATGGGTGTTATCCCCAATTTGTGAAATAAAATAAATTGGGTATTTTCAAGTTTTAAAAAGATCCTGTTAGAATTCCGCTGCCAACATATTAATTACCACGGATTTCTGTTCCGCAGCTCCTGAAACGGGTAAAACCGGGCCGGGGGCCGTGACACACGGTGTCTGATTCACATGATGACGGTTGCATTTATTGCACAAGGGTGCAGTACCAATATAGTTTTTCCTAGCACGAGGCTATGCTGGCTGGTTTGGTGCAACCTGATCATTCTGAGCAACTACTGCGAAGTTTTGTGAAGCCTTACGCTTCTTCGACTTCTTAGAGGACTCGGTCTATTTATCCTTTGGTTTTTATTGTGCCGACTTGTCAGATGGTTTCTGGTCTCCTTTTCGGAAAATTTTACCCTTCCTGATCTGAGATTCAGTCAGGTTAGCAGATAACTCTGTTGGTGCATTCATCTGTCGTCTTCGTCTTATGTCGAGTCTCGGGTTCGTTGCATTGCTGAACAAGAGTGATGTCATCATATATGATGATGACATCATATATGTGACATCATCTATTACATCATGCTCACAAGAAGACAAAACATATTGTAGAATATTGTATTGTCGGTTGAGGATGTAATCATTTGAACATAACCGTTTGAGAATCATGTACGTTTGAAGGGTTCCGTTTGAAATGGTTATGTCATTTTCAAACGGAAGGGTCCTCCCTATAAATAGCCTTCAAACGAGTTCATTTGTAATGTTCTAGTTTCCGACGCCGAGGTGCTGTCGAGGTGTCTCCAGTCATGTAAACGTTCAGAAATCAATATACGAGACATTTAATAGTGAATCCAAGCTAAACGAAGACCGAATCAATGAATTCCGCCTCTGATTCGGTCTGAGCACTCTTCTGATCGACTCGTTAGGTCGTTTCACGATCCTACAATTGGTATCAGAGCTCAGGAGGAAGAGTTCTTACCGTTTAGCTCGTTTTCGCTGGAATATTCTATCTTCTACACCTTCTTTTCAAAACTGAACAAGTTTTCACGGATAAAATCGGCTAAAATTTTCACAAAATGTGCGTAATGGTGTTTTAACAAACCCTTGAGAATATCGGACCTAAACTCGAAGTAAAAGTGGTAAAAATGGATTGAAAATACCATTCCGTTTGAACGAAGCATAGGTGTTCTGTTTGAAAACTGCCTGAACGTTTGAAATCTGCTCACATTCCGTTTGAAACATCGTTTGAAGCTTGACATTACGTTTGAAAATGATGTAATTTCAAACGTAACAGGACTATTACGTTTGAAATTTGTGTTACGTTTGAACTTATCGTTTGAAATTGATCACTATCGTTTGAAAGTGTTCTGTTTGAAGCTGTCCGTTTGAAAGCAACACTTTGTTTGAGAGTTCACGTTTGAACTTATCGTTTGAAGTATCGTTTGAAAGTGATTAGGTGATCAAGTTTGAGAGTGTTTGTGTTATAAAGTCAAAGTATTTCAGCAGATCATGTGATTTCACTGTTCAATAAAACATTCGGTCAAATTGAATTCAATTATAGTGGATTGTTACATGTGTATGATCTCTTTGGTTTGTGTGTATTCATTGCATGTGAAAAATTGTTTTTATCGAGATCTGCAGGTGTATTAACTAATTGATAAGTGACAGCCACTTTATATTGTTTGAAATTAAGAAGTACATGTGACATCTTATGATTAGCGGTCCAATCATATCCGACGCCCATGTGATATACTCTCGGTTATATACAATTGCATGTGATTTGTTCTAGATTTTGTCAAACTATTTGTGATAAGTGTGTTTTGAGTTAAATTTATCGGGATTATTTGAAAAAATGGACAAGATGTTTGATGAGATGGAAAACCATGATCTTGAAAGATTAAATGATTGGTACATGGGGTTTTTGGAAGATAGTTATAGAAATGTGAAAAAAGGATGTTTGGGTTAAAAGGTTCACATATTTTGCATGTTTGAAAAATGAAACATTGGAAAATTTAGAGAACCGATATGGAGTCTTACTTGGTTACTTAAAAAATCATGAGATATTTCCATCAGATGCTGAAAAAATAGAAAAGTTTGCAGATGCATTACCTATTGAATGGAGTGAATTTTTGAAAAAGTTTAGAAAGGATTCAAATTTTTCAAAATTACATCTAAAAAGATTCATCAGCATACTTAAAACTCATGAATTTGAAAACGGAAAGAAAAAGAAAGAAATGATAAAGGTTTTAGAAAATCATTTGGTGGATATGGGATTAGATGTAATTGATGAGACGAACAAAAGGATTGTTGAATGTATTAGAGCAAAATATGTGATGAAATATGATATCAAGAGAGGTTGTTATATTGATGAGAATGCAAATTGTCTTGATTTCGTTAAAATTTTTTGTGCAGGTACATTCATGACAAAGGAGGAAGAAGTTTCAAAAAATGAAGAATTTGTGAAAATTGGATCTTCAAATTCTGAATCAGTGTGCATCAAATGTGACAACTTTAAGGATGACAATGACAAACTTGTGAAAGATGTGGAAAGTTTGGCATTGGAGATCAAGAAGTTGAACAATGAAAAGCAAGCTGATGATAAGCAGATTCTTATTTTGAAAGAAAATTGTGGGAGGGTGAAATCAGAAAATGACAAACTGTTAAGTGATTTGAACAGTTTGGCATTTGAAAACAAGATGTTGAAAGAGAAAGAGAAAAGTTTTGAAAATGAAAAATCAAGAATTGAAAAAGAATTTCAAAGTCAAATAAAAATTCTTGAAGATGGGAGAGATGTGTTTAGCAAAAACAACATCAAAAAACAAAAAATGATAAATTCTCATCTTCAGAAAATTATCAAACTTGAAAAAGAAGGTGAATGTGCTCGAAAGAAAATCAAAGAGTTAGAAGAAAAGGAGTTAAATTCAGAAAAGGAAGATTTCTGGATAAAGCTTGAGAATAAGAATCTGAAAGCAAATGAGACAAAATTTCAAGAACAGATAAATGTTTTGGAAAAAGAAAAGTCTGTTCTTGAAAACATGAAGAATGAGAATGAAAAATCAATTAAGTCTCATCTTGAAAGAATCTCTCAGCTTGAAAACGAAGCTGAGAATTCAAGAAACAAGACTGATGAACTTGAAAAGAAATTGAAAGGCTTTGTGACTTCATCTGAGTCTTTGAATTATCCCTGTCCAAAACCGATCAATTCAGTTCCAATAAGTGAAAATGTCACAAACTTTGACAATGTCAAAGTTGAAGATTGTGATGAGAAATCTGATGTTGAAAAAGATAAAAGTGAAAAACAAAAATTGTTTTTGAAATTAAAAGAAAAATTTCAAAAAACTGTTCTGCAATCGACTGTAAAAGGAGAATGCTCTAAGCAAAAACCTTTGAAGAAGAAAGTGGAACAAAAACAAAAGGAGAAAATTTTGAAAAATGTTCAAAAAGAAAATAACAACTCATCAGATAGATCATCCAATCGCAATCAAAAACCACAAAAAGTAAACAATGAAAACTCAAAAATTGTTGGTAATAAGTGGTGCAGGTTGGACCACAGTGCTCAAAAGTCAAATCCAGCATACAAGAGGAGAGATGGATATCACCAAGCCAAACAGTGCTATGATTTGAATGTTTGGACTGAAAATGGTGATTGGTACGATAACAGAGTGTGTTACCGATGTGGTTATCAAGGACACATTGCTGTTAATTGCCAGAGTTGGAGGTCTGATTCAAGGAGATGTTTTAATTGCAACATCATTGGACACATTGCTAGAGATTGCTCAATGAGATCAATGAGAAAATCGAGGGCTGAATCTCAGAAGCAGGTGAAGAAACCAGTCTCTGTCAAGCCCAAAGAACAGAAGGTTCAAGAACCTAAAGTTCAAGAAACGAAAGTGAAGCTTTCTCAAGGGCAAAAAGACAGACTGAGGAAGAAGAGAAAGAAGGCGAGAGAGTATCTCGAGAAGATTTTGTCCTCGGGTTCACCAGATAGATCGAATAAGAGTTCTGATGAATCAACTCCCTCAACTGCAAAGTCAAGCAAGACGCATTCATCAGATACAAATCTGAGGACGAAAGAGGATAAGAAGAAGAAGAAAATGGTCGGCGATGAATCTGATGTGTCAAAGTCAGACAAGCCACCATCAGGCAATGAATCTGACAGCTCAAAGTCAGACAAGCCACGTTCAGGCAATGATTCTGGTTCATCAAAGTCAGAAGAGCCATTGGTTGAGGTAAAATTGGAGAATTCAGGTTTAACAATGGATGATGAAAATTTTCCACCATTGTTGAACAAGAATTCAAAATCACTCAAGGACAGTCAGGCTTGGGTGAATCTGTTTAAATGAAAAACCTGACTTGCCGGAGTTCCCAGGTTGGTAAGCGTGGAACATGAATCGGCACATTTCTTGAGAAATTCACGAAAGTGATTTCGACCTTTAAGTGGTAAATCAGGGACATTAAGTTGTACTTGATTTTCTACAAAGTGATGTTTGTGGATTGATCTTAAAAATATTAAATCTTTACAAGTGGTTGAAAAGTACAATATGATGTGATGACCCCAAATTTACAAATGGTAAAGACAAACTAATTTTTTTTCGGAAAAACCATTTTGATTAAACAAACTTAAGTGTTTTGAAATCACTATGGGAAAATGTTTTGTTGTCAGGGGGAGTTCTGATTGTTCATGCCAAGTGAATGGAGAATTGAAGTGATTCTCATCATGTTGTCACATTTCATGTATAGCTTGTTTTCAAATTTTCCCAGAAAATCAAAATTGAGACATATTTTGATTTTAGGGGGAGTAAAAATTTTAAAACAAATTAGAAAATTTGAAAAATGTCAAAAACATTGAAAAATATAAAAATGAGTTTTGTTGCATAAAAGAGGAAATGATAGTAGATCAGTTGGACTGTCACAGCATGCTAAAGAAATGTAAAGTCAAAATGTGATAAACGATCTCACTAAAGATGTGACGGTAGGCTCAGCTAGACTAGTAGATTTGCGATAACGATACAAACCTAAAATGAAAAAGCCTAGTTTTAGTGGGAAACATGATTGAAAGCATAGTACTTAGTTTTGTCCTTCTTGATTGTGTGCCTGCTCAGTAATCGCTGATTGTCGAAAGACATAAAACTGGTTAAGTTTGTGAACTTTCACAACTTTGCTGAAAAGTCGCTGTGATTGTGCATTTTATTTTGCAAAGATTTAAACTTGTCTTATTTCTTTATTTTGTTTAAGCATCGGACATCCTCTGGGTATACGTGAGTATCGACCTGGATGTTGTTGCCTAAACGTTCTGCTTTATTTTCTTTGGTGTTTCGTTTAAGCTTTGGACCTCCTCTGCGTATACGAGAGTATCGACCTGGTGGTTAAAGCCTAAACAACTTCAACTTGTTTTATTTTTCTTATTTTGTTTAAACATTGGACTTTCTCTGCGTATACGGAAGTATCGACCTGATTGTTAATGTTTAAACATTCTGCTTTGTTTTCGCACAATTCACAGTTGATAAAAGTTTAAAGGCATTACTTGAGTCAGTGTATTGCATGATGAGGGGATATGCTGAGATCGTGGGGTCCATAAGAACTTAGTGCTATCTTAATTTACCTTAAAGTATCGCTAAGCAGATTGAAAGTTTTTAGATTGAGTTTAAGTGGACAACAATATCGTCAATCAACGTGAATCATTTAGAGCTTAAAATGTTTAAAGCTTAACGGTGCTAGTGATTGGTCACATAAACTGATATGATCCTCTTACACAAACTTACAAAAATATTGTTTGTAAATATTTCTTTACTGCATTTCTTTGTTATATTCAAAAATACAAAAAGATTTTTAGTGTGTTTTAGCATAAATTTTGAAAAATACAAAAAGATTTTAGACAACTGATGTTGAAGAGCTGATTTTCAAAATTCCGAGTGCTGAACATGATAAACAGGTTTGGGAGTGTGTGTATTGAATTGAGAAATTTATTTTGAGAAAGAGTAGTTTGATTAGTTAATCAAGGTCATTAATTTGAACTTGATGTAACTATTTTTAGTAAGTTTTTCTAATTGATTTAAGTAAAAACTTATGTGTTTGTGAGAAGATTGTGCAGGAGATGAGCTTAAACAGAGATAAAGCCAGGGATTGATCTCAAGGTGATAGCTAATTCCAGACGGCGATCCCATCATGATGAGAGGGGGAGTCTGACGAGGTTAGAGCCAAAGAGAAGATCCTGGTATATGCTAAGAAAGAAAAGAGACTGATAAAGACTGAAGATGCGAAGACTCGACACTTAAGACTCGTCAACATCTGAGGGGGAGTCTGTTGGTGCATTCATCTGTCGTCTTCGTCTTATGTCGAGTCTTGGGTTCGTTGCATTGCTGAACAAGAGTGATGTCATCATATATGATGATGACATCATATATGTGACATCATCTATTACATCATGCTCACAAGAAGACAAAACATATTGTAGAATATTGTATTGTCGGTTGAGGATGTAATCATTTGAACATAACCGTTTGAGAATCATGTACGTTTGAAGGGTTCCGTTTGAAATGGTTATGTCATTTTCAAACGGAAGGGTCCTCCCTATAAGTAGCCTTCAAACGAGTTCATTTGTAATGTTCTAGTTTCCGACGCCGAGGTGCTGTCGAGGTGTCTCCAGTCCTGTAAACGTTCAGAAATCAATATACGAGACATTTAATAGTGAATCTAAGCTAAACGAAGACCGAATCAATGAATTCCGCCTCTGATTCGGTCTGAGCACTCTTCTGATCGACTCGTTAGGTCATTTCACGGTCCTACAAACTCAATAGCCTGTCTAACTGGGTAGGGTTACTACCAGTAAGAATGTCCTGAACTGGGTCAGGGAGGCCATCGATGTACTTTTCAATTGCCTTATCCAAAGGCATAAGCATGGTAGGACATAACAGACTTAACTCCTCATAACGATCAGTGTAGGCTCGATGTTCAGCACTGTCTTGTTTAAGATCGTCAAATTCCCTTTCCAAAGCCCTGAGCTCATGACGAGGACAGAATTCCTTCATCATTAGAGCTCGAAGCTCTTCCCAGGTTTGTGCCACTGCCACATCGGCACCCCTATCCCTCATTGTGCCGTTCCACCTTGTGAGTGCTCTCTTCTGGAATACACTCGACGCAAACTCAACTTTTCGCTCGTTTGGGCATTGTACATGACGAAACGTGCTTTCGAGACTCTCAAACCACTATAGGAGCCCAGTGGCCCCTTCAGACACAGTAAATGTGAGTGGCTTTGCTGAGTTGAATGTCTTATAGTTGCACTGAACATTGTTATTGTTATTGTTCGTTTGATTTATCTGGGTAATAAGGTTCGGGAGTACAACAGCGATTTGTTGAGTGATTAAGGCTGCCATGGCGGCATCCTGAGCTTGATCACGTCGAGGAGGCAATCTAAAAGGGTAAAGAAACATGAGGGAAAACGAGTGAGATGTTATTGGATATTCAAAACTGGATGTTTAGAATATCGACAAGGCATAAGGATTGTGATCGTTCGTTTATTACTTCAAACAAACAAACAACACATAGTGACTAATCAAAGTAAGTGGGTCATAATAATGTATCGCGAAGACATGCTTTTGCCTATAAGTGGACACTCACCCCAAGAGTTCCCAGGTAAGAGTGACTGGTCAGATTCTACGGATTTGTACGAACACTCTAGCCTTAGATAGAAAACTCAAGGTACAGGCATCCACTCTTTCAGATTGCATGTGTTCACACTATAAGACCGAAACTTTGACGAGATTTTGAAAACACAGAAGGCACAAAGCCAAAAATGAATCATCCGGAAAGGTGGGTGATCATTTTCAAAATCAATTCGGAAGCTTTGAAGGTTCAAAACCTTATAACAAATCATCTACGAAGAGATGATTGGTTTTCAAAGCGGATTTGTTATTGTGTTGTTGTTGTGGTTATCACCTAAGGATAGGTGACGGTATCGTTTGAGAATCTAAACACAAGAATCTTGTGTTAGGGTCCTACGAAGGTTATAATCTAGGTCAAAGCATTACTAATAACCTAATTCCATATAACCATTGGCTCTGATACCAACTTTTCTGTCACACCCTGACCACGTAAAACAACAAATCGTGGCGGAAACGTCAGGGAGTGTCGTAACAGAATCATTGTTTCACAACCATGGATTAAACAATTTCGCTTTATTGATTTATTGAATTCATTGTTTTATTACAAATTAGATAAATACAAATATTATCTTTCAAGTTTTAAAGTCACTAAGGCACGAGTCCATCCTATGTATAGCATGCACCAACAATCATCATATAGCAGCACCTGAAACATATGTGAAAATAGGTACGTCAGCATAAAAATGCCTGTGAGTAACATATGTTTTGTGAATTAGATTCATGGCTTTGGTAAACACAAGAAAAAGGTTTTATGTTTACAAAAATAGCCATGAATCCTTGTAAAAAGTTTGGTTTCAAAAACACATTGCTTTGATAAAAAGGTTTTGTAGTACATGTAAAAATATACTTTGGTTTTGAAATAGTTAAGTAGATAGTATATCAAAAATACTTTGGTTAATGAAATAATAGGTTTGGTCGTATATCTCAAGTATACTTTGGTTTTGTAAATAGCATCTCAAACTATGCTTTGCTTTGGAAATAACATATCAACTATGCTTTGGTTTTGAAAATAGCATATCAACTATGCTTTGGTTTTGAAAATAACATATCAACTATGTTTTGGTTTGATAATAACATATCAACTATGTTTTGGTTTGATAATAGCATATCAACTATGCTTTGGTTTGAAAATAGCATATCAACTATGCTTTGGTAAATAATAAGGTTAGTAGTATATTAAAATATATGTTGGATTTTGTACATAGTATCTCAAATTATACTTTGGTAAATAATATCACATTTGAGAGCGCATCTAACTGTACTTTGGTAGTATATCAAAATATACAAAAGAAACTGTGATTTAGTATTCATTCAAACCTTAGTGTATCAAACTACACTTTGGAGACTATAGAAATACCACAAAGGCAATTTCTATTTGGTTAAAATTTGGTTTCTGACATTCCATACAACAGGAATGGGGTGTCTAGTCCTATAGCGTTATATCGTACTACCAATCGGCGTGGTGAATGTATTAAAATAAGTACAATCCAACAATTTGTTTTACAAGCTTTAAAAATCAGTGTTTAAACCATAGGTAATCTTTTAATTTGTCAAATAGAATAAGTACTAAGCATGTAAAATCATATAGTTGAAGTCATGAAAATAACAAATAGGCACATATGTTTCACCCCAAAACATTTGAAAGCAGTAAAAGAGGACTATGTACTCACTTGAGATTGCAAGTATCCTTGATTAAGTGTCCTAACGAAGCTCGGGAAATCAAGGAATCAAGTGGCACCTAGTATGGAATCACTATGTTAAATAATCGGATCCTAAATCGGGAGATAGGATAGAATGAAGTTCTATAAATCAAATGAGTATTGAAACTCATATGGCATGATTTAATAGACCTAACATTCTGATTAGGTAGTCTACTAAGTGCTTTTGACCCGTTTCGACTCATTATGGTAGTATAAGCTACTATAACGTGTCGTTTGCGTAAAACTATGGTCGGATGGTTAACTATTTGCTATGTCAAGTCTTACATGCCCAATAATGCCTAAACATGTTACTAAATCAGATTATATGTCAAAAAGTTGATCACATATGCAAAATATGGATTTATGCTTCAAAAGGGCATTTTGGTCATTTCCTATGGGCATATAGACTACTTAACAAATAACTAACCAATCCTAAGTGATCATAAGGTATAACCTCAGAGGTTATTCCCCATGCAACTATGATCACTAAACATGCTTGGTCGTTTTCCTAATGATCGACCAAACGAGCTGGGTTCGAAAGTCTAAGCGGTTGTTTAGACTGCTTAACTTACGACCCTAAACAAGCACTAAACTAGTAGTGACGACCCTAAACATGTCTTAACTAACTTAGAAAACTGATTTGGTATCAAAACAAAGTGTTTTGATACCTAAAAGTAGTTCCGTTGCAAAATGCGTGCTAAAACGCATTTTGACCGAAACTTTGACTCGTCACTACACCTAGTCAACGTGGTAATCAGTAGGTATAATCGCTAAGGATTATAACCATCGTGATTACAATCATGTTGCAAAGTTCAAATGAACTTTGTGTTGACCATTGACTGGTCAAAGAAGAAAGTCAAACACTGTTTGACTTTCACGCTTGAAAAGCGATAAAAGCATGAAAGAAGCTTACAAAGGGTCCAAGCTAGGGAGAACTTGATCTATAACACTCAGGTATGAAGCAAAGGCTTCAACTTAGAGCATTAATTAGATCAAGGGTGAGGAAAATGGAATGAGAGCTTGGCTATTTATAGTGATAATGAAATCACAAGATGATGACAAGTGTTTGTGTAACCTCCAAGGAAAGATCATGACCCTACAAGTGTGTGGACATGAGTTAAAGCCTTGGTGATAACTTAAACTTGGCCAATACACAAAGAAATAGCAAGAACAGTCCCTGAAGTATCAAACAGTTGCCGAAAATGAGTTTTCTATCGCTGGGCATGCGCTCGCGCCCCGCATAAGAGATGGGGGCAGTCTACGCGGCCCGCGACCTCATGGCATATCAGCAACAGTTTCCATTTTGACAGGTTTGGTCCCTGTACATGTCTAAGCTCATTTTTGGCACTTTTAACCCCCGTTAAGCCATTTTCAAGGCTCTACAAGGTAGTAAAAGTATAGAGGACTCAAAATATTCTTGGAAATATCTCAGATGTCGGTTCGTTTGGTCGTACGGTCCCGTTATTCGTCTAATTACGACGAAACTCGAACAGACGTGAAAACGATCCAAATTAAGCGACGAATGATATTTTTGCATTCCGATCACTAAAACAAAAAATATATTAGTGTCTACAAAAATTTTGGATGTCCAGATGTGGTCAGAACGTAAGATATGCGTGTAAATGCAAACTTATGCCGTTTTTGACACTTTTAGTCCCTGAAAGATTAAATAAGCATATTTTCGCACACCGAACCACTCAAAGCTTATTTCTAAGCTATGTTTAGGTTATTTATGGTATGTTTAGCTTATGATCAAGTTCCGAACTATACGTTGTCATACGAAACAGCAGGCTTTTGCAGTTTGACGCAAATAACCCCTATAAGCGAACAAACTTGTTTTTGCCATACCAAACCCTTCAAAACTCATTTCTAAGTTATATAAAGGTTATTTAAGGTATGTTAAGCTTATGTCACTATTCTGGAGTGTTTGTTGCATTAAACTGATTACATTTACGTATCAGTGCGCGTATAACCTTCCAGAAAGCGATTTAAAGCTCAAAATTGAACAAGAATTGATATGTGCAAATGATACATATATTTATACAAATCCCAAGTATGAAACACAATATTTCATTGGTTTGGTATTTATTTGATGGTCGAAGTGACATAGGTGTCACAGTCTCCCCTACTTTAAGAAATTTCGTCCCGAAATTTAACTTTAGAGGAAACTTGTGAAGACAACTGTGATTGCTTCGCTTTCGAATGAATCCTCCGTTTCCCAAGTAAAACTCTAGGTCACGTTTGGATTCTTAGCGAATCTGTTAATTGTTAAAGTGATGTCCTTGTTGTAACAAAAACATGGAGTTTCGAACGACGTATAGGAGAATGTTTCCTATGAAGACTATTATAGGAAACTTGTGTGTGCTCGAAATCAGAGTCGGAGAATGCAAGATAAAATAACAATGGTCAAGGTCCAGGACTTCTAGTAACTTAAATAATGCTACGCTCGCAATGTAATAAGGAACACTTATATATAAAAAGTACCAGCGGCGTATCCACCATGCCCTTTTTACATTGTTCCTGTCTCGTTATTCTTATCACTATAGGTCTTAACACATGACAAAACTTGTTGTGGTTTCTGTGCACTGAATTCCATAATTATGTATGCATCCATAATTACGTAATTCCTTGCACAGTCCGCATAGTTCATTTTATAATGTGTAGGGGGAAATCAATTGAACAAACAGGTAATGACTTGAGTAGACCACTAGAGGATCTTTTTAACTAGATCAACGAACGATCTTTTTAACTAGATCAACACATGATCTCCTTAACTAGATCGTCGTATGATCTCTTTAAATAGACCACTTAAGGGATCTTTGTAACTCAGGACCAAATACTCGTTTTGAAACAGCTCTTGGAATCCAAGGGTCTGACTATTTGCATAGAAAGCTACTTAAGGATTTAAGATAGTACTTTGAGTATCCTTCTGAGAATCTAACATATGAAAATACGGAAGATTCTACCAGGACTTAGATAGCGAGCTTTAGAATTTCACATAAACACAAAATCACAAAATTGTGCATTCGTTAAATTTAGTTATTAGCTCGTTCGTTAATTTGAATTAATGTATTTGAAGTACACTAGAAATCCAATCACAGACTTCAATTAGTACTTAAAACATCCTCAAGTATCTAACTATGAAGATAGGAAGATCTTATAAGGATTAGGAATTCGTGTGGTGAAAATATTTTGAAACCCATGTACTAGGCATGTTAAGGCAACACACGAAGCAAAATGTACTTGATAATCGTGTACATAGTCACATAACATGGGTCCAGTTAAGGACTTATGAAAGTACCTTTAGATATCAAATCAAGGATTTGAAATGGTACTTCAAATATTGTTTAAGAATTTGTACCTTGTACTTTGTTTCTTTAAAAGAAACGAGTACTTAGGATTTTAGGGAAAATCACGAGTGATCATAAAATGAAAGAACCACATGAGTAGTTTGTTCTGCAATGAACACGGTTCCTTGGTGTCGGTATCGTAGGGGTATGTCACGTAGACACACAATCATAACAGTTTCGTAAAACCAAATTGGAACAACAATTTTATTTATATAACAGCTGAATTATTTCAAATGTCAAAGGATAACAAATAAGGAACTACAAAAGTCTAATTGTTCACTATTTCATTATCATTTGCATTTGCCTCGTGTATGTTAAATACTTGTCCACGAGCTGGATTCGTATTAACAAGTCTTGGACAATTGTTTCGGTAGTGAGTAAGATCACCACAGTTGTAGCACGATCCGGTGGATATGGTGCTTGAACAGCAGTAGGATTTGCAGCATTTTGATTTTGGATAGCATGACGGCATGTATTGACCAAATATCCCAATCGTCCACAGTGGGTACATTTGTGACACGGTGTCTGATTCACAAGATGACGGTTGCATTTGTTGCACAAGGGTGCAGTACCAATATAGTTTTTCCTAGCACGTGGCTCTACTGGCTGGTTTGGTGCAACCTGATCATTCTGAGCAACTACTGCGAAATTTTGTGAAGCCTTACGCTTCTTCGACTTATTAGAGGACTCGGTCTGTTTATCCTTTGGTTTTTCTTCTGCCGACTTGTCAGATGGTTTCCGGTCGCCTTTTCGGAAAAGTTTACCCTTCCTGATCTGAGATTCAGTCAGGGTAACAGATAACTCAAAAGCCTGTCTAACTGTGGTAGGGTTAATACCAGTAACAATGTCCTGAACTGGGTCAGGGAGGCCATCGATGTACTTTTCAATTGCCTTCTCCAAAGGTGTAACCATGGTAGGACATAACAGACTTAACTCCTCATAACGATCAGTGTAGGCTCGATGTTCACCACTGTCTTGTTTAAGATCGTCAAATTCCCTTTCCAAAGCCCTGAGCTCATGACGAGGACAGAATTCCTTCATCATTAGAGCTCGAAGCTCTTCCCAGGTTTGTGCAATTACCACATTGGCACCCCTATCCCTCATTATGCCGTTCCACCATGTGAGTGCTCTCTTCTGGAATACACTCGACGCAAACTCAACTTTTCGCTCGTTTGGGCATTGTACATGACGAAACGTGCTTTCGAGACTCTCAAACCACCGTAGGAGCCCAGTGGCCCCTTCAGACCCAGTAAATGTGAGTAGCTTTGCTGAGTTGAATGTCTTATAGTTGCACTGAACATTGTTATTGTTATTGTTCGCTTGATTTATCTGGGTAATAAGGTTCGAGAGTACAGCAGCGATTTGCTGAGTGATTAAGGCTGCCATGGCGGCATCCTGAGCTTGATCACGTCGAGGAGGCATTCTAAAAGGGTAAAGAAACATGAGGGAAAACGAGTGAGATGTTATTGGATATTCAAAACTGGATGTTTAGAATATCGACAAGGCATAAGGATTGTGATCGTTCGTTTGTTACTTCAAACAAACAAACAACACATAGTGACTAATCAAAGTTAGTGGGTCATAATAATGTATCGCGAAGACATGCTTTAGCCTATAAGTGGACACTCACCCCAAGTGTTCCCAGGTAAGAGTGACTGGTCCGATACTGCGGATTTGTACGAACACTCTAGCCTTAGACAGAAAACTCGAGGTACAGGCATCCACTCTTTCAGATTGCATGTGTTCACACTATAAGACTCAAACTTTGACGAGATTTTGAAAACTCAGAAGGCACTAAGCCAAAAATGAATCATCCGGAAAGGTGGGTGATCATTTTCAAAATCAATTCGGAAGCTTTGAAGGTTCAAAACCTTATAACAAATCATCTACGAAGAGATGATTGGTTTTCAAAGCGGATTTGTTATTGTGTTCTTGTTGTGGTTATCACCTAAGGATAGGTGACGGTATTGTTTTAGAATCTAAACACAAGAATCTTGTGTTAGGGTCCTATGAAGGTTATAATCTAGGTCAAAGCATTACTAATAACCTAATTCCCTATAAACATTGGCTCTGATACCAACTTTTCTGTCACACCCCGACCACGTAAAACAACAAATCGTGGCGGAAACGTCAGGGAGTGTCGTAACAGAATCATTATTTCACAACCATGGATTAAACAGTTTCGCTTTATTGATTTATTAAATTCATTGTTTTATTACAAATTAGATAAATACAAATATTATCTTTCAAGTTTTAAAGTCACTAAGGCACGAGTCCATCCTATGTATAGCATGCATCAACAATCATCATGTAGCAGCACCTGAAACATATGTGAAAATAAGTACGTCAGCATAAAAATGCCTGTGAGTAACATAGGTTTTGTGAATTAGGTTCATGGCTTTGGTTAACACAAGAAAAGGTTTTATGTTTACAAAAATAGCCATGAATTCTTGTAAAAAGTTTGGTTTCGAAAACACATTGCTTTGATAAAAAGGTTTTGTAGTACATGTAAAAATATACTTTGGTTTTGAAATAGTTAAGTAGATAGTATATCAAATATACTTTGGTTAATGAAATAATAGGTTTGGTAGTATATCTCAAGTATACTTTGGTTTTGTAAATAGCATCTCAAACTATGCTTTGGTTTGGAAATAACATATCAACTATGCTTTGGTTTTGAAAATAGCATATCAACTATGCTTTGGTTTTGAAAATAACATATCAACTATGTTTTGGTTTGATAATAACATATCAACTATGTTTTGGTTTGATAATAGCATATCAATTATGCTTTGGTTTGAAAATAGCATATCAACTATGCTTTGGTAAATAATAAGGTCAGTAGTATATTAAAATATATGTTGGATTTTGTACATAGTATATCAAATTATACTTTGGTAAATAATATCACATTTGAGAGCGCATCTAACTGTACTTTGGTAGTATATCAAAATATACAAAAGAAACTGTGATTTAGTATTCATTCAAACCTTAGTGTATCAAACTACACTTTGGAGACTATAGAAATACCACAAAGGCAATTTCTATTTGGTTAAAATTTGGTTTCTGACATTCCATACAACAGGAATGGGGTGTCTAGTCCTATAGCGCTATATCGTACTACCAATCGGCCTGGTAAATGTATTAAAATAAGTACAATCCAACAATTTGTTTTACAAGCTTTAAAAATCAGTGTTTAAACCATAGGTAATCGTTTAATTTGTCAAAAAGAATAAGTACTAAGCATGTAAAATCATATAGTTGAAGTCATGAAAATAACAAATAGGCACATATGTTTCACCCCAAAACATTTAAAAGCAGTAAAAGAGGGGACTATGTACTCACTTGAGATTGCAAGTATCCTTGATTAAGTGTCCTAACGAAGCTCGGGAAATCAAAGAATCAAGTGGCACCTAGTATGGAATCACTATGTTAAATAATCGGATCCTAAATCGGGAGATAGGATAGAATGAAGTTCTATAAATCAAATGAGTATTGGAACTCATATGGCATGATTTAATAGACCTAACATTCTGATTTGGAAGTCTACCTAAGTGCTTTTGACCCGTTTCGACTCATTATGGTAGTATAAGCTACTATAACGCGTCGTTTGCATAAAACTATGGTCGGATGGTTAACTATGTGCTATGTCAACTCTTACATGCCCAATAATGCCTAAACATGTTACTAAATCAGATTATATGTCAAAGACTAAATTACCCATGTGTAATAAGATTTAACAAGAAAATTTAACTGGGTTAAGCTCAAAGGACGTATCTTGCAACAAAATTCCCTATAAAGGGAAAAACCTGTCAAAATTCGTTAAAAATGACACCGGCTGAAAAGGGGTATATAGATAAAGGACAAAACTTGTAATTTTTACTTTTCTTAATTTGACATATGTTTACCATTCAAACCATTCAACCACATTAAATATTTGAATATTTTTAGACATCACGTATAAAAACAATTATTATCGTTATTCTTTCTTTTTATAATATGTTAGCGAAGTAATTTAAATTTAGTAATCTTTGCAGACTTATAAATATATATATATATATATATATATATATATATAAGGGAAGGCTAGACAAAAAACCCTTAAATTTTTAGAAAACTCTGGAAGCTCAAATCTCCCCTATTTTTACCCAACCTCCCGGCATTTTTTTTTTTAAATAACACATGTAATATACATGTTTTAAAGTGTTTTGGGCCAAAAAAAACAAAAAAGCGCCGAAGGGATTTTTAAAAAAAAAATAAACAAATTTCAGCAATGTCCGGTTGCCTAACATGTGTTAGGCACAAAAGACAGAAATTGCTGAAATTTTTTTTTTTAAATCATTCCTTCGGCGCTTTTTTGATTTTTTTGGCCCAAAACTCCTAAAAACATGTATATTACATGTGTTATTTTTTTCAAAAAAAAAAATGTCGGGAGGTTGGGTTTTCTAGGGTTTTCTATATATATAGGGTTTTCTATATAGCCCTCCCCTATATATATATATATATATATATATAGGGTGGAGATACAATAGGAAGTTTATTTAGCTAGGAATGTTAGGAAGTGATCTTGACCATCCATTTAATTAATCAAGGGATAAGATTAAATGAATGAAATTAAAGCAAAAAAAAAGAGGCGCGTGGGTTTGTTAGGGGCATTCTAGTCAATCCAGCACAATAGTTTCTCTCTCCTCCAATTCCCCCCCATTTTTTAAACGTTAATAACTTTTTCATACGACATTATTTTTTTATAAAAATTGCACCAAAAAAACCAGTGTTTTTTTATCTTTAAAACGAGTATACTGTTGCTATATTTTCGAAAAAAAATTTTGAAAACCCAGTTGCTTAAAACGCAATGGAGAAACCCCAGTTGCGTAAAACGTATTGAAAAAAAAAAAACGTAAAAAAATGACTTTTTCTAAAACCCAACGCACCAAAAACACAAAAAAAAATGTCTTATTTCTAAAAGGCAATGACCAGAAAACACAAATAAATGTCTTATTTCTAAAAAGCAATAGCCTAAAAACACAAAAGAAAGTGTACTTTATAAAACGCAATGCACCCAAAACACTTTAAAATGTCTTATTTCTAAAACGCAATGCACTCAAAACACTTAAAATGTCTTATTTCTAAAACGCAATGGCCAGAAAACACTTAAAAATGTATTATTTCTAAAACGCAATGGCCAGAAAACACTTAAAAATGTCTTATTTCTAAAACACAATGCCTAGAAAACACATAAAAATGTCTTATTTCTAAAACGAAATGACCTAGAAACACAAAAGAAATTGTTCTCTCTAAAACGCAATGAACTGAATACACATAAAAATGTGTTTACCTAAAACGCAATGAGTAAAAACACTTCAAAAATGTTTTATTTCTAAAACGCAATGACCAGAAATTGTTGTTCACAGAACCAGAAACTGTCTAAAACGCAATGACCAGAAACTGTTGTTCATAGAACAAGAAACTGTCTAAAACGCAATGACCAGAAACTGTTGTTTACAGAACCAGAAACTGTTGTTCACAGAACCAGAATCTAACTAAAACGCAATGACCAGAACCTGTTGTTTACAGAACCAGCTCAACCCCAACCAGGGGCTCTGCCCCTTGGACCCCGCCAAGGGCTGCCGCCCCTGGGACCCCGCTACCAGGGGTGCTGCCCCCGGACCCCCGCCAAGATCGTAAAACGCAATGACTAAATCAAAAACCCAGATCGTAAAAATGAAATTAAAGAATTTCTTACATGGATCTAAATGATTTCTTCAACAATTGACGAAGTTTGAATGATTGAAACACTTATCAGCGCTCGAATCGAACGAATCGAGTGATTATCTCCAAAATCACCGGAAAAAACAAGATTTTTTATGAAATTAAACTGGGTTTTCTTCAAAAAAAAGCTGAAGAACACGTTGATCGGGTGTTTGAATCATTGATTTGTGATGAAAATCGCACTATAACGTAGTGATTATTGAGATAGAAAGTGAAGAAACGGTTGAAGATGGTGGGTTTTGAAAATGGTGGGTTTTGAAGTTACTGGGTTTTGAAAAGGAAGAAGAAAGAGTTGGATTGACTAAAATACCCTTCCTCTTTATTTTAAATGTTGCCACATGTCCTAATCCTATTACTTCCTACACTTCCTAGCCAAAATAAACTTCATATTTGATCTTTTCCCTATATATATATATATATTTGTAAAAGATAAGTTTATTTATAAAAGAGTTAATTGCCCGGATGGTCCCTGTGGTTTCATGTTTTTTCACGTTTAGTCTCTACCTTTTGAAAATAGCAGGTATGCTCCCTATGGTTTGTTATTTTGTTACTCGTATAGTCCCCCGAGTAGATGTCATTTAGTTTGGAAATAACAGGTATGCTCCCTATGGTTTGTCATTTTGTTACTCGGATAGTCCCCAGTGTAAATGTCAGGGGACTATCCGAGTAACAAAATGACAAACCATAGGGAGCATACCTGCTATTTTCAAAAGGTAGGGACTAAACGTGAAAAAACGTGAAACCCCAGGGACCATCCGGGTAATTAACTCTTTATAAAATTCATAACTAATTTCATATTAAATTCACTTGTTAATGAATATATAACTATCAATAATTAAATAATAATTATCTATAAATAAGTAGGAGAGAGATACAAGAAAACTAAAATGTAGATAACTTAAAAAATAAAGTCGCAATAAAAGAGAAGAAAATGTAGCATTTGAAAATTAAAAAAAAAAATTAAGCCAAAAGGAAAAAAATAATCGAACCAGGATATACAAAAATTAAAGTTCGTAATAATATTTATGTTTACGTTAAATAATAAAATTAATTACATAAAGGAAAACACATCGTTAAAAAGTTTAGTAATTAATAGTTACTTAAATTGAGTAAACCTTTCTTATTTTTTACTCAAAAGAATAAAACAATCGTAATTATTAAACTAAATAATAATAATCTATCCTTACGTAGAAGAAATTAAACTAAATAATAAATATTTATGATTAAGTAGAAAAGTTATCTATAATTAAGTAGATGAGACTAAAGTAAATAATAATTATCTATAATTAAGTAGAAGAAATTAAACTAAATAATAGAGTTATTTACATAGTTAGTCCCCGTGGTTTGCACAAAACAACATACTTAGGTACTAATAGTTTAAAATCACCTTCTAGGGTATTAACTTTTAATTTTGTAACGTTTGGAGGTATTAACTTCTAGGGTATTAACATAGTTAGTCCTTGTGGTTTGCACAAAATAACATACTTATGTACTAATAAAATGTGATTTTAAACCTTCAAACAACGTTAATACCTCCAAATGTTATAAAATGAAAAGTTAATACCCTAAAATGTGATTTTAAACTATTAGTACCTAAGTACGTTACTTTGTGCAAACCACAGGGACTAACTATGTAATTAACTCTAAATAATAAATATCTATAATTAAGTAGAAGAGTTATCTATAATTAAGTAAGAGAGATTGGCTTGAAAACAATTTTTATCATGCATAGAAATAAGAAATGTATCTTTCATAGATTTACTTTATTATATAGATATAGATTTTGCGTTTATTGTGCTTGGTTTTTTTGAAATATAATATTGATTTGGGTAATATAGGATGAAGATGGGGAAGATATATACGTTTAAGGTTTGTCTATAACCTAGTATTTGATGAAGATAACTAGTTGTGTTTGGGGTTTATTTGAAAATTAATATGTTAATGATGAATATGAATGAGAAGATCAAGGAGGGTGACACACATATATAAGGGGGGATGGGGCGCCCCGTTGTCGGTCATCCACCATGCATGGATCACCGTGGAACACCGCCGCCGGTGGTTGTTTTTACGCGTGAATCCGACAACGCGTGGCCACTATGACGCGTGAAGATGTGAGGGAAATTGTTGGGTTGTGAGGGAAATTGTTGGGTGTGGTGAGTGATGGGTATTTCCACTAAAATCCATCACTAGTGATGGTATAATGTTTGATGACATGGCGGAACTTGATTGGATGTTGTGAGTGATGAGTGTGTGGTGAGTAATGGGCCCCCCTACCCCTAAACATTAAAATTTCAACTTTGTGAGGCTAATAACATAAAAAAAAAAAAAACAAACAAAAAAAGTAGCGACTTAAACTATTCGTTATGTGAGGGTTGGAAGGGGGTCGTTGACCAAGCTCCACGTCCACCTATCAGTTTCTCCCCTCCCATTCTCCATGTATCTAGGTCTTTCATCTCTCTCCCTCTCATTTACAAATTCCATTTTCTCTTCCAAGGGAGTGTCCGTCCTCAAGGGCTTCTCCCTTCCTCTCTCATCTCTGATAATAATCTTTGTCCTCCACATTATATGTACACTCTTTACAGACGGTACGTTGTAGTTGTTCTTGAAGTGATTAGCAAAGTTAAAGAGACACATGAATATTTAGGGGGTAGGGGTGGTTATCACTCACAACCCATTTATCACTCAAAACATCCAATCAAATTCCGCCATTTCATCAACCATTATTCCATCACTCACAACCTTTTTTAGTGGAAATGGTCATCACTCACCACCACACCCAACAATCTCCCCCCAACCAACAATTTCCCTCACAACATAAAAACCATAACACGTCAAAAAGTTTAACGCGAATTAAAATCCACGCATGATGGATATGGGGAGGTGGTGGTCTTTTGCCATTGTTCACGCATGAAATTTATTTATCACGGACAAAACTTAAGCCACCCCGGGTGGCCTTATGATGACTCTTTTTAAAGAGTAAACTTTCGTTTTCCTTCCCGTGGTTTGGTCATTTTAACAGTTTTGCACCAATCATTTAAAAAAATGCTATTTTCCTCCAATAGTTTAATATGTTTTTCCCAATCAGATCCTTGACACTAACTCCATCTAAAACTTTTGTTAACTGAAAGGGTATTTTGGTAACTAAATAATTTATTACTTATATTCAAAATTACTGAAACACCCTTCCTTTTAACTGAGTTAGAGACGAGGAGCAAAATGGAAAAAACATAGTAAACTATTGGAAGAAAATGACAATTTTTAAATGAGTGTGGCAAAAACGTTAAAACGGCCAAACTACATGGAGCAAAACGGAAGTTTACTCCTTTTTAAATATTGAATACTAAAACAAAACATGAAATAAAATTAATAAATGAGTCGGATAATTATACATTATAAATGATAAATGCGTAAAGTTATTTGAAGTTTGACTTGTGTTATTGGTGATATTAGGCTAACACTTTATGAATTACTAATGACTGCAGGTGAATCTGCTCCTAAAAGACAAAAGGGATGCCAAAAACCACTCAACCGGAGTGGCACAACACACAAAGTGTTAAGTTGAGAGTGGTGGGAGTCAAAGTGATAGTTGGGAGTGGCAGCGGCCAATACCCCATAGTTGTAAGTGATATAATCCAATAACCCTAAAAACTTTGATATTTATATGAAGATTAAATAATACCCTGTTTTGTTATATGACTTCAACGGTGTAACCAGTAAGTCTGGGCTTGCGGCCCATCGGCCGAGATGCGACGGCCCAACCCAAGTTGTGAGATCAGCCCACTCGATTTAGTTGTTTTTTAAATTAATAATGAAATTTGTACTATCATTAATTTAGGTGTAGTATAGTTTAAAAACTTTCTTATACCATTTATTTAAAATTAGAGGCTTGTTACAAAATTGTTGCGTATATGAAATTTGCGTTTTATTTAATTTGGGTGTAGCATAGTTTACAAAATTTCTTATACCTTTATTTAAAACTAGAGGATTGTTACAAAATTGTTCAGTATGTATGTTTGATATAATAAGTAACAAGATATAATATTTTTTTCATTTAAATATTTTATTTTAAGAATTAATAATTAAATACACACAAATATTTCAAACACTTGGAATACTTTTTTTAAAAGGAGGTTATAAAAGCACCTTTATAAAGACAAAGAAGAAAAGTCCAAGACTTGTTCAAAGCTTCATTTTCTGACCATTTCAACTTGAAGTGATGTGCAATCTTGCTTTCTATTTAAGTCACATTTTTCAAACCCATATGGTTTAACTTAAAGCAATAATAATCGGATCAATTCTTGTTCCATATCCTCCCCTCGTGGCCCAGTGGGTATTCCCACTTGGGTTAAGTAGGCCGGCCCTCCTTGGAGGTCACCGGTTCGACTCCCACTCGTGGTCTTAGGGGGGGGACGTCCCAATGATGGACCGTATCCTACCGAGGCATGGTGCGGTCCTGAGGGCAACCCGGTTTTACCCAACTGTTTCCCCAGCGAGTCTCTCGTGTGGGGGCAGTATGGTTTCCGGGCGGAAGTCAGCTTACGCGGGGGCCGGGGCCCAATCGAACATCGCGTCCTCAGATGCGGGGCTGACGGGGGATTGTCTTCGACATGAACCCGGTGACCACTGGTCAAGTACATAGAAAGTCACCTTCCAAAAAAAAATTCTTGTTCCATGATTGCATATTTGATTTTATTACACATGGGGTAAGGCTATAAACAAGCCACTGTGATTTGATGTAGTGAAACCCAATAGGTATATGTCCGTTTAACTAGAATCGTCAAATTCAAGCACTCGTTTAACTAGAACCTCCAAAACCAGTGGCGAACCCTTGAATTATTGGCTAGGGTGCGAATGAGGTGTTCAACCATATTTTCAAGGGGTGCGCCAGTTTTTTGGCCTAAAATATACACTAAAATTTTTTTTCAAGGGGTGCGGCCGCCCACCTTGGCCAAAGAGTGGGTCCGCCCCTGTCCAAAACTAAACACCCATTTAAGTGGAGTCCCCAAAACTAAATGTTGGTTTATAAGTCGAAACAACTAATGTGATGGGTATCACTCCTTTTATATGCTATTACACGAGTATAAAGATACGAGGATTCAATTATTAAGTAATGTGTTCATCATTTTTTTTGTTTATAAATAAAGATCTAAACATTATGTATACTAAACTTTCATAGTTTATCTTTACTTATTTAGGGCATTATTTAATGTACAACGGGCCAATCCATAAAGCTCTTTGATTTATGGTGTCATTTTTATTATTCGCTTGATGCTTGTTATTTATTTGCTGTTAAATAGGATCGGTATATCTAAAGTCAAAAAATCAATCATGAATGTGACATGTTATTTTTATTTATGACTTAGAAAACAAGAGATAAGTCAAGAATGTAATATTTAAATATAAAATATTCACAATTATGTTCTTTATAATACTGTATGATTTACTATAAATGTGTTTTTTTTGAAACAACTACCATCTAATATTTTGTCTGATTCTTTTGAAAGTGAAGCCAGATTTGAGGTTTACATGTGAATGGTCTAATATCCCTGCAGAAATTTAGGCAGTAATGATTGCTTTGTATTTGACCAATTCTAACACCTGAATCATTGTTAGTTCATCCTGTTCATGAATTCGGTGCAAACCGGTTTATTGGTCATGGATCGAAACATGTTTTTTGTCGGAAAGATGAATATAATAACTGAATTTTGGATTTCTTTGCACATCAGGTTGTGGAGTTACTCAGTTGAGTCCAATGGGTCAAGCATAAATGTTATGATCCTAACATCTATTAAAGTATTTTTTTTTTAAAAACTTAGTTTTGCTATTCAGAAAGTGCTAACAACGCAACTTGTTGCCTGTTTGTCTTCTACTTCGATGTATTAGTTTGCAATGATATTACCAAATATCCTTAATTAATATTAAATACGATCGTATGTTCATTCTAAAGGGAAACAAATTTAACATTCCCTCTAAAAGTATGCAAGAGTTGAACTTAGGAATTTGAATCTCTCACTTTCACACTATTGCCGCACACTATTGCCGCAATCACCGGCCCTACCGTAGCCTCGTCAGCCACGCACATCGCGACACTTGCGACCACCACCAACGGCCCCACGGCCCCACCATGGTTACTAGTGCCACATTCAACCAATTACATCAAAATGCTCATTTTTTATTTGACAAATTTGAATTTCAAATCCTATTCGTTTGACAAATTCCAATTCCTTCCAATAAAAGTTCCTAAACCAATACCCTTGTTTCTAAATCTTTATAAAAGAATTTAACCTTTGGAAATCAGTCATAAAACCATCTAATACAATATATCATAAATTACAAATAAAGTGAAATTGCAGTGATTTAATAATGATTTTCAAAATCCAGTTACCAAAACAAGTAAATATATGTTGTATTTTCTATAACTTTTCTTTTTCATAAACTGAACATAATTTTGATTAATTCACAATTAAATAAACTGAACATAATTTTGATTAATCCACAATTAAACTAATGGGCCTAGAATATGTTACATGGGCCAGTATTCGAATAGTTTAAAACAATTAGGCTCATTGTTAAGAAACATTTACATATGGGCCTTACAAATTTGTTCATGACTTGGCTATAATTAATGATTAATCTAGCACCACTTATTACTAAGTTCTTAACTATATAAACATCCTTGTATATCAATTACCCAATTTTGATGCTGGATAGAGAGAGCTGTAAAACCATTGTCTTGAGTTTTAACATCAACAATGGTTGAGAGCTTCCATTCCATGTTCAAAAACTTCTTATTTCATGTGGCACAAATCGTCACTCGTCAATGTTGTTTGTATTTCTAAACTCAGATCTAAGTATTTAACTAAAGAAAGAGTATAGTTTGCTTTGACTTATAAGGGAGCGATAAAATTGAAAAGATCGATGATAAATCTATAAAGCCGTTTTAAGAGCATCACTAAAACAGAAGTAACCAGTATTGGCTTAATACGTCAATGTAGGGTATGCTTACTTTTGGGCCTTGTCCAATGGGCTCCAACACACACCAATTATATAGACTATACATGTCATTTTACATATGATATTCATGGGGCCGTTTAATGAGTGAGCCGAAACAAGCCAGCTTGAGCTTGAGTGTATGCAGTCTAGCAAAATGCACACTTGGATAAAAAATATTGTCAAATAATGAGCGCGGGTGTCATTCTTTTTGGTTATTCATACAACCGAGAACATTATGTGAATGAAATAACAAAAGAACTACACACACACACACACAACGGACACACCTAACGTTATGGGGGTATCCACTCTACTTCAAGATATATTATCCCAGATTGTACATTCTTCAGTTGAAGTGAAACCTCTTGTTTTATCTTTCCATCAACTATATTTACCATGCTATCTTCTAGCAGCGCATTGTCATGTGATTTCAGCCACTTTCCTATCTGCATGTCCCCAAACATTGAAGCATCACCGTATGCCATTACTGATGTCATCATTGGCTGAATGTCGATTTCTGCTTCTCCCATTATATCATCAGCCGAGAATGTATCATAATCATAGACTTGCTGCACCACCAACAATACACAACTTGATGTTGAGCCCAAGTTTAATCTAGAGTAACTAGAGGTGACAGTTTCTACCTGTTTACTTATGAATGGGTCGATTTGGGTTGTATTTTATCTTAAACGGGTCAAAATCAAAATTTTGACAAAAGAAAAAGGGTCAGCCCGATTTGACCCGGACTAAAAAACACCCATTTCAAACCAAACATGTTTTCACATTTACCCAAACCCTCCCAGCTTACCGACGCTAATCTATAGTGGCATATGGATGAAGTATTAACCAAATTTTACTTCTAGAAAATAAGTTGAAATAAAGAAAATGAAAACAGCATCGGGTTACCACTTTAACAGGCCCGTAATCCTTAGGGACGGAAAGCATTAGCTCTTCATTCCAAATTGGATTCAAGTTGCTGTTTTGAACGGCAGTTTGAGCCCTCTAATAAAAGTAAACCACAAGGAACAAAAAAAAATCATAATTATATAAAGAATCATATAGGGTATGCATGCCATACATGTCCTGAAGTAAAAAATAAAAATTGGAAGATAGAGAAGAGACTGACCTGATCTCCTAGAGAAACAACAACATAAGGATCACTCGAAAGCATATCACAAACAACAAGATTTGCGCCTTGAAGAATTGTAATCTTTAAATGTCCAATAGCTCCCTCCGGTAATTCCTGTGAACATTTCCAGAAATCAGCTTACGGAAGTTATTAGTTGAAACTTGAAACCACTTGAATGTTGTGCACTTACAGGTTTTGGTACCGAACTTGAACTTGGGGCACGAAAACTCATCTTTTTGGATGGGCTTGATTGAAGCGTACCTTTAGCATTATTTGATATCTTCAAACCAGTATTTAAGAACTCTTGAAACTCATACTTGGACCTATGAGGTAAATAAATCACACGGTATAGCATTATTTATTATGAATACATGACCACCAAATTAAATTCGTAACAAGATTAGTTATGTTTAAGTTGATATAAACATCCAAGAGAATATGCTGGTGATTAAATTTTCACTCAACATTTTTGTAAGTGATAAATGGGTTCAGTTTGTCTGAATATTCTAGCAAAGTTCACCTGATAAACTTAGTACGGTGCTCAAGGCTAGCATCTGGGCCAGGTTTAACTCCTTTAGGAACATGGGCCTCGTAAATTGAATTTGCAGAACTATTTCCTCCGACTTCAACCATGGCGTTAATTTCTTCTTCGGCCCATTCATCAATTGTTACTGATAAAACCTGTCCACGTAAGTCGTATCATGTTAGAACTTGCGCACATCTGTTTGGGTTGGTTGAGTGAAACTAAAACGAACATGATTGGGAATAAGAAGTTATCTATGGATTAAAATGTACAGTCCGTTTTCATAACCGAGTCTACTGTTATATCTGGAACGACTAAGTTTTAGGCAGAGCATCAAAAAGACTTACCTTTGAAACACTGGGACCTAGACTTCTGTGCGCACTACAGCATTTTAAGCATATAAACACTCCAATGGTAGGTGACCTGAGATTCAAAACCAAAATATATCATATATTGTGAAAAAAGATTACTATATCAATGAAAAACTATTAACCTCTATTAAATAATAATCACAGAAGAAGGTAAACAAAAAGGTCAAGCTAAATCGTTGTATTAATTCGTTCCATCAAGACGTTCCATTCTTATCTCATCTTCTTATACAATTTACATGTAAACTTTATAAGTTACTATTGCCAAGTCAACCAGTCAAAACAGCTAATAGAGGTGATGTGCACAAGCCTTTGCCAACATAACATATTAACATGTGATATAACAATGCATACATGAAGCCATTAGAAGAAAAGGTGTAGGTCCGGCTAGGGGAGGATCTAGTCGCCTAATCCTTGTATACTAACCAATCCGGTTGTGCGGAATCCAACCGGAATAGCAAACCGAAATAGAACACGCAAATACACGACACGCAATATTCACCGATTAACACCTCTGTATTAATACGTATGAAAGGTTCAGTTACAAAGCAATGTTTACAAATGTATTTTGCAAACTCTCTCTCTAGCTCTCGTGTGTGTGTGCTCTGTTCTTGTGTCTCTGTGTTCTCTTACTGAAACAGAAATAATAAACTCTATTTATACTCACAGACACAACGAATCACATCTTTGGCGAATCAGGCTTGGCGAATCAGAATTACATTTGACGAATCACATCATTGCTCGACGAAACAGATGAAACATACATCAAAGTTGACGAAACAAAGTCTGTTTCGTCAACCCACATGTAGTCCGGCCCAGCTGAAGGTTTAAGCCCAAATGAAGTTAATCAGCCCACAAACAAAGAAGTTGATTGGCCATAATAATCATGCACGTTCACGATTTACTTTGTTTCATATTTGTGAAGTTTAGTCAAAGTAGTGACATCATCATGACATCATCATGATGATGTCATGATGATGTGGTTGTGGGAACCGGCTCGCGGCGCTTCGTGCTTCGCGTGTCGAACTCTGGAGCGCACGACGGAGGAATGTCGTGACGTCGGGCTTGAGCCGAACCTAACCGGGTCGAACCGGACCAAGTCGCGTCGAGTCGAGTCGCGTCCACATACATGTATCAACAAACTCCCCCTTGGACGCTACTCGCGAGATTCGCCTTTCATGTCTTCTATGTCGGAGGATCTTCAAAGTCTTCACGTCTTGTAAGCAGAAAGTGTATCAACAAACTCCCCGTTTCATGTAGGAAGTGTGTTGACAAACTCCCCCTTAACATAAGCTCTCCTTTGAGGTATGCTCGTGAATGTCTTGATCTTTACAACTTGAGATCCTTGTGGTGTTGATGATGGTCAGCGGCAACTCGATCATCTTTGTCTTTTGAGTGCCTTCACGCCGTGTCTTCATTCCGAAGCTTGTCATCGACCATGTTCTCCTTGCCTTTAGAATCTGCACATGCAAGAAATCTAAACGCGTAATGAGAACAACTGCTTGGAATATAGTAAACATAAACAAACGACACACGTGTGACCATTGTTTAATCAAACACCGTCCGATAGTTTGAAAGTTTAATGTATTTTATCAATTTCAATTTTAACTTTCAACACTTTGCAAATTTCGACCGTTTATGAAGATTTAGTCATTTCGGTTTTCGTTCAGGTTTCAGGTAACGAAGACTCGAGATCCAACATCGTACAATCGAAAATAAGATAAAAATAAAATCTTTTTGGCTTTTAGAAAGTTTATATTAAAACAGATTTTAGGTGTGTTTTAATATATGAAATGTAAAGACTGAAAGCAGTAAATAAATATATACAGACAAACGGAAACTGAAAGCATTAAATAAATATTTACAGACATTCTTTTTGCGAGTTTCGAGGGTAAGAGAATCATATCAGTGTACGGTCATGTCAAAACGCTCTTGTTGTTCTATTAGTTAACATTTAAGATAAGCATCCTATAACAATTATCGGTATTGTTGTCCACATAAGCTCAACTTATCATTTGTAATCATGGCGAGGGGATACGTTAAGGTATGATTTATACTTACCGACCGGTGTTCATCCACATCACGACACATTCCCGTATCAAGGTATGCACGAGGGTTCATCTTACCGGTGAGTATACCGATTATCATCTGTTTGACCGTATATGATGTGAGATTCTCACTTATTTTGATTTGAAAACAAGCCCTATGTGATAGAATCACTTATTGATGAGGAACTTGATTTTCGATGCATGAGGGCACAGGAGCAAGTCCGTGAACAGGTCAGTACTTTCGTACAGCAGAGAGACGAACTTGACACCCGGAAAGAAATTGTGATATTATATCACTTATTTGTTTGGACATGTGATTGTTTATCACTTATTGAGGTCGAATGCAGTATGTACACGTATGTATGATATCATGGAAGATCTAGACTTGCGTCCCCGTTATTTTTCGGAAAAAGATACAACCATGATACCCAGATGATAAGCAGCATAAAGACCGAATATCTCAGAACCTCGGCAATCTCTCAAACGAAATTTCGGTACTAAGACCATATGCCAATGAATGGTTCCCACCTGGTCTTCAGTCGATTAAGATTTATATCACCCTGCACACTTTAAAATGATTGTGAGCCTACCGATACATCTTATATAGAGCTGCTTATCGTTTTGCATTTAAGGTTTAAAGAGGTTTAGACAGACCACTGATGTACTATCATATTCTCTTTTTCTCGCCAGGAAACTCATTTTTGATTTTCTATTGTTTTTGTGCTTTTTAAATTTTTCGATGTTTTTGGATTTTTCAAAAATGGATTTACTCCCCCTAAAATCAACAAAGTAAGATAAAATTTAAAAACACAAAGGTATTTACAAAAATGACTTTCCGATGTTGGTTAACTCATGTTATACCTCAATGCCGTTTACCAAAATTAGTTTTTAATCTGAAAAGATTTCTTGAATTTTGGAAAAATCAGTTGGCATGTCGGTTAACGGTGCGGACCATGACCACATTGACGAGTTTCATAGTGAAACAATCACGTGTGAGGTGATATTCGAGGACAACGTGTCAGGCCAAAGAGTGCTACGAGAGGATAACAAATCACAAAGCAGCTTAAATATCGACAAGTATAGGAGAGATTAGAAATTTAAAACCGTATCCTGCAACTGCTTCGTGCATTGCCAGGAACCTGAGCGCTCTCCCAAACTGGATATCCACCCGGTGTGGATTTCAAAGACGATTTTTGTAGCTACTGAGAAGTCTCTTGACAGCAACAAGATCAAAAACCTTTGGGTCCGGCTGGTCTTCCACATTGCACCAGCGAAGGTCTTTGTCTTTCTCTTTCAGAAGTAGTGTGCGGTTGTTCAATCCACGCCAAGGCATCCGCACACCCGGTTGGTTTGTTCAACAAACACATTTTCTTCAATCACACCGTAGAGAAAAGTACACTGCACGTTCATCTTGTTGATTTTGAACTTCAAACGTGCTACAGGTGCGTACTTTTCATTTGAATCTTCCCTGAGGACCCGATCAAAAACCATAACAACCAAATATTGGAACATATTTCAACTGGTCGAATTTTTTAACTTCATTCATTTTTGTCTTCTTTCCTCCTCTCTCCATCAAAGGCAACAACTCCTAGATATAATGATGTTTCGGAGCCTTATGTCGCCGATCTTGTGCATGGACGCTCCACTATCAACAATCCGAAGACTATCAATAGTTCCTCCTGGAACATCCTGCACACTCATTCAGAGATTAGTTGGAGAGGGGGACCCAAGCCTTCACAGACTTGGGTCGTCCGTCATCATCGAGGATTGTGACATCCATTTCCCGATGATTCGGAATTGCTGTAGCTCCCCCTGAAACAGTTACCGATTTTGGTTTCCAAATCTGTTTTTGTTTTTCATGTTTAACATCCGATTTAACAGATTTCGTTTGAGAAACCTCCGGTTTTAAAACCTTTTCAACATTTTTCCGTTGTTTCTTTCTCTGTTTCACTTCCCGTTGTTTAACAAGACGAGGGTCCTGTTTTGGTGAAACATATCTTTTATGGTAACCGTTACCATGGGGGGCATCAACCTTGGCTTTTAACTTATGAAGATACGGACAGTTTCGAATTATGTGTCCAATTGTACCACATTCAAAACACATTCTCCGCTCTACAAACCTCGGAGCATCATGTGATTGCCTAGCCGATGATGAACTTTGTGATCCCGAAGTACTAGGTTTTGAACTATTTAGTTCATTTCTTTTCCTCACTGTTGCTTTCTTGACAAAATCTAAGTTAGATTGGTTCTCAAAATTTGCAATTTTGTCCGTTCCCTTAGATTTCACAAAGTTCACATTCTTTTTCTTCTTCTGATTCGGCTTCCTTGGATTTTGAGTCGGTGTTTTACCTTTTGATTTGGCATGATTTTGCTGTTTTTGCACTGTTGGTAACTTTTGATTGCCAAATTGTTTTCGAACTTCGGCCTTTGGGATAGGAGGGCACTGTGTTACAGTAACACGTGATCCTGTCTTTCCCAAAAACTTACTTGTCGAATTTTCAAAAACTTTACTTATTAATGATTGATTAACATTCTTAATAGGAAAATCTTTGTCTGAATAAACTTTATCATCACCAACAAGAGTGTACAGCAAATCCACACTCTCCGACTCTTTTGCAGATGTGGACTCAGTTGGAACAGTCTTAGCTGGTTTTGCGGGAGGATCACATAGAATATGATTCTCAAGAGGTATGTCCTCTTCTTTGATTACCGCATCAGACTTTTCCGAATCAGTATCATCAGACTCATCATCAGAAGAATCAGTATCCTCAATCACAACTGGAGGAGTCTGATTCGGTTCAGCAGATACAAATGTATCTGCTGACACATCTGAATCTGACGATACTTCTTTCTTGTATCCAAGCCCTGTTGCACATTCTGTGGCAAATTCCTTAACATCTAGAGGAACAGATGGTTCAAAATGAGTTCTATACTCCTCATCGGGCAGTGCATCGTAATTGTGTCTAACAGGTGGTGGACATTTCTTATATCCAATGCATGTGACATCCCGTTTCTCTTTCTGAACATCTATGATGTGATCCAACACATAGCTAGAGCTTAAGTAGCTGTCTAACTTGAGTCGGATCGCCTCACTTTCAGTTTTGACACAAGCCATTTCTTTTTGCATTATCTCAAGCCTACTGATGTAAAGGTTTATTTCCGTTTGTTTTCTTGAAACCATTTTTGTCAGTTCGGTTTTATCTTTCTTTAATGTTTCAATCATCGACTTAAAGTTCTTTTCATGGTTTTCATAAAACATGTTGGCTTCTGTGCACTTAGAAAGATCCACGGTTAATTTCTGATTGTGGATAAATGTCACATCATATTTCTCCTGCAAAGCCTCGTGTTTGCTTTGCAACTCACACCACTTAGCATCTAAATCAACATGTTTGTTTTGCAAGTCAAACAAACTAGCTTGTAAAGCATCATGTTTGCCTTGCAACTCAGACATGTTTACTTCTAAATTAGCACATTTAACATGCAATCTATCACAATTATCACAAATAACAGCAGTTGGTTCATTGACACATACCTGACTTGGATCACTCTCAGATGTTGACCTTTCTGCATCAGAATCAACAACCTCCCTTGATGATTCATATTCAGATCCAACCTCGCTTGAACTTGAAGTAGTATCATCCTCAACTGAAGTTGAAACATCTTCATCTGAACTACTGTCATGTTCAGAACTGTCATTATTTCCCGAGGATTCACCATTGCTGGCATCTTTGACAACTTCAGCAAAACAAGCTGTTCCAACTGGAGCATCACTACTCAACCTGATTGACCAATCACCACTTTCATATACTTGAACCACAAGTGCCTGGTTAGCATTTGATGGTCCTGCTTGGCTTTGGTTGTTGACAGGTATCAATGTACGCTCATCGTTCCTGTTCTGATTCTGCTGGTCTCCTTGATCTCTGAAAGGGTTCTGGTTCCCATGCTGAGCTGGCTTAACAGGAACTTGAATGGGATTGCCATGTAGATCTGTTGTCACAGGAGGCCTTTGTGTTTGCTGTTGAGGCATTGGTTGAAGAACTGGTTGAAGCGGATTTCCGTACATGTCTGTTTTTGGAGGAACCGGAACTTGGATAGGATTGCCATACATGTCTGTTGGTCCGGTAGATCGAACAGGTAATGGATTTCCGAACATATCAGTTGGTCCGGTAGATCGAACAGGTAATGGATTTCCGAACATATCAGTTTTTGGAGGGACCGGAACTTGGATAGTATTGCCAAACATGTCAGTGTGAGACACAAACGCTGTTTGATTTGGATCTGTATTTATCGGTCTATTCCATCTTGGATTCATTTTTGATCAAGACTAAGGATACCTCTAAAAGTCACACCTCAAACAAACAGTTAAACACCTTCTTCAAACCTTCTGTTAAAAATATCAACACACTCGACGAAACAAAGTCCCACGAAACAGATTTAAACTGATATGTTGACGAAATGGTTTTGGACAATATGTGTTGACGAAACAGCTCAATGATTATGTTTGGCGAAACAGAATGTAGAACAAGTGCTAGACGAAACAGGAAGTCCAAACTATAGTGACGAAACAAAAATGGCTCTTTTGGGCTTTCAATTTGACGAAACAGGTGAGGAAATTTGGGCCCAAGTGTTCGGCGAAACAGACTTTTGTTTTGGGCTTCCTGGGTCGACGAAATCAATCTTGAAGCCCAATACAATATGACGAAACAGAAATCTTTATTCTTGGCGAAACAAAAACTTGTTTCGTTGAGATCTCATTCAGATAAGACAAGTAGGTGATGGCAGGTAAACTTTTTCAAAACTTTATCTCTTATACTGACATAAAGCAGACCTTACTTTCGGCTTGTTTCACCAAACAAGCAAGGTGTGATTATTTTAATCTGATATCACTTCCCAACACACAAACACCTTTCACATACAGTTATCAAAGATCAAAAAGTGTAATATTTTGAAGAACACTTTGAAGATTGCAAGAACACGATGAACTTTTGAAGTTTCCGGTGAACCGAAAACTTTCCGAACTCACGGTTTTGATAGATAGTGTTAAATAAAAACCTATTTTAACATGTAAACATCAATTAAACAAGGTTTTTAACAAAACACAAAGCAAAAGCACAAGATTAAACCCGATTTTTAGAATGTTTTTCCAGAAAAAAAAAAAAATAAACTTTTCAAAACCCGAAAAACACTAAGAACACCTCGGTTTTAACAAGGAGAAGAGCCAAGGCTCTGATACCACTTGTAGGTCCGGCTAGGGGAGGATCTAGTCGCCTAATCCTTGTATACTAACCAATCCGGTTGTGCGGAATCCAACCGGAATAGCAAACCGAAATAGAACACGCAAATACACGACACGCAATATTCACCGATTAACACCTCTGTATTAATACGTATGAAAGGTTCAGTTACAAAGCAATGTTTACAAATGTATTTTGCAAACTCTCTCTCTAGCTCTCGTGTGTGTGTGCTCTGTTCTTGTGTCTCTGTGTTCTCTTACTGAAACAGAAATAATAAACTCTATTTATACTCACAGACACAACGAATCACATCTTTGGCGAATCAGGCTTGGCGAATCAGAATTACATTTGACGAATCACATCATTGCTCGACGAAACAGATGAAACATACATCAAAGTTGACGAAACAAAGTCTGTTTCGTCAACCCACATGTAGTCCGGCCCAGCTGAAGGTTTAAGCCCAAATGAAGTTAATCAGCCCACAAACAAAGAAGTTGATTGGCCATAATAATCATGCACGTTCACGATTTACTTTGTTTCATATTTGTGAAGTTTAGTCAAAGTAGTGACATCGTCATGACATCATCATGATGATGTCATGATGATGTGGTTGTGGGAACCGGCTCGCGGCGCTTCGTGCTTCGCGTGTCGAACTCTGGAGCGCACGACGGAGGAATGTCGTGACGTCGGGCTTGAGCCGAACCTAACCGGGTCGAACCGGACCAAGTCGCGTCGAGTCGAGTCGCGTCCACATACATGTATCAACAAAAGGATAAATCAAAGCTTGGTAAACAGTGTTGGTTAAACTTACGCCCATTTAGGGTCATGCGCGCCACAATCAGCACAATTACGATTATCACTATGCTGCAGTAAATCTTTTAATACTTTTTTACCTGCAAAATCATCAAAGACTGTTCCTCAATCTATCTTACCAACAAATAATGCAAATGCCAAAAATAACAAGAAAACTGTAATCTTAAGACCACACGGTGTGGAGGGGCTTGAAGGGAGGGCGTGGAGCGATACGTGGCATTGTGGCAACCACGTTAGCATGGTGGCATGGAGAAAAAAGCATGGGGTGGTGGAAAAGTGGTGTGGAAGAGAATAAAAATGTTAAAAATAACATAAACATTAACCAGTCAAAACAAACCTAACATCACCCACCAATCAAGAGCCTCCACCTCCCCACACATTTGCCCCCACGCCGGTGGAAATCCTCAAGCCCCACCCACCACGTACCCTCCATGCCATACGCGAGATGGTGTTCCCGGCGTGGAGGGGCTTCCACGCCCACACCGTATGGTCTAACCGCTATACACATACACTTAAAAAACTAACTATTTTGACTCCAAATCACAATAATCAGTTTAAAGTCACATCAAAATACTCCCAAATTCCAAGCATTATATGAACTATGAATGCTATTACCAAAAAAGGATCTTTTTCCATGACACTTATATTTCCAGTTACTATGCAACCACTAGCATTTAGTAGATGCAATAAATACAAGGAGATCAAAGTTTCAAAAGTTGAATGATCATACCAGAACTCATTGGTCTGCCTGCAGCCCACAATCATCAACCAAACTTTCACTTCTCAAAACAGACTGATCTCTGCTAGAATTTCAGAATAAATAATGAAATTACCAAAAAATAGATAAAAATCAAATTTTGGAGCCAATGTATTATATATCTAACACCCCTTTTGTCCTTTATAGGGTCAATGTGAAAATCCAACTTGATCAATACAAACGCAATTCTGATTAATCAAAACGAAATTGAAACATTAAAAGAAACAATTTTGGAGCAATCATAGGTGTATATTATCGAGATTTGCATTATAATTTTGAAGGGTAATTGAATTAAGATGAAGATGTATATAAATGTATATGAAATTGATTGATGGATCAGAAGAGAATGGTTGCAATTTTACCTGTCTAATATGTGTACGTGTTGCATGGAATGAAAACGATAGTTATTTGACAAATATGAAAACAAGTTTGTTTTTGTTTTTGTTTTTGTTTTTGTTTTTGTTTAGAAGGCTTTTGATTCATCAATGGAAAGGTGGGTTCCATTTTTATGTTTACAGATTTGATAGTATATAAAATAAAAACATTTATATTACTTATCGTATGTTTGGATAAAATAACCGAATGAGAAAAAAAGAACATTATTACTAATGGTCTCTTTGAATAATAGTAGGGTGAGAAAAAAATTGATTAACCAAACGAAACCAAATTAGACGATAAGACCGTACTGAAACAATTGATCCAAACTAATAATCGACAATTTGTTTTTTAAACCGAGAATTCTAGTTTGGCTTCGGATATGCCTCGTTCCAAAATCGAACAGCACTAAGTTGTTGTACAAAGAACCTTTAACCTATAAAGGGTACAAAGCCACCCGAACGTGACATATTTCCTTGGGCAAAGGGTAACTTCGTCGGCTCCATAATCATTTAAACTAAATATGATTCCTTTATATTTCCAAATCTCTAAATATTTGCTTTTGTATCTAATTTGGATCATTGTTGAAAAACTAACCTGTCTTTTTTTTTTTAGAATTTAGGGCTACAAGAGATAAAACTAACAAAGTAGAATATATTTTAGGATTAATTTCATGGTCTTCAAGTTTATAAATCTAATTAGTAAGTTAATCTCATCCGTTCGCCACTTTGGCCGATAAATCTGGCTTCATTGTTTTTTTTTTAACTTTAATATAACTTGTTATCATGATGCCGTAATTTGTCATCACGGCAAGGTTACCCACTGCCAACAACTGTTAAGGATGACTTTCCGTGTGGATGACCCTCGACTCCTTGAGTAACATGTGGTTCAGATGTTTCAGTTTCTAGTTTGGATGCTCGTTGTTCTAGGTGACTTTTGGTGTATGTAAGTACCAATGCTATGTAAAATAGTTGTTTCGGGTGGGTTTAGTTTTGGTTACATGCCTTGATCCGAAATTTGTATCAGTAAGGTTGCTCAACACTGTTACGAGGTGGCTTCAGCCTAAAATGACTCCGAACTACATTGAGCAAACTCAAAGGGCTACAACTAAAATGATCTAGTTGGTATAAAACATACAAATGATCCATGGTATATGTCATTAGACTTTATCGATCCTTATGAGAATGCAACAGTGTTATAGGACACAAATTTACTTTCTTATAAAAGAAACAGATTTTAAAATATATGCATTTTCAAATATTACTATTATTATATGTCTTAGTAGTTGCCCATCGCTTTATAGTCTAGTGACATTTGGTGGGTGATATAAGACTTTAGGACCAATAGGTAGGGGTGCTAAACGGGTCGTGTTCGCGGGTTCAACCCGACCCGAACCCGAAAATTTTACCCGAACCCGAACCCGATCCGAACCCGTAAATCGTATCATACATATGAACCCAAACACGACCCGAAGTTTCAAGGGTTGACCCGAAAACGACCCGTTTAACCCGATTTTTTTAATTTTTTTTCTGAAATTTATATATTAAAATTACAATTTACTTAAAAACACAAATGTATATAATAATATCATATTTAAATTATAAAATCTATGTTAATTTCTCTTTAAAAGTTATAATCATGGCATAAAATACACACCCCATTTAATTTATAACATAAAATATATTGTAAAAAATAAAATATAGTATAAATGTGTTAAACGGGTCAACCCGCCAACTCGACCCGGTTGACCCGAACCCGACCCGTTAACCTAAACGGGTTTGCAGGTTAACCTGGAACTGACCCGAACCCGTTTAGACTAAACCTAAACCCACGAATTTCGTGTTAGATTCGTGTCGGGTTTTCGGGTCGTGTCAAAAATTCACACCCTAGGTCCTGGGTTCGATGGTTTTCCAATAGGTTTTCCTCCTGAATTGGTGTAGTGAGTGATCCAAATTTGCCATGGAATGATAAAATTCAGGAAGAACATTTTGAATGAAGAAAAACTTCACTTAGAAATTTCATCGAACAAGTGGTGTGCATCATGGAATCAAGCAAAAACAAACCAACCTCCAGCCCCAAATTCCTTTACAGCTTTACATTCAGTAAGCATATTAATAGTCAGGATTGTAAGTTTAGAGAAAACATTCATTCATAATAGAATAATACTTGGATAATCATTCTGAGATGATGTTTTATTTGTTGGTCTGACCGTCGTTGTTATGATCAGATTCAGAGGTGCGGATCCTATCTGGGAAATTAAGCGTGGCTTGAGAACCATAAAGCTTGAAAGCAGCTTTATCATAAGCCAAAGCAGCAGCCTTAGGTGACTTATAAGTCCCCAACCATACCCGTTTACCAGCCGGTTTTCTGATCTGAGCCGAAAACATCCCCGCCGACTTCATCACACCCACATACTTCCTCCACTCCTCTTCTTCCCCCTTCTTCCTTTTCTTCAACTTCAACAACTTTCCTCGACTCCCCTCCTCCTCCTTCAATTTTCCTGAATTATTATGCTCCTCAGTCCCATCTTTCAACTTCGACGGTGCCTGAGTCCCATCTTCTTCTACCTCCTCCTTTAACTTTCCTGAAGTATTCTCCAACGTCTGAGTCCCATCTTCAACCTCCACCTCCTTCTTCAACGTATCCTCTATCGTCATCGTCGGAAAAAGAGCAGCGATATCAGATTCTGACATGCTTGCCTGCCTCTCGTAATTTTAGTTTTTTAATCTAGGGTTTCAATAACTTTTTATAGATATTATCAGGCCCTTTTATCTTAATTTGGGCTTCTTCTAGGCTGGGTTTTGGGGTATTTTTGTACCCCAAAACATCAAATCTAAAGAATATATAATAATAATAATAATAATAATAATAATAATAATAATAATAATAATAATAATATAAAAGGCTCATTGCATTATAGCATGTTGACATCTTGAGAGGTGCGATTAAACTGTCTAAATTATGCCAGGGAGTAATGTCGGGCATGCACCTATCAAGAATCTGTTTCTGTTAGAAACGAAACAACGGTATCGAGCGATCAACAAACAAACTTAAGAATGGCTTTCAATATCATCAAATGAAGATGACAAATAAAATACAGACTCAATGGCTTTTGATGTACATTTTCTGATCATCTATCTATCAATCTATGGGGGTGTTTGTTTTTTTGTGAAAAGATCTTCAGGACCTCTTATGTCTGCCTCACGCAAACCATGCGCAAACGTTTGAGTCTGCAGTGTGTTTGTTTTCTCAAAGACCTTTCATTAAAGAAGGTCTGCACGACCTCTTTTTGGTGCAGACATGGATCAAGGTCTTGATACATCTTCTCCTTATTTTTTTCCCCTGCAATAAACACTACCCTAGTTCCTTCTCCCCTCCTCCTCCTCCTCCTCCTCCTACGTCTCCCTACCACCCACACACACCAATATATAATCGCAACACATTCAAACCTAACAAATCCACTACACCTCCGTTTAGCACCAAACTAGATGGCATCTTCTCTCTCCATTAAACATTTCGTCGGAGCTCTACCTTCCGACGAACGCTCACGGTTCGGTTCCTTACATCATTCCGATCTTCGTTCTGCAGTCCTCTGGATCTCAACGACTCATGGATCACGCTCTCGAACACTCGGTGAGTTTTCGAATCTCTGATCTATTATTCGTTGATAGTTGTGTTCGGATTTTGATTTCGAAGTGACTCTTGTGATCGATTAGGTTTAGTTTCAAGAAAATTGTGTTTAGATTGACTCTGTTTGTGTATGAATATTGATTTCAGAGAAAACAATGTTACAGTGGACTAGTTTTTTTATGCGAAATGTAAAATTTGAAGTTTTAATGAGTGAATAGTTGCAATAGAATCGTTGATTTCTCTTGAAGTTGCCAAACAGCCCCTAACCTATATTACATATTTTTATTATGATATATTTAAAACTAATACTAACCTATATAAAATAAAATATTTTGAGCCGGCCCGAGAGCTACATATCGAGCCAAACTGAGTTGACTTGCTTACAATAGAGTTTTTTTCGAGCAGCTGTGAGCTTATTAAACACCTCTATACTCAAGTAGAAATCAATGTAATTGTGTTTAATGGCCCTTTGAATTCCCTTGATGCGAATGTGGATAGACATGTAAATTACCTCATTACTCCTTGCTTCAGGCGTTTGATAATTTATCTCTTTAACTATCACTAGGTTAGCATCCCGTTCCCCTCGGTGCAGAGAATTCACCGCCAGGCAGCATTGTCGGGTTGCTAGCTTGGGAAGAGGGATCCCTTCCACGGTTGGGGGTACCGTGCATCTACCCTTTTTTTAGATTAGCATCCCGTGTACTACACGGGTAGCATATATATAATGTGAAAATAATTTGTTCATATCTCGTAATTACAAAAGTGATAATGATAATTAGGCAACTCATGCTATAATTATGTACATTGTACATACATAATTAAGTAACTTATAAAAAATATTACGCAACAATGATAATTACATATGTTACACACGCAACACAACGGCTACTTTTTTTTTTTTTGTTTTATAAATAGTTGATTTTTTAATGTGTAGCAAGACCATACTCAAATTAAAGATTTTTTTTAAAATAATATAAAACATGTTACAAATAATTGTAACAAAAATTTAAAAGATACCATAAATATCGATGTATTAGTTTGCTATTTAGAAAGCATATAAAAAAAGATTTCTAGCATTTTACTATAAATAATAAAAAATAATGAGAAATAATATGGAGTTGATAAGTGACAAAATTTTAGATGAATACTTGTTGATGCAGTTTGTGTGTCCGATGCTTGTCGAATAGATTAGTTATTATTTTACGCTGAATTTGTAATAGTTAGTGAAACGGTCTATCGAACGTGTATAGACCCGCTCGTTTGAAGTGGTCAAACGAGAGGGTTATTCGTTTGACCGTGTGTGTGGTTGCAAGACAAATTATGGTTGTTTAATGTTGGTGTCGAAGGATAAGGCATCGAAGGATTGTGTATCCTTCGATGAGCTCGAAAGATATCCATCGAAGGTTGAAGATGGACCTCGAAGGATATGTCATCCTTCGAGGTATATGTGTATCTTTCGAAAGCTGAATGGTCGACAGATGATCTATCGACCAGTCAGTTTGATCCTTCGACCATACAACCTGTGTTTGGTATAAATACCAACACTTTGTCATTTGCAACATAAGAGTGAGAGCACAAGTGTGTGCAAGAGAGTGAGAGGAGGTTTGAGACCTCACCCGGGGAGAGATCACCACTTGATCTCTCCCGGAATGTATACTCCTTTGGTATTAGTTCGGTTATCATGTAATCGGGCCGACTTGTAACGTTTTACTACCGGATTAATACAAAGTTGTTTGTTTATCATTGCTAATCTCTTCCGTCTTTGAACATAATCACAAGAATCACGGTTTCGGTCCCCAAACCCGGTCCTACAATTGGTATCAGAGCCATGGTGCCCGATTTAGTAAAACTAACCGTTTACTAAGTCACATGTGCTCTAGATCTGTGATTTTTGTGCGTTTTTGTTCAAGATGTAAAAATGGTGAAAATGAGAAAAACTCAGATCTGAACCCGAATATTCAGATCTGTGATAAAGCGAGTGTTGGGTTTTATGTTTTTCTCCTAAAAGTTCAAGTTTTCTTCATCAAAATTCGTGTACAAATGTTTTCATCAAATCTGCAAATTTTACACAGTAGCTGTGTTCTTGAAGTTCTTGATATCTTCATACTTCGAAGGATATCTTCATACTTCGAAGGATCAGTTATCTGTTCGAAAGGTCATCTGTTTGAATCGAAGGATCACATTTCCCCTCAACAACTTCGACAGATACTTTTATTCCTAAACTACTTCGAAAGGTCAGCTTCATTTTGTTTTTCGAAGGGTCACCATTACCAGTCAACAATTTCGAAAGGTCAACTTGATGTCTTCGAAGGATCCTAGTCTTCAACAACCAACAACTGTTTTCGAAGGATCCTAGTCTTCGAAGGGTCAACAATTTCGAAAGGTCAACTGTTTTGTCTCGAAAGATCCTAGTCTTCAACAACCAACAACTTCGAAAGTTAAACTCATATGTTCGAAAGATCTGTGTTTGTCTTTCGTTTGATCCAGTTCTCGAAGGACACCATTTGTGAATGGCGGCTGAGCATGACAGATCAGATGTTCGAAGGATGATGGTGGCTGCTTCTTTGTGTATCGCAGAGGAGAGAGAAAGAAGGGATGTCGGCTGGTGATGTTTTGAAAATAGGGTTGTTGACTTTTGGGTGAATAAAATACAATCTATGGGCTGTGAATGCACATCAGAAATTTTATATGGGCTTGTGTTTTTGGTAAAAGAATTGGGCTAAAGACAAATTTGTTGCCATCATATGAAGTGGTCTGTGAATGCATATTGGTCTTTGGATTTTTATTTGTGGCCCACTAGCAATTTACTAGCAACCATTATCATTATGGGCTCACATGATGGTTTCTACAAATTACTAGTGGGAGTGGGGTCGGGTATTTGCGGAGTTGATTTGAATCGCGCTCCTAATATCAAGGTCAAAATTCGTATGGGTTTTGGGAGCGCGCGGGATGATGCGGAATGATGAAAACATTTTGATTTAAAAAAAAAAAAAAAAAAAAAAAAAAAAAAAAAAAAAAGATGATGAAAACTTGATTATTTGGAAAAATGTGGGGTAGTCACGGTTACCGATGCAAATGTCAAAAATGGTGACGCGACTATTATGGGCCAAAAACGAGAACGGTATGTTCACTTCCGCACGTCGATTGTTTATGAGTGTTATCGGTTATTCGAAAATGTTCGAAAGCACTTTGTTATTTGTCATATTCTCGCATTTGAAGACGAACGTATGAACCTTGAACGCCAACACCGGTCCTAACGAGTTCACAAAGTCTTTGGAGGGATACAAGTCGGATCCGATGGGGTACTAGGCGATATTGCTTTATCAACTAGAATATGCAACGAAGAAATCCTTTTTGTTTATTGTCATATTCTCGCATTTGGTAACGAATGAATGAACCTAGAATGTCAACACCGGTCCTAACGAGTTCACAAAGTCTTTGGAGGGATACAAGTCGGATCCTACGGGGTACTAGGGGACGGTCTTATTCAACTAGCATATGCAAAGAAGAAATTCGTTTTCGTGATTTTTCGAAAAACCAAGAACATTCAACGGAGATTGATGACAGTTCCGCTTAGTGGAGGGAATTGGTGAACATTTGACGACAGTTTCTTTGAAGTGGAAAGAATCTGTTAAGGTTTAGAGATTTTACCAAAGAAATGGGGGGATAAAAATTGAATTTCTTCGGTAAATTTCTAAACGCAATCACAGGTGGTAGAGTTTGTGATTTTCTGGTGATACAAACGGTTCGGCGTGGAATGTTTTGCACATACACATATTTGAGGATTTTAATTAATTCTCCAGCCAGCGTGAAGGGTTTTGCACGGAAACATACAGGTATCTAAAGTCTACAGTAGTTACAAAAGCGCTGTTCACTGAAGACCTGGGGAATCTTTATGGAAGCTGATAGTTCAAGGCTGAAGACCTGCAGGATTCGGTTTTGGGTTTGATGTTTCTTTGGGATTTTACAGGGATCTGGGGGTAACTCAATTCGTTGAGTTTGCAAACGATGTACTTGGTCAAGCTGACTTCCTGAGTACTGATGCTGAAGATCCGTAGTGCATTACGTGGTCAACTTCACAAAGGCGAGACAATGAGATCTGGATGTAGTTCAACTAAGCATGCTGGTTGAGCTTGCAAGGGATACACTTGGTCTAGCTGACTTTCCTGAGTGTTGATGCTGAAGATTAAAGTGCATTACTTGGTCGATTCCACAAAGACGGTTTACAGAAGACAGTTCACCAGAAATCTCTATCAATGTAGTATGCTTGTATGAAAGAGAGTTCTTATGACAAGATCAAGACTTGATGCAGTTCTTAAAGATTGGAACCCTTATCAAATGCCGGTTGGAGTATTGGAAGATCAGCGGAAGATCGGTCAATTGAGGAAATTGCACAACACCCAACACGGATACGCGTACTTTGAGGGGGAAATATTATACAAGGAGCATCAAGATACTACTTACCTGGATCATCGGTCAAGGGGGAATTTGTTAACACAGAGAAGATGAATACTTGACTGAAGATCGATTGCAGTTGCATTTTCAGCATTCGACAGCAACGGACAAGGGGGAATTTGTTGATGCAGTTTGTGTGTCCGATGCTTGTCGAATAGATTAGTTATTATTTTACGCTGAATTTGTAATAGTTAGTGAAACGGTCTATCGAACGTGTATAGACCCGCTCGTTTGAAGTGGTCAAACGAGAGGGTTATTCGTTTGACCGTGTGTGTGGTTGCAAGACAAATTATGGTTGTTTAATGTTGGTGTCGAAGGATAAGGCATCGAAGGATTGTGTATCCTTCGATGAGCTCGAAAGATATCCATCGAAGGTTGAAGATGGACCTCGAAGGATATGTCATCCTTCGAGGTATATGTGTATCTTTCGAAAGCTGAATGGTCGACAGATGATCTATCGACCAGTCAGTTTGATCCTTCGACCATACAACCTGTGTTTGGTATAAATACCAACACTTTGTCATTTGCAACATAAGAGTGAGAGCACAAGTGTGTGCAAGAGAGTGAGAGGAGGTTTGAGACCTCACCCGGGGAGAGATCACCACTTGATCTCTCCCGGAATGTATACTCCTTTGGTATTAGTTCGGTTATCATGTAATCGGGCCGACTTGTAACGTTTTACTACCGGATTAATACAAAGTTGTTTGTTTATCATTGCTAATCTCTTCCGTCTTTGAACATAATCACAAGAATCACGGTTTCGGTCCCCAAACCCGGTCCTACAATACTCTAGAAAATAGCCAAGTGTACTCCTATTTTTATTTTTATTTATAAGAGTAAAGTCCTTTTTGAGTCCCTTTGGTTTGTTCATTTTAACTATTTGAATCCAAAAACCAAACTTGTCTTGATTTGAGTCCTTGTGGTTTGTATTTTTAACCCTTTGAATCCAAAATGAAACCTCATCCAACCCTTTGAGTCCCTGTGGTTTGTATTTTTAACCCTTTGAATCCAACCCTTTTAGCCCGTGATTTGGATGAGGTTTGCGTTTTGGATTCAAAGGGTTAAAAATACAAACCATATGGACTCAAATCAAGACAAGTTTGGTTTTTGGATTCAGATATTTAAAATGCACAAACCACAGGGATTCAAAAAGGACTTTACTCTATTTATAATTATAGGAGTGAATTGCAAGTTTTGTCCTTTATCTTTATACCCAATTGCAGGCGCTGTCCTTTATCTTTAAAATTGACAAGTTCTGTACTTAATGTTTCAAAATCTTGCACGTTATGTCCTTTATGCCAAACCCAGTTAGATTTTTTGGTTAAATCTGGTCATGCGCCTTGCACATGAGGGCATTATTGTCATTTCAGCTTTCCAAGGACTACTTTGTAAAAAAAAATACAGGGGCAATTTTGTACTAAACTTAAAAATAAAAATATATAAACTATCACTCTCTTTCTCTCTCTTAATCTGAAACTCTCTCCCTCTCTCTCTTCTCTCTCTAACAACAGGCTCGCCATCTGCATCTCTCCATAACCACCGCCACCTAATAACACCACCACCACTACAGTGATTGAACATTGAAGGCTTGGCAACGACATTCATTTCGAAGAAATCAGAGGAGATCCGAATCATTTCGAAGAAATCAGAGGTTGATTGTGGAAATGCGACCCTTGATCTAAACTACCCTTCAGTGACGGTGGTGGTGAGAGAAATCAGAGGAGATCCGAATCACTTTGCAGTGACGGTGGTGAGAGAGTAGTGGAGGATGGTGGTGGCAGTGGAGAGAACAAAAGGAATCTCGACGGTGGCAGGTAATTTTGTTTGTTGAGTTGATTTGGGGATGTTTGGTTGTTGGGTTGGGGATTTTGTTTGTTGATTTGGGGATTTCTGGGTTCTTGAGTTGATTTGGGGATTTTGTTTGTTGATTATTGGTTGAGGGGTTGTAGATGATAAAGGGCCAACCACGGTGGCAGGTGATGTGGATTGGTGGTGGTGTTTAATTTGATTTGTTATGAAATGGGTTTTCGAATTGACTCGTTTAGATGGTGATGGTTGTAAAAAGGAGGTGGTGGTGGTGCTCTGTGGGTTAGAGAAAGAGGGTGTAGGTGGCTGGTGGCGATGTTGAAAGCACTGGAGGGTGGTGGCTGAAGGTGGTTATTGGTGGTGGCTGGAAGGTTATTGGTGGTTATTGTTGCAGAGTTTTTACAGAGAGAGTGGAGATGCGTGTGATATATAGAGAGAGAGAATTTTGTTAATTAGGTTTTTTTTATTTATATTTTATTCTCTAATTATTTTACACATTTAGTCCATTGATATAAGTTATTTACTCAATAATCCCTGAAGAAGTAAAATGACAAGTATACCCTCATGTGCAAGGCACATGACCATATTTAACAAAAAAAATCTGACTGAGTTAGGGCTAAAGGACATAACGTGCAACATTTTGAAACATTAAGGATAAAACTCGTCAAATTTAAAGACAAAGGATACCGCCTGCAATTTGATACAAACATAAAGTACAAAACTTGCAATTCACTCTAATTATAGAGATTCTTGCAGTAATGATTTTCTTCAATTGGAGATAGACTTTGGTTGTGTGTAAAATGCAGAAAATGTGCAAGGGAGAACTAAAGAGGAATCACAAGAGAATCGGGCTCGGGAATTATTAGGCATACATTCTCTCTCTCTCTCACACACACACCACACACACGAATTTCTATCTTTACCGGCTCTTGTCTTCATTTTTCAGTTGTTATACATACTCAATATTATTGAACAGGATTTTAAAAACTAAATTGATTAAAACAATAATCCATTTTTCTAAAAAAAGTGCTTCAGAAGTTATTGGACATAACTTGAAATATTAATGATTGTTTACTCAAAATTACAATCACATTTTGTTTACAAATTTGATAAGATAAAAAAAATAGTTATTAGTTACAGTATGTTTGGATAAATAAACAAATGAGAAAATAAGGACATCATTACTCCATCTCATCGGATAATAGTAGGGTGAGAAAAACTTAACCGAAACCAAACCGTAGTGGAAACAGCCAACTGAAACTAATTGGCTGCTTTATAATCAGATAATTTGGGTTCGGCTTCGGATGTACCTCAGTTCAAAATCAAATGACACCAAGTTATTGTATAGAAAGAGCTCAAAGCCCACCCGAACGCTATATGTGTTCTTAGGCATTATCCATAACCAACAAACGGATGGTAAAGACGGATTAAACAGATATTAAAATTTATGCATTTTCAAAAAATTCTCATTCATAACCTAACCAACAAACGGATTTGATCTGAATATTATTATTATTATTATTATTATTATTATTATTATTATTATTATTATTATTATTATTATTATTATTATTATTATTATTATTATTATTATTATTATTATTATTATTATTATGTCTAAATAGTCATGGAAGAAATCAAGAACCAAAGTGGTAAGTTTCATCAAACAAGCAAAAAAAACAAAGTAATCAACCATCAATGGAGGCCCAAAATGACAATCAGTTAACAATATTCACGAAGAATTCTTCTAAGTTTCAAACCATACCTAAAATAGTAGACTCTATATATATATGTTCATATAAGATTTTGTATTATTATATTCAAAAGCAAACCTAGTTGTCCTGACCGTCAACATCACTTTGTTCATGATCTTCCTCCATATCAACTCCTTCATCATCTTCCTCCATATCAACTCCTTGATCCTCGTTTCCTCCTCCCCAAATACCCTTGGACAATCGATATAACTCCAGTTGGTAGACATCCATCTCACCTTCCACGTTTTCACCCTGATTTTCCCTCTCGAAATTCAACAAAAAAGTGTCCCTCAAGTCTTCCAATCTCTCAAGAACCTCCAAGGAGTCCTCGAACAGCACACCCCTCTCACTCCAGCCATTAAAGAATGCCTCCAAATGGTCGCCATTATACATAGGGTTCACCCCGTGGTCATTCATGAAATCCTCAATGTCAGTGAGCAGAATCACATCCTGATTCGCGGGGCTGTTGGGTGGTGCTCCTGAATCACCATCATCGACATTCATGATCGGAGAGAGAGAAATGAAGAAGAAGAAGAAAGTGGGTGTGGGGTTTTCAGGGTTTTCTTCAACTTTTTTGGTTTTTATGGAGTATTTGAGTGGGTTTCTTTCAGGGTTTTCTTCAACTTTTTTGAGTTTTATAAAGATAGAGGGTGGGGGGTTTCAGGGTTTTCAACTGAATATAATTTGAGTTTCAAGAAAGAAAAGGGGGTGGGGGTTTTCAAGTTTTCTTGAGTTTCTATAAAGAAGGAGGGTGGGGGTTTGAAATAGGAATGATGAAAATGAAGTTTATATAATAAGGTATTAATCTAAAACCTATAACTAATAAAAAGTTCATTAAATCACCAATAACAATATCGTGTGCTTGAAGGAGCACTTGTAATGATTAATGGAGGCCAAGTGAATGGTTCGATATTCACTTTGTTGTTATTGGTGGATGGCTAAGTGTGTTACCAACATGCACATCGTGAACAAAAGGAGCGTGGGGCAACTCTCGCATGTAGCGTACCTTGGTGAACCGTGAGATATGGGAGTGGTATACTATGGGCTTCGGTGCTCCATCCTCACATCTTATTGATCATAACAAACAACTAGGGATGAGCAAAATGGACCCGGTACCGAATTTACCGAACCGGGTACCTTTTCGGTACCGATTCGGTACCCACTTTTGACATTTTCGGTACCGGTTCGGTACCGGTCCGGTACGGTACCGGTTCGGTACCGGTATTTTGCTGGTTTTTACCCTCAAATACCGGTACCGAACCGGGTATATTCGGTACCGGTACCGGTACCCACTTTTGATGATTTTCGGTACCGGTACCGAGCTCATCCCTACAAACAACGATACATGACACACCAAATGCCCACCGAGACATTGCACGTCTTTTATAGACCTTGGCGTGGCCATCTCAGTTGTGGCCGCCACCTTGTCCAGCTCTTAGTTCGTCTCAACGTCATTATAACACCTTAAACTTTCCCTAATGAGCATTTTATAGGGTTTAGCTTCATCAGTGGCGTCTCTGAGAATTCACGTACCCTGTTTGAGCTTGAAAAATGTGCCCATCTGCTTTAACAAACATGGTTTTTTTTTTGTTTTTTTTTTATAAAATCATATTAGTATTGGGTTGGGCCCAATAAACCCAATGTTAAGTTGGGTAAATTATAAAGCATAAAAAACTATTTGATAATGGGCCTCTATATTGGATTTGTACGTTTTTACAATTTTTTTTTAAATAACATATATATATCGATTTTTTTTAAATCCCGTGCTTCTCGACAACTTTGAAAACGCAAAGAGTAGTTTGAATTTCTTTTCGTTTTCCTATCACATACATCCGCAATTGGGATTTCGACTTTTCCTGTTATCATGATTTGTGTTGGTGTGCCCTTGTTTTTTTATTACCGTATAGAAAAACTAGAAAAAAGTTGTAAAACATTAAAGTAAAAAGTCACTAGTATGTACACTGAAATAGATCACATGGATATCGGTCTACAAATGTGGTAAGTTACCATGATCTTTTTTTGCCCGTGAATATAGATAAGCTTTAGATCTTTTGAAACTCATATTTAATGCAAAGCATGTTGGTCAACTTACGATCTATATTAATAACCATGATTATAGATCACAAGTGCATTCCACTTTATACAATTACATGATTTCAAATATTTAATCTACATGAAGCTACTATTATGTCACATGGTCAACTTACGATCATATTTATGTGTTTCTATTATGTGTTTTGAGTGTAAAGAACGTAGTGTGATAAAGATTGCAACATGACGAATATATAGAAATATGGGTTAGGATCAAATACAAAGGATAAAATAAATAAGAAGTGTAAGAAAGATTCTAGTCCATTGATCTTAGATTTGGAGGGTTGAGATTGGTTGTAGGGAAAAGAAGATAATAGAAGGGCACAAAAGGAATCCTATATTTATGGATTTTCTCTCTCCACATGCAAGGCACATGCCAATTTCCCCATCGATTTAAAACGTCTATAACTTTTTCATACGACATTTTTTTTCAAAAAAAAATTCACCATAATAACGAGCGTTTTTTTATCTTTAATATGAGTACCATATTATCATATAAAAATAAGATAAAAATTTTCATTTTTACTGGGTTTTTGGCATTGTGTTAAAGGTTCAGGTCATTGTGTCTTTTAACTGGGTTTTGGTAAGTAAAGTTTCTATACATTGTGTTATTATCAAAACCTATAACACAATGTTAATTTGAGTTCTATCCATTGCGTTTTTATAAAATCCTATAACACAATATATGACACAATGAAGATTTTGTTATATCTGGGTTTTCTATAAATTGTGTTATTAGTTCAGGTCATTGTGTTTAATATGTTATTCATTGTGTTTTAATATGTTGTCCATTGTGTTTTAATAATTTGTTCAATTTTTTTATTATCTTGTTCATTGTGTTTTAGTTTGTTATGTATTGTGTTTTTAGTTTGTTTTTCATTATGTCTTCATACGCTCTCCATTGTGTCTTTTATCTGTTGTCATTAATTGTGTCTTTTATCTGTTGTCATCAATTGTGTTTTTATTTAGTCTGATTCTTATTGTGTTATATGTTATCGCCATTGTGTTATACGTTATGATCATTGTGTTTTAGTATGTTGTCCATTGTGTCTTTATCTGTTGTCATTGATTATGTTTTTATTCTAATTTACATTGTGTTTTACAGCATGTCCATTGTGTAATATGTTATTCATTGTGTTTTAATATGTTATCCATTGTGGTTTAATAATTTGTTCAATTTTTTTATTATCTTGTTCATTGTGTTTTAGTTTGTTATGTATTGTGTTTTAGTTTGTTATGTATTGTGTTTTTAGTTTGTTTTTCATTGTGTCTTCATCTGCTCTCCATTGTGTCTTTTATTTGTTGTCATTAATTGTGTCTTTTATCTGTTGTCATCAATTGTGTTTTTATTTAGTCTGATTCTTATTGTGTTATATGTTATCGCCATTGTGTTATACGTTATGTTCATTGTGTTTTTAGTATGTTGTCCATTGTGTCTTTATCTGTTGTCATTGATTGTGTTTTTAATCTAATTTACATTGTGTTTTACATCATGTCCATTGTGTAATATGTTATTCACTGTGTTTTAATATGTTGTCCATTGTGGTTTAATAATTTGTTCAATTTTTTTATTATCTTGTTCATTGTGTTTTAGTTTGTTATGTATTGTGTTTTTAGTTTGTTTTTCATTGTGTCTTCATCTGCTCTCCATTGTGTCTTTTATTTGCTGTCATTAATTGTGTCTTTTTATCTGTTGTCATCAATTGTGTTTTTTTAGTCTGATTCTTATTGTGTTATATGTTATCGTCATTGTGTTATACGTTATGTTCATTGTGTTTTAGTATGTTGTCCATTGTGTCTTTATCTGTTGTCATTGATTGTGCTTTTAATCTAATTTACATTGTGTTTTACATCATGTCCATTGTGTAACATGCAACTGGGTTTTTGAAATTTTTTTGAAAAATATAACAATATGGTACTCATATTAAAGATAAAAAAACGCTCGATTTTATGGTATAATTTTTTTTAAAACAAATGATGTATAAAAAAGTTACGGACGTTTAAAAGTTAGGGGGAAATAGCATGTGACTTGCATGTGCATATTCTCTTTCCTCTTGTAGACAAAATTACCCTTTCCATTTAATTACCCATAGGATACTTGTCACTCTCTGATGTCTTCTTACCCTTCTTATTTTTAAATCTTTTGTATTATAACTCAACCCATAGAAATATTAAAAGCATACAAATGTCAATTATCACACTTTCCGAACCAAGATACAATGTTACACCCTAAACCATACGAGTATCTAACAAGTTTTATTTTATTTAGAGTAAACTGCCATTTTGGTCCCTGTGGTTTGGGCACTTTTGCCATTTTAGTTCAAATCTCAAACTTTTTACATCTGGGTCCCTGTGGTTTCGTTTTTGTTGCCATTTTGGTCCAAAACTCAAATCAGATCAGATTTCTCAAAAAAACCCTGTTATTTTGCCTTTTCTGAAGGGGCATTTTGGTCATTTTCAAAAAAACCCCCTGTCTGTCTCTCTTCTCTCCTCTCTATCTGCAGATCACCAAAAAAAACCCTGTCTCTCTCTCTCTTTTCTCTCTCTCTATTTGCAGATCATCACCAAATAACCCGTCTCTCTCTTCTCTCTCTCTATCTACAGTCTATACCCTTCACTTAGGGTTATATGACAGTGAGCAAAGAAGAACCAGAAGCAGCACTCCTAATGAACACAATTAGTTCTTAAACAAGAACTGAATCAAGAATTACAAGCAGCACTCCTGATGAACACAATCAGTTCTTAAACCCTTCACCCCACCACCACCATCAATTCCTGCCGGCCAAACACCACAACATACAATCATTTCATCAAACACTTAATCTACATATAAGCAATAAGAACAGACCAAACACTTCATCAATCTGCAATTAAACAAAAACCCACATGGCGGGGACCAACGGCTGCTCAGCCGAACCACCACCGCCACCTCTGCAATACCCAGATGTTGATAGTCGGTCGTTTTCGCAGCTTCTCGCCGGAGCTATGTCTTCCCCTGTTTCAAAAATTTGACCGGCGATTGTTGTTGAGGGGTTGAAACAGACGGATGAGAATAAATCAGGGGTTTTAAGTCAAGATTCATCTTCATGGCCGGTGATTCTCTTTCCATCTCCCTCTTGCGTCTCTCTCTCTCTCACCATCGATTCTCGTTTCGTCGCCGCCGCACGAGAACCACAGATGATTTGGGTGTCAACTCTACAGTCGCCGGAACCCTCTTCTTCTCCGGCATTGAAACGCAGGCGAACCCATAACCATGTTGACACCATGAAGGGGGTGATTTTCTTCTTCCAGTTTTGAGGGTTCAAGATCCGAAATCTCCTTCAAATTTGGTTGATTTTGGGGGTCATTTGGGGGTTTTGAGGGTTGTTGGAAACAGAGGTGTGTTCGAGAGGAGGAGAGAGAGAGAAGAGAGACAGAGGTGTGTTAGAGAGAGAGTATGCAGAGTTTTATTTATATTTATATTTATATATATATATATATATATATATATATATATTAATGCTTAAAATGACCAAAATGCCCCTTCAGAAAAGGACAAAATAGCAGGTTTTTTCTGAGAAATCTGATCTGATTTGAGTTTTGGACCAAAATGGCAATAAAAACGAAACCACAGGGACCCAGATGTAAAAAGTTTGAGATTTGGACTAAAATGGCAAAAGTGCCCAAAACACAGGGACCAAAATGGCAGTTTACTCTTTTATTTATTTAATAAATAGGACTTCTATAGAAGCTTTGCTGATTTAAGCGTATTTCTTTTTGAAATTGTATACACATATTTCAAAGGCACATAAAAACACACAAAATCCAGGCTTAAGTTAACACACACTAAAAACCAAAAGTACAAAACACTACTTATCAGAAAAGATAAACGCAAATGCCTTTGGACACATATTAAATATCAAAATTAAACAATTATACATCAAAATCGGACATATGTATCAAAGCTAGTGGATTATACATTGAAACCTAACAAATTCATAATGGTAACATCCAGCCTTACTTACCACCAATATTGTTCGTTTTGCTCCTAATGGGTTATCCATAATAAACTTGCAGATTTATTTTTGGTTGCACCGATGGAGACTTCACAAGTGGTCATCATCCTGGTATTATTATTATTTCCATCTGAGTACACTTAAATGTGGAGTTTTCATATACGTACTTTATAGCCAACTAAGCCCAAAACGCATTGCTGATTTAAAAGGTGGGGCATTCCCTGTTAACCAAGAATCTATCCTGACCACAACGATGTGGATTTGCCTAAGGTGTTATGATGGTCTATGTTAATCTTCTCGGTAGGCGATATCATAACAATAATAATTTGTGTGAACGATTATAAATTAGAGTAATCAAGAACATTAATTAATATCGCAATTGCAATCCATGGAAGCAGAAATACTTCCCATTGGAAGAAAAATCAAAACTCTAGCGTGACGCAACTATGTGAGAAGGAATATCACGTTAGAAGAGGACAAATGATGGATTTAGCGATTGCATATTTGAAAAGAATAAAGTGTGATCGAGGAACAGTGGCGTTGCAGATGTAGACGAGATGGTGGCATCCCCGTTGAAGAAGGAAACTGAGGGAGGTAACGCTGGTGGTGACGTCATTGTTGAAGACAAACGAACGAAGGGACCGTAAAAAATGGCGGTTGCAAACGTTGCTACGTAACTCTATTGTTGATGCCGTTGTCGATCGCTGTTAAATTGCTACGGGCAACATTAACTTGCTTTTGTAATTATATAAATACTTAAAACATTATCATACTATTAAAAAACAAACATTAGGAATAGTGTTTGCTGCCATGTGGCAGTAAACCATTGGTTACCTCTTTTTTTTTTTTTTCCTATTCAGCAATCTTGATAGTGCATATATACATTTTCATTTAATCCTTTTACAAGATTTGTCTTCAGCTTTAGTGGTTGATGAGTTGTGTCTTTATAGCTTTTGTTTTGGTTCAAACAACCAACATATTCTGGATCCTATGTTGTTTGAGCCACCCGGGACTTTTAGGAAGTACAGTAAAAAGTTATATATATTTCTATTTGAGTAAATATCGGTTTTCGTCCCTGAGGTTTGTTCATTTTAACTAGTTCCGTCCAAAAATCTATTTTTTAACAAATCCTTCCCTATGGTTTGAATTTCTTAACCCTTTTCATGCAAATCACTAACTAGTTTTGATTTTATGTTAACTCTTTCTCACACTTAAGGGCTATTTTGTCCATGTACGTTGCTTCCCCAATTTATAATTAATTAAATAAAACACTGGTTGTTTTAATATTCTTATCTATGAAAATAAATGTTTTATTTCAACTATTATCAGGTAATGCCACGTTGAATATAAAACAAGATTTTAAAAACAAAGTATGAAAACTATATAACACGTGTATTTGTTGCTTTACTTGTACTAAATGATAGGTTTGTGTAGCCGCATAATGATATTTATTTCTCCTTTATCAACATATTTGATCATCGCTCATAATAAGTTTGTGTAGTCGCATAATGATATTTATTTCTCTTTTATCACCATATTTGATCATCGCTACGTACATGTGTTTATTATGCCTCTTAAGGTAATCTGCGTACAATTTTAATGAAAATGACTTATCTAACCATGGTTTATTATTAAAAGCTAATTAGTATATCCTTAATAAAAAAAAGTTGTTGAATAAATAGAAACCAATACACTTTCATGTAGTATTCTTTAAAATATTATGTGAAAATCAATGTAACACTTTAGAAAAATCTAATAGTATCAAAAATGTTGAGTTTGTAGGTCCAACTAGCGGAGGATCTAGTCGCCTAATCCTTGTATACGCACAGACCCGGTTGTGCGGAATCCAACCGGGAAAGCAAACCGAGATTGAGATAAATACAAGACACAGAGATTCAAAGATTAACACACACACTTATATATATTCAGCAGAGTTTAGTTACAAGATTAAACAAGAAACTCTCACAAACTCTCTGATATTCTCTCGTATGTCTCTGTTCTCCTAACTTTCTGTCTTCAATTGTGCCTTTTATATAGTTGTAGCTCGACGAAACACTTGCATATACAAAACAGGTTGACGAAACATTAAGAACCCGACGAAACATTCTAAATCAACGAAACATGTATTTCACCAGAGGTGTTTCGTGGACAACTTGTGCTTCTGGCCTTTCGTCAACAATAGGTATTGCAGGTTTTTCGTCATGCAGGCAACGGCAGGTGTTTCGTCATACATGGGTTGTATTTCATCACAACAATAGCTTCATGTTTTTCGTCGACAGCTGCATCTTGCAGAACATAAACAGCAGCAACAACAGATAATTCACCAACTCTTATCATCGAGACTTGATGGAGGAAATCAAGTCTTGTAGCGATGTCGAAACGAGCAAGTCGCATCCACACTCATGTATCAACAGAGTTCATATGCGATGTCTGACATGCAAAATATGTTCAATTTAGTACACAAGATGGATACAGTACATAATGTTATTCAATTATGTGTACAGTTGGTTAGATTATTGTCTAAGAAGACATGAACAATTATACTTATTTTTTTAGCTAATTATAATTCTTTCCTAGTTGTTAATTTTTCGATCTGAGATTAATTAAGTTTAAAAAATAATATAACGTGATTAAATGTTGTTTCACAATTTCCTACCAAAAACAAAAAAAATCCATATTTATTAATAACTAAAATTACAAAATGTGTATAATTGAATGGATATCAGTAAAATATATTTAAGTACAGTACAACTGCAGAAGATGCAGATAATGAAATACTTTACTCAAAAGTGCATTATAAAAAAAAGCTCACCTTTCATTTTAGATATAAATAGGGGAAAAGGGTTAGTATAAAATTGCCCTTAAGTGTAAGAAAGAATTAGTATAAAATCTGTTGATGCACTTTTTATGTCTGTCGCTTGTTCTTATTTTGTTTGCGTTGTAATGTAATGAAACGGTCTTTTTGGATTATCGAATCTGTATGTTTTGGTCGAGTCGACCAAGTCAAGATATCCTCCTATCTTACGATGTGTAGGACTGCCGCCAACAGTTCATCACTGAAGAAAGGACTCACTAAGACGGGATCACTAACTAAGACTAATCTAATATGAATTAATAGACTAATCTAATATGAATTAATACTAATATAATAGAAAAGAACTGTCTTTTCTGTATACTTTCCAAGGTTACGCTGCTACCGCGGGCTTTACGCAATCGATCGGATTGTATAGATATCCCTTCAACACAGCATAGGTCATCGAAAGGATCTCGGAGACCCACCAAAGCACGAAAGCCAGGATCTTTCAGAAAATGGATTCCTATTCGAAGAGTGCATAACCGCATGGTTAAGCTCACACTAACCCGTCAATTTAGGATCCAATTTGATATTTTCCTTGAGAGGTATCGGGAAGGAAGTGGAATGGAATAATATCGATTCAGACAGAAGAAAAGGCTCTCGATTGATTCAAACACTGTACCTATGGGATAGAGGAAGAGGAAAAAACCGAATATTTCACATAGTGCTTTTAATCAATCTAATTTATTTTGTACCCTTCGCTCAATGAGAAAATGAGTCCAATTCTAAGGGATCAAACCTATGGGACTTAAGGAATAATATAAAAAAAGAGAGGGAAAAATATTCATATTAAATAAATCAAAATCAATAAAATAAGTAAATAAAAATGAAGTAGAAGAACTCAGATTCCAAATGAACAAATTCAAACTTGAAAAGGATCTTTCTGATTCTCGAA